>OY744536.1:76413204-76478204 GCA_963556195.1 Sepiola atlantica | reverse complement strand
GATGAGAAGAGTAGTCTGAATAATATGAATAATACAAATTATCAATCCTCATCTCAAAAAGTCCCACAGTTTTTAGCACGCAAACCACATATTTTTTAAATATTGACTTCTATTTTTTTCTGTAAATTAGTCATCTTGAGAAAGTCTTGAAATAAAGACGAAACCTTGATGACTAGATAAACAATTTTCGGGTTTTCCTTTTGTCATGTATCACACACACCCACACACACACCCACACAAACACACACACACACACACACACATATATATATATATATATATATATATATATATATATATAGTGTGTCAGGTTGTATATGAAAAGAAATTAAATAAAGTGCTCGATCATATAAGAGAGCTAATATAATTTATTTAGATACTGTATATTACATATTTCAGAAATGTACCGCGGTTTCATCCAAAAGGGCAGATTTAGACATCTTTACTAAAGATGTCTAAATTTGCCCTTTTGGATGAAACCGCGGTACATTGCTGAAATATTTAATATACAGTATCTAAATGAATTATATATATATATATTATAATATAAGAAAAACGTTTTATGTAGTATCTAGATTATTCCGACTACTGTTCTCATCTTGGATATTATTCTAACAACGTTTCGGCTGATGTAACCTCCGACCTTCTTCAGGTACATCTTGTTGAACTCAGGAATCTTTCTGTCGAACTCGGAATTTCGAACGCAACCCTTTATTTAATCCGCGGAGGTTTCTTGCTCTCGTTCCATCAGCCGAGTTCGACAAGATGCACCTGAAGAAGGTCGGAGGTTACATCGGCCGTAACGTTGTGAGAATAATATTCAAGATGAGAACATTAGTTCGAGTAATCCAAATAATACAAAGTATCAATCCTCATCTAGAAAAATTATGAAACATAAAAATTAAAAAAAAACAACATATTCAATAATCAGTCTGTGAATGCTACCATGCGAAGCAGTACGTAACACGCAGTTGGCAGAACAAGAATTCTGTAATGCTGTCTCTAATCCTGTTCCTGGTGTTTGGTACGGTAGGGTGTGGGTTAAAGTATCGATCGCCTCCCGTGCCATTATTTGATACGGCAAAACGTGAAAGTAAAAGCCGCTTTTTTATTTCTACTTTTACTCCCCCTTCGCTTTTCTGGCAGGAACGCGGCTTTCGCTCGGAAGAAAAATTGATTTTAGTTAATAGTCTGCTGCTTAACAGACATGTCATCAGCGTTACTCTCCTGCGTAACATTTTAATGAGGCGGATGTATGCAAAACAGAATGCGGAGAGAAATGCCTGCGAGCGAAAACCAAGAAGAAATTATTTAACGAAGAAAAGAAATAGTTCGAAGATTCTGGTGCATTTTGCGATTATTCCTCTCGGACGAATTTCAATTTATATTATTTGGATTATTCAGGCTACTATTCTCATATTCCTTGTTATACTCACAACGTTTCGGCCGATGTAACCTTCGACCTTCTCCAGGTGCATCTTTTCGAAATTGTGAATTTGTATGTTGAACTCCGCAACCTATACGGGATTTCCAATTGAACACTTTATTTAATCCACGTGGGTTAGATTATTTTCATATCGTGGTACAATGGATAAAGGTGTTTATTAACAATCAGTTCTAATTCGGTCTACTATTCTCATCTGGGTTGTTATTTTCAAAACGTTTTGGCCGATGTAACCTCCAAGCTTCTTCAGATGTATCTTGGAAACCGATATGGAATTTTGAACGGAATCCTTCATTTAAAGGAGTAAATTATTCTCGTTCCAGCAACCATGACCAAGAGTTAATTATTATTTTATGGACCAATGGTACAACGGATAAAGGTGTTGATTAACACTCAGCTCTAAGTGACAGCCTTCTAGAGGCTAAAGAGTCAATCCTTACTACAGGTGATGATAATCCAGAATAACATTATAATTAATTTTTCTTATCATTCAACATTTATTTAGGTTATTCTAAAACATTCATGTACAGATGAAACGTGTGCACGGTGACAAGCAAACAAGAAAGTAAAAAGTAAACCTTGGGTTTACTTTCGGCAGCCTCATAACTCTCGCTTCCCTTATTTTGTCCTTTAGTCCTCATATGTCATTAGCGACGTTTCTGACAAAGGTGGAACAATTGCTGTTTTTAAGATCGGAAGCCATCCATCTAACACTTATCGTTGGTTTTTGACCTTGAAGTAGTATATTTTTTAGCTCCTTACATCAAGTGGCTTCATGCCTTGTCTGGAGTGATTTCCATAAAAAAATTAAAAAAATAAAAAATGACGACATTATATTGATAATTTGTATTATTTGACTACTATTCTCATCTTGGTTGTTATTTTCACAACGTTTCAGCCGACGTAGCCTCCAACCTGCTTCAGGTGTATCTTTTTTAATGGTGAAAATGAAAATAGGCAAAATGTGAATCATGTGATAGTGACGTCATCAACAAAAATGATTTTGGTAAGTTAGGAATCAACTGAGAAGCGATTTGAACACAGCGTATGAGATGAGATCTTAAGATGTGTAGTGAGAGCAAACTGAGGTTGCCTCTCTCTTTCCTCTACCATGATGCCATGACAGTAAGTAAGATAAAATAAAGGAACAAGTTGTCGTAATTATTTGTGCGTGTTCATTTATTAGAATTAGGAGCAACTGGAGAAGTTTCCTTTCATCATCCATAGAGCAACCCCACGGCGTCGAAATGAAGCAACTGGATGATCTCGATCACGGGTAAGTCATAGGACTGTACCATTCACGAAGAGTGGCATAGGGGCTTAATTTCTGTGTCGCATGCTTTAGTTGGTGTTTATTTAATGAGTACTTGTGTAAAGGGAGGAAATAAAAAGCAGAACTTGTCAAAAAGTGAGTAGAAAGTGACTAACTTGGGTTTACTTTCGACGGCCTCGTAACTCTCATTTCCCTTATTTTGTCCTTTAGTCCTCACATTCCATGAGCGATGTTTCAAACAAAGGGAGAAGAATTGCCATTTTGGGGGGTTGGAATCTATTCATCTAACACTTATCGTTGGTTTTTGACCTTGAAATAGTATTTGTTTAGCTCCTTACATCAAGTGGCTTCATGCCTTGTCTGGAGCAATTTCCATAACAAAAAATGTTTTGGAACTTTTGAGATGAGGATTGATTATTTGGATTATTTGGATTATTCGGACTATTGTTCTCATCTTAGTTGTTATTCTCACAACGTTTCAGCCGATGTAATCTCCTACCTTCTTCAGGTGTGTCTTTTTGAAATTGCGAACCTTCTAGTCGAATTTTGGGATCTATATGTCAAACTTGAAAACTTGTATGACATTTCGAATGGAACTCTGTATTTAATCCACGGGGGTGAATTGTTCTCATTTCGTCAGCCATGACCGGGTAGAAGTTTTAATTTTTGATTTTTATGTTATTCTTAATTATTAAGGTCTGTAGTAAAATTTAGCATAAATTTTAAAAAATGAATTTCTTGTAAAATCAGTTGATGCAGTTCCAAGGCAGCTTGAGAAGCTGGTGGCGAATGCAGGCGCCCATATTAAATTCTAAATCAAACCCAATACTATACACTTTCTAATCATATCTATTTCTTGTAAGAATTATATTTCAAAAATAAATGACGAGCATTTAATAATAATTTAATTAATTTAATTAATTTTCACGCACCTCGTAGTAAAAAACTCACACAAAATATTAGACTGAAGAAAAAGTATGTGTGTGTGTGTGTGTGTATGTTGAAGTATATTTACGCACTCATATTCCTATTCGGTGAAAAATAGGGGGAAGTGAGAGTTGCGAAGCTTCCCTCTATTTTGTCCTCACATTCCATAAGAATTGCTGTTTTCTAGGTCGGTTGTTGCTTTAAATGGATGGTATGTGGAGATTTTGAATCCTCTCATAATATTAAGCATCATTCAAAGCTCAATCTATCCGTCTCATTAACCCTTATACTCGAATGATTTTCAGCCTTGATAAGTACGGACTCACTAGTGAATAAAAAAAAAAAAAAGTTATTTGTGAAATCAATTGATGCGGTATCCAGGCGGCTGGTTACAAACGCTGGCACCCATATTTAATTTTAAATAAAACCCTATGCTATACACTTTCTCATCATATTAATTTCTGGTAATAATTATATTTCAGTAATAAATTACGAGAATTTAATAAATAATAAGGGGTAACTTCACGCACAGCCTGACTCATGTCCACTTTAAAATAAAAACCTGAACAAAATTAATTTTAAGGGATTTTAAAAAGTTAAATTTAAAAGAGAATTTTTTAAATTACAAAATGATGTTTTCTTTTTCTTCTGATATTTAAAAGAATTTTTTTAAATAGTGAGTCATCATTTATCAAGGCTAACATTCACTCGAGGATAAAGGTTAATGAGATGATCGACACTCATGAATGGAATGAATAAAATTTGATGACTTATGAAGACGGTTTATGACAAGTGTTTATTGACATTAGATTTGAAGATGACCATGTTGTAGCACTCAGGGAATTAATCTGGTGGCAGCAACGTGTTCCACAGATGGGAAGTTCTTGGAAAGATATATATTATAAGATTCGAGTGATACCCCCACCCAAATATTACCCATGGAACCTTAATAAAAGTTTCTTCAAAAATATGTACACAAATATATATATATATATATATATATATATATATATATATATATATAATTATTTCCACAATCAGACAACGCCGCAACCCACAACCCGTGAAAGAAACAAACCGGAAGTCCTAGACTCGAGTTTCGCCCTCCTTTGAGCTCATCAGTAGAACACATCCGAACTCAGGATTCGAAACCCGAGTCACTTGCATGCCAAACGAGTACTCTACCACTGAGCTAATAATCTAATAAATATATGTTTGTTTTTTATAAATATTTTAAAATTCTTTTTTATAAATATTTGTTTTGTTTTTTTATATATATAAAAAAAAGATTTTTTTTAGGTGAGGTTTGATAATTTGGATTATTCAGACTACGATTCTCATCTTCGTTGTTATTTTCGCAACGTTTCGGCCGATGTAACCTCCGACCTTCTTCAGTGGTATCTTTTCGAATTCATGAATCTCAATGTTAAACTGGGCAACATCCTTGGCCTTTTGGCCAAGATCAGAGTGTAGTATCTGTTCCGATGGATGCTACATTCTGTAGACTGAGACCGTCTTGGCCTTCAGGGCCTTGATTCTGCCAGTCTGAGGTATCGTCCTGCGCAGTTCTAGGAAGTCCACCCTATCAGACTTTGCCTTCTCACCCTTTGAGAAGGGGTTAGTTTATTGCTAATCGCCTGAGGCGCCCCTACCGGGGAATGCCGATGGGGCTGCACAGGTACTTTTTGTAGGCCAGAGTGCTCATCCTCTAGGGTGCTGGCTTTTCCATCCCACTTTCCCTACCTTGTGTCACATCTTACCACTGAGGGAGGTAGATAAATACCAACATCCTTGGTCTTTTGGCTAGGAGCAAGGTGTAGTATCTGTTCTGATACTACACTTCATCTGTTCTGTCATATTTCTAGACTCTGGTGGTTGAAGATTCATTCTTTACTAGAGGTGATAATACCTAAGCATAACATAATAATTAATTAAAACTTCTACTCGGTCATGGCTGATGATACATTGCAAACACATCTGCCGAAGAGTAATGTTTTCTAAGAGTAATGTTTTCTAAGAGTAATGGATGGTTGTGATGCCGTAAAATAAAACCAAACCATTCTAAAAGTAATGTTTTCTAGCAGCATAAAATAATTTTCTTACCTATAGGATTCCATTTGATAACTTTATTAGGCATTAAATAACCCAAAAGTAGTTGATATGTTGTTACACAAATCCCAAGATGGTTGATATGCTGTTAAACAAACCAAAAGATGGTTGATATGCTGTTAAACAAACCAAAAGATGGTTGATATGCTGTTAAACAAACCCCAAGATGGTTGATATGTTGTTACACAAACCCCAAGATGGTTGATATGCTGTTTAACAAACCAAAAGATGGTTGATATGCTGTTAAACAAACCCCAAGATGGTTGATATGTTGTTACACAAACCCCAAGATGGTTGATATGCTGTTAAACAAACCAAAAGATGGTTGATATGCTGTTAAACAAACCCCAAGATGGTTGATATGCTGTTAAACAAACCCCAAGATGGTTGATATGCTATTAAACAAACCCCAAGATGGTTGATATGTTGTTACACAAACCCCAAGATGGTTGATATGTTGTTACACAAACCCCAAGATGGTTGATATGCTATTAAACAAACCCCAAGATGGTTGATATGCTGTTAAACAAACCCCAAGATGGTTGATATGTTGTTACACAAACCCCAAGATGGTTGATATGCTGTTAAACAAACCCCAAGATGGTTGATATGTTGTTACACAAACCCCAAGATGGTTGATATGTTGTTACACAAACCCCAAGATGGTTGATATGCTATTAAACAAACCCCAAGATGGTTGATATGTTGTTACACAAACCCCAAGATGGTTGATATGCTGTTAAACAAACCCCAAGATGGTTGATATGCTGTTAAACAAACCCCAAGATGGTTGATATGTTGTTACACAAACCCCAAGATGGTTGATATGCTGTTAAACAAACCCCAAGATGGTTGATATGTTGTTACACAAACCCCAAGACGGTTGATATGCTGTTAAACAAACCCCAAGATGGTTGATATGTTGTTACACAAACCTCAAGATGGTTGATATGCTGTTAAACAAACCCCAAGATGGTTGATATGTTGTTACACAAACCCCAAGATGGTTGATATGTTGTTACACAAACCCCAAGATGGTTGATATGCTATTAAACAAACCCCAAGATGGTTGATATGTTGTTACACAAACCCCAAGATGGTTGATATGCTATTAAACAAACCCCAAGATGGTTGATATGCTGTTAAACAAACCCCAAGATGGTTGATATGCTGTTAAACAAACCCCAAGATGGTTGATATGCTGTTAAACAAACCCCAAGATGGTTGATATGCTGTTAAACAAACCAAACTAAAAAGTGTAGCTCATTAACTGTTGAATATTTCATCCATAAAAAAGTATGTCTTTTTATATAAGTAAATAAAAGAATACCCGCCCCAGAGAAGGTAAAATTAATTCCACGAAGAGAACAGCTTTCCACCACTTTTATTACACAGATTAAAATCAAGATATAATGATATAAAACCTTATGTCTAGAATCTTTATTTTAATTTTGATCAAAATCCATTACATGATTTTGATTCTAGAAAATGTTTAAAATTTAAGGCTTAAGCTTAAGTGATGTTAAAAAGAAATTGAAATTTAAGGAATCTGAAGTATTCGAATTTTCAAATGGCAGGTTGTGCCTACATTATACCCCTAAAACCCGTTTAAAATACTAAAAAAACCCTGAAGTTTTGGGAATATTGATGTCTAATACCTATAGCTAATTTTTTTTATCAAAATCGGAGGTATCTGAATTTTTACAAAGAGCGTCTGCCCCCTCTTTACCCCTTTCTATAAAACTAAATTTAACTAAATATAGCCCAAATTACTAACCCTTATGCCAAGCAACTGTGTTCCAAAAATCATAATTATTGGTTTTATAGTTTAGTAGTAAATCCTATATTAAAATATATAGACATACACACGTACCTAACTTTATATAAATAAAAATATATTGTGAAATGGTTATCTCTGACCTGTAAGCCCGACAAGCTTAATTTGAGTTCTTTTGGGGATATGGAGTGCATTTATGCAAGGACCCAATGTAATATACTCCTTATCTGATATAAGGGAGGTGGCCGTGATGAAGCAGATAGTGATGTAGACTGACGACCTGGTTGTTTCAAGTTCAAACCCAGTCAGTTCCCATAACACCACTTTCACTTACGGATGTTAGCAACCTTCACGTGGTCCCTTCTGTGAGTACCTGATTCTAAAAAGAATCAGGGAAACCAATGCCAACAACAAAATTAAGCCGGTCAAAAAAGAGTCAGTTTGAAATTCCGTATAGGAATTGATTTTCCAAGAGGATGGCTCATCAAATATTTGTTTGCATTAGACTTGAAGACGATCATGTTGTAGTCGGTTAGGAAGCAGCCTCGTCGTGACTTGTTCCACAAATGAGATGTTCTAGGAAAGAAACTTTGTTCATGGAAGTTTTGTTTGTTTTTATACAGAGAGAGAGAGAGAGAGAGAGAGAGAGAGAGAGAGAGAGAGAGAGAGAGAGAAAAGAAAAGTTCTTTGTTGTGGTTGTAGCTAGATGAGTTCTCGCTGTAAATGTTTTACAGGGAGGGGGGCAGGGATTGAAGCTCAGTCGAACACCTACCATGAACATAACGATTGGATTATTAGTAACCAGAACATCTGTGGTTTTTCAACAAGATTATTGGATATATACATACATACATTTTATTTACATAGATCTTTATCTGTGGGGTTATTTTCTTTATGGAAATCGCTCCAGGCAAGGCATGCAGCCACTTAATGTAAGGAGCTAACAATAACAAATATGATTATCGCTAAGACAGGAGATGCTTCTTAGCCTTAGTCTTGAAAAGACCAAGATTATAGGTAGGTGGAAAACAGTCAACAGGAAGAGAGTTCCACAAGCCTGTGGTTCTTGGAAAGAAGCTACTAGAATAGGAAGCTGTATTACAATGAGGTATCAAAACAGCGAATTGATGGAGACCAATAGACCAATGAGTCAAACGAGCTGGAACAAAAGAAGCAGGGAATAGATCTCATAATTCTGAAGCACACATGCCATAATAGTATTTATAGAAAAGACTGAGACTAGCAACATCACGTCTGTGAGAGAGGGGGTGTAGAGAAGAAGAAAGGGTAGGGCCAATCAAATTACAGATAGGTTTCTGCACCTTATCAAGAACCCTCAAATTATCTAAAAAGACAACTATATTGACCAATCTGAAGACTATACCTCAACTAAAAATGGCCATCACAGCTAAAATCAAGGCAGTGCCACGAGAAAAGTGTGTCAGAGTTATGGACAATTTTGCATGTCGTATCCAGGTGTACTTATCATTTATAGGTGATAAAACAAAGACTGTTGAAAATTCATGATTGAAACTCGGTGGACAAGTCAGGCATAAAGTGAAGTTTATTTGTACTAAATACCCAAATATGGCTGGATTGCAGAAAAGATTGTGAATTTTATAAAAAATTTCATGGGTGACATTTTTGGGGGAGGCGCGGGGATAGCATCCGTATCTTATGACATATATCTTTCTAAGAACTTCCCATCTGTGGAACAACGTTGCTGCCACCAGATTGCTTCCCTGAGTGCTACAACATGGTCATCTTCAAATCTAATGTCAATAAACACTTGTCATAAACCGTCTTCATAAGTCATCAAATTTTATTCATTCCATACATGATTGTCGATCGTCTCATTAACCTTTATCCTCGAGTGAATTTTAGCCTTGATAAATGATGACTCATTATTAAAATCAAATTCTTTTAAATATAAGAAAAAAAAGAAAACATTCAGCATTTTGTGATTTTTAAGTTCAACTTATTAAAATCCCTTAAAATCACTTTTGTTCAGGTTTTTGTTTTTAAGCAGACCTCCGTGATATAAACTACCAAACAAATTTAAATATAAATATGGGCACCAGCATTCGTCACCAGCATTCTAAAGCTGCCTGAAAACCACATCAACTGATTTCAGAAAGAACTTTATTTTAATGGATGTCATTTTTACCAGTCACCTTGTATGCAGCTATTATTATTTGTGTGCTTAAACTTCTTTCCAAAAAAAAACAATTAATTTTTTATTTGTAACAAATATGGCTGCATTTTAGAAAACTTTTGAATTTTATTAATGATTACATTTGTCGAAGGTTGTGTGACAGCTTACTATATGTTCGCTTGTAAAAACAAAAATAGACTTTATTTCTCCTCTTTCTGCTTAGCTGTAGGTTTAGACTTAAGCTAAAAGGTGATTCGTGTCTGAGGTACGAACCATGCGCCCGGCAAAACAGTTATTTTCACACTAACGATTCCCTAAAAGGATAAAACATATATGTATGCGGATAATATTTAAAAGTATTTATAATAATAGTTTTATATAATATAATATTATCTATCTATCTATCTATCTATCTATCTATATATATATATATATATATATATATATATATATATATATATTAGAGTATCATATTCACGTTTGCTTTATGTATAGATGTATATTTATATATGTATATATATTTATATGGTTGTAATCGGTCGATGGAAATCAAAAGCAGGCAAGGAGTACACTTAATTAAAGGCTTGAAGAAGGGAAGGGTTTCCAAAAATTACCTTTAGAATATCCTAACAAAAAAGTAGGATGAAAACTGAAACTATGATTCACCTTGCTTCTAAAATCGTTCAAAACACCCAGTACGAAAGGGTAAGTTACACATTTATTTGTTTATTCATTATTATTTTTTTATTTAGTGTTTCCATCCACTTGTGTGCTTGTGATTTTCCATTGACTGATTACACCCACACACATATATATATATATATATATATATATATATATATATATATATATATATATATATATATATATATATATAATAATAATAATCCATCGAAAACATCCGCAGGGTAGTAATCATAAGAATTTCAACCGGGTTTATAAAAAGTGCTCAATATCAAATAGAGCTTTTATATATGATTATTTTTATTTACACAGACATGTACAAAATCTGCGACACTGACATGTCGATGTTATCGATCAACAGCTATCATAAACTGAGATCTCATCAGGCAGAGTTAGAATCCGATCTTAACCTTAGATCAATGATCTATGGTTAAGATCGGATTCTAACTCTGCCTGATGAGATCTCAGTTTATAAAAGCTGTTGATCGATAACATCGACATGCCAGTGTCGCAGATTTTGTACATGTCTGTGTAAATAAAAATAATCATATATATATATATATATATATATATATATATATATATATATATATATATATATATATATTTATACATATATATAAATATATATATGTATATGCATATATATATGTATATATATGTATATATATATATATGTATATGTATATGTATGTATATATATATATGTATATATATGTATATATATATGTATATATATATACATCTATATATGTAAATATATATGTATATATATGTATATATATATAAATATATATGTATATATATATATATATATATATATATATATATATATGTATATATATATATATATATATATATATGTATATATATATATATATATATGTATATATATATATATATATATATATATATATATATATATATATATATATAAGTAAACAATAGTTCGCTAAATACCAGTGAGCAAGTCTTTATTCATTTTTTCTTACCGAATTTCTAAATAATTCAGTGCAATGAATAAAGACTATTGTTTACTTATATATGCTTTGTTGTTAATGATAACATTTATCAAGCTTTTACTTTGAATAGTTTTAGGAAATTAATATATATATATATATATATATATATATATATATATATGATAATAATGGTCCTCGTAGACAACCCATGACCAGCGATTGCCTATATGGCTGTTGGACGTTCATGATTGAAACCTAGTGGACAAGTCAGGGATAGACTGAAGTTTATTTGTACCAAATATGGTTGCATTGCAGAAAGGATTGTGAATTTTATTAGCGATTTTCTGGCTTACATTTTTGGTGGGTTTGTGAAATGGTCACCCTATATGTCATACCTGTAAGTAAATATCTTGTGAACCAATAGCGAAGGGGTAGCGTATTGATTTGGGGTAACCCCGGTATATGACAAAGATACAAATATATTCTAGAAAAACACAATAGATATCATTTCTCACACAAAGAAGAACAATTGAACGTATATATGCATGAAACTGTATGTTGCGTCAGCAATTGAACAGTCGACTGTGACTCAACTCAGTGTCAATGAGTACGCAGTTAAATGTAATGCGATTTGTAATCGGGTGAGTTCATTTATTTATGGGGAGGGTAAGGGTTGTTTTGTATTTTTTTTTCTGAACTGTAAACCTGTTGGAAGGATTCATATTTCAATTGTAAGAAAACCCCTAGCAATAGTAGAAAAATACACACAATTTTTTTCTGTTAATGTAAGGCAATTTTTAATCACATAAAATGCATCCTCAATTTTGGGATTGAGTTATGTTTGAACAAAAATTTCTATTTTAATTGTTCTAATTCGACGTAAGTTGTAACTAACTCACCAAGTGATCTAACTCTTACTACGTTTCTATCACTTTCTCTCTCTTACTTTATGTTGTTTGACTTCTTCATCTCTTATTTTATACGATGTGTATCACTCTCACTTTTGTAACCCTCTCTTACTGTTTACTTACAGTCAAATGTAATAAAACTAATTATAAAACTTAAGATTGGAATAAACATAAACAAAAGGAAATGCCACTACTAGTAGTAATACTATTTAACACACCCACTGAAAGAGAGAGAGAGAAAGAGAGAGAGAGAGAGAAAGAAAGAAAGACAGATAGACAGACAGACTGAGCAAAAGCGACTAATTTTAGATTTTGTTCCTTATTCAAACAATCTTACCAAAGCTCAATCTTTTCTTTCTTCTTCTTCGTCGTTGAGCATGTCTTTTCCACAGTCGACTGGCTTTCTTTTCCTGATAATTATTAATGTTATATGGTCTCTCTCACACACACACACGCATATATATATATATTTTCTTCTTCTTATATATCTATATACAGTTTGAATTACCTACTAAACACCATCCTCGAGTGTCTTCAGTCTCTCTGTACAAGGGTTTGTCAGGACAACCTGACATGAGGATACTTCACCATACAAGTAAACCTCGACCAAATATTCAAAATAACATAGTATTCAAAGCCCAAATAAGATCCCCTCGAGTGGTTTACTTTCTCAAAGTTATGTTATCTCAAGTAACAGCACTTAACTGGATACTCCACCAGACTAGATGAATTCTTGTCCTGCAATCCGGTAAGACCAAGAGACCACAAGAAAGGTAGACTATACCATAGTTGACTGGTCAATTGAGGAGAGGAAAATTTAAGTTCTTAACTTCTTTACTAATCAACGTTTTAAAGGTAAAGCAGGACTTTAGTTGAACACTCGGATAACTATGTATCTCATATAGATAGCAAGTGTTATATGGTCCCAGGAAGGGACTCCTTGACTTCTAAGACTTTACACTGATGTAAAATGCAAAAAAAAAAGTGAATATATATATATATATATATATATATATATATTCTTTTCTCATGTCACCTCGTAAATTTGAAAATAACATGAATCCATTTTTCTCTTCCTTCTTTCTCTCTTCCCTCTTTTCCCGTCTTTGGCCATATGGCGGCGATATGAACTGATTTTCTCCATGAAATTCTATAATTTACGTCGGTTTCGATGTGCCATCGCATGGAGTTGAATAGGAGGTGGATGTGTGCCACTAGTTTGTGCATCCGTCGAGGAGCAAGATACGAGTTTGCGTTTCCTGACTAGGCATGACACACACGGTCCTGGGTTCTGCGGAATCAATTCCTCAAGTTTAAAAGACCCTTAGCTAATCGAGTAAATGAGTCCTGACCCGGTTTTGATTTTTGGTATTAGAGATCATCCAAAGATACCCACTCTCTTTATTTATTTTGCCCCTGGCCACCCCTAAACTTTTGTTGTTTTATATCTTGGACGACA
This sequence comes from Sepiola atlantica, assembly GCA_963556195.1. Taxonomy (NCBI): domain Eukaryota; kingdom Metazoa; phylum Mollusca; class Cephalopoda; order Sepiida; family Sepiolidae; genus Sepiola; species Sepiola atlantica. The sequence continues at coordinate 76,464,506 of OY744536.1, read as the reverse complement.
TCATCCATTCCCATATTTCATCCCTATCTGTTTTATTTTTGGCATCTCACTTAGCTCCTACTCCCATTTAGAGACCGACCTGCTTGTTTTTGGCAGTCTATTCTTAGCAGAGGGTTATGAGGGCTTTACTAACCTTCATCATTTTCTTTTTTTCATTATTTTTCTTTTTTGTTGTCCCACTCCCCATCATGACTCATGTACACTTTCTTTTTGTAAATAAAATTTAAATGAAACCATTTGGGGATTTTTTTTAAGTAGGATCAGTCCATAGAGTAAATGCGGTATTTTGGTGAGCGTGTCTAGCGTAGGGTAAGTTCAAAAGCTTTCAGAAAAAATTGCGTCACCATCGACCCCCGCTCTCCCCCAAAACGATTTGGGATTTATGCCTAAGCATAATGGAATATTTGTGATTGATTTTTGTAAATTTTTCATTGTGTTAAATAAAATTGCTTCAGGTTATTTTTGACTGAGTCACTCCAAGTCTTTCTCGGCCTGCTTTTTCCTCGATTACCCTCAAGTGAGATGTGTGGACATGTATTTATCCAACCAAAGCTTCGTTCAACATATCCATATCATCGGAAGCAGTTGCAACATAGAGCTGACTTTAGTTTGGGAACCTTCAGACTCAATAGCAGGGAGTCAGAACTAACTCCATCGGCAAGACGCACACCATTTATTTATTGGGGCAGATGAAGGGGGGGGGGTCTTTTTTCTGAATTATAAAATTTGTTATATTTAATTTTTCTATTTTACTAATGAGTCACTACTTATCAAGGCTACAAGGCACTCGAGGATAAGGGTTAATGAAATGGCTAGATTGGCAGTTTAATGATGATGAATATTATGAGAGGATTGAAAATGATGAATGTTATGAATAAAAGTTGATTACTTTTAAGGATGGTTTATGACGAATATTTGTTGACATTAGATATGAAGACGACCATGAAGACGACGATTGGGAAGCAGTTTTGTGGTATCTTGTTCGACAGATGGGATGTTCTAGGAAACAAACTTTGTTCATGGAAGTTTCGTTTGGTTTTTAGTAAAGAGAGAGAAAAATGAAAGTTTTTGTTGTTGTGATTGTAGGTAGACAAGTTCTTGTTGTGAATGTTTTACAGAGGGGTGCAGGGATTGGAGCTCAGTCGAGCACCCACCATGAATATGAGCAACACCTATCCAGATCTGACAACAATACTCCATCTTAGGAGTGTGAACAAAAAAAAAACAAGCAGACTTATGATAAAACTAGCAGAACGTTTTGAAATCCTAAGAATTTGAGTTTGAGTTGCAGGAAGTCACAGGTTTTGGAAGGAGTTGGATTCAAAGAATATTAGAAGTTGGAATCAGACTTTTTAATTTCTGAAGAATCAATAGACAGTCTTAATCTTGGAACACTTTAAATTAAGGAGTCTGAGTTGTATGTTTTGGAATTCCAGGAGTTGGAGTCAGAGTCTGTATTTTTATCAAGAACCTCCAAATGGGACAGAGATTCACCAGCCCAAATCTGACAATAGTATGCCATACAAGGTCTGATAGTAGATTTGTAGAGATAGAGAATGGCTTCAGGTGTGAGAACGTGTTTGGAGCAATAGAGATAACCGACTTTATGAAAACAGAAAGAGCAATGGAGTATGAACTCCAAGAAGGATTTGCTGCGAAAGAAATATTAAGAAGTTTCAGAGTCGATTTCTCCAGAACAGAGCCACTCATGAAAATCTCAGGAAGAAAAGGGGCACGCTTACGATTGAAAGACACGACCTGAGTCTTAACAGGATTAAACGAAACAATCCATTTCGTACCCCAATCCACAATAGAACCCAGGTCAACTTCTAGATCAGCTGCATATTCCAACTGATCCTAGGGAGATGCAGGCAAATTATCGACAGTTACAAAAACCCAACACACTGAGCATGCGTTTTTGCCATCTTGCAAATGGCTGCTCAACAACACAAGCATCGCAAATACTTTGAATCTGGTAATAACACGCCTTCTCTCCTCCGATCGTATGATCACACAGGTAACAGTTGAGGCTGATGATTTTACCTTTATCTTAGCACTCCTCCGCAGCGAGAGAGTCACTTCCTTCTCCTTTGCCATATCGTCAGACGTACTGAGATCTGAATCAGACGTTGTGGATCGAAGGAGCACAACAAAGATCAGTCCCGCCTCTCCCTCGCTCGCAGACAGTGTGCCACTGCTACTTCCACTGGACACCGGTTTTCGTCATTCATTGCTCTCTTATGATGCCTCACTGTCATTGTCCACTTACGGCCCTGTACTGACCCGTGGACACATATAGTAATGGGACGATTCCAATATTTTTTCTGGTTCTGATACAATTACAGATTCTGTTCGAAATTCCCAATTCCGATACCATTACCGATTCCGATTCTAAATAGCCTAAAAAGTAGAATTTTATTTTATTTTTTGGGGGGTGATAGTAGAGAGTCCTCATCTACTTTTACACGTAGATATTATTTTCTTTTTAATTTGATAAACTTCTTAATGATTTTTCCTTCATGTATTGTATATAACATTTTGATAAACTCATTTTGAGATTTTCATCTATATTTTTCACTTGTGCCATTTTTTCTTATTTATCCATTCATGCCATTCTTACTGGGCCATTTTTTCCCCGTACCATATTTACCTAAATTCGTTATTATGATCTATAGATTAAAGTTTTACTGGTAGTTTAAAATCAATAAATATTAATTATTTCATCATTAATATCAGCAATAGAAAATTAAGTTTGAAAAAAAAATAATAGAATCGTTTTTGGAATCAGAAATTAGGCTGAAATTTTTCCGACTTTGATACGATTCCGATAGCCCAAAATGTTCTGATTCTCAATTCTGATTAATTGTTCTAACACTAGACACAACTGCCGAGGAGTGCTATCAACGACCATCGACTGCGAACTAGTTATCCTAGTAATGCGACCTGTTTTAAATTTCGACATGCATTGTCTATGTGGACTTTTCACCCAGATTTTGCCCCCTACCCCCTGTCGGCACCAATCTGAGATCCCTTGGTGGTCTGGGGCACAATGTTAATCTCTTTTATTCGCATCTGATGCAAATACAGCAGGGTTTAGAAGGAATCGGCTAGAAAAGAATTCTAGGAGTCAGAGTCGGACATTATACCTTCCGACTCTGCAACTCTGGTTCGAACATACTATTATGGTGAAAGCCTTGTGAAAATAAATCTTGCATTGCTGAAGTTGTGGGTTTAAGAAAGTTAATTTTATCGAGTTGAGCTCTGGTTAAGGAGACTCAAAAGTGATTAAACTAAGTTCAGATTTCAGAAACCTGTTCAATTTTATTTGTAGGTTGTAAAAGGGTGACCGTGTGTCATTTTGATTGGCCAAACCAATGACATGGAAGTCTGAAAAGTAACATTGACTGAAGAAAATAAAAAAAGGAGAAAACAGGAAGTGACCAGAAATTCTTTTTTCCCGAATGACTTAGTGCAGCAGTCGTCAATTTTTTGAACTTCATGAATTTAGAAAAAGAAGAAAATACATTTATTTAATAACTACGGTAAAATGAATTCCCCAAACGGAACAGTTCTGCACCAATTTTAGTGACGGTTGAGGACATGCGTTGCTTGGAGAGAAATGATATGAGAATGATACAATGGATGTGTAATGTGAGTCTTAAAGACCGGTTTAGCTAGTTCTGATGACCTCAGAGGAAGATTAAATCTGGAGAGTATAGGGTGCAGAAGAGTAGACTTCGATGGTATAGTCACGTTGAAAGGATAGACGAGAGTTTTTGGGTTTGTAGATGTAGAACAGTTGAGGTAGCAGGTTTGAGGTCCCAGGGGAAGGCCAAGGAAAACATGGGAGGAAGTGATAAAAGTGGAGCTGAGAGAAAGAGGGATAAATAAAGACCTGGAAAGAGATAGGTTACTTTGAAAGTCAATTTTATAAAGCCGTCCAATGCATGCCAACATGTAAAACAAACGTTAAACCGAATATGATGATGCTGATGATGATGCTGCTGCTGATGATGATGATGCTGCTGCGGCTGCTGCTGCTGCGGCTGCTGCTGCTGATGATGACGATTCATGCCCCTCTTATGAAGATTCAAATCAACATATAATGATACCAATGCTTATGTTTAGAATTTTTTTTTCCAATTTAGATCAAAATCTATTAGATGGTTTGGATTCTAGAAAATGTCTAAAATTAAAAGCATAAGCTTAAGAGGTCTTAAAAAAAATTAAAATTCAGGGAACTTTGCTCAATTGGTGTCAAATGACGGTGGATCAAATTTAAATGAAATTCTGAAATATTTGAATTTTCAAACAGGAGGTTGTGCCCATGTTATGACCCCGAAAACTCTTTTAAAATACTCCAAAGAAACAGAAATTTGAGAAATATTTATTAATTAATGTCTAAATCCTATTGTTAAAATTTCACAAAAGTCAGAGATATCACAATTTTCACAAAGGGATTCCACCCCTTTCTGCTCTCTTTGCATAAAACTAAATTAAGCTAATTATAGCCCACATTACCCAACCTTATGCCTAGCAGCAATGTTCCAGAATTCATAATGATCGGTTAATTAGTTTAGGAGTGGATCCTGTACATACAAGTAGATAAACATTTACACATACTTAATTTTATATAAATAGAGATAATAATCAGAAAACGTTTATTTTATTAATATGAAATGCACTCATTTTTATTAATATGAAATGCACTCATTAAAAGATAACCCAATTATAGTTTAATAATTTAAATAAAACAAATTGAACATTTTAAGTTTATTCAAGTATTACACGTTTCTGTGTGTAATATTTGTTCCTGTTTGGTCGAAATCAGTTTGCGGATCTATGGGTTCCAATGACGTCGCTACAAAACGGAAAGCAAGTTGAGATCAGTACTGAGTTTTAATTGTGACAAATGAAAATATCTTTTTACAGAAATATGTTGTTGGAAATTGAATCAAAATTTCCGTTGCTTTTCCATAGAACGATGGGTGTTCATTGTTTATAGAGAGTCAAAAATGAGGTCTTCATAAGAATGACTGGAATTTAACTTTGAGACTGTTGTCGCAAGATAGATCGATAAGGTTCTTGTTTTCATTCGTGCGTAAATTGGTTTCTTCAATGTTTATTCTCTGGTGCTACCAGATCAGGCTGTCTGAAGATACTAGCTTGCTGACCTAAAATGCACCAAATATTGATGTTATTGTTTTTTTCTTTCCCTTTGCAAAACTCAATCATGTTCCGCAAAGCCAAAAACAAAAACAACAATTTTCTCTACAAAACAACCAAACACGATGAATAAATATTTGAAGATATAAAGAACTTGAAGCATAAAGACTTTTAGAAAAATGACCAGATTCAGCACTAAATAACACGAAAAGGGTTGATATGCCGTAAAACAAAACAACCACACAAAACCAAATCAATATTTACTGCTAACGGCCTATTTTCCATATATTTCCATGTTGAGAATCTTCTTCCTTTGAGTAATAAAAATTACAAAAAACATCTGCCAGTTCAATTGAAATAATGTCACAATTTTTCTGCAGACCACTAAATATTTTGCACAGACCACCAATGATCCATGGACCACTGGTTGGTCATCACTGTTCTAAAGAACATGCTGGAATGAAGAAAAAGACGAAGTGGCTAATCAGAATCAACTATCGATGTGTCAGATGAGATGCTATTCAGGTCTAAATTCTAAAAGCCAACAAGATCACAGTGGGATATTTGGCCTATATACTGTCCATTCGGGTTCTATGTTGATTTTACCAATCATTTTTACATGACCAAAAATGAGGTGTTGATTAAAATGACTGGAATTTAATTTTGAGACTTTAATCCATACTTCACTTCTAGAACTGAATTCTATCTCTTTCTCCGTTGCTCTGCCAATGCTTGTAGAAAGTTATACTAGTAAACCATTCAGTAACGAGTTATCAACAGTAATGCTAAGATACTATTCTGTAGCAAGTATATTTTGAATCCCAAGTTTCATAAAAATTGAAATAATATCCCAGTTTATGTGACCATCAAAATTTTTACATGAACCACCAGTGAGTTGTGGACCATCAGTTGGCGACTACTGACTTAGAGCATTCAAGAGGATATTAAGGGATTGTCTATAGGGCTCATTTTGCATGGTTGGTGGAACCACCTAGAGTTAGGACCAGCAGTTGATGTGTCCACACAAGGGTACACACGAGGAGTGAGAATGCAGTTGACAAGAGACTGTCCCGAGATAACTAGGACACACACATCTCTTGTCAATGCTCTGATTCTGACTGTGATGGCCTTCTTCAGTTCAAGAATAGTCTTGGAATTATTTTGATAGACATTGGTGGTATCTCAGGAGACAATGGACTTCTGCGCCTCCATTGCCGAAATGCAGCATCTGATGTGACTGTACAAGACTATCCTGGATCGGCAGGCTCTGTTACAATTGCCACAAATGTAGGGGTTTGTTTGGTTCTGAGAGTTATGTTGCAGCTCTCTGCCCTCTATGTTCTCCCCTCTCCTCAATTCGCTTGGGGCATGTTTTCTCCAGCGGCTGCGATCTTCAGCCACGGACTCCCAGCCTGTTAGGTCAATGCCACCCAACTTCATGTCTCACTTGTAGACATCCTTGTAGCATAGGGCACAGGTCTTCCTGCTGATCTGGAGCTAGTTGCGAGCTCGGCGATGGACATTATCTTTCAGATAACCCACATATTAAAATATGGGGCTTACGGTCCGGTGAGTGTGAAGCCCATTCAGGATCACGCCTCCTACTGGTGAGACGATTACCACAGTGTCCCTGCAGTGTACAATGGTACGTGATAAAACAAAGACTGTTGGATCTTCATACCAGAAATTTGGGGGACAAGTCAGGCATAAACTGGTGTTTATTTGTACAAAAATATGCTTGGATTGCAGAAAGAATTCTGAATTTTATTAACGATTCCATGGATGGCATTTTTTTTTGGGGGGGGGTCACCCTGTATTAATGAGTAATCAAAATATTTAACTAATTCAAAATTAACTAATTTTTTTTTACTAAATTAAGACCACTTATCAAGGCCAGATGCCACTCGAGGATAAGGGTTAATCAGATAGAATGATTGTCAAGATCAAGTTCGAATATTTGTGGGGACGGTCTCTAGATAGGAATCTGTTTTTTTTCTTTTTTAACTTAGTTCACCCCAAACAAAGCAAGTTGCCACTGTAGACGTAGGGGGCTACTGGGAATTAGGGTGAAAGTTTTGGGGGTCATCCTAAATTAGGAGCTGTGCAGCGAGATGCTTGTTCACATTAGTTTTAAATTTCTGCATGTCGGTACAGTTAGGGAAACAGGGCGCAGGGAGGGAGTTCAAAAGGCCGGCAGGACGAGGAAAGAAGCTATTGGAGTAGAAGGCTCTCCGGCATCTGGGGACCTTCACAGTGAATGGATGGGATTTAGCTGATTGTCGGGTTGGTCGAGTATATTTACATTGAGAGTGCACCAGAGCAGCAAGTTCATCGGAGCACATTCCATTGAAGTACTTGTGAAACAAGCACAAGGATGCAACATTGCGACGATGGGACAGAGGCTGGAGCTTGGTGGATAGTGAGAGAACTATTAGATTTCCGACTCTTTTTTGGACCTTGTCAAAGAGGGAGAGACTAGTGGATGGTGCACCAGCATAGATGTGGTAACAATACTCCATGCATGGACGGATGGTGGCTTTGTAGAGATATAGGATACTGTCAGATGTGAGAAGTTTTTTCTAGCATGGTAGAGGGAGCCCACTTTATTTGCAGCAGCCTTGGCAATGTCTTCTATGTATTTGCCGGTTCTAGATAGGAATCTGTTGACATTGGCTTTGAGGATGACCAAGTTGTACTCTGCGGGGAACCATCTCTTTGACATTTTCTTTTGTACAGAATAGGATTTTGGTCAGGGTTGCCAAACGATAATAAGCTAATGTACACCTTCCATAAAAAATAACGACAAAAATATGCTTCGTCAGTGTTCGCACTCGCTATTTATCTAGATATATTACTAAAATATCCACATTAATCATAGAATTACGTGAGTAATTTTATTTTTCATATATAAATAATTATCATTTCTGATTATCTAAAGAAAAAAAAAGACCCACCGTTGACTTTTTATTATAGATTGGGGTATTTATTTCCGAATTCATTTCAAGTGGCTGAGTAAGTCTGGGCTGGTTGTCTGACTTGCTATTTACTTTCTCGCTTCCCTTCAATGCTTGAAATGGTTTCGTCCAGAGGCTAGAAAAATGTATATGTTTTACTTGCTAACTTTTACATGAGGCGTGGAAGTACATATATATATTTATATAGAAATAAATACACATTAGTATTTATTATAGAATGGAGGATGCTTGAAGTAAAACTTTTACAGAGAAAAAAAAGTAAATATTAATCAGGAAAAAAAAGTAAATATTCATCAGGAAAAAAAGTAAATATTCATCAGAAAAAAAGTAAATATTCATCAGAAAAAAAAGTAAATATTCATCAAGAAAAAAAAGTAAATATTCATCAGAAAAAAAAGTAAATATTCATCAGAAAAAAAGTAAATATTCATCAGAAAAAAAGTAAATATTCATCAAGAAAAGAAGTAATTATTCATCAGAAAAAAAATTAAATATTCATCAGAAAAAAAAAATATTCATCAGGAATAAAAAAGTAAATATTCATCAGGAAAAAAATAAATGAATATTCATCAAGAAAAAAAGTAAATATTCATCAGAAAAAAAAGTAAATATTCATCAGAAAAAAAAAGTAAATATTCATCAGGAAAAAAAAGTAAATATTCATCAGAAAAAAAAGTAAATATTCATCAGAAAAAAAAGTAAATATTCATCAGAAAAAAAAGTATATATTCATCAGAAAAAAAAGTAAATATTCATCAGAAAAAAAGTAAATATTCATCAGGAAAAAAGTAAATATTCATCAGGAAAAAAAAGTAAATATTCATCAGAAAAAAAAGTAAATATTCATCAGAAAAAAAAGTAAATATTCATCAGAAAAAAAAGTAAATATTCATCAGAAAAAAAAAGTAAATATTCATCAGAAAAAAAAAGTAAATATTCATCTTATTAATCTTTATCCTCAAGTGGATTTTAGCCTTGATAGGTGGTGATGCATTAGTAAAAAATCTTATCAGTTATTTATAAATTTAAGACGTTGAAATTGTTAAGCACAAAAAGTAATTCTTTTAATAAAAAATAATAAATTAATTTAAAAATAATTCTTTTAATTAAAAAAATTAATTAATTAAATTTAATTAAAAAATATTTATTTTTATTAAATAATAATTCTTTTAATTAAAAAAATATTATTTTAATTAAAATAATAATTATTTTAATTAATAATTTTTACTATAATTAAAAAATAATTCTGTTGATAAAAGAATCATTATTTTAATTAAAAAATAATTATTTTAATTAAAAATAATTATTTTGATTTAAAATTATTATTTGAAGTAAAAGAATTATTATTTTAATTAGAAAACTATTATTTTAATATAGAATATGATTTTTTAATTAAAATAATAATTCTTTTAATTCAAATAATAATTTTAAATCCAAATAATAATTTTTTTAAATTAAAATAATAATTCTTTTATCAACAGAATTATTTTTTAATTAAAGTAATAATTTTCAATTAAAAAATTATTACTTTAATTAAAAACATATTATTTTGATAAAGAAATTGTTTAATTATAAAGTTTTATTCAATGATTACTATCAAATACAATTGAATATGCTCTGATGAACTTGCTGCTCTGGTGCCCCCTCGACGTAAAACCCCTCGACCAACCCGACATTCATTTTGGAATTCCCTCCCTGCTCCCTGTTTCCCTGACTCTACTAAGATTACAAATTTAAATGTAATGTAAACAAACATCTCGCTGCACAACTCCCCACTTAGAATGCCCCCATAATTATGGCTCCTAATTCTCAGTAGCCCCTTACGTCTCAGTGGAAATTTGCCCCCTTGTTTGGAGTAAATAAAAGTAAAAAAAAAAAGAAAGAATAAATGTTTATGTAAAATAACCTATTGTTCATCATTTCAACTCACATCTTATTAACCCTCATTCTTGAGTGGCTTTTGGCCTAGATAAGTAGTGATTCATTAGTAACAAAGAAATTAATAATAATAAAAAAAAGACATTTAAAAAGGCCAAAAATCGAAGCCAAAATACAATGTTTGAAGTCCTAACTGCTTTAAAATAAAAGCTAAATTAGTAAAATCTGGCTTTAAAATCTGGCTTTAAAAATACAAAGCTGGACACTCTGGTCCTAAGGAAACAGTCGGACGTGAAATTATTTAAAAGAATTTGTAATTTTATGATTCCGTTGATAAATAAATAAAAATAAATAAATAAAAAGGTAACCAACCATCTTCATAAATGACATATCTTAAGGTATTTTTTTTCTTATTTTGTGTGTAGCTTTGAGAAAGAATAAAACGATTTTGATTTTGGCATAAGATTTTGGTACAGGATCTTCTTAGTTTTCTTGGCCTTTGGGCTAGGAGCAAAGGGCAGTATGTTTTTGTTTTTTGTTCTTTCTCCACTTCCCGTTTTATTCCACACACACACACACACACACACACACACACACACACATATATATATATATATATATATATAAATTCCAATCAATTTGGAGATATCTTAAGTAGCACATCCCTTAGTGTAAATGTGGTATTGTGGTGACTGAGATGATTCTAGTTAAGAGTAGTATAGACGTTGTTATCACTATGGACCAACTATGACCAACGACACCCATTTTCTCCACACTTTTGATGGCCTTGTGCCAAATTTGCTTTAAATGTAATGCAAAGTGTAGTATCTGTTCTGAGCTGTGCTTAGTCTTTGTTGTCCTCGGTCACTGAAGAAGAAATTCTTCTATACTGAGGCAATTTTAATATTTGTTCAAATCCAGAGTGCCCTTTTTGGGGAGCTAAATTTTTCCCAGATTAAAAACAGACCTTGCGTCAAACTATGCCCTCGTGGGGAGTCAAGTAAATAAGAACACCGCAAATTAAACGTTTTTTTTTTTTAATCCGAAAAACAAAATGTGTAGGTAAGCATTAAAAAAATATGTCTACGAAAAAAGAACGAGAAAAAAAAAAGAAATGTATCGTTTTTATATTTATGAAAAAACAAAACAAAAAAAAAACTACATTACGAAAACAAAAAAAAAACAACTACATAAAAAAAACAAAAAAACGGATAACCTTTGTTTTAGGCGCGAATTTAGGGCGATTTAGGGTGCTATATCGATTTTGACGCGAAAACATGAAAAACTAAAATGTCATTTTGTCATTTGTTACTAGATGGAAGAAGATAGAAAAAAGGACTTGTTTTTTGCGCAAATCTACTTTTTTTTTTTTAAATATACAATATGGACTTTTAGATATAAAAAAAAGCAATAATAACATATATAAATTGAAGCAGGTGTGATAAAAAAAAAAGATGAAGAGAAATTGTAAAAAGCGTATCTGTATCGCTTCTTCCATGATGGAGCGATCAAGAAAGGTACACGGTAACCAAATAATCTCCGAACTGTATGAGTCACCGTGGTTTTGAGGTCTCAGGCCTCAGATTGTGACAATAAACATTACAAAGGAAATACATTAAAAAAACAAAACAATATTGAACATATTTCATGTATAAAAATGAAAATAAATAAATAAATTGGCGGCAAAAAATATACACACTTTTGTTATATGCGCAATGAAATAAACCGCGCGAACAATAAATTAAAATTAGAATTTAATGTCGGTAAAAAAGGTGGTTTCTTACCTCATGACATTTGTATATTCGCTTAAAAAGGCCCGTTTTTAAAAAAGGAAATATGCGTATACCCTCCCCTATACGAACGGAATCGCGTATATAAAATTCATATGAAAGCTGTTTTGTTGTTGTTTTCTTTCTGTTTATATTTGTGCGTGTTTTTTAAGCCTTATTTTAAGAGGCGTATGACGGATAAGCGTCTGAGAGTTATTGTTCGCTTTTTAATGTGTTGTGAAGAGGACAAAGAAGAAGAAGAAGAAAGAGAAGAGAGGGGAGGGGGTTTCTGATACATAAAATGTATCGATATTTTAGTGGAGTTCGCTCGCATTGATCACCAAATGCCCGCAACTGTGGTTAGTAGGATGTGTAGTAGTCGCAATCCGTCATTTTCTGCGCGCACTCTTTCTAAATTAAGAGCAGTCTCTCTCTCTCTCTCTCTCTCTCTCTCTCTCTCTCTCTCTCTCTCTCTCTCTCTCTCTCTCTCTCTCTCTCTCTCTCAGACTCTCTCTCTTTCTCTCTCACTGTCTCTCTCACTGTCTCTCTCTCTCTAAATCACTAACCCCCTCTCTCTCTCTCTCTCACACACACACACACACACACACACACACACACACACACACACACACACACACACACACACACACACACACCCCAGAGCTTTATAGTAGTTAAGTTAAGTAGTAATGTGTTGGCATCGTTTTTTCTTCTTCTTCTCCCAGCTTGTTAGAGAATGGTTTGTGCTTTCCATCGAACTAAAAAAAAAGAAGTAAAAAAAAAAAAAAATGAAAAAAGAGTGAAAAAAAAAAAAAAGAAAAAAAATACAACACGCACTTTCTTCCTCGCATCTACTTCTTCCATCTTCTCATCCAGGTTGTAGTCTGCATCGTTTGCGGCAGTGATGTCTATGTTGTCACTTCTTAAATCCCTTTGTGTTACTAAAAAGAAAAGAAAATGCGATAACCACAAAGATGACAGAAGTAAATAGACAACCTTGTTATCATTAACAAGGAACACTGCGGTCCTGATCGACCTAGGCGAGATGATATTGATTATTATTATCATTATCATTATTATTATTATTATTATTATTATTATTATTATTGTTATTATTATTGTTATTATTATTATTATTATTATTATTGTAACTCACTAGGAGTTCTCACACAAGTCATCATCAATGATTACTCCTTGATAATAACCGGTGGTGTTTCCTGGAGTCTAGGTGACAACAAGTCTCCCCAGATTTCCAGTACGCTCTACCTCTCTCGATAACCTTTGCAAATGACTTTGTAATAAGCCTCTCCAAGGTCCCAGTACTCTCCGCTCTCTTCCAGTGGAGGTCTGGTGAGTGCTCTCCCTCCTCGGTCTTTCCATCCTACTTGACCCGTCACAGCTATTTTGTGTGGTATCAGCCGAGGCTGATACCCTTTTTTTAGGAAGGGGGGGGGGGGGGGCACAGTTCATAAGATTTGTTGCAGTTTCAGTTCCCTTGTTTTCAATGTCGTTTTCCTTCCATCTGTTTGTTTTATTTCGGTTGCAGTTTCCATGTGTTTAGTTAGTTGTCGTAGTTTATGTGTGTTGGTTTCTACATTCGAGGATTTTCTTTAAGATTTCAGCTGTTTTCATTGTCGTCCGTTGTATAGTCTCAGTCTTCCCTTTAATTCCAATTTCTCTTAGTCTTTTCTCCAGGTTTTTCGGGGCTGTCCCTAATGCTCCTACAATTACTAATATTATATTGACTTTCTTCATGTTCCATATTCCTTTCAGTTCACTGGCAAGCTCCGTGTATTTGCTTCTTTTTTTGTCTCTTTGATCTTTACCCTGTGTTTGCTGGGACGGCAAAGTCTACAATTTGCCAGTTTCTTTTCTTCTTGTTAACTATTATGACATCCGGACTACTTGCATAGATAAGTTTATCTGTTTGTACGTTCATGCCCCAGAGATATTTTGTGGTTTTCGTTTTCCAGTACTGTCTCTGGTTTGTGTCTGTATCATTTGTCTGCATGTTCGAAATGCAGTCGTTTGCATAGTTCCCAGTGTACTGCCTTCTCCACGCACTTTTGTCTGTTCTTGTATTCTTTTGGGGCTAGTTTGCTACATTCATTTATTATGTAATTTATCGTTTCGTCTCTTAGTCTACAAAGTCTACATTTAGTGTTTGCTTGAGTTTTGTCTGTTTTAGGTTTGCCATAGTTCGTTGTCATCGCATTGTTCTGCATAGCGATTTCGTTTCTCAGTTCAAGTCTTCTTTTCGTAGCCATGTTCAGGTGTCTCAGTGATTCTCTTCTCTTGTCAGTCTTATGAATCGTAGCTGTTTCTCTTCCCACTTTTCGTTTCTTGTCTTTTTGTTTCTGGTTTCGGTGCTTCCTGAGTTGTTCATTTGGGCAGTGTTTCTTGCTGCAGTGATCAGCCTTTCTGTGTTCGGGGTTATGTATTTCTCCAGCTCTTTCTTTGTGTCTCCCACACAGTCTTCTATACTCACCAGTCCTCTTCCCTCTTTATTCCTTTTCACGTATAGTTGGTCAGTATCATTTTTCAGGTGTAGTGCATTGTGCATGGTCATTAGTTTCCTCGTCTTCTGGTCAAGATACCTAAGTTCTTCCTTGGTCCAGGCTATGAATGGTCCAGAGTATCTTATTAGTGATACTGCCCAGGTGTTAATTCCTTTAACTAGGTTTCTATTATATAATTTTGTTTTTAGGAGTTTCCTTATTCTTTTCATGTATTTTTTTTTCCAATCTTCTCTTTCATTTCTGTAAATTTGATGGTGTCTTTTTCCAGAACTCCTAAATATTTGTAGGCATCATGCTCGCCAAGCGCCTTCATCTCCTCTTAGTTGGGCAGTTCCATGCCCTCTGATGTCTTAGTTGGGCAGTTCCATGCCCTCTGATGTCTCCAGTCCTCTCCGTTTTCAACTCTAGCAAAGCACCCTTTTCCATTCCAAATTTATTTGAATGTTCTGGCTGATTATTCTGGTCAGGTTTATCGGCTTTTCCAGTTACTTTTTGCCTTTTGCAAATAGTTTCAGGTCGTCCATGTGCATGAGATGGTTTATTCGTTGTTCTTTGTCAACCCTCACTGGCGAGGTTTAACTTTCATACATCATCACACTGCATACACATGCCTGATAGATTCTTCCCTTGGTTGACAATGGAAACTTGTATCCGGCATCACATTTCCTGAGTATGTAGTTGAGTGGCATCAGGGCTATGACAAACAGTAGTGGCGATGGAGAGTCTCCTTGGAATATGCCTCTCTGTGTTCTTATCTTAGACAGGTGTTGTTCTCCAGCTGTTAGTTCCAGTTTAAATGTAATGAGAACAAACATCTTGATGCACAATTCCCAACTTAGGATGTCTCCCATAAATTTGTCCCCTAATCACAATAGCCCTTACATTTCAGTGGCAATTTATGTGTTGGTATTGATATTTGATGCGCCAAAAAATGTCAATTAGTATATGATATCGAGAAGAAAAAAAAACAAGATCAGTCATAAGTAACCTGTGACATTTTGTAGAAGATCTATGCCAAGGCAACATGAGGGTTAGGGTTAGGGTTAGGCTCTGCCAAGGCAACATGTATTATTTGGATTATTCAAACTACTGTTCTCATCTTCGATGTTATTCTCACAACGTTTCGGCATCTAACCTCCAAACTTGTCGAATTCAGGGATCTTTATGTCGAACTCAGGAATCTGTATGGATTTTCGAACGTAACAGTTTATTTAATCCATGGGTTAGAGTGTTCTTGTTCTGTAAGCCATATCCATTGTGCCCTGGCTCCATAAGGACCTTGGCACAACGGATAAAAGTGATAAGTTATAAGCAGTTCTAAGTGATAGTTTTATGGTTCAATCCTCAGTGCAGGTGGTACTAATAACACGATTATGTATTGGTTAAGACTTCTAACCAGTCATGGCTGACAAAACGAGACCAAGCTAGCCCTGTGAATGAAATAAAAGGGTTCTATTCGAAATTTTGTGCAGATTCCAGAGTTCGTCATAAAAATTCCCGAGTTCGAAAAGACGCACCTGAATAAGATCATAGGTAACACAGATCGAAATGTTGTGAGAATAACATCCAAGATGAGCATAGTAGTCTGAATAATCAAAATAATACATGTCATTGAATATTTATATGAAAAACTCCATTATATTTCTACCTCCACAATAAACTTCACCATTCCACGATGCGTTTCACAGTGGCATTTATTCTGCATTTGTACGATAAGAAATGAGTGTTTCATCGACCTGGAACTTAATTCTAGCCTTAACCTGAAGCATGTTTAACCAGAACTCACAGAAGTTTGGGATAGGCATGTGCATGCACTGCCCACCATTTTGCAATGCTTTCCATGGTGGCGTTTATTCTGCATTCTGTACAGCTTAACCCTAACTTTAACCCTAGTTATAAACCTAACCTAACTCTAACCCGACAAAAGTGAGTTATGGGCGAGTGATGCACCATTGTGCATAACTAGTGGGGCTATTTTTTGTTCCAAAACTCATTTTTCTATTAGGAAGGGATGGAGTAAGTTTAGGGAACTTCTGCCATTACTAACTAGCAGAGCGTTTCCATTGTCAGCCAAGAGAAGAATCTATCATGCAGTGTGATGGTGTATGAAAGTTAAACCTGGCCAGTGAGGGTTGAGGACATACGTTACATGGAGAGGAATAATATGAGAATGATACGATGGATGTGAGTCTTAAAGACAGACTTAGATCTGATGACCTCAGAGGAAGATTAAATCTGGACAGTACAGGAAAGTGTGTGCAGAACAGAAGATTTGAATGGTATGGCCACGTTGAAAGAATGGATGAGAGTTCTTGGTTAAGTAGATGTAGAACAGTTGAGGTAGCAGGTTCAGTTCATAGAGAAAGGCTGAGGAAAACATTGGAGGAAGTGATAAAAATCGACTTGAGAGAAAGATGGATAGATAAAGACCTGGCCAGAAATAGGTTAGTTTGGAAGTCAATTTGTTAAAGCCGCCTAACGCATGATAGCATGTAAAACGGACGTTAAATCGAATATGATGATATTAGGATAAGTTTCTCCTCAGGATAGGGAAGCAACCATCCTTTATTCATCCACATCTGTAGCTCTTCTCTGATCTGCATTCACGTACCTTACTTGCGAGTTGATTAGGTGGACGATTACTTTGGGGTAGATTAGTAAATAGATACTAACCTGTATAAGCTACTCTCTCTCTTTCTCTGTTCGTTCGGCTCACTCTTTCCTTTTCTTTTCCTTTTCACTTCTTTCTTCTTCTGTACTGAAGGGATTAGGCTTGACTAAAATCAATTTCTTTCCCCGCACAAACGCAGCAGGCGTCCCCGAAATAAAAAACAAACATTATTTCACATAAATCTGTTAACTCAACATTTTCAACCAATGAAAATGATTCCTGCTCGTTTGAAACGATAAACTTAACCTTGCATATTTATTTACTGATCTACCTCAACCTGACCATTTCCATGATGTCATCTGTACTTTGAACGGTTCATCAAACACTGTGCTAAAATCTAGTTCCGCTATCCGGATCACAGTGCACGTGGATCCATTCTGTGGAAGATTGCTTCACGGAGTTGATTGATACTGACTCCATTCAGCATTTTGATAATATCCATCTCATGCCACGTGTCAAATCCTAACATTTTACTATCCAAAACTAAGTCATCAGTTTTTACGGGACTTAACTACTTTATTACCAGCATAATGGTTTCAACACAATGGTCATGGATAATTGCACCGTCATGGTTTTAAACTTCTGTCAACTTTTGGGGGCAGCACATCGATCCAATCACAGGAAACTTGTGACATCATTTGAGCAGCAGAGGATGTGAGGAGACCTGATTCTAGCGTAAAAGATTATCAAAAGGAATTTAAATCTACCATTTGAGTAGTTGTTTACCCCAGCACTAAGTCGATCTACTGTAGGCATTTTTGTCTCATTAGAAGAAAGTCAGAAGTCTCTCTGTGTGTTTCTGCTCTGTGGAACAGCATATAGAAGGTGGTAGTTACAATGCCTACCATATCCAGGTTTAAAATCGTCTTGGACAATCATTCAGATAGTATATATGCATACAAATTTTCTCACTCTCTTTTTACATGGCTTGTTGCACTTTGCTATTTCTTGCCAATAAATTTAATTTGACTTGACATCCAGAGTCAATCAGTGCATTTTTTCCCATCAATCAATGCTTCAATTGTGGGGAGCGCCTGCCTTAGGTTAATCGAGGAAAAACTGGCGCTAACATTTTGCCTTCTTTTATACTTCCCAAACACTCAAATGCGCTAGCGTGCATCGTTCTGCACCTATAGTAGTGTACATTTCCTTGTGCATTGTAGCTGGGACCACTGTACCCTTCTCCATGCTGATACACACAGTCTCTCACATAATGGTTTGGTCCAGATCATTTAAGGCAATTTACACTACCACCAGTCGATATATTAAACGATGATTGGTTGATATTGGACTGAAGCCACTGCGACAGACTCCTTCTCGTCATACATGATGGCCTGTGCTCTGGTTAGAATATTCGTAAGGGTAATGACGTCTGATACTGATGATGACAGAGGTGTTGCCATTCATTTGTCTGGTAGTGTCTACTTAACGAGCAGGGCCAGCCTGCGGAACTCACCCAAGAATAGATCTACGATTTCACCAGGTAGCAGCCGTCATGTCGTGAAGTCTTCAAATGCCACAAAAGAATCATTTGCGAACATTGTTGTCAGGATTTGCTTAATATAATCTATGTTTACCTTTTGTTTCTTGCTCAGCTGTCTATATACAGTGAATGTACTGATTGTCAGTTGCCGAGGGAGGACTCGCTCGACTTCGTGGAAGTTACATAGTTCACAAGCAGGTTCCACCTGTTCTAAACAGTATAGGAGGATCAGCGGCAATCCCATTGAATTCGGGGATCAGTCAAGTATCAAACTGCTTACTTGTCATTAGTTAAAGCCGAAATAGCTTGTTGTAAATAAAACTAGATCAGGGCACCACTTGTGACGTGCCTTCTATAGGACAGCAAGCAAGGCCCACAGAAAAGTTTTTTTAGAATTTTGTTGGAATATTGAGAGGAAAGCTCGACTGAAGCAAGCGACCTCTCTCAACTGACAGTAAACATGAATAACCAGAACAATGTTATAAACGCGTCCCAAACACGCATACATCATAAAAGAATATTCCCAAGAACACTGATATGAACAGCATTAGGCTGAGAAGCCAATTACCAAAATGGCGAATTGTGAATGTTTATGTTGAACACAAAATGACTCATTTATACTATTTGGTTTGTTTTACGGCATATCAACCTCTTGTGGGTCATTTAATGCCGAAACATTAGTTTTTTAATGTTTATGTATTTTAATATCATTTTTTTAAATGGTTATGCATTTTAATATCATTTTTAAAACTGTTTATGTATTTTAATATCATTTTTTAAATGTTTAAAAATATTTTAATATTTTTGGTGTTTGGTTTGGTTGTTTTATTCTATGGCATAGCTACTCCTTTCGGATAATTCAATGCCAAATCCGATCGTTTTTGCAAAAGTTATCATGCTTCAAGTTCTTTACATGTTCAAGTATTCATTCATGGTGTTTAGTTTAGTTGTTTTGTTTTACGGCATATCTACCCTTTTCGGGCTATTTAATGCCGAATCCGGTCATTTTGGGGAAAAATTTTATGCTTCAAGTTCTTTATATGTTCAAGTATCTATCTATTCATGGTGTTTGGTTAAGTGAAAGGGGGAAGGGAGGGGCAGGGGAGAAGGAAGGAGAAAGGAGAGGGAAGGAGGGGTGGGGGGTAGGGAAATTGTTGATTTTGTTTTGGATTTTGCAGAACATGATTGAGTTTTGCAAAGAAAAAAAGAAAACAATAAAACATCAATATTTGGTGTATTTTGAGTCAGGAAGTCAATAACTTTAGACAGCCTGATCTGGTAGCGCCAGTAGATTCTATTTGACCCATAGATGGGGCTCTTACAGGTATTACCACTCCGGGCCAGAGTCGACCTGGGAACAATGGCAACTAAGGGGCAACTTTACATTTCCCACAACTCCCAAATGGAGGCCTCACCACTGAATGTTTTAAGGTCATACCCAGGACCTCATTTATACTGACCAGTATAGTAGGATCGAAGATATTGAATTGAAGTGATGTAGAAAGTTGGGTCTGAAGAAAAATTGCGATGAGACGAAATATTTTTTTTAGGAGAAAAGTAAAAAAGAAACGAACAATGTCTATAATTCATTGACAAAGGTCTCTGTTGGCCGAAATATTTGATTTATTTGTATATAAAAAAATCTTCGGCATCGAATTTGGTTTTAAAAACTTTATGTTTTCATTCTGCGATATCTTCCGATGTAGAAATATTGGATAATTACATACACATGCTACCAAGCGTATCTCTACACATATCTAAACATTTACCACAGTCTCCATTTAACACTAGGAGAAATCGACCGACTTCAGCACTTGCCGTTGTGGGTCGACAATGATGAAAAAAGAAACAGAAAATGTCTATAATTCATTGACAAAGGCCTGTGTTGGCCGAAATATTTGATTTATTCGGATAAAAATAGAAACATAAATCTTCGGCATCGAATTTTGTTTTAAACAATTATATTTGTTATATATATATACGCTGGCGTATGTAGGTAAAAATAATTTAATATTATTTACTTAAAATTAATATTGTTATACGCCCCCTTTTATAAGATTAAAGTTGAGCCCTGTTTGGGGAAGTTAAAAATAGACTGACACGTAGCTATAAGGCATATTCCGATAACGTTCATGGAATCTTTAGTCAGTCTTTCTAGATATGCCGCCCTTCGCATAAATAGAACTCAAATTCCCTTCTTGAATGTGGTAATGTCTTGTGGCCTAATGGTTACAGCGCTTGCTTACGGAGTCTAGGTTGATTCTGTGGCAGGGGTTCGAACCGTCCGAGATTATCATCCCTACACTATATATTAACACTTACCCAACTGCTTGGTACATTCACACAAGACAGAGTAAAAGAGTGGATACAAAAAACGAATTATATTTATTGTAAATATATACAATTAGGCAAAGGTGATCTGTTGGTGTTTTTCTGACCATCTTATTCTTGAGAGGGAGGGGGTAGAAGTAATACGTTGGGGGTGTTTTGGGATCGCCACAGTGCGGTTCGTCCCCTATGCTGGCCGAGTTTCTGAAATGATGTGGCTGTCGACGTCGTTGCCGAAGTCCCCATATATAGCTGCATTTATGTGCAACATAAACGAGAGAACTCCAACATGGCTCATGTCTTTTTATATTTTATTTCTTCATTCTCGCACAGCACTGTAAGGTTACATATAAGCTTACCTCCCCCCTCCCTCCCCGGGGGTGGTAAATGAAGACGTTGTTTCGGAAATTACGACTGAACACAATCAGCTGATCTCCCAAAGAGAAGGATTTCCCCCCTTCCTCCCTACGTGTCATTTCGGACTTTCTCCCACGATTCAACTTTCCATAACACGTATCTCTCATTCTACTCTTATTTGCAATGGAATTTTCCATTTTCTTTCGTAATTTTAAACATGTGACAAAATTTCAATCTGACCTGATCTTTACACACCCGTATCTAATACAGAAAGAAGAGAGAGAGGAAATAGGAGAGAGAAGGAGGAGGGTAAAGAGAGAGAGAGAGAGAGCAAGAGAGAGAGAGAATGGGGGGGGGGATAAAAAACGAATTATATTTATCATAAATGCATACAAGTAAGCCCAGGACATTCATACTGGCCATCTTAATTAGACAGATTCTTAACCTATGCATATTGACAATACCATTCAGCATGTTCAAGTATCCATTGCATTCATACTTTCAGTCACCACAATACCGCATTCACTCTATGTGCTGCCCTATTTAAAATTTCTCTCCAGCGCTGTAGAATTTATTTATTTATAATGGCGTAGAGTGACTATTTCCCATCCATCGTGTTCCTAGGTGGCGGATAGGAGAACGTTCTTCAGATATGGATGTTAGCTGTGAATACCCAATAAGAAGTCCCGGACCAACTGGCAATCTACTCAGAGATTGCAGGGCCGGCGGGACAGTTATAAAAGTGTGGGGGGGGGGTCTCCTAAAAGTGTGTGTGTGGGGGGGGGCGGCGGTTAAACACATGTATATCAACTTAATTATTGATGACCGTAAAGTGGGGGGGGGGCAAGTCAAAAAGTGAGGGGGCTTCGCCCCCCCCCCCTTACTCCCGGTGCCGCCGTCCATGGATTGTATGTGGAATATGATCTAGTCAGGTATATCTCCACGAAATACATACAGATGCCCGATGTAAAATTTAGACTTGGCGGGTGTCAGCCGTCATAAAAGCTGACTGTCTGATTGGGTCGAGTGCGGGTTGTTAAGCTTGGTGGGTGAAACACTTAGTGTCGATCACGATACAGCGTTGGGCAAGGAAGGGCATCCTTCGTAAGACTTTTGTTTCAAATAAACCTTCATTGATCTTTCCAACCTGCACGTTAATAAATAAGAACCGATGATGAAGAAGAAAGACACTTTCATTGATCAGTGGTGGCGGAGATGGCTTGAAAACATCCCCAAATCCGTTCGTCACTTTTTGATCTTGTTAAAAAAGCCAATGTACTCGTGCAACTTAACACTTAGTACAAATGTAAGTGTACACACTACAGTAAAAATATAACAAACGTATTTTTTAAAATTGGCGCATGGAATTAATTATCTCTTCAGCCGTGCAATTGTGTCAGTTGTAAAATCCCACAAGCGTTATTTATTTTTTGTGTGTTAAATTTTTTATCTGCTTAGAAAAAGACATATCACAATTTCTTGCTCCGTGTATCGTAGTTTCCTAAAAGCAAAAAACTAGTAAAAACTAAAACAAAACTCTGACCCGTTCAGTCATCGATTGAGTTCAGAGTAGATTGTTTGAACCAGGAAAATGTTAGTTTACAAAGTCAGTTAGATTTTAAAAAGTAAAAAGACAAAATCAAAAATTAGTCTTTTTCTGCTTTCTATATTATAACAATAAAATATTTTTAGGCGACGAGCTTGGGAAGGAAAGAAGAATAAAAGAAATACCACGTGTCTTTTATAGTCACGTGGTATCCTAAAACCGCTCTCCCATTGTTAGAAGACGCCAGAGGGGATCAGGTGCAGTCTACTCAGCGAACAAGCCGCAACATAGTATTTTTGTTGTTGCAACACTCAACTTCCTGTGACGTCATTCAGAAATCAAACATATTGCTAAAATCGCAATTATATCTCTCTCCTTCTCTTTCTTTCTCTTTTTCTTTCTCTGTCTTTCTCTGTCTTTCCCTCTGTCTTTGTCTTTGTTTATCTATCTGTCTGTCTGTTTGTCTGCCTCTCTCTCTTTCTCTCTCTCTCTCTCTCTTTCTCTCTCTATTTCGCTCTCCAAATCTCGGGTTAAATAGTATTACTACTCTTCTCGATGTCTCTCTCTTCCTGTGTCGCCAATCAGAAGTCACAGCATATTGCTAAAATCGCAATAATATCTCTCTTTCTTTCTCTCACTTTTTCTCTCTTTCTTTCTCTTTTTCTCTCTCCCCCATTTTTTTTCTCTCTCTCTCCCCCCTCCCCCTCCCTCTCCCTCTCTCCTCTCCAGCTCTCGGATTAAATACTATTATTACTCTTCTCTCTCCCCCTCTCTATAGGATACCCTACTTACAATATCTCCCAAACGTTGCAGAATGTATTTATTTTTGTTTATTTATTTATTTGCAATTTCATTTATTGTTGAGGTGTAGATGGCTTGTAAAACATCCCCAAATCTGGTCATCACATTTTGGTTCTGTTAAAAAGGCCAATTTAGTCCTGCAACTTAATACTCAGTACAGATGTAAGTGTACACACTACAGCAAAAACCAAACACGTAAAAGACGCGTCTTTTAAATTCGCACCTGAAATTAATTATCCATCCGTGCAATTGTGTCAGTCGTAAAATTACCCAGGCGTAAATTTATTATTATTTTTTGTGATAAAATCTTTATCGGCAAAACACGAAAAAAAAAATCACACAGTAATATTAAAATTGTTTTCTCCGTCTGCTGTAGCTACCTGTGTCAAAAACAGCTGGCATTTAAAAGTGTAGCGCGGGAGGGGGAGGCAAGGCATGGATGTAAATACACAAGGCCCAGTTTGTCTAGTGTGTAGAAAAAAAAAGACAATATCATAAGAAAAAATGACAAAGTCTATCCATACGAAAATATATCAATTTTCGATGCGGATGTATTTGATCAGTACCAAATTCCTACCCTTAAAAACGTTACATCACGTGATATTATTTCAGCCGGTGTAATGACCCCCTCCCCCCGTCTGAAATTACCGTGCGTTTATATATATATATATATATATATATATATATATATATATATATATATATATATATATATATATATATATATATATTTAAAAAGGATGCGCGGAAATCTCTCAAAGGCCCTTTCGACTATCATCTTGTCAGGAGAAAATCGATAGTTTTTAATTAATAATATCGTCGAAAGAAAGCGCAAACGGGGAATTGAATGTGCCAAAAATTAACGATAGAGCGATTAAAAGTCAATTTAATGATTTCGTTAAACACCGATTAAAAGGCACTACGTTAGGGGAAAAAAAAAGAAAAAAAGGGAGGGAGTTCAAAGTTCCCCAAAGAGATTCAGCGATCTAACAAATTCCTTCTGCCGGCACAAGGAAGGTTTTCGAATAGCGATAGAGACAGACTCCAATATTTTCAAATGGTTCTTGGAATCTGCTCTATGCAAGACCCCAAAACGGTCTATTTTATAACTACTGGCACAGCTTGGGTTTTCAACCAAATGCTGGCCAATAGCAGAGTCCAAAGAATTAGAGGAGGGGTAACACAAGGATCCTACCCTTCCCTGAGGTATTTTTGATGGAATGTGCTGGTTTATGCGGGTCTGCAAATGCAAGGAAGTGCGCCCTATATAGCCAGCATCACATTGGCATTTAAATTGGTATACAATATTACTATAATGTGTATAGGGCACACTATCCTTGCGAAAGGAAGGAAAAGCAGGTCTAGTAGCATAAACTAATCGTAAGGCAACAGAGTAGAAGCAATTATTAATGCTGTTCGGATCGAGGGTCGTGTTCCCCCGATTATTTACGTGTTCAGTAAATCAAGCAATTGTTGCATGCAAAGACAGAGTAATAATTAATAAACAAAATGAAGTAGTTCAAATAACGTTTATTGAACGTGGGTGTACGTGGAATGGTGAAGTGTGTGATGTATGCATGTGTGTCGATGGAAAAACAGTTCTTGAAAAGGTATAAGAAGAAATAAATCCGGCGTAGGAAAAGTCTTCGAAAGCCGTACACAAAGAAAACGAGTTGAGAACTCTTACCGTTGTTTGCCCACGTGTGTTGGTAGTTGTTATGCCGATTGAAGAGAAAAGCGTGAGACGAAACGCTAGTGTATTAGCGTCGTTCTGTCGACCAGAGAAGAGAGAGAGAGAGAGAGAGAGAGAAAGAGAGAGAGAGCGCTGGTGCCAGCATACTTCTGTCGAGGCTGGTCGGTGAAGAAGAGAGATGGATTTTTCGTTTGCAACGGTTTTTATAGTCAGAAGGGCAGATAACTCTGGTGTCGCTTTACAGTGCCACCTGTCGGTGAAAAAGCGACACCTACCGGCAAACCGGTGTAGTTATGTTTTGAAAGGAGGAGGTAACTGCTACAAGGCTATAAACAATCTGTTTACCTAGTTTATTACTATTTCCCCCTATCCAAGGTAATTTCAAATAAATGGGGCATTTTACAGACCCAAATAATTTAGAGGATTTAAAGTCAGAAACCTTTTTATTAATGCAATCATTGATAAGGTCCTCATGATAACCATTATCAATGAATATATCCCTGATCCTATATATATATATATATATATATATATATATATATATATATATATATATATATATATATATATATATATATACATTTTAATTGTTCGCTGTTCGTTTAAAAAGTATTATTTTAATATACAAACTAAATTATGTAAAGTTGTTGAATTATCAACTGAATATAGTTCCACTCAACCAAGTGGTGATAAGGCCATCGACCTGATCACCGCACTATGTGATAATTACTGCGACATGAAAATTAGGCGCCAAATTTGTTCTTTCAAAAACGTATTATTGTTACCACATTCTATTCTTGTCTTTTCTTCTATGTCTTCGTGACTCATAGTCTACCACGATGTTACGCTCTACCCTTCAAAGCTTAACAAAAGTTATATTTAACTAAACATATTTTTTAAATTGTTCGTTGAAAAATTTTTTTTTTTATTTTGTTTTGTTTGTTTCGTAATAAAAAAAATCTATTTATGAAACTCACTTTCTGTTTGTTTGTATTTTCTTTGGCGAAGAATTATTATTTAAATGGAATTGTTTTCTGTTTCCGGTTCGAATTTGCGAAAGCAAATCAATAAAAGTGCACAGTTATTTCAGAGGAGGAATCATTACACCGGCTAAAAAAATGTCACGTGATCTAACGTTTTTAAGGATAAGAATTTGGTACCGATCAAATACACCAATTTTCATGGCCAACTTGTTAAAACAACCGAAAGTAAAACGTTAGCAGTGAATGATAGTTCAGAGTGTCCAAGAACGTTCCGAGTGAAAAAGGAATTGTTTAGTTAGTAAGAAGTTTAGCAAGGATGTTTATTTCGGCTGTCGCCATGTGAATTTGTGTGTAGCAGTTTGTAAATTTGGTATTCTCAGCAGGCGGTGAGCGTATGTATATTTTCCTTTGTTTAACCAGTGTATGTGTGAACTTGTGTGCGAGTGGCTAGTTTGTGAATGAGAAAAGTAGTTTAGCCTGTATGAATGTATGTGCAAACTTGTGTGTGAGTTCGTGAATATTTCTTGCTGCTTGTGGCACGACCCTCAGCCCACCGACCGAGGCTGCTTTTTAGGAGTATTCTCACTTGCGTTGAGTTTGAAAAACAAGTAGGGAAAAAGGAAGAGAAAGCTATGTGTTGGGTTTTTATATTATGCACAAAATTTGGAAGTGAATACTTTTGTGCCTGTGATTGGCTGAAAGAAACTGCTGATTGAGGGATTGCCCAATCGAAAGTGGATACGTGTAAACATTCACTGCTGCTGCTGTGTACCACGACTTCCACTAGCAAGTAAAAAAAAAAAATTCATGGCGTCATATACATTTTAAAAACTTGTGTAAATCTTTGTAACATTGTCATTATTCGTTTATTTATCATTTGAGTTTAACAACAATGGCGTGGGGGGGGGGCGCTGACACAGATGGAAATAAGCAAAGCCCAGTTTGTCTAGTCGACCACGACTTCCGCTATTAAGTAAAAAGAAAAGTGGAAAGCCGTGATTAAACGTGACAACAACGAGTAAAAACTCGTATGCTAAATAATGAAGAGTGATTTTATTTTATTTTTTTGAGAAATCAAACCTCTCTAGCAAAGAGCTGCTGTAGTAAATGATGATGATGGTAGTGCTGCGGAGCAGGATCAGAGGCTGCTGCTAGTTTTAATGGATAGGAATAGAGCTGTTTTAGTAGATGATGATGATGATGATGATGATGATGTGGGCAGGATTGGAGGCTGCTGCTAGTGTTGTGGGTAGGATTGCTGCTGCTGGTTGTAATGGATAGGAACAGAGATGCCGTAGTAGATGATGATGATGATGATGATGATGATGATGATGATGATGATGATGATGTGAGCAGGATCAGAGGCTGCTGCTAGTGTTTCGAGTAGGATTACTGCTGCTAGTTGTAATGGATAGGAACAGTGCTGTTCTTGTGAATGATGATGATGACGATAGTGCTGTTGGCAGGTTTCTGCTACTATTGCTATGTACTTACCCCCTCCTACAACCTCATGATTATTAGAGATTGGACCATACTCAACCCTTTTCTGTAGAATGGCAGAGGAGGTACAATCTGTTTGTCTCTCGGTGATGAGTAGGAGTAACAGTTCTTTATTCTTCTGTCTTCGATGGCAAAGTTAAACATAAAACCCAGCTCCCCAAAATAGGGCATACTGCATCTTGAACAAAAATACCTGAGAGCACCCCAGGTAACAGGCAATAAACCCATTGCCCCTCTGAAAGGAGTCGGTAATGCTTGGGAGTCCTGAAACCGGACTTATACTACATTTTGAATTATTCAATCGTAAATAACATCAATTATTCCCAGTGATTTAAAATTAATTTTATTTACAAAAATTATGTTTTATTTATAATTTCATGAAAAATGATGGGGAGTGAGACATAAAAAACACCCAAAATGAAAGAAAAAACAAATAAAATCAAGGGCTTGTTAGTAAGACCCTCCACACCCTTTTTAAGAGTGACAATGCGCATCCTCAAAGTTCCAGTACTCTTGCACCCTTCCAGTGAAGATCTTCCTCCTCAGTCATTCTGTCCTCCTTGACCCTTCACGACCATTTTCTCTGATACTATTATTATACTAAGGCTGAGTGAATCAACGTTTGTTTTTTGTTTATTTTTTTAAACAAAAATACAAGCAGATCGATCTCTAAATGGGAGTGAGACTCAAGTTGAGTAAATAAAATATGGGTGGAGTTTGGAAGTTGGTGGTGTCCTTCCAAGATATAAAAAACAGAATTTGAGGAAGCCAATGTCAAAATAAAAGTAGGCAGTGAGAATCTTGGAGGATCTCTATTACCAAATAGACGAAAGAGGCAGGACTCACTCGCTTAACTAGGTAAAAGGCTTAATTAATCGGGCCGGGGTCCCGAAAAACCAAGAATGTGAGCCATGCTCATGCAGTGAACCCATACTCCTCTTTGACTATCTTTCGTACCCACCTATTGTTGAATTTTATGGAATGTAATCTGGTTCTATCACATCTAATTTTAACCTTCAGCTGATGCTTAAAAAATAAAATCAGATTCTGATGGGAAATTTGAGAAAGTTACTTATAAAGTGGGGAGGTGATTCTTTCCACTTTTCTTTCTGGAGTCAACCTTAGCTGTCATTAAAAAGAAACGTTTTTCGAACTGCGGTAGTGCTGAATGTAATGATATCATTTGTAGTTTTATAATCACACTAAGAGAATACTAAAATTAATTTTCCAAACGGAATAGTTTTGCACCACTTTTATGTCCTCTTACGGAGATTACAATCAAGACATAATGCTACTAAACTTTGTGTCTTTGTGCCAATTTTGATAAGGGCCGGCGGGACGGTTATAAAAGTGTGTGTGTGTGTGGGGGGGGGGGCTCCCCTAAAAAGTGTGTGTGTGTGTGGGGGGGAACCCACATTGCACCCAGAATGCCAAATATAGGAATAAATTCAAAATCTTGACTAAAACGATCGTCTGATAGTGGTTGAGAGCTCGTTAGAAGCGTAATAGAATTCTCTTGGTGATAGAAAAAGAAACATTCAAAATATTTCAATTTTTTCGCGTCTGGGCTCAAATTACCTTATTTGGGCAAATTGGGGAAAAAATCACCGTTTGGGGCATATTTTGGTTTAAAATGATCGTCTGGTAGTGGTTGATGGCTCGTTAGAAGCGGAATGAAATTCTCTTGGTGATAGATGAAGAAACATTAAAAAAAATTAAATTTTTGGCGTCTGGGCCCAAACTACAATATTAGGGTATTTTGGACCAAAAATACCTTTTTTGACATAATTTAGACATGAAATGATCTTCCGATAGTGGTTGAGACCTTGTTGGAAGCATATTAGCAAGTCGCTTCTGGTGAAAAAAGAACAAACAGAAATTTCAGTTTTGGGGGTCTAGCCCAAATTACCATATTTGGTAATTTTGGGCCAAATACACCTTTTCGGACTTAATCTAGACATAAAATGTTTTTCTGACACTGCTTGATGGCTCATTTTAAACATATCAGCAAGTCGCTTTTAGTAAAAATGACAAAATTCAAGAATCAATAGGTTTATCAAATATAGAGAATACATAAAGTTAAAAGTATTAACTGACAAGGTGCATATAAAAGTACAAAAGTAAAAAGTATAAAAGTTTAAATGTATTAAGTATAAAAGTATAAATGTATGTATTGGAATTGGAATAGCTCGTTGGAAGCGTATTAACAAGGCAGACTTGCATTGTTTCTCTGTTCTTCACTTCAAATTGCGTTCATTGGACTTTGCTAAAAAGATACTGTATCGATTTTTTTGGAGAAGAAAATGAAAGTCCGTAAATATACCTATAGAATAAGGACCTTTAACAAAAACTCACTCATTTCGCTCGGTTTTCGCCAAATTTTAGATAAAATTGATTGTTGGTCTTATATTGTAATGATGACAATATAAGACCAACAATCAATTAATAGATAAGCTAATTAGATAAAATTAAACACATGCATATCAACTTAATTATTAATGACCGTAAAGTGGGGGGCGGGAGCAAGTAAAAACGTGAGGGGGCTTGAGCCCCCCCCCCCCCTGAATCCCCCGGTGCCGCCGTCCATGTTGATCATAATCAATTATATTATTTTGATTCTAGAAAATGTCTAAAATTCAAGGCTTAAGTTAAAGGGGGCTTAAGAATAAATTGAAGTTCAGAGAATCTTGCTTAATTGGTGTCCGATGACTATGAATCAAATTCAATGCAAATCTGAAATATTTCTGAATTTTGAAAAAGGATGTGGTGTCCATATTATGCCTCCCTTAAAATCTCTTTAAAATACTCGTAAGAAAGTGAAGTTTGGGGAATATTAATTAATTAATGTTTAATACCTATCATTAAAATTTCCCCCCAAATCGGAATTATCTGAATATTCACGAAGGACTTCCGCCCCCTTTTTACACTATTTGCACGAGACTAAATTAAACTAAATATAGCCAACATTACCCATTCTTATGTCTAAAAGCTATGTTCAACAAATTCATAATGATCGGTTTAATTAGTTTAGGAGTGAATCATGTAAATACAAATATATAAACATATGTAGATATAGAGATATGTGTCTGCTCAAAGATTTATGATATCATTTAAATCAAGTTTCGAAATGAAAAGGCTCAAACGAGCATGCATTTTACATACGTTTCATGGAGGACATTTTCTGAAAATTGGAGATGATTTTCTGTTACATCTTGAGTTTTGAGCTGACTCATTTATGAAAACTATTAAACTTGTTGAAGCATACATACATCTCGGAAGATTGTGAATAAACAGTTGGATTTACTAACATATAAATCTATTGTCACATACACAGTTTGTCGAAGACAAAACGTAAATGGGGTGGGAAACATTTTATAAAGGCGTAAAATCACAGAAATAACTGGTAAAGAAAGAATTGAGAAAGAAACCGACTTTACTTCATATTATATATATACTAGCGGAACCTGTGTTCCGGCGTTGCCCGGGAAAATATATTTAATCAAGAAATTCCGGGTCCCAACATTGGTGATTCTATAATTTGTTAAAGCAAAATAAGAAAAGAAACACGAAAAAATATGAAAGCGAAGTATGGATAATGTGAAAAGTTAGATAATTATTTCATCTTGAATACTTCGTAAGTAAAAAAACAAACATCTTACGTTAAAATCATAATCGAAAATGTGTCATCGATTTTTTTGATTTGTTTTAATCTTGTGTGCTACGTACGTAAGTAAATAAAAAACAGTAGTTAATACTTTGAAAATAAGTAAAAAAAAAATTATCCTACGCTAAAGTTATAAGCGAAACTTAGTTACCGATATTTTGTTTTGTTTTAATTAAGAAATGCCGACCCCAACATTGAAATATGGTAGCGGGAGGCTTAATGTCACCAGAAATAAAAACACGAAAAAATATGATTAGAAAACGAAGTACGGATATTACGAATAATGGACAGCGGCACCGGGGGGGGGGGGGGCTCAAGCCCCCTCACTTTTTTACTTTACGATCATCAATAATTAAGTTGATATGCATGTGTTTAACCGCCCCCCACTTTTTAGGAGACCCCCCCACTTTTATAACTGTCCCACCGGCCCTGCGAATAATAATATATTTATGCGATCTCGAATATTTCGTAAATAAGAAAAACAAACATCAACAGGTTACGGTAAAGTTACTTACGCTGAACCGAGAAACGAAGTAAATAATGCAAAAACACCACTGTGACTAGCTTGACGTACTCTGCAAGCAATTCGTTAATTTAATCCGCTAATTGCGAATGTGTAAAAACGTACATGGAATAGACAGTCCGAAAGAATGAATAAAACTGGGAGCAGTCATTATTCCGATCGAAAATATACCGTAGATAGCACAAGAAAACAGTATCGTGAAAAGTAAAACGCAAACGGTGTTTATGCCATTACTCCATGAAAATAAGGCACCGGTGTTACGGATGGCGATAAGAGTAGATAATTAGTAGCGGGTTAAAATAGGGATGCTTATTTGGGAGAAACAGGTAATGTGTAGAAGATGTAAAGAATTTTTAAAAGAAGGCGAAATGAACGCATAATTTCTGCAAACACGATTAACCTAATTGGATGGCAGAACAGATTAGAATATTAAGGTGTTCGTTATTAAAGTATTATATATATATATATATATATATATATATATATATATATATATATATATATATATATATATATATATATATATATATATATATAATTAACTTGTTACAAATATCCAGGGGGTATAATCCGAAGGAAGTTGAAACCAGGTTTATGAGAGTGCTCAATGAAAATTCAGAGAAAAAAATATTTTTGTTGGTGATTTTATTATTCCATTATTGCTACAAAATATATATTGTTTCATTAGCGTTCATAATGAACGCCAATTCTTCAGGCGTCAACGGAATTTAAATGCCTAAAATTTTAAATTCAACTCCAACCGGAAATTGAAGATGCATAAGAGGGAGGAGGGACGAAGACGGGGCTCAGCCTTTAGCGAGGGAAGGGAAGGGGGAGGGTGGAGGCCCCAACAGGTGATATTTCAGGAAGTTGCGTGGGGTGATATTTAGTATCTGGGCGATCGTGACCTCAATTCCAACCGGGGCAGAGGGCAGGGTGGGTTTAATTTAATAAGAAGAATAAAATTATAAAGTTATAACTGTCCTTTCTGTTGTAATAGGTGGTTATCGTGTAGATAAAAATGTTTGATAATTTTAATTTAGGGTATTAATTGCTATTTTTGCATTCTATTTCAATATAATTATTTATGGCTTTTATAATGAGCTCAGTAACGGTAGTGAATTTTGTTGTGATAATATTTGTTAATTGTAATTACATTATACTAAAATTAATACTAGTAAAATTACTATATAAAAGAAGTTTATTATTATTCTAAACCAGTTAGAGACATTTGATAAATCGCTCACAACGTGAAACCTATGGCCACGATCGATTAAACCACGTACTCAATTCAACTATTATAACGTTCTACCTGAGGAGGTATTGAGCAATGTAAATAAGTGTAAATCCGAAAATTTAGTATCTACATGCATATATATAATCTCATATATATTTATACACACACACACACAAACACACACACATATATATATATATATATATATATATATATATATATATATATATATATGCACATATATATTTATATATACAAATATATATGCATATATATGCATATATTTTTTATATATACATATATATTTATATATATATGTATATATATATTCAAAATTAATTATGATATTTTTATATATATTTATAGTTCCAAGGATATCCGGATGGATGGTATCGAAGGATATCACAGAAAGTCCTAATACGGTAATGGTTGCTTAATATTGAAAATAAAGCATTAATAAATTTAGGGAATATAAAAAGAATATATATAAATGTAAACAAAGATATTATTATTAATTTACCAACTTATTTGTTTATTTTCTTTTGTATGTTCAACTGAAAGGGTTATAATCGCTTACATCCGAATAAATCATTGGTGTATAATTACTATGGATCAACTTCAATTCTTAAATATTTTCAAATGGAAGGTTGTGACCATATTATGCCCTTTAAAATACCAGAAAAAAAAATAAAATTTGGGTAATATTTATTAATTTATGTCTAATACCAATTGTTAAAATTTCACAAAAATCGGAGGTTTTATCTGAATTATCACAAAGAGCTTCCACGCCATTTTCATCCCAATTAAACTAAATATAACCAACATTTAGACCCCTAAAATATTTTTCTTGCCAGAGGGAGAACATCTTATGAAATACTTAATGTTATATAGTAAGAAGATATTTCAAATATTATTTGAAATATTAATTGAAAAAATCTTCATAAAAGGTTAAAGGAGTTTGAAAAGAATTGAGAAAAAATGCTTTTTTCCGTTACTTGGGCATCAGATTTTGAAATTATATTTCAATAGCTAAAATACCCTAAAGTCTATCTCCTCATTCAGTAAGATAATAATAATAATAATAATAATAATAATAATAATAATAATAATAATAATAATAATAATAATAATAATAATAATAATAATAATAATTTTTTTAATAAAGACAAATATTTTTTTAGAAAACCCTTTTTAAGGAATAGAAATACAAATTTTAAAAATAGAAATTATATTTTTTGAGAATCAGAAATATTTTTTAAAATGACTCTACTTTGCACAGTTACTCCCCTTTAACCATTCATTTGGTTCTTTTCAAATTGCTTCTCTTTAGCCTAACTTTGTTTTTCTAATCCAGTTTCGTTTTTTTATTGTTTCCGTTTGTGAATGCTGACTTCCGGTTGTAAATACCTACCTACAGCTCGTTTTATTTTGTTGCCATCTTTTTTTTTATCCGAAACATGGCGAAGCGGCTGGCGCATGTTGAAATATTGAATATCTTTTTTTTATTATACATTTTTTCTTATGGTAGATATACCATAAGGACATTATTTCTTTTGACAGCTGGAATATTTTTAAAAGTAGAATGTGAATACTATATTAAAAAATCTATCAAGGAAATGCTTGTGCCCACCTAATGGAAAATAAGCATTGTTTCTCAAATGTTTTTCAAGCTCCTTCAATATATCTACAAGAATTTTGCAATTAATATTTCAAATAATATTTTGGACATCTTCTTACTATAGAACATTTAATATTTCATAACGAGAAAAATATTATTTTCGAAATGTTCAGATGTAAAGGACTATAACTCTTCAGTTGAAAACATAGGCGAAAATAAACAATTAATATGTTCCATTTTTAATACTATTTTGTTTGTTTTAATATATACTCTTTATATATTACCGAACTTATATATATATATATATATATATATATATATATATATATATATATATATATATATATATATATATATTAATTAACAAAATGAACAAAATCATTACTTTTCAAAAGTGCTCAATATATATTAGAGCTTTTATATTAAAATAAACATAGTTTGAGTATCCGACAATTGTTTCAGAACCTCTTCGGCTCCTCCTCAGGGATATACTGATGAGCAAAGATTAGATCCGCCAATACACAATCACAAAAAAACAAAACAAAAGACAAAAAAACAAACAAACAAACTACATTTCAAAATTTTTCAGACGAGAAACCTTTTTGCATAAGATGACACTTTGACACCTACCTATCGACGCATAAGAAAGTCGGTCAGCTCAAACGTTTGGCAGGACCGGCTTGACTCGGCCGTGTCCCCTTTCCTAACCATACGCACACACACCAAGACACACTCACACATACAAACACCCACGCTTATACGCACACATTTATATACTCCCAAACACACATACCCACTTATATATAGATGTAAAAATAAAATAAAAACATATACACATACACCCATATATATATATATATATATATATATATATATATATATATATATATATATATATATATATATTCATACACACACACATATATTTATCTATTTTGCGTAATGTATTAAGGATTCAATTTTTTATTTTATCTTCTTACTAAACATTTTCCCAATAAGCTGCTAAATATAGTGTGATATACATTAAGCCAATCACTATTTATTATTTAATTAAAATTCTTAACAAATATCAATCATATTTACCAACGAACTAAGTTGATCCAACCACAATATTATTCCCCTAATTAATTGAGAATTAGAAACCAGGTTTTTAATATCGACTAGTTATTATTTTTATCTAGTTCTTTATGATAATCTACTTAATACTTTATTATTTGTAATAATATTGCGTTATTTTATAAAGGAATTGCATTTTTATTTTTATTTTATATTAATTATATTCTCTCTTTCTGTGTCCATCTATATTTATTTAGTCTAATGGACGTTTAATTGGTATTAATTTAAGTTCACTAATTTTATCATCATGTTCACGCTTCAATAAACCTCTTCTTTCAATATGAATTCTAAACCTTGTAACTTATTAATTTATAGATCTGCTGGTTACTAATAGTTATCCCATCATTCGGAGTTATACCAATACAATCAGTTACATAACCTATTATGTATAATAATAACCCACCAAAATAATCTGAAAACTATATCTATAATACTAACATTAATATGTATACATTCCAAAATTTTAAATAATAGTGGTTTTGATTAACCTATCTTTATTTTCCTTAAGAAAAATGTATTGTTGTTATTAATTATATATTCAAAATCTCTACAACAAGTTATCCTATGATTAAATTAGTTAACTCAATCCTACTTATCATTGTTAATTATGATACATTAATTACGCGATCCTTTATCATTTGTAATAATTTAATGTTATGTTTAAAGAGATAGTGATTTTAATTTCTAATCTTTGTTTTTATTTATTATTTATTTATTATTTATTTATTTTATTTATTTATTTATTTATTTTTATTTTTATTTATTTATTTATTTATTTTTAAGTTATGTTTACATCGTTCTCACAATACTTATCTAATGTGAACTTTTTGAAGTGCCTGCAATTGTAACCCACCTCGTCCCTCTGGTTTAGTAGAGCATTCTTATTAGGAAACAAAACTATAGCTAGTTTTTCATTTAAACACAGAAAACAGGTAGAGTTGTTTAGTGTAGGCATTGGTGCCTATATATATATATATATATATATGATGAAAGGTAATTTCAATCCAAAAAGCTAGCCGTCAGAAAAGCCAACATCGAGATAAAAATAAAATACAAATAGGAGTGAGCCGTTAAAAAATTTGAAAGCAAGCTGGCAGCAGTGAATGAAAATAGGAAGCAGCAATTAATATATATATATATATATATATATATATATATATATATATATATATATATATATATATATATATATATATATATATATATATGTTTGTGTGTAATGGGTGAGAATAAAAAATGTACAAAATACAATATCTGTTAAGTCATCAGTTGTTCAAGACAAGGGGTTTTAAATAAAATAAATTTTATTATTTCTTCCTTAAGCCATGACTTTTCAAAGAATAATATATCATCATCAGAAGAGGGTAAACAGATAAGTTGGTATGGGGAAATTACCAAAAGTAAAAATTTAAAAAGATATAAATTAAAGATAATATAAAATGTAAAAAGAAAAGGTTGAAAATATAGGCAAAAGTTCACCGTGTAAGAATTCGTAGAAGCAGGGTCGAAGTAAGGTAAACTCCAGTCATATTTTAGGAAAAATTGGCATCTGACGTTGTAAAAATACGTTGAAGTTGAATTATCACAAAGAGCTTCCACACTATTTTCATCCCCGTTGCATTACACTAAATTAAACTAAATATAGCCAACATTTAGACACCTTGCGTCTAGCAGCTGTGTTTCAAAATTCACAATAATCAGTTTATTATTTTAGGAGTGAATCTTGTATCTAAAAATATATAAACATATAAACATACTTAACGGAAAATCCCAAGTAACAATTCGCACACAGAATGTGTAATTACTTCGTTTCAAGTAACAATTCGCACACAGAAGGTGTAATTACTTCGTTTCAAGTAACAATTTGCACACAGAATGTGTAATTACTTCGTTTCAAGTAACAATTCGCACACAGAATGTGTAATTACTTCGTTTCAAGTAACAATTCGCACACAGAAGGTGTAATTACTTCGTTTCAAGTAACAATTCGCACACAGAAGGTGTAATTACTTCGTTTCAAGTAACAATTTGCACACAGAATGTGTAATTACTTCGTTTCAAGTAACAATTTGCACACAGAATGTGTAATTACTTCGTTTCAAGTAACAATTTGCACACAGAAGGTGTAATTACTTCGTTTCAAGTAACAATTCGCACACAGAAGGTGTAATTACTTCGTTTCAAGTAACAATTCGCACACAGAAGGTGTAATTACTTCGTTTCAAGTAACAATTCGCACACAGAAGGTGTAATTACTTCGTTTCAAGTAACAATTTGCACACAGAATGTGTAATTACTTCGTTTCAAGTAACAATTCGCACACAGAATGTGTAATTACTTCGTTTCAAGTAACAATTCGCACACAGAAGGTGTAATTACTTCGTTTCAAGTAACAATTCGCACACAGAAGGTGTAATTACTTCGTTTCAAGTAACAATTCGCACACAGAAGGTGTAATTACTTCGTTTCAAGTAACAATTCGCACACAGAAGGTGTAATTACTTCGTTTCAAGTAACAATTCGCACACAGAAGGTGTAATTACTTCGTTTCAAGTAACAATTCGCACACAGAAGGTGTAATTACTTCGTTTCAAGTAACAATTCGCACACAGAAGGTGTAATTACTTCGTTTCAAGTAACAATTCGCACACAGAAGGTGTAATTACTTCGTTTCAAGTAACAATTCGCACACAGAAGGTGTAATTACTTCGTTTCAAGTAACAATTCGCACACAGAAGGTGTAATTACTTCGTTTCAAGTAACAATTCGCACACAGAATGTGTAATTACTTCGTTTCAAGTAACAATTCGCACACAGAAGGTGTAATTACTTCGTTTCAAGTAACAATTTGCACACAGAAGGTGTAATTACTTCGTTTCAAGTAACAATTTGCACACAGAAGGTGTAATTACTTCGTTTCAAGTAACAATTCGCACACAGAAGGTGTAATTACTTCGTTTCAAGTAACAATTCGCACACAGAAGGTGTAATTACTTCGTTTCAAGTAACAATTCGCACACAGAAGGTGTAATTACTTCGTTTCAAGTAACAATTTGCACACAGAATGTGTAATTACTTCGTTTCAAGTAACAATTCGCACACAGAAGGTGTAATTACTTCGTTTCAAGTAACAATTCGCACACAGAAGGTGTAATTACTTCGTTTCAAGTAACAATTTGCACACAGAAGGTGTAATTACTTCGTTTCAAGTAACAATTCGCACACAGAAGGTGTAATTACTTCGTTTCAAGTAACAATTCGCACACAGAAGGTGTAATTACTTCGTTTCAAGTAACAATTCGCACACAGAAGGTGTAATTACTTCGTTTCAAGTAACAATTCGCACACAGAAGGTGTAATTACTTCGTTTCAAGTAACAATTCGCACACAGAAGGTGTAATTACTTCGTTTCAAGTAACAATTCGCACACAGAAGGTGTAATTACTTCGTTTCAAGTAACAATTCGCACACAGAAGGTGTAATTACTTCGTTTCAAGTAACAATTTGCACACAGAATGTGTAATTACTTCGTTTCAAGTAACAATTCGCACACAGAAGGTGTAATTACTTCGTTTCAAGTAACAATTCGCACACAGAAGGTGTAATTACTTCGTTTCAAGTAACAATTCGCACACAGAAGGTGTAATTACTTCGTTTCAAGTAACAATTCGCACACAGAAGGTGTAATTACTTCGTTTCAAGTAACAATTTGCACACAGAAGGTGTAATTACTTCGTTTCAAGTAACAATTCGCACACAGAAGGTGTAATTACTTCGTTTCAAGTAACAATTCGCACACAGAAGGTGTAATTACTTCGTTTCAAGTAACAATTTGCACACAGAATGTGTAATTACTTCGTTTCAAGTAACAATTCGCACACAGAAGGTGTAATTACTTCGTTTCAAGTAACAATTCGCACACAGAAGGTGTAATTACTTCGTTTCAAGTAACAATTTGCACACAGAATGTGTAATTACTTCGTTTCAAGTAACAATTCGCACACAGAAGGTGTAATTACTTCGTTTCAAGTAACAATTCGCACACAGAAGGTGTAATTACTTCGTTTCAAGTAACAATTTGCACACAGAAAGTGTAATTACTTCGTTTCAAGTAACAATTCGCACACAGAAGGTGTAATTACTTCGTTTCAAGTAACAATTCGCACACAGAAGGTGTAATTACTTCGTTTCAAGTAACAATTCGCACACAGAAGGTGTAATTACTTCGTTTCAAGTAACAATTCGCACACAGAAGGTGTAATTACTTCGTTTCAAGTAACAATTCGCACACAGAAGGTGTAATTACTTCGTTTCAAGTAACAATTCGCACACAGAAGGTGTAATTACTTCGTTTCAAGTAACAATTCGCACACAGAAGGTGTAATTACTTCGTTTCAAGTAACAATTTGCACACAGAATGTGTAATTACTTCGTTTCAAGTAACAATTCGCACACAGAAGGTGTAATTACTTCGTTTCAAGTAACAATTCGCACACAGAAGGTGTAATTACTTCGTTTCAAGTAACAATTTGCACACAGAAGGTGTAATTACTTCGTTTCAAGTAACAATTCGCACACAGAAGGTGTAATTACTTCGTTTCAAGTAACAATTCGCACACAGAAGGTGTAATTACTTCGTTTCAAGTAACAATTTGCACACAGAAGGTGTAATTACTTCGTTTCAAGTAACAATTCGCACACAGAAGGTGTAATTACTTCGTTTCAAGTAACAATTCGCACACAGAAGGTGTAATTACTTCGTTTCAAGTAACAATTTGCACACAGAAGGTGTAATTACTTCGTTTCAAGTAACAATTCGCACACAGAAGGTGTAATTACTTCGTTTCAAGTAACAATTCGCACACAGAAGGTGTAATTACTTCGTTTCAAGTAACAATTCGCACACAGAAGGTGTAATTACTTCGTTTCAAGTAACAATTCGCACACAGAAGGTGTAATTACTTCGTTTCAAGTAACAATTTGCACACAGAATGTGTAATTACTTCGTTTCAAGTAACAATTCGCACACAGAAGGTGTAATTACTTCGTTTCAAGTAACAATTCGCACACAGAATGTGTAATTACTTCGTTTCAAGTAACAATTTGCACACAGAAGGTGTAATTACTTCGTTTCAAGTAACAATTCGCACACAGAAGGTGTAATTACTTCGTTTCAAGTAACAATTCGCACACAGAAGGTGTAATTACTTCGTTTCAAGTAACAATTTGCACACAGAAGGTGTAATTACTTCGTTTCAAGTAACAATTCGCACACAGAAGGTGTAATTACTTCGTTTCAAGTAACAATTCGCGCACAGAAGTGGTAATTACTTCGTTTCAAGTAACAATTTGCACACAGAAGGTGTAATTACTTCGTTTCAAGTAACAATTCGCACACAGAAGGTGTAATTACTTCGTTTCAAGTAACAATTCGCACACAGAAGGTGTAATTACTTCGTTTCAAGTAACAATTCGCACACAGAAGGTGTAATTACTTCGTTTCAAGTAACAATTCGCACACAGAAGGTGTAATTACTTCGTTTCAAGTAACAATTCGCACACAGAAGGTGTAATTACTTCGTTTCAAGTAACAATTCGCACACAGAAGGTGTAATTACTTCGTTTCAAGTAACAATTCGCACACAGAAGGTGTAATTACTTCGTTTCAAGTAACAATTCGCACACAGAAGGTGTAATTACTTCGTTTCAAGTAACAATTCGCACACAGAAGGTGTAATTACTTCGTTTCAAGTAACAATTCGCACACAGAAGGTGTAATTACTTCGTTTCAAGTAACAATTCGCACACAGAAGGTGTAATTACTTCGTTTCAAGTAACAATTCGCACACAGAAGGTGTAATTACTTCGTTTCAAGTAACAATTCGCACACAGAAGGTGTAATTACTTCGTTTCAAGTAACAATTCGCACACAGAAGGTGTAATTACTTCGTTTCAAGTAACAATTCGCACACAGAAGGTGTAATTACTTCGTTTCAAGTAACAATTCGCA
This sequence comes from Sepiola atlantica, assembly GCA_963556195.1. Classification (NCBI taxonomy): domain Eukaryota; kingdom Metazoa; phylum Mollusca; class Cephalopoda; order Sepiida; family Sepiolidae; genus Sepiola; species Sepiola atlantica. Next base: position 76,422,669 of record OY744536.1, on the reverse strand, counting down.
CACAGAAGGTGTAATTACTTCGTTTCAAGTAACAATTCGCACACAGAAGGTGTAATTACTTCGTTTCAAATAACAATTCGCACACAGAAGGTGTAATTACTTCGTTTCAAGTAACAATTCGCACACAGAAGGTGTAATTACTTCGTTTCAAGTAACAATTCGCACACAGAAGGTGTAATTACTTCGTTTCAAGTAACAATTCGCACACAGAAGGTGTAATTACTTCGTTTCAAGTAGCTTTTCAGCTTCGATAAACTTAAAAACTGAAACGTTAAAAAAACCCAGAACGAAAACTGAATAATGAAACGTGACAATAAGTATTATTTACTCCTCTCCAGGAGTTAGGCACAAGGCCAGTTTTATCCTACTCCCACAAGTAAGATGTGACCCAAGGTTGGGTCGGAAAGTGGGAGTTGCAAAGCCAGCGCCCGAGAGGTGAGCACTCTGACCATTAAAAATTGCCTGGGCAACCCCGTCGGCATTCCCCGGTAGGGGCGCCTCAAGCAGTAAGCAATTAACTTACTCCTCCCCAAAGAGGTGAGGAAAAGCCTGGGAGGGTGGACCTCCTAGAACTGCACAGGACAAACCCATAGACCGGCGTAAATCAAGCCCCGAAGGCCAAGACAATACCAGTCTATGGGGTGCAGGTATCCATCGGAACAGATACTACACTTTGATCCTAGCCAAAAGGCCAAGAACAAAGTTTCTAACTCAGGCATATAAATCTCCGGATTCCCTGAGGACCATGTGGGCCCATTTGTGGCGTCATAAGAGCCGCATTCTACAAATTGAGGTCGTTTAATAAAATTATTGCCTCTATATAGAGGAGTCATAGAAGGCAATGCAAAAAAGTGGGAATATACCGTTGCTGAGAAGGACACAGACGTAGACATATTTTAATTTTTTGTAGTAAATCTTACTTGATTTAGTCTTATCTTCTACACAGTGATCTAATGTGTGTAACCTTGTTCCATAATATATTTCGAGGTAAGAGCGCTTGATCAAATTGTGAAAGAACATTACCAGCGCATACGTGTTTCAAGAGATTTGAAACACCAATATTTGATAAAGAAGTATTACCTCGAAATATATTACGGAACGCGGCTACACCTATTAGATCACTGTGTAGAAGTTGTGACAAAATCAAGTAAGATTTACTATAAAAAATCACTTCGCTTTTGTCTCAACCTCAGCATATTTCTACATTTTGTATCATGATAGAATTCTATGACTCATCTATATACATAGTACACACAATGCTTCAAGCTAACTACATTACCTTATTATGCAAACAAATGATATTTCCCAAGTCACTCATTTTGGTATTGCACAAAAATATACTTTTCATTTAAATTAATGAAGTGTTCTGACATTTTAATTCATGAGTATATAAAATGTGAAATTTTGACCACGTCGATCCCAGGGATAGCTCTGTGTTTCTTTTCTCCTTTTGAAATTGATAAACCGCTTTTAAGTGAAAAAAAAAACTCGTAATAAAGAAACGCACAGTTTTTTCCAGTGAACGACGAACGTTCATCCAGTTTAAATGATAAAAACTGCAATCTTTCACAGTATATTTAATGCGGGCTGCAAAGAACGGAATGCGGCACTTGGGACGTATTTTGGCATATTTATAGTGCCTCAATTCAATCGTAATCATAATGGGGAACGTTTGTGTTCCAAAAAAGTGATTAATTTAGCGATTGACTTGGACGTATTACTATTTTCTTCCTCACAATTTATAGATGGCGTCTTTTTGATAACATTACTATTATTGGCTGCGTGATTTAAAATTTAGGGGCCCCGATTACAAAATGGCCGCCATAAAGTAAACACGTCTACATGGAATGAGGTAACGAAATCGTTACCTCATTCAAAAAAGAAAAAAAACGAATTACATGATAGTTGTTTTTTTTCGGCGAATACATGACTAGAAAAAAAAATAATGCAAAAAGGATACATTTTATTAATTTCTTGGATTAGTTAAAATGGTTTAAGGCACGACAAGCATAAAGAAAAGAAAAAGGGCAATGGCCATAAATTAACGAGAAGGAAGTGTTGGGTATTGTGTTTGCCAGTCCACTTATCTTTAATTAGGCCCACACGCAGGTCGAACTGGAACAAAATCTTATTTAAAAGACAACGACACCGTTTTACGGTTCGGAGGTTTATTCATATCTTCGAAAACGGTAAGAAGTGACTCCTGGTTGTTAAAGTATCCAAGTTACCCCCCCCCCTCCGTTGGGGTTGGGAAGAGGGCGTACCTTCCGACCGTCGAGGCCGTCTGTCTGGATTAAGATACAACAGAAAGATAGAGAGAGGAGAGAGAGAGGGGAGAGAGAGAGAGAGGAAGCAACATCTTCTGTTCTGACGTCACTTCATACTACTCGGTCCCAGTCGGTGGGGGAGGGGAAGAAAATGAAGGGCCGATCTCCCTATAATGCAACACTCCCAAGGGTGATTCAATATTATGCACCTGTTGCGGGCCATGTAAAAAGGGTTTAAATTTACTCTATCGCTACTTTCATGGCAGGTGCTCGACTGAGCTTCATTCTATGCCCCCTCCCGTAAAAAAAAAACATTTAGCACACAAACTCGTCTAGTTACAAACCCTGTCAATAAATTTCCTTTCTCCCTCTGTGTACCTAGAACTAAACGGAACTTCCATGAGCAAAGTTTCTTTCTTATAACTGCCTATCGGTGGAACACAGTACCACGGGGATGCTTCCCGGCTGACTATAACATTGCCGTTTTCAAGTCCAATGTAAACAAATTCTTGTTGAGCCGTCGCCTTAAATAATCAATTTCTGACCAATCATAACCATCGATACTAATCACCTCGTTGTTTCACCGTCTGCATGTCAAACTCAATAACCTTTATCCTCGAGTGGCCTATGGGCCTTGATAAGCGTTGACTCGATTGTAAAGAAAAAGGCACAACAAGCATGGAGGGAAAAAGGACAATATAAAGAACTTGAAACATAAAAACTTTTACCAAAATGATCGGACTTGGTATTAAATAACCCGAAAAGGGTTGATATGCCGTAAAACAAAACAATCAAACCAAACACCATGAATAAATACTTGAACATATAAAGAACTTGAAGCATAAACACTTTTACCAAAATGACCGGATTTGGCATTTGATAACTCGAAAAAGTTGATATGCCGTAAAACAAAAAACAAAAAATCTCTTAAAGGGGAATAATTCAGTAGTCGATTAAGTAAATTATTATTCAGCGTGGTAGGCGTTTTGTTGATTGGTATATGCACGGGAATAAAAGTCATATGAACGTAGCGGTTCTGTTCATGGTGCTGCTAGCAATGTGTTGCTCCCTTGTTGGCGATAGTAATAATTGGCGAAGTATTGGTGTAGTATTGCCATTGCTGTTGTGCTAATTTAAAAAAGAGCGGACGAAACCGGTTGCTTTCGTACTTGGTTGGTTAGGATTCGGGCGGTTTTATTGGCGCGAAAATATCAGTTAAGAATGCCGTAGATTCATGTAGCAGTGTAGCCATCTTTGATCGAACTGATTTTTTTTTACTTTCCAAACCGGTGCTTTTATAGACAACTTTGTAGAAAGTTCTAGATTCGATCGTTTCTTGGCGCGCACGCATTTGGTTGGTTAATCTGTCCGTGTGTGGTAAAGCTGCGCATGCGTACTTCATTCGACATTTTATCTTCTAGGTGAGAAAAACCTAACCGTAATCTAACTCTAATTAGCAGCCACTCGAACTTAGGGTTTGTGGTAAAACATTTTAACTGCCTTAAAACGCTAGAATAAGTGAATCTAGCAGAACCACTGAGTCTAACCGAAGTTTTACCAGTAACGCAGATAGAAACACTGACACTGACCCACGCTCTCAACATGCCCTTCATTAACATTAAATCTGGGGTGGATGAGTAAAAAGCATGCCAAGAAGGTGTAAAATCGTACTTTTATTTAGGTTTATTTTCGCCAAATAAAGTATAAAATATTTTCATTTCTAGTCAAATTTTGTATGGTGGCCATATTGTGTTAGGGACTATTAAACGGAATTTGGCGTGCATTGGCCTTCGTACGAGGACAAAATATGACACATGGTTGGTTTAATGTGGGGCTTTTAGCGCTTAAGATGCCCGAGGAATTATTTAAAAAAAACTTTTATTCACTCCCAAACAAGGTATATTGCCACTGAAGCTTAAGGGGATACTGTGATATGGACCATATTCATTATGGGTGGAGCAACCTGGGCGAGGAGTTGGGCAGCAAGATACTCGTTCAAATTACATTTAAATTTATGCATATTGGTACGATAGAGGAAACAGGCATCAGGAAGGGAATTCAAAACGCGAACGGTCTGAGGAAAGAAGCTATCAGAGTAAAAAAATCTTCCAGCATTTAGGAACTACTACAGTGAAGGGGTGTGATTTTGCTGCTTATTTTCTTTGTGGGGGTATAAGTGTAGTAAGTTCATCGGAGAACATTCATTGGAAGTAATTGTAAAACAAGCGTAGATACGCAACATAGCAGCGATGCGACAGGGGCTGAGATTGGTAAACAGTGCGGGACCTATTAGGTTAGAACTTTTAGTTTTGCACACTGTCTAAGAGGGAGAGGCTAGTGGTTGGTGCACCAGTGCAGATGTGGCAATAATATTCCTTGCACAGGAGAATGGTGGGTAAATGGTGCGTAAATGTACGTTAATTTAAATTACTGTCTGTGGGGATTTCTCGCGGCCGCGTGGGCATAGACGTTAGGCTTGTGATTCTAGGCTGAATCTATGAACTGCGTTCGGCCCCATGCGACCGCCTGCAACCGACACTTCTGCACTGATGAAGGTAGAAAACCCGAAACGATATTGTCTGAATGTACAAACACAAATATTTGAAGCAGATAACTATGCGAAGCGATAGCGAGCTGATGAAACCATATAGTCTAAGATAAAAAGTTGAGTAACGTTTTCTCCTGAATAGCTTTATTATCAAATACAATATAAAAAAGATCTCTTCAGTCAGTAAGACATGAGCTTCCAATCGATTTTTTAATACGTCCGTACACCTTGAAGGACAAGCCAGAAAAGAGGGAGAGTCTCGTTCTCAATTCACCACGTTGCTTGAATGAGACTTTTGCCTCCCGGTCAGGAAAGAGAATTATCTCTAACGTCAGCAAGAATCATTCCAGGGAGATAACTCTGATATAATCTAAGGGAAATCACACATATAATTCTGCCATTACACTACTTTTTTGAATAAGAAACTAAAACCTTCAGTGGATAGTGATAGGAATATTATGCGATCCTATTTTCATCAGAAAGCGTCTCTTCTCATAAGGTTACAATATTCACTTGCGTTCACATGATGGACTCCGACTCTAAATACGTGCCTTTTCTAAAATCTCGTAAATGTTAGTGACAGAAAACGATCTGGTCTAAAGAGCAGAACTTTAGACCTCTGCCCGGTCGCTCAGTTACAAATACGCCGAATCGTACGGCTTTGATGAGTGAAGTGACAAAATATCAGATATATATATATATATATATATATATATATATATATATATATATATATATATATATATATATATATATAAAGGGGATAGATAGATAGATAAATAGATTAAATTTGGTATTTCATTTCACACGTATGAACTTTATGATTTAACTGAATGCCACGAATTTAATAAAAAAAATCACAGCGAGAAAAAGAGTCATTTCAAATGACATAAAGTACCATTTGTGTGTGTGTGTGATCGAGATCGAGAGAGAGAGAGCGTGTGTGTGTGTAAAAGTATAACATTGTATTTTTGTTGTATAATACCTTTTACTGTATTTCCTTTTCCTTGGAAATATTACGTTCAATGTTTATGCAACTTCCGATATAATCGTCATATTTTCCCTAGGAAGGATTTTTTTTCACAAGAATCACTCTATCTCAAATGATTTATGTAATTTTCAAAAAATAAAAAAAATAATTAGAACTAAAGTATTTTCTTTAGGAAACTGGCTTCACTTTCTGATGAGAAGAATATTTTTTCTTTGAAAAGTCTAGATTTAAAGAACCCTTATCAATTCATCTTTTACTTTGCTGCATTCTAAGAAAATATGATAATTAATTTGTTTAAGGGATCATCAGTTGTTTACCATGAAAAACTGTTTAATATATATATCCTATGCGAGCAACTGCAACCGCCACTCCTACACTGATGAGGGTAGAAAACCCGAAACGATATCGTCTGTAGGTACAAAAACACTTAAATATTTTTTAAAATATTTACAGTTAAAGCGATTTTTAGATTACTAGTCTTAAAAGTAGAGCCCTGTTTGGAATTACAAAGATTGTTGTCACTAGCAATTATGCAAATTTCAAACACTCTCGACAACAATAACGCCTGACCCCACTTCTCGTGTAAATGTACGTTAATTTAAATTACTGTCTGTGGCGATTTCTCGCGGCCGTGTGGGCATAGACGTTAGGCTTGTGATTCTAGGCTGAATCTATGAACTGCGTTCGGCCCCATGCGACCGCCTGCAACCGACACTTCTGCACTGATGAGGGTAGAAAACCCGAAACGGTATTGTCTGAATGTACAAACACACTTTAACTTTTATTTATATATATATATATATATATATATATATATATATATATATATATATATATATATATATCTGCAAACATTGTTAAAAATAACAGAATTCGTCTGTTTAATTATACTTTTATTTATTTTTTATTTTTTCTGATGGTCTTAAAAAAATTGTTCCATAGGTTTCACAGGTTTTACAGGTTTCACGAACGTGTTCGATTCTTCGTCGAATCATCCTCACGTGTCAAAAGCAAATTGACAAAAAAGCTGGAGAAATAAGAGAATTTTAAAAAGCGCATAGAACTTTTCCGCATTGTTGCAGGAAGTCGTTGACGATTTTAAATTCAGCAACGCTGAATGGCATCACAGAAAAAAAATCGCATTACGTTAAGCATTTTAAAATATTACCACTGGTTTCATATGTGATGTTGTTAATTTTAGGTGGTTGTGTTTTTATGTAGATAGCTTCGAGTATTTTTGATTTTTTAGAATTGGTTTCGGAATGTATAATTTCAGTGTTATTAACTATAATTTGCCTTAAATCACAGGGAGGGCAGTTATGTTTTTTTCATAGCATAATTTTCATAACTCTGTCGTTACCCGTCAGACGCCTTAAACATTATGGTAGTAGACTCCCCTTACTGGTCCTAGCTACACGTTTCCAGAAAATCAACAAAATATATCTACATTATTTATACACCAACCAACGTATTCCTTTCTTTATTGTTTGCCCTGACAATACATGTAATTTCGATTGTGTTTCAGACAAATAACACAAAAATCAAAAAGAATAGTAAATTAGATATTAGTACAGTCTAGAACCAGAATAACAGCTCCCAATGTAACTGTAGACATGTCAATGAGTGCCCTTTAGAGGGGAGATGTTTAACTTCAGATATAGTGTATAAGTGTAACGTGATAGAGGAAAACAGAATCAGAACATACATTTGGTCGACAGGCTGTAGTTTCAAGGAGAGATTTAGAAACCTAAAGAACCTAATACAAATTCAAAGAAGGTCCCTACGACTTTAGCTAAACATGTAAGAGAACTAAACAGTAAAAATATACAATACCGCTTAAAATAGTCTATACTAGGTAGAGCAGGGAAATATAAACTTAACAAATCTAAGAGATGTAACCTCTGTATTCTGGAATCCTACAATATAGTTATGTCTAAAGAAAATTTATTAAATAAAAGACAGGAAGTGGTTCAGAACTGTCTACATAGAACCGCATATATCCTATCCCGTTACAGACCAATATAAAATACCTGTGGCAGTAACCCTTTCATCAACATAAATATGAAAGTATCTAAGGTATAGGAATATTATAAGACTATCTTGGCAATAGAAACCATAAACCTAATAGTAGATGACGGAGTACTAATACCCCAATATAAAACATTTAAATATAGAACATATCACTCACAACAAAAATGACCGAATCAACTAAGCTTAAACCTAGCCTATAGGAAATGTTAAGAGGGCCAGATCATGAGAGCATCAGCAGAAATTTTTTAATTTTAGTTTTCATCTGTACTAATTAGTGAAGAAATGGTAACTAGTAAATAAGATATTTTTGGAAAGAGGTAAGACCTAATAATGAAAAAATCATTTAAAATATAATGCCAAATAAATGCTCAATATATAAAAAAAAATAGATAAAAATAAAATAAAAATAAATAAATTAAATAAATGTATATATGTGTGTGTATATATATGTATGTGTGTGCATATGTATATATATATATGTATAAATACGTATATATATATATATATATATATATATATATATATATATATATATATATATATATATATATGTATGTGTATATGTTTGTGGAGGTTCGGACGCAGAATGCGACAAATCCAATTCGTTTAAATTGAGACCTTAAACAATACAAACACGAATATATTAAATCTAGACTTCGAATGAAAGCTGATTTTAATTGAAATCAAAAGAAACTATTTGGTATCATATTATGTAACATATAGTTTTGAAGTGTCGTCGAGTGTTGAAATACAACCATTATTGTAAGGACAGTGTCGTGATTTTTTAAATGGCGTTTGTCGCGTTTTGCGTTCGAATCTCTTCGTATATGTATATTAATAAACATATTAATAAATAAAAGAATGCACACAACCTAATATCAAATATAGGCATACAATTCAAGTGGGACCTGATATTGACATTGATGCTTGTCGGTATTCACCTGATAATACGAGTTACATATAAAACGTAATCACAATTAACTTTAAGTATAAATGTCCTTAAAAGTACTTTTGAATCCTCATAATACTTTAAAATGAGGTATTTAAACATCATTTTATAAAAAATAAAATAAAATTAATAAATAAATATTTAATAGCTCCTTTCGGTATTTTGATTCATATCTAGGTAACTATAAACTATTTTCGTTGTAAGGGACAAATTCTCCCCCCCCCCCTTACTTTCGAATTTAATAGAAACTTATTACTTAAGTGAAGAATTCTGGGTAATTAATCTTATCTTAGTATTGATTTAAACGATTTATAAATAAATACTGAAAACCTTCCACAAAAAACACCGAAGTATAACAATTTTAATAGTTGCTTGAATGGATGGCTGAGTCTATGAAGCTGGATCTAAGCTGTTGAACTTAAAAGAGACCAGCTCCGTTGTTAGCTTCGTATCCACATGACCTAAATAGATATCCGAAGGCTCATTGATGTAACTTTAGAAACTAAAAAAATTACCTTCAAGTAATTAGAATTTTTATAAATAAATTATACAACTTATTAACTATTTTAAGAAATATTACTGAATTAAAATGTATAACTGTCCACACAACGTTTAGGATGTACTAGCTCTGAACGAAAAATTCAAAATGGCGTATTAGTGGGTTCCCTCACGTGTGAGT
>OY744536.1:76398204-76410704 GCA_963556195.1 Sepiola atlantica | reverse complement strand
CGTGTGCTGATTTTTCAAATCTCGACGAAAACCTCAGTTTAAATTACATTTCATCGGCTCCCAGCGCATTGTGCTATTTTATCGCGAAAACGAGTTTTAATCACATGGTGTGGCGGACGTAGTGGGAAACGTGACACACATTTTTTATTTTTTTCGCTAAGTTGGCGCTGGAAGACACTTTTTGAAACAAAAATCGAATTTCGATTTTGATGGAATATTTGGGACGTGGCTTCTGTATTTTAGCCACGCCGTCGGTCAGTCAACATTATAGGATTGGGATGCATGTTGATCCCATATATATATATATATATATATATATATATATATATATATATATATATATATATATAAATTTGGGAAAGTTCATTTTTTTAGGCATCTTTAAAATTTTAAACTGACGAGGCTTGTTATATCATACGAAATTATTAGATAAAAAAGTCAAGATAAAAAAGAAAAAAAAATATTGTTTTTATTTTGCTTTTGATTTTGATTTTAATAAAATTATCTGCATCTAACACATGTTTTTTTGAAGGCATTTTGCCTCTTTCTTTAAGTTTAAAATTTTAAAGATGCTTAAAAAATGAACTTTCACAAATTTATACCTACCAGCGACCATGCGCGATTTAAGTTCAATTTAAAAGAGACATTTACACCGTTCAATCCACACAACATCGGACGCCACTTCTACAAGACTAGGAAGGATTGTCACGAAAAAAATATTAATGAAAAAATGCTACCTAAATACACACAATATATATATATATATATATATATATATATATATATATATATATATATATACATATATATATAACTCAATGTCTGTGTGTATGTGTGTGCGCGATGGTTGTGTGTTCCCTATCAAAATAAAGGTTAGAGAATCTGTCTGAAATGTAAAAGTGCATCCTTATGTAAAATTTACCGGGGAAGAAAACGGAAGTGTTCCCGAATCACTAAATGTACCCCCTAAGGATGCTATAACTCTCTTAAAACTTAAAACATATCCTGTTTTTATGAAATTTAAATCATATGTATAACATTTTTCGAGAAAGACAATGGAAGTGGTTCTGATTTTCTAAGTGCCCTCCTAACCTAAGGGAGCTATGGGGGCAAACATATTAGAATTATCTCCCTTGAACATACTAACAAACGAGAGAAAGCCTTCTCTACTTTCGGAAATCAAAAATATACTTTCATTTCACATTAGGGTGTTAGAACCCAAATTCAGCCGAATTCTCGGTTGACTTTGACACCAGTCGAACGCTTTGCACATTATGATAGCAGCTCCTTGTGAGGTTGTTGGGTCACATGATAACCATTCAGCCTTCAGGGCGCATTAATTTCAACTGACCCTTGAAAGACAACTTCAGCAGTCAGAGCGATTCTCGACGCAGTCGAAGTACGACATCTCTTCTCTCCTGCCTACTGGACAGCCGAGCGAAGCTATCTTCACTGAAGACATATCCTTCAAAGAAGACTTTCGGCAGCTGAATTTTCTTACTGTGTTATTCCTTTCTACACTCGGACATTGTCCAACGTTCTTCAACCTACACCCAACTGTGTAGGTACTTAAAATAAATACTTATCGTTGTTGTTCATAAAAAGTTTTTCTTTTGCTTTCATATGACGACCGTAGTAGTTGTTACAAATAATATTATAAGAGTTGCTCCTAACAGTTTATACTAAAATAATCTCTTTTATACTTATACATTTTCAGAACATAAACAGCATAAGTCTACATTACTTAGACACCGCCTACTCTCTCTCTCTTGTTTACCCTGATAATACTTATAATCTTCACCCCTTTATTCATCATGTTTTTTATTGCCTCTTTTACTTTTATTTGTGATATTAGGAGCGCCGACTGTCAGCTCGACGGTTGAGTTTCAATACCGGCTTGAGGCACTGACTGGTCTAACCGCACTGAAGAGCTGTGCTACAGCGAAACAGTCTGTATGTGGATGACTATATAAAGCTCCCTCCCTGGGTAGAGCTTATTTGTAAGGATATCGCCAACTGCCATTAGGTAAAACTAATTCGAGTTCCGGCACTTGACAATGTTTACATTGAGATATTACTTACATTCAGTCAGTGTCGTATGATAGCGCAGAGGTAGGAGTGCCGACTGTCAGCTCGACGGTTGAGTTTCAATCCCGGCTTGACTGGTCTAGCCGCACTGAAGAGCTGTGATACAGCGGAACGGTCTGTCTATATGAAGCTCCCTTCCTGGGTAGAGCTTATTTGTAAGGATATCGCCAACTGCCATTAGCTTTAAGGCATAGCTCATTAGGTAAAACTAATTCGATCTCCGGCACTTAACAATGTTTACATTGAGATATTACTTACATTCAGTCAGATAGCGCCGGGGTAGGAGCGCCGACTGTCAGCTCGACGGTTGAGTTTCAATCCCGGCTTCAGGCACTGACTGGTCTAGCCGCACTGAACCAGCCTGTATGTGGATGACCTGGGTAGAGCTTATTTGTAAGGATATCGCCAACTGTCATGGTAAAACTAATTTGAGCTCCGGCACTTGACAATGTTTACATTCAGTCAGTGTCGTAGGAGCGAAACAGTCTGTATGTGGACTATATATATATATATATATATATATATATATATATATATATATATATATATATATATATATATATGATTTCTTCTTCTTGACAGAAGTTTGCCATATCTTCAATTAGTTGTTGTGCGGCCTTACATAGACATTCACATATGTGATGCAAACATATTCCTTCTGGTAAGGGTGCTCGCACGTTAGCTTCATTGTTGATCCCCGAATGTCTTGCAAATTAGACCACAAATATGACAACTTAGCACTGGGGGTCGTCCTGGTATAGCTTCCTCATAAAACTGTTTGATTTAAGATGAGTTACAAGTCCAGCTTTTGACAGAAGAAATCTATAAAATACTGTGCACTTCAGTTCCGGTTGTATATTCTCTGTACTTTCATCCTGATTTCTTAAAACACGTTTTAAGACAGCATAATCTACACGCCGCTCTTCAAAAACCTTACATCTTTATCTGATGTTGTTCCTCCGGCCGGTCCTTCGCTTGTGCTTCCAAGTTATCTACATCCATGCCAAGTAGTTTCAAATTGGCATCCTTAGACTTATTTCTTGGGTCTCTTCCTTCTATCTATCTCGCCATACAAGAGCTGGTTAGGGAGTCTTTCGTCCACCACCATAATTAGGTGTCCAGTCCAGAGCATCTTAATTTGAATGATTTTATTTCTATACTAGTGCTATTAGATCGTTCAAGGGCTACAGTGTAATGCGTGATAGTTTTCCAGCTGATGTTAAGTATTCTCCGAACACAACTTCGATGAAATCTGTCTAATAGCTTGAGGTGCATTCTATATGTTGTCTAAGTCTCTGACCCATATAATAGCATGTTAGTTATAACGCAGCTTCATAAACACTAAACTTTGTCTTTGATGTAATTCCCCGATGTGACCATAAACGTTTCTTCAGTTGGCCAAAAGCAGAACTGACTTTGTCTATTCTGTGAATATATACATATATATATATATATATATATATATATATATATATATATATATATATATATATATATATATATATATATATATAGAGAGAGAGAGAGAGAGAGAGAGAGAGAATTCTTTATGTATATATATAGAATTCTTTTTTACAAGGACGAAACTTTTAATGAATCATTTAACAAAGTTTGTTTTAATTATTATTTTTAACTTTTAAACGAAAACAAAAACATTTGCATACTCTTTTCAGAGAGCTTCGCCACATGATTAGGAACAGAACTTTCGTCCGGATGGGGGGTTGTTTCGTTGTGTGAACACACGTGTACTTTGATTGTGTAGGGACAATTAACGTAGTATATATATATATATATATATATATATATATATATATATATATATATATATATATATATATATATATAGGGCTTTACGGAGCCCTCCAAAATGGAGCGCGCTCCAGGAGCACGCTCCTTTTTGCTGGAGAGGAGGGCTCATTTTATATTCAGCGGGAGTTGAGCGGGAGCAACTCCATTTGGGACTAAAGAGCGGTGGTTTTATCGCTCCGCGCTCCTCGCTCCAAAATTATTTGATTTTTTTTTTAAACATTAGGTTTTTATTCAGCAATATAAAGGAAAAGTAAAGAAAGCCTCAGAGATAACTTTGAATTATTTTTAAAATTATATTTCTGTTAAATGTATATGAGAGAGAGAGAGAGAGAGAGAGAGAGAGAGAGGAAGAGAGAGGAAGAGGGAGAGGAAGGGAGAGAGGGAGAAAGAACGAGAAAGTTATACATGGAAACAGAAACTGAACTTTTCCGGGTTTTTTCACATCTATGTGTTACATTTTTGATAGGACAGTGTTCTTAAGGCAAGAGGCAATTTGGCGTCAAATGTCTTTAAACATTTGAAGTTCTCAGATTTTTACATCTATGTGTTAAATTTTTGATGGGACAGTTTTCTTAAGGCAGAAGGCACCCAATTTGGCACCAAATGTCTTTAAATGCGCCAGTGAGTCTATAGATGTCTTTGAAGTTATTTTCTTATAGATTTGATTTTTTTATTCATGACAAGGATGTATATTGCTGATTGAATAAATAAGCCAATTTTTCTTTAAATTCGTGTTTTTAAATAAAGAATGTTAGGTTCAATTATACTATAGGGGCGGTTGGATTTTCTCACCTATTTCGCTCGGTATTCACCGAAATGTTCGATAAAATCGATTTTTGGGGTGAAATTCTAATTTATTTTTTAGCATATATCAAATTTAACTTTTATGCCACATTTATACCCTTTCGTCTTTTCGGCGACATTTTATTATTCTTAAATTCACGACTAGTATGTTTTAACCTTTTCATGTTTGCTTTTAAATTCGTTAAATTCCGTTAAAACTTGCTTTTGTAAATAGAATGTTCAAAGTTTGTTTTTTGTGTGTAATAAAATGTTAAAACAGTAAAAATATCTTTAGTCCAAGGAAAAAATATATTTAGTCCAAGTAAAAAATATATTTAGTCCAAGGAAAAACCAATAAAAACCAACATGACCGCCAGCGATTAAAACCTGGAATTAAAGTTAGATTCTCAACACTTTAAAAAGTAAATGAGAATGTTATTTCAGGACCAAAAATATAATTAAAACCAACAACCAGTTTTATCCAAAATTTGGGCGAATACCAAGCGAAATGAGCGAAAGAAAACAGTGGTCCCTATTCTACAATTAAACCGATATTTAAACTTAATTAAATTAAAGAAAATATCTTACATTTTAATTTTAAAAAGTAAATAATTAGACTTTCTGACTAATTTGTCTTTAGAACCGAAAGTAGCATAGATATCTTTCTTTATCTTAAAAAATCTGTTAGCGAGTTTGTTTTTGTTAGAGATTTCAAATATAGACGTTTTCATCTTTTTTATTCAAATTTTTAATTTTAATAAATGTTTTAGCCCGACCTAGGAAAATTTGCTCCAGTTAATTTTCGGGGGAGGAAAATTTGACCCGATATTTTTCAACTCCCAAGGTCTAGGGCAGATATTTTGTATGAAATTTTAAGACATTAAATGAATCTTTGAATTGATTACTGACAATTTATTGATATTTTTTGGCCAACTTATGAAAAATATATTTTTTATTCAATCTTTAAAAAATAAACTTCATTGTTTTGTCTTTTCGCCCCAAATTGTACTATTGAAAAAAATGGATAAATCGATTTGTTTAAAAGTACTTGCACGTTTCTCTGTTGTAAATAATAATATACATTATACAATATAGTTACGTTCGTAAAACAAACAGATATTAAACTACAGTACAACGATTAATGTTGCCCTGGCTGTCTCTCCGATCCCAGAGAAATATTTTCTTTAAAAAGAAAATAATCACTAATAATGTTTAAAAGTAAAACTTTATTTACTTAAAACAAATCTAAATATATCGGGTCAAATTTTCCTTTCCTGAAAAAATAGGTTGTTAATGTAATGAATATTAAAATTGTTTTAAAATACTTCAGGGATTTTTCTATTTCTATTTTATACTTCAGGAAACGAAAATTTACGTATAATCCTATACTTCGTCCGACATGTTCTCCTATAACTCTCAAAATATTAGCGAGATTTTGTCAAATATTATCTTACGGTCTTACACTTAAAGTGACATCTCAACCCATATTGACGAGATCCTTTGACGCCCATCCCTATCCTTCGACCACTCATTGGCAGAATAGAACGTTTATGAAAGAAGGTACATTTTTATTATGGAGCGCTGAAAAGGAGCCGCTCCTTTTTGAAAATGGGAAACGTGAGAGGAGCCAGCTCCAATTTTGGGCGTTGGAGCAGGGGCGGGACCAGCGCAAATATATATATATATATATATATATATATATATATATATATATATATATATATATAGAGAGAGAGAGAGAGAGAGAGAGAGAAAGAGAATTCTTTATGTATATATATATATAATTCTTTTTTACAAGGACGAAACTTTTAATGAATCATTTAACAAAGTTTGTTTTAATTATTATTTTTAACTTTTAAACGAAAACAAAAACGATTTGCATACTCTTTCCAGAGAGCTTCGCCACATGATTGGGAACAGAACTTTCGTCCAGGGGGCATTGTTTCGTTGTGTCAACACACGTGTACTTTCATTGTGTAGGGACAACTAACATAGTCTTTCATTTAGTAACACCGTCTCTGGGTTTTACCCCCTTTGTATATTATACTTAGTATATCCTTCTCATGTTTGTCCGTGACAAACTGTCTCTGTACGAATAAATGTATGTACAGAGTGTGCATAGAGTCCGTGTGCACTTGAAAACATTATAACTTTATTTATAAATTTATTTGTATTTGCGGTAGAAATAATCTACAAAAAATGCTATAAAATTCCATGTACCTAGTTTTAAGTATTGTTATTAAATAATTGTTCACCACAAAATTTGTAACAATTTTTAGATAAGTAAAAAAATATATTTTCTTTGTTTCAGAATCAATTTGATCGATGGCTTCAGCTGAGAAAAAAGTTTACTGTGTCCTTTGGTTGGCTCAACTGATTTTTTATGGGTTCATGTGACAACAAGTATGTCTGCAAACAAATCTTGTTCATTAGAAGATTTAAAACCTAAAATAACTAATGTCATTTCAGGCATTACTGCAAATCAATTGATAAATTTTTTCCGTGACTTGCAAAATCTTATTACCCTTTGTATTGCTTGACGCTGACCACCTAAGCTTCCATCACCCATACCCTAACTCTCCTTCCTCCAGCTACTGAAAAAGAAAATGTAAGAAGATATGTTTATACAGTAGTATATATGCGTATATTTATATATATATATATATATATATATATATATATATATATATATATATGTGTGTGTGTGTGTGTGTATATGTGGGTCTATATATATATATATATATATATATATATATATATATATATATAAGTATGTATACATACCAGTCCACCTCTCTTTGACTCCCTATGCCCCTGTCACATCTGTTGCCCAGACCCCCAACAGCTAATATTCCTATCCCAGCAGACAAAAATAGCCATTTTCACCATTGCCGACTTGAAAAATATCGGCTCTAAATCCATTTTTGCAATCTATCGAAACACTGATCAACCAGGGAACTAGAGGTTTTCGTAATGCACACTTTGATATACATCGACCTCTCATTGACAAACTTCATTCTGAACCCTGTGAAACGGATAATTTCACTATCGGACTACTGCACAGACAGGATGAATTGGACTTTACCAACAGCTGTCTAAAAATCAGCTTCTTAACAACACCATTTGGACTCCTAAACAATTTGAGTATTCTTTTTCAAACATTAATTTCCAATATAACAGCTGTTTTATTTTTGACGGCGTCTACCCTAACTCTACGTACTCATCTCAACAACAGAGTCTTTATCTTTTGGTTTTTATTTTGTGTATACATTTTTTAAAAGTTAAATGTTGCCGATAATATTTACAATTACATTGTCGGTTTTTTTTCTATCCTCTGATGAAAAGAGTTTATCTTTGAAAATCCATTGATTAAAGATATGAAGCTCCTTGCTTTGAACTTCTGATGTTCTAATAAATATTGTATTTATATAATGGTTTATTCTCATCTTTCATCTAGATATATATATATATATATATATATATATATATATATATATATATATATATATATATATATATATATATATATATATATATACATATACAGTGTCTTGAAAAAGTAATCATCTACTTTAACATAAAAACTGTATTTCTGATAATAATAAAATTTATACATTAAAAAATAAATAAAAATAAACATTTGTTTTACTACATCCTCTTGTTTTGCGCCATCTTGTACTACGCCATCTTGTTTTAGTTTTTCCTGGACGTTGGATAGGGCGAGATGGTCCATTACGATAGCCTCCAAGCTCACCGTATTTGGCATCTCCTGATTTTATCGTTGTGGAGTTTCTTAAAAAATGAAGTTATTTTGCCTTTTTATGGAAATCGCTCTAGACAAGGCATGAAGCCACCTGATGTAAGGAGCTGACAAGAACGAAAAGCACAAACAATTGATCAATTGATTGGTCATTAATTGGAGAAGAAAGTTTGAGAATAATTTCGGAAATTTTGTTTTCCGTGAACAGCAAAATCGTATCACCCATTGTATTGCTAATGATGTGGAAACTTAAATTAAATTTAAATTAAACCTTAAAAAACATAGATTTACTTCTTTCTAATCCTGTTTACAGATTATTTCTATCGCAAATACAAATCAAATTATACATTTTTAAAGTGCACACGAACTTTATGGACACCCTGTATATGTCAGTCCAATTGTTTCTTAACTCTTTTTTTGTATTTCTGCTGACTATCACGTGTTATTCCCCGTTACAATGCATACACAAATTGCGACCGTCTGTTTGGAAAGAACCCTAAACCCACGTGGTCGCTAAAAAAATGTAAAACTAGAAGATCAAATATTTCTACGTTTCAATGTCGCAGTTTTACACAGGAGAGGTCAACGGAATATCTAGAACACGGTTAAAAAAAGAAGCAAAATGACCTTTGATCCAGCAACACCTGGCCGTCCGTCCGAAGGAAGGGTTTTCTTTTCGATGTATGGAAAAAAGTTCTTTTTGTTAATCTTATTTATTGCTCAACCGTAACAATGAACGACGACAACGGATAATGGAATCCTTCAAGAATATTTTGTGCGGTTGAAGAGATTATTATACGCACTTGTTGACCCCGAATACTGTTGAGGGTGCTTACAAATAAGGGGTTTCTCATTGTTATTCCTGGGATTGACAGCATTTCTAAAGTGGGTCTGAGCAAGGACTTCAACGATTTTCCCACGGTTAGGCTATTACTTCCCTAGAGTACACACAGACTGAAAAGAATAATTAACACGTTGTAATGGATAAACAAACACAAGGCTTTATTACTAGAGAAAATTTGACCCGTTGAGTCACACGTTCAGCTCGGGTTAAATTGTTTGAATCAGGAAAAAGTGAGTTTTTAAAGCCAGCGAAATACAAAAAAATATAAAACCAAAATCGAAAATTAGTCCTTTTCTGCTGGCTATATCTCCCCTCACTCCATTTTAATTGGTCCAATTAGTCGTAATTTGCAATTTACTAACTAAGTCATCCATTTCTTACCAACCTACAATCTACTACTCTCACCCTCATTCTATATAATTTGACCTGTTAGAATCGGGTCGTGTTCCCGACTATAAGCGAGTTCATAAAATCAAGCAATTGTTGCATGCAAGAACAGAGTAATAATTAACAAACAAAAGGAGGTAGTTCAAATAAGGTTTATTGAACGTGTGTGTATGTGGGATGATGACGTGTGTGGTGTATGTATGTGTGTCGATAGAAAACAGTTCTTGAAAAGAGTATGTGAAGAAATGAGTCCGGCGTGGGAAAGTCCTTGAAGACCGTATACAAAGAAAATGAGTTGAGAACTCTTACCGTTGTTGAACACGTGTTGACGGAGCACTGGTGTCTTAGTGTCGTTCAGCGAGGCCAATTGAATAGAGAAGAGAGTGATTTACCGTTTACACCAGTTTTTATAATCAGAAGGGCAGATAACTCTGGTGTCGCTTTTCAGCGCCACCTGTCGGTGAGAAAGCGACACCTAACGGCCAACCGGTGCAGTTATGTTTGAAAGGAGGAGGTAACTACTACAGACCCTTGGTCTTATTTCATACAGTGTATATCCCCCTTCTCACTCTCTGTCACCACCGTCTCTCTCTCTCTCTCTCTCGTTCTTCTCTTTCCTACTTTTATTCCCCAACTACGGATTAAATATTGTTACTGCATGTGGTGATATTCTCTTTTCTTTGTAATGGGCTATACTAATCGTTTTAGTCCTTAATTTCTTTATTACTTTCGACTGTTTACCAACACAGAGAGAGAGAGCTAAAGAGAGAGAGAGGGGGGTTCGAGAGAGAGATAGAGAGATAGAGAGAGAGAGAGAGAGGGAGAGGGAGAGAGAAAGAGAGAGAAAGGGGGAATAGATACTGTATAAAATAAAAGTGGGGTAGGTTCAAACTACATAGAGTGAGAGCAATACTCTTAAGCGATATTTTCTATTTAACCCATAAATGCAACCCTGAAAGTTGCTAGTCTTAGTAGAGAGTGGAAGGTGACGGTGACTAAGTGGTTAACGACACGGACTGACAACCTGGATGTGCCAAGTTCGAATCCAGTTTGTTCCACAGAAACACTTTCATTTGGGACGTTGGCAACCTTCACGTGGTCCCGTCTGTAAGTACCAATTCCAACAATAGAATCATCTGATTCATATGAAATGAATCAATGAGCAGAGAGTGTTATGACCAACTATTATAATATTATTTGTAAGAAACGAAAACCGTTCTACGAAAGGAAAAACAAAACCTTTTTATAACCGTCCGTGATTCCTGAAGGGGCTGAAGTAGTCCTTCCTGGGACTGATGAAACCAAAAATGCGCTCTGCTAACTGATTGGTCAGTGAGTAACCAAATCGCCTAACAGGAACATTTTTCAACGAGAGAAAATACGTTATTATTTACTACTACTACTACTACTACTACTACTACTACTACTACTACTACTACGTGTCAGAGTGGACCTAGCAGTAGTAGTAACTAAGGGGTGACCCCCACTCCCCAAAACTCCCAAATTGGGGTTTTACTACTGGATACAGTTTTTTTATACCCAGGACGGTTATGGGGGAACTTGAGCAATTGTTAGGGTTGGGAAATAGGGTAGGCAGTAAAAAATAGAGAACATGAGAGTGATAGATAGAAACTTAGTAACAGATGGGTGAGTTGGTTAGTAAATTGCAAATAAAAAAGGATTTTTAAAACATAACTCAATCCCCAAACCAAGGAATATTTTACATGTATTTTCTGTGATTAAAATAGGATGAAAAAAAAACGCTTAAGGAAAAGAAACTTTGATTAACTCAGCTTTAGTATAATAATAAATCACGGTTTAACTATTTAAAAAACTTATATTCGCTCCTAACAAGGCCTATTGCCACCGAAGCGTAAGCGGCTACTGTGATAGGGGCCATATTTACAGGGGGAA
Organism: Sepiola atlantica; assembly: GCA_963556195.1. Taxonomy (NCBI): domain Eukaryota; kingdom Metazoa; phylum Mollusca; class Cephalopoda; order Sepiida; family Sepiolidae; genus Sepiola; species Sepiola atlantica. The sequence goes on along the minus strand of OY744536.1, from coordinate 76,399,119 downwards.
ACTTACATTTAAATTTCGCAATGTTGGGGGAATAACAGAGAGCAGGAAGGGAATTCCGAAGCTAAGCGAGACACGGAAGAAGCTATCAGAGTAGAAAATATTCCGGCAACTAGGGACCTCTAGGATGAAGGGGCAGGATTTTGCTGCTAGTCAGGCTGGTCGGGGGTATTTTCGTTCAAGGTGTACAAGTGCAATAATTTAATCGGAGCACATTCTGTGGAAGTACTTGTAAAACAAACACAGGGATGCAACATTGCGGCGATGTGACAGGGGCTGGAGTTTGGCAGACAGTGCGGGATTTATTAGGTTAGAAATTCTCTTTTGCACTTCCAGGATTGGTTAATTAGTGCACTAGTCCAGATGTGGTAACCATACACAAGCGAATGGTGGCTTTCGGGGAAACATGTTGATTAACTCAGCTTAAATAACAGATTACAGTACTAGTATTTTTTTTATTGCTACTGTAGCATGCAAGGCAGCCATCTTTGAGTTATCGGAGTTCTTTGAACAGTTCTGTTAAAGGGAGATAATCCTAGAAATTTATCATCCCACAACACACGTAAATAATGCAAAGGCAATAAAGAGAGGGGAGAGATGACCGCGAACTATAAAAAACATTTGGGACTAGGAATGACTCTATGAATATTTGGAGCAATACAGTTGGGTAAACAGAAAGGCCACGCGAGTGGATTAAAACAAACAACAAAAAAAAGTCCCAAGAAAAAATATCAGTCAAACTTGTTTTTAATTCCGTGAAATGAACCGAGTAAATGTATGATGGCTTTGTCGGTGTAAAACCACGTTTTGCACCTGTTTGATGTCACCACTTATCAGGGCTAAAAACCACTCGAGGATGAGGGTTAACGACTTATGGGGACGGTTTATAACAAGTATTTATTGGCATTAGATTTAAAG
>OY744536.1:76373204-76393204 GCA_963556195.1 Sepiola atlantica | reverse complement strand
ACACACGACGAGTTGAATGTCAATCCCGCAGAAAAACTCCCTTCCATTAAGAAAAAATCTTAATATAGAAACTATTTATTCAAAATACTGTTTCTAAAAATATTTATTATTAAACCTATTCCTTATAGAAATTAATTATCTAGTGTCTGGGACGTCATTTTACATTTTGGGAAAATATCCTTCATTTAATTAACTGCCGAATTATTATCGTTTTGTTGTTTAACGAAGCGAAAAAAGCCCATCCCGCAGAATTTGTTTTTAAAAAATTATTCATATATCAAAAATAAACTGTTATTATAAAAAGGCCTTCTACAAAAATCTAGTTATTATTTTAAATCATTTAAAATATTTCCTAAACGGCTGTGTCTGTTTGCAACTCTCTGTGGAGAATATTATTCTATATTCCATAAATAAATGTTACTACGGAATATCGTTATCAGAAATCTATTTTCTATTTTGAAAAAAACAAACCTTTTTTTTAATGGACCGGTTTATTTTTTAGTCAATTTTACGGGAAAATATCACTCTTACTCGTTAAATGACAGGAGACTTTATTATTACTAATTTAAAATCCCGTACAAAATACTTTTTATAAAAATCCAATTGTTTCTATTTTTAGAAATTAAGTCCGTGTCGGCATGCATGTTTTTAAAATTATTTTTTCCTTAATTACTTTTCCCCATTCCTGCCACCAAATTGTTTTATTTATTTTAATCTAATTAAAAACTAATTTAATTTAACCTAATTTAATTAAATAGTGATAGCATCCAGGTTGCTATTTCTTATTTTTCACTTAAAATTACTTGAAATCCCCAATGCATTTCGTATAATATATCTATTTCTGAGAATAAATTGTGATTTATTATTTATTATTCCACTATCTTTTTATATGTAACACAATTTCCCCCCTCTATTCCGCTGAATAAGTATTTACTATAGTTGACTATCACTGGGCCTTATTCCGATAGAATATTCCTACCTTATCACCCCCAACCTAAGTCTCGAGTATCCGCTAATAATTGAATCAAGACATATCTTAGCATAAGTACGAGTTACTAATTCTCATCCTCCATATTATACACTAATTATTGCCCCAGATTGCCTCAGGAAGTGTCCATCCTGCCTATCTCTGCTGTAAGTTTATACTTCCCCCAATTCCCCTCCTATCCAGGTTTTAGGCTTGATAACAGGTAACGGTTTCTATGCAGACAGCATTGTAGTATTTCCTGCCTAGCGTTCAGTAAATTATCTCTAGATGTCATGATGTGGTACGACTCCAATGCACATAGGTTGCATCTCTTCTTTTTGTTCGGTTTATATTTGTTAGCCCTCCCTAAAATTGACCATTTCAGTTCGAAAGGGTCTTGCCTAGCAATGAGGTTTCTCACAAAACGGCCAACAGAAGTGTTAGGCCTATCTATGTCTTCCTTTTGGCCTCCCCTGAAGGAACTCATGTGGTTTCTGAATCTATCTTTGAACTCACCCTCGGTTGAACCGATATATGATTTCCTACTACTCTCTGTTATCACATCGCATTTGTAGACAATGCTTGAAACTCTACAGTCCCCCCCCCCCCAGTGGACAGATGTTAGAAGCTCTGCAGTTACAGTTGTGTGCTGGGCCGTTGCTGGATGTTCTACTACTATGGTTATTTAGACACAGCCGTTTAGGAAATATTTTAAATGATTTAAAATAATAACTAGATTTTTGTAGAAGGCCTTTTTATAATAACAGTTTATTTTTGATATATGAATAATTTTTTAAAAACAAATTCTGCGGGATGGGCTTTTTTCGCTTCGTTAAACAACAAAACGATAATAATTCGGCAGTTAATTAAATGAAGGATATTTTCCCAAAATGTAAAATGACGTCCCAGACACTAGATAATTAATTTCTACAAGGAATAGGTTTAATAATAAATATTTTTAGAAACAGTATTTTGAATAAATAGTTTCTATATTAAGATTTTTTCTTAATGGAAGGGAGTTTTTCTGCGGGATTGACATTCAACTCGTCGTGTGTTTATTTCGAAGGGTAATAAATCAACAATTGAAATAAGACTCTTTGAACTCGGACGAACATTTGTGTTGACTTTTCTTTGTGAGAAGTTGGATTTAGAATTCCCATACTATCATTGGATTGGAATGGTAACTTGTGAGCGGTATCTTGAATGATTTAGTTATTTTGTTTTCTTGTGGGGGGGGGGATTTATTCATCATTGTACCGGCCGACGTGAAAGTGTATTATCGCACATTGTTCCGGTTTTGTGGTTTTATTGAATGTATTTGGGACCGATTATTTGCTTGTTGGCTTGGTGGAAGAAATAATGCACAAGCTACTTTTCTAAGACTTTTCTAGGACTTTCCTTTTTTATCGGTGTTCTTCCTTGCTTTTTAAGTTTGACTTTTATTTTTATTTTAATTCTTTTTCCTCTTCTCTTCTTAAGTGACCTCAACTATTACAACGCCACATTGTGTTTTGTCGGCAGTTGAAACCAGTATTCCAGACATTTAATTTCCCTGATGATCTGCCAAGCAAGTAACTGCTTGGTAGTGAAACACGTGTAGGAAAAAACATTTAATTTGAATAAATAGTATTTGTAAGAAAAAATATCTTTAATGGTGATCATTGGTGTCTTGAAAGGAATGCTTTGGTAAGCCTTCATAAAATCACACATATATATATATATATATATATATATATATATATATATTAGTTACATATATATATGTGTGCGGGTGTGTGTATTTGTGTGCGTGTGTGTTTATGTGTGTGTGTGTGTGTTATCTATTATTTATACTAATAATTTTCTTGGTAATATCACTAAACAAAGGATTTAGTTCGCGGGGCTGGGGATAAACAAAGAAGACTCTAAAAAGACAAATGCGTTAGGCGGTCCTTTTTGGGGGCCACATGTTCGCATCCTGTACAAGTCTCATTTTTCATTTGTTGTATTCTTTGTTTATTGCCAGCCCCGCAGACTTAATAAACATTTTTTTAGTTATATTACCCGCGAAAACATTAGCATCAACAAAATAAAACAGCATAATACATAACACACACACACATGCTCACACACACACCCACCCACCCCCACACACACACATCTCTCTCTATATGTTCCGTCCCCCCTCTCTCTTTCACTCTTGTTTTCTCTTTGAAACTCTCTCTCGAAAATCTAAAATTGTCAGTTGATAAAGAAAAAGAGTAAAAGAAGTAATACCGACGACGACGACGACGATGACGATGATGATGATGATGATGATGATGATGATGATGATGATGATGATGATGATGATGATGATGATGATGATGATGATGATGATGATATGTGAGAAGTGAGAACCAATCATGATTTTGTGTTGCATCACGCGATTTGTATTCCAGGCGAAAGTTATTTGAAAGAATTGGACACAACCCAAGTAGGCGTCGGGGACAGGATACAAAAAAAAGAAAAAAAAAAAAGCAAACAACAACAACAACAATAACAACAACAAATAGAACGCCAAAATCTCATCCCTAGCAGATGGAAAATAAATTAAATGCTCAATAAATAAATAAATAAATAAACAATAATAATAATAATAATAATAATAATGAAAACAACCTGAATGTTAAAGAAAATCCTTTAATGCGGAAACCAACCAACATAACCAACGAACGCTAATCTGCCACAGACAATCATAAAAAGAAAAAGAACAAAACGTATAGAAAGAACTTAGAAAGAACATCACACGAGTCCAAGGTGAAGGGGTGAAAACTGCCAGAAATACAATAAACTGACCCCGCCCCGTCGACCACCTGCAAAATAAATCCACAGACATACACACATGCATGTAGTGATATCAGCTTCGACTGGTGTGAGGGAGGGGGTCAAGGAGAATGACGAGATCGAGGATGGAGGGAACCAACCAGACCTCCAATGGAAGGGTGCGAGAGTACGGGAACCCGTGGAAGACTTATTGTCACTCAAATTCCAGAGAAGACCAACGATCTTGCTAGCGAGAAATCAATGGCAAAGGGTTGTTGCGATAACGCAAACTGATTTGTAAAGCTTATCGAAAGTGGTGGGGTAGTGTTGGAAATCTGGGGAGATTTGTTGTCCAGGGGAATGTCACCGTTTATTGTCAGTATCCCATTTGAGGGTTCTTGATAAGGTTCAGAAACGTATCTGTAATTTGATTGGCACCACCATTTGTTTTTCACTGCATCATCTCTCTCTCACACAGATGTGATGTTGCTAGTCTTCTACGTCCTGTCCTCCAGCTTTCGTGACGTCACTAGTTCGGTCGTTCCGGGTTCGGTTGGTCACCCGGTACTGATCGGGAAAAAATGCCGTTCTGATGAAGTTGCCGATGTTGAAACGTCTGGCCCAGCGACTACTCACTCCCACGTTGTGTTTGTTTAGATCAGTGAGCAATCAACCGGGTTGGGTCAGCAATCTTGTCTCGCTGTGAAGAGAAAGGTCATTTCATGCAGAACAGTTGAATGGAAAGAATTAAGTCTGTAACGACTTTGTTTGGTTGGTTTTCTTAGAAAAAAATAATTATTTTAAAAAAAGAATAATTAAAAATAATGTACACTTGTTTGTTTACAAAGCCAGGCCGTTCGATAATCTCAAAGTTTAACTGCGTGTGTTAGTCGGATCAACAGGCGCTAATAATTCTGGGCATCTTGATCATTGTCAGCGAAAATCTGTTCTAAGTTCGGGACGAGAAATGAACATATACACGAACTGATATGTCGGGTTCGGTGGGGAAAGTACAGAGCGAGTCCTTTCGTCACTGACCCTCGTAACTGACTGACTGACGTCCCTGTTCTCTGACTGTAGCGGTTCTTCATTTGGATTTTATCGGGACATACCCCACCCCTACCTAATTATAATTTGGCACTTCAAGAAAAAATTTGTACCTACATTCTCCACGGGTCCCTAAAAGCAATTTCGTCAACAGCTGCCAAACTCTTTTATGACCGTTTATTTCTGCCGCACGTCACTCAAACATACTCAATTCGTACTAGTATTTGGGGGGAGGAGGAGAATAACTTCACCCCTCCGTAGGGAATCTGATTTCGACAACAGCTGAGAGATATCAGGACTGTCCCGCAGGGTAATTAACCAGCGGCCATCTTTCTCGTCTCGGACGATCACTTAAAACCAATTGACCCGATTCGAGATTTAACACTTAACACTCGACCGTCACTATAAGTCCCTCACGGAGTTGAGCTGTCATTACCCCCCCCCCCGTGACCATTCTCATATCGACTTTGAGGAGTTTATTCGTTTGTATCCTATCTTTTGTAAGCCATAAAAAAATAATTCGGTTTTCTTTTTCTCATCCCCAGCTGTTCAATTCCGTCCAGAGATTTTTAAGGTTTTCTTTTTCTCTATTCGTACTAGCGCGGTAATTGTACAATCGACCATCTCACGGTCAACTCATACTGGCGCTGTATCTTGGGCCCCCACCCCTCCGTGGGGTTGCCCGACACTGTCACAGTCTCAGTCTTTTCTATAAATACTATTATGGCATGTGTTATTCAGAATTGTCTGATCTGTTTCCTTTGTTGCAGATCGTTTGTCTCGTTAATATTGTGGTCTCCATCAATTCGCTGTTTTGATACCTCATTTTTATGCAGCTTCCTATTCCAGTAGTTTCTTTTCAAGAACTACAGACTTGTGGAACTCTTCCTGCTGACTGTTTACCTCCTACTTATAGCCTTGGTTTTTTTCTAGACTAAGGTCAATAGGCATTTCCTGGCTTTGCGATACTCATCTTCTGTTCTTTTTAGCTCCTTACATCAAATGACGTCATGCCTTGTCTGAGGCGATTTCCATAAAAAAAAATTATTGATAACGACTTGTATGGAAACTCCCAGTGAGTAAATAATAATAATAATAATAATAACACATGAGACATAACCTGCAAATACACTGACCAAAAAATCCTGAAGGAGTTAAGAAACAGAAAACAGAACACAGCTATGACACAAGAAAGTTTACGACACAATTCTCAAAGCATCGATAATTGAATGTACAAAATATCTGACAAAATCATCAACTTCATGCACAAAATAATGGAAACTGACAGCCGGAGCACAAGCTCCCGTTGAGATAAGAATACAGAGAGAACATTTTCCGGGGAGACTCCCTATCGCCACTACTTTTTATAATAGACATGATACCATTCGACAACATACTCAGAAAATAAAATGCCGGATATAAATTCATAGGCACAAAATAAAAAATAAACTACCTCATTTTTCGGATTTTTTTTTAGATAAAGATAGATCATTTGTATTAGTTGAATCATTCGGACTACTGTTCTCATCTTGGGTGTTATTTTCGCAACGTTTCGCTCGATGTAACCTCCGATCCTCTTCAGGTGCTTCCTTTCGAACTCGAGAATCTGAAAAGAATTTCGAATGGGGCCTTTTATTTTATCCGCGGCGGTAGCTTGCTCTTGTTTCGTCAGTCATGAACGGATAGAAATTCGTGATTGTATTCGTAGTATCACCCGTACTGAGGATTGAACCTTTAACCCCCAGAAGACTGTGACTTAGAACTGATTATTACATTGTGCCACGTGGAATAAATAAAGGATTTTGTTAAAAATTCAGCCCAAATCCCCGAGTCGAACATATTCTTGCTTTTGTGGAGAGGAGCTTAAATCTTCAGCCGATATAACTAAGGGTTTACAATAGAAATATAACATTTTAATGAATAAACAATTTATTGCAATATCAAATAATAATAATTAATCACACTTTGTATTCTTTGAGTTATTCGGACTACTGTTCTTGGTAAACGTTAAGATTGATGACATAAACAGTTTCTTCAAAAATTCGAATAAAATTAGTGAAAGGCGATAATATATATATATAAATATATATATATATATAAATATATATATATATATATATATATATATATATATATATATACAGGGTGGGCAAAAATAAGGGTCCTATTTTTAAAAATTCATAACTTTTTTATTTATTGATTTTTTTTTTTTTTTTTTTTTTTTTTTTAGAATAAGTAAAGGACCCCTTCCGAAGCAAGCATGAGCCGTATTAGCCCTAAGGAACGTACCCTCATTTAGAAAACATTATTTTTGCTTAAAAAACTCAAAACAGCGTAAAAAACAATACTTTAGTTTTTGTAAGTTTTAAGAAGTGTTTTTCGGCTAAAATTTGTTTTATTTATTTCAAAAAATCTCAGAAGGGTCAGTCTACACACACATAAAGTTTGGTGAGTTTAACTTTTATTTTGTGGAAGTTATTCAAATTCAAGTTATTCAAATTTAAAGATAGGACCCTTATTTTGGCCCACCCTATATATATATATATATATATATATATATATATACTATAAATTCCTTGCAGATCACAGTTTTGCACGACTCTTATGCTACCTTATGAAGATTAAAATCAGGATATAATGCTACTAAACCCTATGTCAAGAATCCTTGTTCAAATTTTGATCAAAATCCATTAAATGATTTTGATTCTTAGAAAACGTCTAAAATAAAAAGCTTAAGCTTAAGGGTTTTTAAGAAGAAATTGAAATTCAGGGAATCTTATTTAATTGGTATGAATCAAATTTAATGCAAATCTGAAATATTTGAATTTTTAAATAGGAGTTTGCGCCCATATTATGCCTCTTAAAATCCCTTTAAACTACTCCAAAGAAACTCAAATTTTGGAAAAATTTATTAATTGATGTCTAATACCTATTGTCAAAATTGAGGTATCTGAATTTTCACGAAGAACTTCTATCTCTTTAACTAAATTAAACTAAATATAGCGCACATTACGACCCTTACGCCTAGAAACTGTGTTCCAAAATTCATAATGATCGGTTAATTAGTTTAGGAGTGAATAATGTATATACAAATATATAAACATATACGCATACCTAACTTTGTATGGATAGAGATATATACAAATAAATGTACATTGCTCTTTATTATACAGTGGAGGGTGAAAATTAGCTGTTATTTTAGTGGGGGGGGGGAATTATTTTAAGAGAAAAAAGTCCTGCATTAAATGAAACATATTTCCATTGCCTTGATCAGGTTAACAAGCATCTGTTGTCATGGTTACTATGTAGATTCTCTACTAAGACTAATTCACGCATGACTGACAGATTATTGATCTTGTCGTGTAAATTATTTCTTCCTCCACCAAAGGGACACTTGACTTTCAGTGGACAAATGAATAATCAATTTTTGTAGGGCATCAGTTTTGGCTTTGTCTTCATTTTTATTAGGACATTTGTTGCGCTAGACACAAACTACATTGCAAGCGATGCAAGCTGATGACGGCGGCCATTGCTGTCATAACGCACAATCATCACCAGGAGGTCTGCAAGATGATTTGAAATGTATGTCGAACTCGGGGACCTATACGGAATTTTGAACTGAACCCTTTATTCAATCTACCCAGGTAGATTGTTCTCGTTCCATCAGTCATGACTGGGTAGAAATGTTAATTAATTATTACTAGCAATAATATGCTCCCTATGGTCAGATATTTTTCCTAGTATATATAATGTAAGTTTTGAGTTGACTAATTGAACAGCCGATTGTGACGTACTCTTCCCCATTCCCAAAACAGGGACTAATACCTGGGAGGATGGTCTCATGACAACAGAACAGATACTACACTATCCTCTCTATCCCAAAAAGACGGGAAATTCCTGGGGTGATAGGATCATTATAACAGAAATTATATAAATAAGTGTACGGAAGAAAATATATTTGAGTAATAGAGGAGGTAACGCCTGGGAGAATAGTCTCATGACGGCAAAACAGATACTACACGACCTTTAGCCCCGACAGAGGAGGAAGTAATGCCTGGGAGGGTGGCATCATGATAACAGATAGATACTACACTACCAAAATGAGAATAGTAGTCCAAATAATCCAAATTATCAATTACAGTTCTAAGTCGTCTTCTGGATGCTAAAAAGTCCAATACAGACGTTAATAACTAATAATAACATAATAATTCTACTCGATAATTCTACTCGATCATAGCTGACGGAATGTTATGGTGTAAGCTGATCTACCTATTTCGGGAATAAATGGACTTACCCAGACACAATAAATACAGTTACGACTAGACGTCGGGGCAACAATTGGTGGCAGTTATGGCCCCAGAATCATGACGCGTACTTCTGTAACTTTTATTAATACACTTTTTAAAAATTATACTAATGTGTTTATCTTGATTATTACCGGCCTGCAAACCCACAACACTGTCGACGAAAGATTCGAAACTTACATTGCTGTGATGTATTCAGCTTATTAGAATAAGTGTTAATAACTTTAAATGTATCATTCTTGCGCAAGTTCTGGTGTCAAACACAGACTCAGAAATTAGAAGGAGAACCATTAACTAACTGGAAAATGAGTCAGATCTTACACTCAAGCAAATAGCCGATGACTGCCAACGGTTTATTAGCGTGTGCCAGAATTCAAAGGATATCGAACAGTCTGGAATGTCCCACATCAGAATAATCAAGCATAATAATAAAACAAAATAACCACCAGTAAAATTTGATAGTCAAAATAGAAGTAGTCTGTCCCCTAAACCGTGTTTCAGTTGTGGGCAGATTAATTGGTACAGAGAGTTTCCCTATAAGACAAAGAAGTGTTTCAAATGCGATCGCGTATAGCATAAAAGTATGCATTGCAGAACAAAAAATAAAACAAGAAATAATTTTATCAGAATCGCCAAATGCGACGAAATTGAAAATGTTAGGAAGTTTGCTCAAGTCAACATATTAAATAGAAACATAAAAATGCAGTTAGACTTAGATCTTATTTATCAATTGTTAATCTGCAGACATGGACGAAAATCGGCAAGCCAACTTTACTGAGGACTAATAGAATCGCAAAAAGCGTAACCGGAGAGCAAATCAAATTCGAAATCGTACTGATAATGACAGTCCTACTTCAAGAAAACCCCCTAAAACTTAAAGTATTTGTGATGAATAATTCAAGTAATTTACTCTCACAGATTGGATGGAGAAATTTCAACTGTGAGCTTTAGCGATAAATTCTTTTTGCTAGAATAAAAGAACTAAAGATTCGTCGGATAAATTTTGAAAAGAATTAAAAGAGAATTTTTCACAAGTTTTTTTCTGGTGGGCTTGGTAGATGCAACAAAGTAATTGCGGAATTTGAGTTGAAACCGGACGTACAACCAATTTCCTAATTTACGTTCGCGTAAGAAGAAATAATCAACTTAGAATTGGATAGGCTCAAGAAAATGGGTTTTATATCATAAGCGAAAGGGCTTTGCCGACAGTAAATAAAAACGTAAAGAAATTCGTCTATGCACAGACTTTTCCACGGGTATGAACCAGGCATTGAGAGATTACCATTATCTGTTGCCTAGTCCCTAAGAAATATTCTCGAAGCTAAATGGAGTAAAGTTTTTTCGAAAGTGGATTTATTTGCAGATCCTGGTGGACAAAGAATGTTCGAAGTTATTGTGTATAAATACACAGTGAGAGACTACGATTTCGGGTAAAGGTGGCGCCGGCTATATACAGGTAATGGACGCATTACTGAGTGGTTTAGAGTTTGCGACAGCCTATCTAGATGATATCTTAATAATTAGTAAAACTACGGACAGGGCAACATGAAGTGAACATACATGAAGAAAGAAAAAGAATTCAAGATTACGGTTTCAAACTAAAAGAAGAGAATTTTGAGTTTTTTATGGAACAAATTAAATATCTGGGACAAATAATAGATAAGAATTGGAGAAGCCCCACCCCAGAAGGAGCAGGCACAATAAAGAATATGCCAGCGCCAGAAAATATATCGTCTTTGCAGAGTTTCTATGGGTTAGCGAATAACTATTACGTATTTTCTTACAGTATGCACAATCTACGAGCACCTTTAAACGAACTGCTGAAGCAGGTGAAAGACTGGATTTGAACGACAGAATGTCAGGAGGCATTTGAGAAAATAAACACCCTTCTCACGTCTGATTTATTTTTTAACTTATTATGATCCCGAACACAAGATTGTCGTAGCGTCTAATGCAAGTTCATACGGCATAGGAGCATGTATTTTACACAGAATGGACGACGGTTCGCTGAGGCCGAAAGCACATGCTTCTCGTACACTCTTACCAGACAAGAAAAAAAAGAGAAGCGCTGGCCATCATTTTTGCAGTAATAAAGTTTCACTGTTTCGTTCACGGAAGAAGATTTATATTACAAACCGACTATAAACCTTTATTAACAATTTATGGATCGAAGAAAGGTTTGCCTACACATATAGCAAATTACAGAGATGAGGAATCATTCTCCTAAATTATGACTACAAGATAGAGTATCTCTTATCTTCAAAGATCAGTCTGCGGACGGACTGTTTACATTGATACTGAAATATCTGGAACCACTTGAACAGAAATTGAGGTGAAAATACGTTGCGTATTGTGATGAAAAGAGAACTCTTCTATTCCCCTTCTATGCTTCGGAAGTGAATTACTTCCCTTGATTACTCTTTCTTTTTTAGTCAGCCATTGTTTCTCGTAGAGACTAGATCCCTGCGTAGATCTTTGTCGAATAAAGCTTCTTCAAGCAAACTCAGTTTTCTTAAACTCATTCTATTCTATCGTTTTTGACTAAATCATTACACGTACTAGCGTAAGAAAACTTCCAGTGACAATTGGAGAGACAAAGGCGATGAACGATAATGTTATAAAAACATATTTTAAAGGGCATAATAGAAAAGAACAATAAAATTCGAGAAGCATATTCCATCTCCGACGTATTGTGATCGGGTGGTCATTCCGACCATATTGTAAAAACGTATTCTAAGAGAGTTTTATGTTGGGTATCCAGGCATATAACGGATGAAGAGTCTTATGCGAAGTTAGGTCAACTGGACGAACATAGATCGAGATATTGAGAATACAGTTAAATCATGTAAAGGGTGCGCGTTAGCAGCAAAAACGCCGCCCATAAATTTCAAACCCTGGCCTAAAACGGACCGATCGTGATCGAGAATCCATATTGACTTTGCTGAGCCATTGTACAGTTTCTATTATCTGATTGTAGTGGATAGCTCGAGTAAATGACCAAAGATATTTAAGTGTAAAAAACAAACAACAGAAACAACAATTGGATTCTTGCATGAATTGTTCGCACGTTTCAGAGTCGTGGATTGTATAGTATTGGACAACGGTACTCAATCCACGTCCAGTGAATTCAAAATGTTTTGGGCAGTGTGATACAATGAAGGGCGCGAGGATAGGAAGTGACTCATCGACAGAGACAAAAGAAAATTCGAGAGTGGTCAGTAATGAAGGCCGCGAGGATAGGAAGTGACTCATCGACAGAGATAAAAGAAAATGTGGGAGTGGTCAGTTTCCATTGTTCAGGACAGTTGACTAAGAAAAGAATACCGGACACTACATTTAGGAGTGACAGTGTTTTACGACATCTGACTACAGTAAGGTAAGTTAGTTTGACGACAGTTTGACGACAGTAAGATTTATGGCAAAAAAGTTGACGAGTTTGGGTTTCGGAGAGAAGCCGAGCAGTTAGGATCGAACCTCCCGAGAGAGCGGATCGGACCGGAAAAACGATGAGATGAGCTGACGACTTGAGCAACGACAATGGGAGTCTCGACAGTCCGCGACGGTGTCACACACACTCATAGTTCAAACTAAATTATACACAACGTATATGTGTTTGTGTTCTTTCTCGAGAGTTGTGTTTCTTTTATTTAACTTGTGGACCAGTACTGTGCCCTCGACGATTCGTCAGTGGATAGACGACTCGGCTAGACGATGAAGACAAAGAAGAAGTCCACGGACATACAACGTTGGGGTTGACGGTCGTCGGGTGGGGCAACATGGTTCTACAGTCAGTCGTTTTTTGGAACACTTCACAATCGCGTCGTATCATTCAATAAACAACAGTCTAGTGGAGTGATTTGTTGATACTTTTAAAAGAGCGTTAAAAAGCGAAGAGTACTTTTACATAGAAAGCCATGCATGATTGTTTGCAAGTGTTTAGAATAACCCCGAATGATAACGTTCCATCTTGCATGTCACCAGCGGAAGCTATGTTTGCAAGAAAGATCAAGACGATTTTTGACAGAATGCTATCGACTCATCAGAAACCGGAAAGAAAAATAAATGTAAAAAAAATACGTTTTCAAATCGGAGAAAAGGTTCTTTTTCGATTGTGTAAGAATAACAAGTCATTTTGAGAAATCAGAACTGTAGATAAAAAAATTGGGAATATGCTCTATATGGAAGAAGGACCAAATTTACCCATAAGAGAAATTTAAACCAAATGAGGAAAAGATATTCCGATACTGTGTAGAAGTCAACACTACAGAAGAAGAATAAATAGACATCGTATTTGACACGTTCGAGTTACGAGTCCACAAGTAATTTCTCAAAGACGAACGAGTCCACAAGTAATTTCTCAAAAACGAACGCCGAAAAGGAAAAGAAAAAATACCGACTTCATGGAAGTCAACCTCAAGGGAAAAAGATATTCACTCCTTACGGAGCAAAGGCTTAAAAAGGGGGGGTTATGGTATAAGCTGATCTACCTATTTCAGGAATAAATGAACTTACCCAGACACAATAAATACAGTTACAACTAGACGTTGTGGAAGCGATTGGCGCTATTCATTTGGCGTCCGGTTGCGATGGCGGTCGCATGCCAGTCGAGGTTCCGAATTCGACATATAGTCCGGCAGAAACTGGGTCATTTGAGTGTCCTTTTATAAGGCTAGAGTGCTCCTTTAGGGGCGTTGGCTTGACTCTCCTTATTTTCCGGCCTTGTGCCACATCTTCCTGCCGTTGGAAGGAGGTAAATACCGCAATTGATGGCAGTTATGTCCTTAGAATCATGCATACATACAATTTTGTTTGTCTTGATTATTACCGACCTGCAAGACCACAACACTGAACGAGAACAATCTACCTCCGTGGATTAAATTTGAGTTCAAAATTCCGTATAGGTTCCTGAGTTCGACATAAAGTTCTCAAGTTCGAAAAGATGGACATAAAGCAGGTCGGAAATTGCATCGGCTGAAATATCGCGAAAATAACAAGCAAGATGAGAACAGTTGTCCGAATAATCCAAATAATACAAATTATCAATCCTTATTTTTTTTAAATACGAAAAGTAATCCACAAAATGATTAACCATTCCGTCACCGCCAACAGCAACAACAGCAACAACAGCAACAACAGCAACAACAACCTTCAGCATTGTGTTGATGTCCATGTGTCTAACACACACGGGCATGCCTACTAAGTCAGATAACAGCGCATCTCCCATGAGTTTCGTAAACATTTTTCCACGCCCAGAATTGTTGAAACATTGAACAAACTGCTTGCACCAGTCGTTGGTTGCCGAGACATTGTTCCATTGAAAATCGTCATGCTTTCCGAAATTCGCCCAAACTGCACCTGATGCCCCCTCCATACAAATGCACACATGTACAGACTGAGAAGCTATGGAAGAAGTTGGTTTGTGTTGAGGGGAAGTTAGTCATTGAGACTGATGAAGACAAGACGAGTCGTTCGGAAAGAGAAATAGAAAGAGACAGAGAATGAGAGAGAGAAAGAGAAAGAAGCAGAAATATGAAGATATATACATATATCTATACAGAGAGTCCAGTTACAAAAGAAGTATTTTTCTTTTAATCACTTACAACTGGCCGCAAGTATATGCACCAGCAAATAAATTGTATGTACTAGTTAACTTAACCACTTTGAATATTTAACATTTGATCGCCAGGAATTCTGGAAGGATAATCCATGGCCCCACCCAAGAAGTTCACAACATCACACTGGGGAAGTGCTAGAGCGTCCACATAAAGCGTTGATCACCTTAAATGAGAAGTGTTTTTCAAAATCCACAATTCCCGAAGCACACTATCTCTGAGAACAGGATAGCAACAGATGCTCGACCGTCGCAATGAAGTTGATGTCTCACTCCTTCTTTTCTAGTTCGGATAGCAGTCGTCTGTCTCTCTCATTGCAATAACAACAGTAGTATTCTCGTACAGGGATTCATAGTCGGATTGTAGGATAATGACAACATTTTGTTAGGCTTTAATATTCTTTTTTGTCCATCCAACAGGGCGCGTGTTATTACTAATGTATAATTCTCTGGAGACGAGCTCTGAAAACACGCCCGTTCGTACACGATGATTTCATAATTATTATTATTATTATTATTATTATTATTATTATTATTATTATTATTATTATTATTATTTATACTCACTAGGAGTTCTCACACAGATCATCGTCAGTGATTGCTCACCGACAACAACCAGTGGTAGTTCCTGGAGTCTGAGTGACAAAAAGCCTCCCCAGATTTCCCGTATTCTTCACCTCTTTTCTATAACGATGCGGTATCGCAACAGCCTCTTACCATTGATTTCTCGCTGGTAAGGACAATTGGTCTTCTCTGGGATTTGGGTGGCAATAAGCCTCCCCAAGGTCACAGCATTCTCTGCACTTTTCCAGTGGAGGTCTGGTTTGTGCTGTTCCTTCTCGGCCTTCTCATCCTCCTCGACCCTCTACAAATATTTTGTCTGGTGTCAGTCTAGGCCGGCACCATTAAAAAAAAAATTTTTTTTAATTAATTTAAAAAAAAATTTCTTTTAATTTTTAATTAATTTTTGAAATTTATTATTTGATTATTATTATTATTATTATTATTAATATTATTAATAATATTATTATTATAGACTACAGTAGATGCCATAGAATTTGAACTCAGCATAGCTGGTTTCGTAGTCTGCCACGGTATCCATTGGGCCAATAACGCGTCTTCACGATTATCTCCCTTTTCGAAATTATAAACAATGTAAAAAGCGACGCAGTGACTGGCATGAAGAGTGAAAAGTAAGTAAAAGTTAAGCTACGACGTTTAGCAGCAACTTGCGTTGAACAAATCACATCTCTAAACTTGTCACAGAGGCTCAGGTGGCCTTGGCATCACTCAGAAAGCCCGCTGTTGGTCATTTTCCAGTCACCTATTTAAAACAGTACTGTGACAATAAAGAGGAACACTAGGGACCTCCCATTGGTTGTGAACTATTTATCCCCCCCCCCTATATGTAACACGATGTAACTTTAATTTAGATTAAGATTATCAACAAAACTTTTTACCATTCAAAAGAGGATACATAAAATAAACTGCTGATGATTTTTTAGAATTTTTTCCAGCATACGAAACTCTTGAAAATGTGAAGTTAAAATGTTGTTTACTTTTTTTACGTGATAAAATAACGTTCTTATGTATAAGCATTTCTGCGCGCTCTGATAGGCATATTTTTAATAAATCTCGCATAAATCAAGTTATGGCCAGATCTTCACGAAATTTTCAATACTTATTCACTATAGGACTAATTTATCTTTAAAATGCTGTTTTCCTAAAATATGTTAGGGAAAATATTTTTTCTACGTGACCCCCCCCCCCCCCCATATTTCATTTTATGAAATATTGAACGAAATATATTCAGGTCGGGCGGTTTTTTTTCTTATATAAAACTAAAGTCTTTTAAAAAACACATTGGATTAATTTTATTAAATTTTACGTCCACATATTTTAGTAAACTGGTCCGTGAATGCACAAATAAAAAGTGGAAATAAAAGCAATATTATTATGTTTTGAATCTTTTTTACCTTTTCTCAATAAAATATACTGTGATTTATTGAAATGCCCCCCCCCCAAAAAAAAAGTTTTACGAAATAATTTTTATTTTCAGAGACATTTATTCATTTGATCGAGTTTATCGGTTAGTCAATTTCATTTTTAAACATTTTTGAAAATATGTGTTCTAAATTTTTCAAAATATTTTAATATAATATATTAGGAAGTATTAGGAATCGTAAAAGACCAAAGTTGTATACGACCTGAGGTCGTATACAACTTTGTATACGTCGACCTCATATGTACTTGGAAAAAAGTCCTTCATTTGCTAGAAGTAAGAAAGCCTTTTTTGCCGTAGCTAGTTTCGCCGCAACTATGGAACGCAATACTAGCCGTAATTAACGCGGTTCATTTTTAGAGTGAAATTGACACACGCTAATTAATTTGTAGAGCTAAGCTCATTCTAAAAAAAAAACGTTGACAAAAGTAAGTATTAATTATTATTATTATTATTATTATTATTATTATTATTATTATTATTATTATTATTATTATTATTATTATATATTTATAATACTTTTTATCATTTTTCTTTTTTCAAATTATAATGTTTATCCATTCAGAATTTTCGTTCGAAATTTCGAAATAAAAACTTATTTTTACTTTGAATTTTTATTATTCAATGGACGAATATTTTTAATCATTAACAAACCACAATACTTTCTCCATTTTCATTTTCAGTTTAATTTTTATTATATAAAATTTAACCAAAATTTAAGTCAAATGCTAACAAAACAAAATAGATCAAATCGTTACTTGCAGTAGTATTTTAAAATTAAACGTGACTGGGGAATCTTATACTATTGTCAACAGAACGAGAGCGGGCTTAACAAATAAATGTGCAACAAATAAATGTTACCAGAGAGCTAACTTGAGTTACTCAACTACCTACCTGGATAAGTTTATTTGTTTTTAACTTATTTTAAAGGGTTGTCTTTTGGTTCCAAAGATGCCGTATCCACTCTTCCGTTTCGGCGAGAAAAAGAAAGATGGCTGACATTTATATTTATGTATCAAAATTGTCGCCCGGTACCATTCGGCTCGTCAACACTCGGGCGTTTGCGTAGGACAGCCGAACACTTCCGAGTCGAACCTCACGAAAACTGGTTCAGGATCGATATCAGTACCTTAATAAATATAGTATTTGTATAAATAAAATCCTAAAATTATCCATTTTAATATTCTTTCCTTAAACAAAAGTAAATACTAGTTTAAGCAGGTAAGTTATTTAGGCAATTGCAATAAAAAAAGAAGTAATAAATCTGTCTAAAAAATGTGCAACTCAAGGAAAATGTAAAAAAAAACCGTTAATTTTGTCTACAACATAATGAAAGTAATTAATTCTATCACTTTTGGACATCCATAGGTACATAACATCTCGCAATGTCGCACATGATAATGCTAATTTTTTGTGTAAACAAGACATCCAGCCGTAGAAAAAGAAAATTTCGTACTTGTATCGCAAGATAAAGACGGGTTTCTTTCCCAAATAGATAATTTAATCTTTAAATAAACTATTTTACTTTAAAACAACTTCCTATAAGTATAACTTTATTTTAGGGAGATTTTCAAAAACACTACATGGAACGCGAATGTATGAATTTCTTAAAGAAAGCAGAAACCGGTGACGTCAGCGATTCTGTGGCTGCGATTGGAGGTCCTTAAGGAACACCTACCGATTGAGAATGCGATGCTTCACATATCGTGAATGTCCATCCACCAGAGTGGGAGGGGCTTCTCTTCACAGATGCAGATTTTTGCAGTTGCACCTAATTAGCATATGTGGGGATCAGCTGAGGTAAATGGAAAGACTAACATCGAAGGCAGCAGTTGGATTTTGGACAGCTGAGAGAGAACATTGGAGTTGAGATCAGTCGGTGTTCGGTGTGGTGTTGTTGAAAGGAGTTCCTTTAATTTCATTACAGGATTACAATTGGTTGTGCGACCACACTTAGAATTCCCATCATGCATCTGGCTCAGAGGCTCTTATGATATCGGTCCATTGTGTTGCATCTAAATCTGTTGGTGACCCTCACACAAAGAGGGCGAGGACATTAATTGGCTGGGTTCATTGTCGATGATCGCCTGAACTTCGGCGACAAATTCCGGCGTTATCACGGTGTCAGATCGTTGATCATGCGTTTCTTTCTCGGATGACACCTCGTTGTCATATTCTAAATCTTTCGATTTCTTTCTGACCTCTTCTGCCATCCTGATGTTGACGTTGAGGGAATCTGATATCTCCTTATTTGTCCTTGTGGCGTTGATTCCAAGAATAACTCCATGTCTCTTCCACATATATGCAAGTACAGATTTATCTATAATCAATTATACTAACCCCCCCCCCAAAAAAAAAATGGGAATATATTCACTGTCAACGAAAGCATAAGAAATATGCATAAAATTAACAGTTGAGCATTAAGAACAATTATCCCCCGCACGCACGCATGTATATGTTGCTGTTCACTTCCTGGCAACTGTACTTTATCCTATGTATATTTGGCCAGCATTTTTCTTTGATACATGTTTGATTGAATAGAACTAAAAGTTCCTGTTTGTTTCTTTCTGATTCAACTTTTCGAGTTGGCGGTCCAACGATCTAATGTTGTGCTCCAGTATAGATAATAACTATGAGAGGGAAGGGGGTATATTAAAATGCTTTTAAACCGTTTTTAATCGACGTTTATTGCACTAGTTTAATTTTGTAACCTAATCACGTGCCTGACGACGACTCATGAGACTCGAAAACGTTTGCAAATATGTCGAGTTCTTATTCACACTGGAGCACAACATTAGATCGTCGGCTCAAAAGATGAATAAATCCTATGTAGCACACGTGTAGTTTGATGGGTTCCAGTGCACCTGAGCACTGCACGCAATCATTTCTTTGACTTATATACAAAGTAAAGTTGATTTTTCTCTGTATTTTTGTGATTAATAGATGTTTATTACATGCTACATAAAAAAGTGATTTAGGGCAAATACTGCTCTGTGTTGTTAAAAACAAACATTTTATTTTCAATCGATTTCAGTCATCTTTATATTTCATCCTGATCAATATTTTTGTTATTAATCATACTAGCAGAAAGACACGACGTTGCTCGGGATTGAATGAGGATCACTACTATGTAGTTTTTCACTCTGCACATAAGAACATATTACTTTATTTGTTTTTACTGCCCTCCTCCTTCCGTTTCGCCGTCTAATGTAGTCAGAAGAAGCTGAAATGTAGGAAAACTCTCTGAATTAGTGTCTTATACATATGGTTTGAATTTCATTAAAA
>OY744536.1:76225704-76370704 GCA_963556195.1 Sepiola atlantica | reverse complement strand
ACGGTATCCATTGGACCAATCACGCATCTCTACAATTATTTCCCTTTTCGAAATTACAGACAAGGTAAAACGAGTGACGCATTGATGGTGTGATGAAGAGTGAAATGTAAATAAAGGCCATCTCATCAATAAGCGAAACGCGTCGGTCATTTATTCTGGTGGAAGATTTAATATATCAGATGATGAGTCAGTTCCCGTAACCTATGGTTACCAATGTGGAAGGGAGGGGGTAATTCACGGGGGTAAAACTGCTGATTACCATAATCGATAGTTCATACTTAGATTGGAACTAATGTTTATACTTACAACTATTTCGCAGCATTGGCGTCAGAGAACAGAAGTAGACAAAGCAGTTCCGAGATGCCAAAAGAACGTAACTGTCACGCTCATAGACGTGCGATCATTGAATGTCAGATTGCAACCCCCATGAATGGGGACTATAGGTATTGTTTGCATTCCATGAGTTACGGCCGAAAATGTTCTAATTATTTTCTCTGGTAGCTTATATCTGCAAGAATAACGGAACGATGACGGCGATTTTAACTTAAAACATCTATATAATAAATTAAAGCCGGCCTATTTCTTGAATTTTGTCATGGTGGCTGCCGTCCTACAAAATCAATATTTCATACTAAATAGCCATTTTATTTTGTTAAACATTGGCCCATGTTGTTGAGAATAGGAAAATATAATTCGAGTTATTTTCTGGTCAGATTAATATTCATATAACTACCATAAAAAAACGAGGTAACTCCATATTCATCTATTAGAGAATTGCTTCTTGTTTGGAAAATAAAAATAATATTTTGTCAATGAAAGTGACGTAACTCTGTATTCATACATTACATACATACTTACCTTTCTTTAAAACAAACATTAAATTTAAAAAAATGACATAGTTTCAGCAAAAGAAAAGCAAAACAAATTGCAAGTAAATATCATCCCGGGCAACGCCTGATAGGGGCAGCTAGTATTTTATTAACTTATCTTATGGATATCTATTTCTTAAACTTTAAGTTTCTCACGGACTAACTTCAGAGAGTGCCCATATTTCTTAAGATGATCGAACTTCACGTCACTAAATTAAGTCAAATCTTTTCTTATCATGTAGACAAACCACAAAATATCAAAGACAAAATCCCATCAAAAACATTAGATTGATATTTCGTTTCTTTTATTAACAGAAACTTTGACAAAGTGAAACAGAGATGATATTTCTGATACATTTTATACAAGAGATTACTTTGAGTAGGAGGGAATAGCATGAGGAGTGACATGCATGAGTGGAAGGGGGTTGGGTAGAATGTACGAAAATAGTAGTTCGACGAACTAAAGAATTTGGGTGGTAGCCCCACCGTGAAAACGGAAGGGGAAGGGAAGAGGTCAATGAACGAATTCAGAAAAGGCGAAAAGAAGGGGCAATATGACTCATATCTAGATATCTGGATCGTGGAAAGAGGGAGTTAAAAGACATTTGTAATAAGTCGTTTGCAACGGAAATTCCTTCGACTCCAACATATTGTCGACAGAAAAAGCTGGAATTTTGTTGACACGTTGTACGTAGTCGACTAAATGGGTACTGACGTCTCTCTGTAGTAGCGGCCGCACTCATTGTACTGATGCTGATCTTTGTTCTTTTTCTCTTTGAAAAGCTGTAATAATGAAAGCAAATAAAAATAACAACAACTCCATTACTTGCCCTGGGTTGTATATTATTTTCTTGTTTATTTATTCAGATTTTTACAGCAAGTTGATCTAGATGATTTCATTTTCCCGGCCATCGCCCATATGGGTGGTGGAGTAGCCTGAAAAATACGTCAGTTCCCTTTCACGTTAAACATCCAAGAGAAAGAATATATCTGGCTTCTTTGCCACGCTGACTTCCTTTTTATGGTGACGCAACTTCTTTTACACATCAGCTTAATCTCTAACTTAACCACTAATGATATTGGCCGCTTGTCCCATGCTTTAACAGGACTCGATTCTTGTCTGTCAATGGGTTGTTAGCCTACCTGCCCGTCATTTTTAATTCGGAGGGTTTTTTTGTCGATCACGCTGGAAAAGTAAAAACTGTCCAATAACAAACCACAGGACGACACGAATATATTCACACAGTTTATTGGTTTCTCTGGAAACGTCAATCTCTGTGAACCGTGATCGGTGTTAAGTACCCTGGGGGAGGGCGCACCCGGCAGCGGCTTCGAGATCAGGCGCTGCCTGACAGACGTTCGACGCGGACAAAATAAACAACTCAAAAAACTGGGTTCACCGGAAAACGGAAGTCACCTGACTCACGGCGTTACCCTCTCCTTTTACGGTGGTCGGTGGGCAACTCGCGCTCCATCCCTCACGTTATTCAACATAACATGTGGACAATTACGTTTTTGAAACACCCGCGATCAAATATTGCCAGATTAATAATTAAGCCAAATAATAAGATAACTAATTCCGATATGAAGATACAGCTGACCTCAAAGGTCATACCCTGTCAATCATACCGAAGAACCAGTCGCACCTAGCAAATCAGATCTGCACTCTCTTTGAGGAAGCCCTATATTTTGTTAAGCTCCGAGGACTGACTTTCACTCCAGATGTAAAAGACTTATATCCAATATGTTGCTAATGTTGCTGGGAAAATTGTTAGATCATTCTACCACCACAGAAAGTACCTGAATCCGAGAAGCAAAGTGTAGTATCTGTTCTGATACAATACTTAATCTTTTCTGTTTCTAGTCAACGAAAGAGAGGCAATTGTAATTGTTGTCCCAATCCAGGATATCCCTTTTTAGAAATCTGCATTTTTCCCACATTAAAAACAGACTTTGTATCTAACTCTTCGTTCGTGGGGAGGCAAGTGAATAAGGACTTCTGACGATTCCCTACGGGGATGAAACGCGGAAGCCTCTGTGTAGCTTAATTGGCATAAATATATTTTTATAACTTACTACCTAGCTCTACTCACGTATTGAGCACTGTTGAAGTAAATACTGAAAATTGATACATAAAAGAGTATATCTCCTTATAACATTTTATGTGTATATATGAAATAATATATATATATATATATATATATATTAAATTATTAATACCTACAGACGCTAGCGTTTCAAGCTTATTGCTCTCATCAGTGCAGGAAAGTAACAATTTCAGACGGTCGGGAGGCGCGAATCCGGTTCACAGAATCAGCCTAGAATCTGCAAGCAGTCGCCATATCCACTCGGCCAACGGAAACTGTCACGTAATTAAGGGAAATTAAGATCTATATGTACCTAGAAGCGGGCACAGATATAAGACTAGTTGAGAGTGTTCGACGAACGTATTCGGAACTTTGCATTAGAGCTTTTTGATAGTCTATTTTTAACATCCCCGAGAGTGCTCAACTTTAATTTCTTAAAGGGGCTTATTATAATATATATATATATATATATATATATATATATATATATATATATATATATATATATATATATATATATATATAAGAGCAAGGATGTTAAACACCAAAGACGTTTGCTGAAGATAATAAAGAACAAAGGAAAGAATAACGTATAATTCGGTTTAGAAAAGAAAAAAAGACAAAAAGCGTCCCATAGAAATAGAGTGAAGTGGGGGTCTGACTTTTCTTCCCCTTATTCGACGGGTAGTTTTTTATTCGCTAACTCGGATATATATATATATATATATATATATATATATATATATATATATATATATATATATATATATTAATTGATGTTTAATACATATTGTTAAAATTTCACAAACATACGAAGTGTCTAGAAATTTCCCCGTTGCCTCTCTGCATGAAAATAAATTAAATTAAATATAGCCCGCATTACAAACATTTTCGCCTAGCAGTTCTATTCTAACATTAATAATTATCTATTAATTCGTTTAGGAGTGAATCCTGAACATAGAAATGTATAAACATATAGACATGCCTTACTTTATATAAATAGAGATAAAAGGTTAAGATCCGGCGTATTATTGACGTTGTTTTTTATATTTCTTAAAAATGAATTGTGTAATTGTACAAATATTATTACACTCAGTGTAAAGCTAACGCCTGTTTTATTTTATAAATAATAAGAGGCTAATAACCTGACCGGCATCGTCGTTTTTTTTTTAAACAAACAATTTGTTTTTCTTTGTGAAAAGAAGTATGAAGTAAATTTTTATTAAATTGAAAATATCAGACGTCTTTTAAAGTTTTTCTTATTAAATTTTAGACATTAAAACTACGCATTCAACTTTGTATTATTTGGAATATTCGGACTACTTTTCTGACCTTGGATGTTATTTTCACAATGTTTCGGCTGATGTAACCTCTGACATTCTTTAGGTGAGTCTGGTCGTATTTGGGAATATTTATGCCGAACTCGAGAATCTCTACTGAATTTCGAATCCACGGGGGTAGCTTGCTCTCGTTCCTTTAGCCATAACCGAGTAGAAGTCTTAAGTAATTTGTTATTGTATCGCCCGTACCGTTAACGCCCAGAAGACTGTCACTTAAAACTGATTATAATTAGATCTTTTATCCGTTGCGCCACGGGTCCAAAAATTCCGAAACATAATTTTTGTTACAGTTCAAATTCCCGTAAATTTCGTAGAATAAAGAAAACAACGTAAAAATAAGGGAACATTGTGATTTAAAATGATAAAATCAGAGAAAAAAGTAAATACGTTCCGGCAGAGGTTCGAACTTACTACCTCTGTTTCGTACCCAACCATTACATCAACGTGCTAAGTTTAGAATTGCCAATTCGTTTTAATATATACAGGTGTTGTCCTACTTATTTATTCTCTTGTTTTAGAGTTGAAAGGAGGTCAGAGGCGAGAGAGAAATTTGTCGTGGCAGAGCGAACGTTGAAAAATGTACTGAGGCCCGTATGTGACAATATTATCGAACGGAAAAGAGTTGACTCGAAACCGGACCCTGGGTTTTCCTAGGAAGGCTTTCAGCTTATTTAGCATCAAAAGTAAAGAAGACGAAAATTGTTATAAAAAGAAAAGAAAGGGGAAAAGAAAAGGGAAATGTTGTTTTCCTTTCACGGTATTTTGGGAGATAAGAAACCCTCAAATGAAGCGATAACATTCATCACCATTTATCTGGGTTTCCTATGTCGCAAAACAATAGGTTTTGTTGCCGAGATAATTTTGAACTTCCA
This sequence comes from Sepiola atlantica, assembly GCA_963556195.1. Classification (NCBI taxonomy): domain Eukaryota; kingdom Metazoa; phylum Mollusca; class Cephalopoda; order Sepiida; family Sepiolidae; genus Sepiola; species Sepiola atlantica. Next base: position 76,365,536 of record OY744536.1, on the reverse strand, counting down.
CAACATTGTCGGATTAAAAGAATAAAACTGAGAATGGAGTGTGTTTTCTTAGATTATGAGCAGGTGAAAGGAATTTAAACAAAATGTTCTTTATGCCTCGAGGTTTGAGATATGAAAAAGCGAGCGACAGAAATAAGTAACCCGTAAGGTGGTCCCTGAGGGCACAGCTGCTTGCATCTTCGGCGTTGAGTATTGATTTACTCCTCTCCAGAAGTTAGGCACAAGGCCAGTTTTTATCTTACTCCCACAAGTAAGATGTGACCCAAGGTCGGGTCGGGAAAGTGGGGTTTAAAAATTGCCTGGACAGCCCCGTCGGCATTCCCCATGAATTTTGCAAGAGACCGGAATTAAATTGTTTTTGCTGGGTGGGGCGTTGGAGAAGGTGGGGTGTCTTCTCAATGACATTTCCTCGTGTTTTATAAATTAATACATTATTTTCTTCTGTGAATAAGTTTCGAGGGAGGAGGAATCCATCCCACTGAGGTAACAGCGGGAGATAGAAACGGATGAAGAAGAAGAGAGGGGCAGGATAAAAATACGATTAGCCATTCCAGAATTAGAAAGAGCGGATTGGAAATACCAAGTATGGCGAGAAAATACTAATGAGAATATATTTTTTTATTACGGAATTAATTTTATTGAGTCTCAAACCATCTGGATCTCAATATAAACATCTGGATCTCAATATAAACATCTGGATCTCAATATAAACAAGTGCAAGTTGAGATTCGAAGACACCATTTTGCTCGCCACCAGGATCCACGTCGTTTAGAGACGGGGCCTACGGACTTGGGGTTGGTGTTGTCAGATCAGGATCACCCACAGCGTGTTAGGATGTTGCCGGTCCGAGACGCAGAGTTAGAAGAAGAATCCATTTTGCTCGCCACCAGAATTTACGTCGTTAGGAGACGGACACCCTGGACTTAGGGTTGATATCGCCAAACCAAGATCGCCTAGAACGTGTTAAGATTTTGCCGGTTCGAAACACAGAGTTAGAAGTTAGAAGTGTGAAATTACCCATTCTTGTAACGGAACAAGTTTTTTTTTCTTTACCAAATAATTATTCCGCTAAAGAAAAACCCAACAGACGGAGTTGTTGAATTGTTTTGTTTTTTCATTGTTCTGCTTGAAATGAACCTTCGCTTTGCAGTGGTACGAAGTTGCTGACCAGCGCCGGACAATTACCCTCTGATCTTTAAATCACAATGTGGGAGAGCAGTGATTGCTGGACAGGACCCTTCGACATCTTCAGCCTTCATCAGTACGCAACTTCCCCCGAGCAGTACCAGGTGACTTACTGAACTCCAGAGCGGCCAGATTGGTAACGTCACTGGATGAGGAGTAGTCGGGGGTACACGTAGATGTAATAATAAGGATAATGCTCTTATGCGTTGAATTTTTAAAAACTAATTTATGAATGGAGACTATGAAATATTCAGTGTTTGCTAAGCAATTAGTTTAAGTGTGATAGATTATTACTGCAGTTCACACTCGTATCATTACGAAACGATAAAGCGAAATCGTCGTACGAAAATCGTAAAATCTTTGTGCGTGTCTCTCCCTTTGTGCATTCTATGCCCCTCACTATCTCCTTTGAATAAACAAATCACTAGAAAAATTGTAAATGTAAGAAATGGTTTTGTGCTTTATCAGTGAAATGATTTTTGTACGTCATTTTCATTATCCAATTTTTACAAACGGAGCGACTTCATTGATTATCCAATGTAATTTAACGGTGAACCCCTGTAAGTATCAAGTACTGAAATTATCATCTGGCTGGATAAATTTTGTAATCGATGAAATCAATTGGAACTCATTATTTATTTAAAGTACACAGATTGAAATTTTTCGTAATTCACTGGCTAGGTAGAATCAAATATCGCTTTGCCAGATGCAATGCTATAGGTGTCTAACTTACAGAATTCAAATTACTTTTATTTGTGTATTATATATGTGTAAATATAGACAATAGAATTGATCGAGAGAAAAAGAGAAAAAAGTTTATTTTATTTCTATTATACCAAATTCCTTGATTATAGGTTGTTCTGTTTGATACAATGCCAAGTACGACTATAAATGGCATCTTCTCCGATATTCAAACGTGATAAGCTTTTTGGAAACGATCGACTGCAAACGCTCATAAGTTCGGTGTTTATACCGCATCAATCAATAAGTCCCGGGCCTGACACATAGATGGCGCCACTAAAAAAATCCATATGATTTTTATAAAGTACTAACCTTCAAATGGCACGTCTCAATCCCAATCGGATTATTAGTTTTTACAAATTTCGGTTATTTAAATGAAGCTACTGTTGAAAATCTGCAAAACAATGGACAAGTCTGAATTTCGTGTGTTGATAAAGCATTGCTTTCTGATTGGAAAAATACTGTTCAGGCAAAGCAATGGATTGATAAGTGTTATTCGGACTTTGCTCCGTCGGAAACAACGGCTAAAAATAGGCATGTGAACTTTAAACGCGGTCGTACAGACACAAAGTATGCTGAACGTCCAGGTCGCTTATTAAAAAAAACATTTTTTTAAAAGTCCACAAACTTATTGTAGCCGATCGTCGATGTAAAGTGCGTGAGAAAGCAAAGGAGTTGAAGATATGAGAAGGCGAAGGTGTATTCATCGTTTTGCATTAGCATTTGTCAATGAAAAGGCTGTGTTCAAAGTGGGTGCCGCATTCGCTCACAGTCAATCAAAAGCAACAGCACATCGACGATTCAGCGCAACAAAAGGAGTTTTTGCGGCAATATGTGACAATGGATGAAACATGGATGCATCACTTCACTCCAAAGTCAAATCAGAAGTCATCTGAGTGAACAGCAGCAGGTGAAAGCCGTCCAAAACGGCAAAAGACGCAAACATCAGCAGGCAAAGTTTTGGCCTCCGTATTTTGTGATGCGCAAGGTATTTTATTCATTGGTAACTTTGAAGAAGGAAGGACGATTAATAGCGAATATTATATCACATTATTAGTGCGTTTAAAAGAAGAAATCGCCACAAAACGAACGCAAATGAAGAAGAACAAAAGTGTTATTTTACGAAGACATTCTCACAAGTCGATCGCAACGATGACAAAACTATATGAAGTTCACTTAGAATTGTTATACACCCACTTATTCTCCAGATCTGGCATCCACCGACGACTGAGTGTTTGCAGACCTCAAAAGATGTTCCAGGGAAAGAGATGTGGTTCCAATGAAAAAGTAGTATCGGAAACTGAGACTATTTAGAGGCCAAAGACAAAACGTTTAACTAAAAAGCTTCGAATTGTTAGAAAAGTGTTGGAATCAATGTATCACCCAAGAAAGAGACTATTAACATAGTAGTCGAAAATAACGTTGAATTTTGCCTAAAAGTTGTTGTCATATTATTTATACCCGGGACTTATTGAGTGTTGTGTTATTTTTCAACTTTTTCCACAGTATTAGAACAAAGGTAACACACAACAAGTCCGGGCAATCTTCTAACGGGGTACAGACACTCGGTAGACACCGCTTTTTTTGATAATTTGCTAGACTTCACACTGCAGTTTCTCGTTTATCTTGTATGTGTTCCTGTCATTAGTAGTCGCTTTTTCCCATCTTAATCGACACAATTCGACTTGCTTATATCGTCAGACGAAGTTGATAATCTGGGCGTTTAATACAATCGTGGAGTATCTTTTACAATACCCAACAGAGTCGCGGACGGGGTCCAAAAAACGAACGAGAACGGGGTAAAAAAAATAAATATACAAGTGATGGTGATTTACGTCGAGAATAGATATTTTCCTACTTACCTATGAAATTGTTTGTATTTTTACGTAGTATAAATGGGTTTTTATTAGATGTAAACAAAATTATTGTTTTTTTTGTGCACAAAAAGAAAATAGCGGCCGGTCCTTATTCTCTTACATACCCCCCTATGTCGCCATCTTGGATTTGTGCGATGTTGGTGTGACGAATAATTTAATTTCTAATAAGTAGCAATTGGAACGGGTTAATAATACAAACAAATGCCACAGGTAAGTTTGAAAATAACTTTTATCGCCTACAGTTACTTTTATTTGTTGTATATTTGTTTTTTGAGCGTTTTTACTCTGCTGAGTATTGTAAAAGATACCCCAATCGCATCGTCTTCCAACATCCTGCCACTTCAAATATTCTCTACGAAAATCACGATCAACCTCGAGATTCAATCACGCTGAACGCGAAATTGCGTCACACAACGACGTCTCAACTGGTACAGACACATCAACCGCCACATCAATAACCCGACACGTTTCAAAGTGCCTATTTATCTACGTCCCACAAAGTATAATGTGACACAAGGTAGGAAGGTGGGAATTGCGCACTCTAGAGGAAGAGTACTTAGCACTTATAAAAATTGCCTGGGTAGCTCCGTCGGCATACCCCGGTAGGGGCGCCTCAGGTGATTAGTAATAAACTAACCCCTTCTCAAAGGGTGAGAAGGAACTGCACAGGATAGTCCTATAGACCGGCGTAAATGAAGCCCCGAAGGCCAAGACAATACCAGTCTATGGGGTGCAGTATCCATCGGAACAGATACTACACTTTGATCTAAGCTTAAAGGCCTGGAAAGTTCAAAGTGTGTTCCACATCAATGTCGATGGTTCAATTTATTTACCTCCCCAGGAGGTTAGGCACAAGGCCAATTTTATCTTACTCCCACAAGGTAAGATGTGACCCAAGATCGGGTCGGGAAAGTGGGACTTGAAAAGCCAGCGCCCGAGAAGGTGAGCACTCTGGCCATTAAAAATTGCCTGGGCAGCCCCGTCGGCATTCCCCGGTAGGACCGCCTCAGGCAGTAAGCAATAAACTTACTCCTCCCCAAAGAGGGGAGGCAAAGCCTGGGAGGGTCGACCTCATAGAACTGCACAGGACAAACCCACAGACCGGCAGAATCAAGCCCCGAAGGATAAGACGACACCGGTTTATGAGGTGCAGTATCCATCGGAACAGATACTACACTTTCTTCCTAGCCAAAAGGCCGATTTATTTATCTACCTTCCACAAGGTAAGATGTGACACAAGGTCGGGAAAGTGGGATTAGATAAGCCAGCGTTCGAGAGGTGAGCACTCTGGCCATTAAAAAATTGCCTGGGCAGTCCCGTCGGCATTCCCCGGTAGGGGAGCCTCAGACAGTAAGCTATAAACTTACTTCTCCCCAAAGAGGGGAGGCAAAGCCTGGGAGGATGGACCTCCTAGAACTGCACAGGACCGGCAACCCCCAATAGACCGGCGTAAATCCAGACCCAAAGGCCTGAATAATACCGTTTTATTACACACTGTAGCCAACTAGACATAGAGGGAATCAGTTGATGACGACCTGATCCGAGCGGGCGGCACACGCGAAATGGCAACAAACAGAAGAAATAGAAAGTCATTCACGAAACGTCTAACCTCAGCGTGAGAGACGAAAAATGTAAAAAATAAAAATAAATAATAATAATAATAATAATAATAATAATAATAATAATAATAATAATAATAATAATAATAATAATAATAATAATAACAATAATTATAAAATAATAATAATAAAATTAATAATAATAATAATAAAAATAATAATAATAATGAAAATAATAATAATTATAATAATAATAATAAATAATAATAATAATAATAATAATAATAAAAATAATAAAAAATAGTAATAATAATAATAATAATAAATATAATAATAATAATAATAATAAAAAAAATAATAATAATAAAAATAATAAAAATAATAAAAATAATAAAAATAATAATAATAAAAATAATAATAATAATAATAATAATAATAAAATAATAATAATAATAATAAATAATAATAATAATAATAATAATAATAACAATAATAATAATAATAATAATAATAATAATAAAAATAATAATAATAAATAATAATAATAATAATAATAATAATAATAAAAATAATAAAAATAATAAAAATAATAAAAATAATAATAATAATAATAAAAATAATAATAATAGTAATAATAATAATAATAATCAAATAATAATAATAATAATAAATAATAATAACAATAATAATAATAATAAAAATAATAATAATAATAAATAATAATAATAATAATAATAATAATAATAATAATAATAATAATAATAATAATAATAATAATAATAATAATAATAATAATAATAATATAAATAAAATAATAATAATAATAATAAAAATAATAATGTTTTATATCAGATTTTATTACTTGTAAGTAAAATTGTTCCCTTTTTGGGAAAGTTGTCTACCCATTTTTAGTGTTCTAAATGCCCGTAAATTGCAATCATCTCATCAAGTGATCCATCGCTTATAAGTATCTGTCTATCACTTTCACCCTTCCCACTGTATGTAGCTTGACCCCCACCCGCTCTTATTTTATACGGTGTCTATTACTTCTTCTTCAGTCACTTTCACTCTCTGATTGTTGTTGCTGTTATTGAGCGAGTTAGACCGCCACATAGAGCTCACGGAGATCGTGCCTAAGGATTCTATGGTCGGCATGAAGTCCTCCTCGTCGGCCCTAGCTGTTTATTAGACATGCAAGATTGCAAGGTTTTTCCTCCGACATCTAGAGCAGCATGGCCCAGCAGTTTCGTGCACACTTGTTTAAGAGTAATAATTCTTTTTTTTATTTGGGTTTAATCGCAATTTTCTTTCGAGGACAAAAAAAATCCCCACAAGATCATAGTTTTAAAAAGTGTTGAAAACTGCTACATACTAAATATTTGTAGTATCCAATTTTATCATGTACGTTTTAAAAGAAACTTTCAAACATTTACATCAGTATTAGGTACGTCGGCTGGTCATCAGATATAACATGTAAATATGTGATATTCCATTTTTATATTTTTATAGCGACGCACGTGTTGTTTTTTTAAAAACACATGAAGGTCGGAAGTAAACGGAAAATAAGCAAGAATTTTTGAAAAGCGGTAATAGTAAAAGAAATTGCTATAGCAAACACTGTGAAAAAAAACAGAGCTTACACAACTAAAGTAAAGGTTTTAATTTTTTAAATAATAGCCAATAATTAAAAAGACAGTAAAAGAATCGATGGCATTCACACACACACACACACACACACACACACACACACACACATATATATATATATATATATATATGTGTGTGTGTGTGTGTATTTATCACAGAGAATGTTTGCCCAAGAAAAATGAAGAGTTCGAACGCAAAACGCGATAAATCCAATTCGTTTAAATTTCGGTATCATATTTTGTAACACATAGTTTTGGGGTGTCGTCGAGTGTTGAAATGCCACACCTTTTGTAGGGACATTTTCGTGATTTTGAAAATGGCGTTTATCGCGTTTTTCATACGGACTCTTCAAATATAAGAGGGGCATAATACATGATACAGAAAAATGTGGTGAAAACAACGGGCGTAATTAATAAATGTATATATCACAAACACAATCGAAATGTATGTATTGCCAGGGGAAAATACATTATAGAGAATGCATGGGCTATGTAAAGTAAAAACGACTTACTTTGTATATCATGCTGTATTACTTACATAAGTACAATTGTTCAATTAATATATGGTTGTTATTTCTTTTTTTTTCGAATGCTGTCGGTCCAATTTAACTTTACGAGTACAAATCTTTTTTTTTATTCTTCGGAAATCTTTAGATGAGGACTGCTAGTTTGTATTACGTGGATATATTGAAAGGTCGACTATGGCTGACCACATATGGAGGGAAAAGGGTATCCATCTACCCTTATGAGACGAAGTAAAAATTAAATACAGAGAAGAACGATGGAGAGTAAGACGACTCAAAGAAGCAGCGCATATGTTGGGCGACAATGACCTCCTAAGTAAACTTAGTATAGAATGTAATACATTATGGAACCATTAATCATAAATACTAGATTAACCACAGATTGTCATGGCAAATAACACCTACCTGAGAGTCCAACGTTCAAACTCATCGGCTTAACATTCACAGGTAACATGCATTGGAACAAATACATAGAAGACATTGTCAAGGCTGCTGCAAAGATAGTGGGCTCCCTCTACCGGGCTAGTAAACTTCGCACACCTGACAGTTTCCTATATCTCTACAAAGCAACCATCTGCCCATGCATAGAGTATTGTTGTCACATCTGGGCTAGTGCATCATCTATCGCTCTTATACAAGCCCCCAAAAAGAGTCGCTAATGTAATAGGTCTCTCACTATCCACCAAGCTCCAGCCCCTGTCTCATCGCCGCAATGTTACAACCTTGTGCATGTTTTACAAGTACTTCAATGAAATGTGCTCCGATGAACTTGCTGCTCTGGTGCCCCTTCGACGTAAATACACTCAACTAACCCAACAATTAGCTAAATCCCATCCATTCACTATCCCCAGAGAGCCTTCTACTCCAATAGCTTCTTTCCTCAAGCTGCCGGCATTTGAAACTCCCTCCGTACTCCCTGTTTCCCCGACTGTACCGACATGTAGAAATTTAAAACTAATGTGAACAAGTATCTCGCTGCACAGCTCCCAATTAAGGTCCCCCCCACCAAAAAAAAAAAACTTTCACCGTAATTCTCAGTAGCCCCTTACATCTACAGTAGCAACTTGCCTTGTTTGGGTGAACTAAGTTAATATATATATTCACCCATCATTTTTAAAAATATTTTTTCAAATGTTGAATTTTGGCTTTTCTATTGCCAACTTATTCCTCTGATGATAAGATCTCGATCTTTGAAAAGCCTTGGCTTAAGGAAAGAATAATAAACATAATTTTATTACAGAATATACCTTGCATTGAACAATCGAAGTTTGATATAAATTTGGACATTCGTGCATGTTTATCACTCTTCGTCCATCTATCTTTATATATACGAAGAGTGATAAACATGCACGAATGTCCAAATTTATATCAAACTTCGATTGTTCAATGCAAGGTATATTCTGTAATAAAATTATGTTTATTATTCTTTCCTTAAGCCAAGGCTTTTAATGCCAGTATACTGAAATCATATGCCCTTAATAGGTTTAAGATGAAGATTCATATACACTAAACACTAAATTTACAAAAGCAAAGAAATTCCCAAATTTTTACACTTTTATTGTCATTAAGGGTATGCGAGCACAACAGGGCTATGTATTTTACTGGTAGGAATTTTTCTTATAAAAAAATTTAAACATTGTTACTATTTTAGCACTGTTAATATAAGCATTGCCAATAAACATTTTAACTGGTATTTTACTTATCTTTATAGTATCCTTATCAATCACGCCCGAGTGGAACCATTATTCATACGACACTAGCAGCATTGTTATGTATTAAGGCAAATGAAGGTATTCTTGTTGTATATAAGTCAATTTTAAGTTTCACACTTTAATTTATTAGAATTAACAACTTTCACCATTTTTTTTATATATAAACGATTTTTACTGTATTTTTTCAACAATACAATACATTTTTTTACAATTCAGATTGAAGATCCGCAAACAAGAATTTTAAATCTTATAAATTAAAAAAATGTGAACTGTAAACCTTGGTATTTTTCATTTCTCTGAAATTTTCGTTTTCTCTGAACTAAAAACAGTACTCTACGGCTCTAATATCACAAATATAGGCAACAGAATGGCACTTTATTTCAGTTCTTACTTTGTAACCTTGCCTAAGGGTTCAACACGTAGCCTACAGCCAAAGTCTAACTTCTTACTGGATCGACCTAGACCCAGTCGATATTAGATAGCTTACCTAAGAACATCAGATCGATCAGAACGTTTGTCAATAAAAAAAGACGATGAGTTCCAGCCGAATTCCCTTCGGAAAAGCCTAAGAGATTTTGTATAAACGATTAATTCTTGTTCGATGTTTTGCGCTGAAGAAAAATTCCTACCAGTAAAATACATAGCCCTGTTGTGCTCGCATACCCATAATGACAATAAAAGTGTAAAAATTTGGGAATTTCTTTGCGTTTGTAAATTTATTGTTTAGTGTATATGAATGTTCATCTTAAACCTATTAAGGGCATATGATTTCAGTATACTGGCATTTTCATGGAATGTCACTACTTTTGTACAGGCTATGCCTCAATACAATGCCTTCTCATAACTGATATAGTTGGTAGTTTGACTAATCAGTGTTTCTTCCCATATTCACAGGTAAATATTTTTTTAATTATGATGAGTGTATATTTATTCATGATACAATTCAAACTAGAACACATTTTTTCACAGTTAATATAGATACTTATATTAACTGTGAGTTAATCAACGTTGTTTTCTTTAAGGCCTTCGTATTCCTATGCTAAAATGTAACATAGTTATGGGATTGAGTTATGTTTAAAAAGGTGTCGTTTAGAATGATGGTTTATTCTTGTAAAATCAGTACTTTTCTGAGCAAGAAACAAAAAAAAGAAATTGACAAGAAGTTGATGAATTACCTGCATAAAACTGTTCTATGTGGCGCCCTGTAGGAATGGTTAATCAAAATAGGATCCCTCCCTCCATGAAAACCGCCATATCTATATATTAATACGTTAATACGTTAATGTACGTGTGTCATGCTCCTAAAGAAATTCAAAATAAACAACAAAGAAGTTGGACGTTGAGACTTGGAATCGAAACCGTAACATCTAGCTTAAAAGCCGTGATTTTACCACTAAGCTAACTAAATGACGTCTTTAAGCAGATCAAAATTAACTTAATTAAACCATTAACTGACCCCGCTCACTACTGTCGCTTCAGCGTGAAAGGAGGAGGAAACGACGTTTATGCACCTTTTCTTCGGTTAAACATTTGAACGACGAGATAGAGAGAGAGAGAGAGAGAGAGAGAGAAATGTGAACTATTTTCATTTTATAATGCAACATTATCAAAAATAAAGGTAACTTCTATAAATTTCTGTGCTTCAAATACTTCTACATATATAAAAAAAATCCAATATCTGTTCTTGAAATATATTTAGAATATTTACGAATAAAACTAATGAAACTAATAAAACTTCTTACGAGCTGTGCCAACGCAAACGCTGGCAGACGATAACTTTAAACGTTAAAACCATTTATTTCTTTTCTTTTACGTTCGAGAGACAGCCAGTATTATTTTTTCCTGTTTTTTTTACTCACATTAAGCACTGTTTGTTTTTGTTTTTTTCAGTGAAACACAGAGAGCGCGTACGAAAGAAAGAGAGTGTGTATGTTCGTAAGAGAGTGATAGAGAGAAAATATATAGAGAGACTAAACGTAATTGAAAAGTGAAAAATTCAAGAAAAACAAATAAATAAATCGCAAAAAGTTTTTAAAATATGTAACAAAAACGAAAGAGACGAAAGTTACAAGTACAGTTTCGTTTTCTTTTGGTAAGCCTGCCAGTTTTTACGGTATATCAACCCATTTTAGTAGAGTGTCCATCGTACACACGTTATTTGAATGCAAATTATTATTTTTTAAAAGTATTTCACTCTTATCCGGGGGGTTGCTCATGATAAAGACAGCGTAACTTACAAACAAATAGAGGGTGCTTTGTTACATTGGGACCCGCGCTAACTTTGACCCCGTCGTTACGGTTAGGTTCAGTGGAGTATGCGTAAGACAGTGAAAGAGTGTATGCATTGTGTCTGTGTGTGCGTTGGCTCAATATAATGGTCATTTTTAAGGTTTTTTGAAATTTTCTGGAAAACTAAGGTATATGGTAAACTGAAATTTAAATGCCATCAACTAGGCACTAGAACCTCTATATCTACCAAAAATAAGCTGAATCTATCAAATAGTTGATGAGATACAGGGTGGCACATACGTACGAACGAACACACGGATAATACAAAATCATGCCTGACCTTTCTGGATCTCTGGGTTGCCTTGACTAATGATGCTGAAATTCTACACACTTATAGAACCTATCAAATAAAAATTTTGTGCAAAGTTTTAACTAATTTGGTTCATTGGTTTTTTGAGTTATGATTGATCAAAGAAATGAGATTTCCAGCATAGGCCATTTTTAAAGTCTATTAAAGGATAGAGCGCTCTCGTGCCTCCCTTAATTCGCATATTCCGCTTCATTTCAAATGATACTTCGGCCTACATTATAAATAATAATAATGCTTAATTTACTACTTCATTTCCGTTAATTATTACAACTAATATTTCATATAACATAGTACAATTAATATAATCTAATGAATACTTTTTATAGGAAGTGCCTGGATTTGCGTGTGTGCGCTATTAGTTGAACAAAAAAGAAAAAAATAGATAAGGAGATACATAGTGAGAGAGGGGGAGAGAGAGTGACGGGGGAATCGTTTCGCACATGGTTGGTTGCATTTCGTTACAGAGCAAAATTAAACCTTTGCTTTTAAGTCTTTAAACTGCCGACATTTATACTTTTCTTCACAGAACTGAAAGAAAATCTTCTTCAACTATTTCATGTCGGATAGGACTGCAATTAGATATTAATGACCCAAATGATATCATCTACTATATAACTAGCGGGGCTACCCGGCGTTGCTCAGGGTCATAAAAACATATAATTGAAGAAAAATTGCGTGTGTAACATCTTTATATTCATACTTCTATTTCTCTCCCTCTCTCTATAGCCGTCTCTTTATATTTCTACCTTTCAGTTCCCTAGTCACCCCATTTCACCGCTACTTTCTCATTTTGCCTTTTGCAAAAGGTGTTTCTTCCCAACCATTCCTCCTACGTTGCCTAGGGCAATAGTATGATCTATTTCTATAAAATGTACCACCTCTGTCTGCAACTTCTATATAGGTACTTATCTCCGCCCCGGTGTTCATATTATATACGTATCTATCGCCACCCCGGTGCGCATACTATATACGTACCTATCTCCGCCTCAGTGCAGATAATATATAAGTATCTATCACCGCCTGTGTGCAGATACTATATAAGTACCTATCGCCGCCCTGTTCGAATGCTGAATACGTACCTATCGCCGCCCTGGTGCGAATGCTGAATACATACCTATCGCCGCCTTGGTGCGAATGCTAAATACGTACCTATCGCCGCCCTGGTGTGAATGCTAAATATGTACCTATTGCCGCCCGGTGTGCATACTACATAAGTACCTATCGCTGCCCCAGTGCGAATACTAAATATGTACATATCGTCGCTCCGGTGCGAATGCTAAATACGTACCTATCGTCGCTCCGGTGTGAATGCTAAATACGTACCTTTCGCCACCGGTGTGTGTGCTATATACGTACCTATCGCCGCCCCGGTGCGCGTGCTATATACATACCGATCGCCGCCCCGGAACGCATGCTAAATACATACCTATCACTGCCCCAGTGCGCATGCTATATGCATACTTATTGCCGCCCGTGTGCACATGCTGTATACGTACCTATCGCCACCCCTGAATGCTAAATACGTACATATCGCCGCCCCGGTGCGAATACTAAATACGTACCTATTGCTGCACCGGTGTGCATACTAGATAAGTACCTATGGACCCCAGTGCGAATACTAAATATGTACATATTGCTGCCCCGGTGCGAATGCTAAATACGTACCTATTGCCGCCCCGGTGCAAATGCTAAATACGTACCTATCGCCGCCCCGGTGCGCGTGCTATATACGTACCTGTCGCAACCCCGGTGCGAATGCTAAATACGTATCTATCGCCGCCCCGGTGCGCAGGCTATATACGTACCGATCGCAACCCCAGAACGCGTGCTGTATACGTACTTATTGCCACCCCTGTGCACATGCTATATATGTACCTATCGTCACCCCTATGCACTACTATATACGTACCTATCCCCCCCCTTGCACATACTATATATATACCTATCGCCGCCCCGGTGCGCATACTATATTCGTACTTATTGTGGCTCTGAGGCGCATACTACATACTTACCTATCTCTGCAAGGGTGCACATACTATATATGTACCTATCTTTAGCCCAGTTCGCATACCTAAGAACTCATATTAATGTGCACCTGTCGTGTCAGAAAAACAAAATAGTGTTCATTCATGTAGTGTCACTATCATAAATAAAAATATTTTTAGGTTAAAAAAAGAAAAAAGAAAATTGTTTTGGCCTCCCTAATTTGTTTTTTGTATCCTCCTCCATACATAGAAATATTTTTAATAATAAAAAAAATTTAAATAAATTTTTTTTTCAACAACCCCAATTTTTTTTTTACTCCCCACATACATAGAAATATTTTTAATTAAAAAGAAAAACAAAAATGTTGACCCCCCCAAAAAAATTTGTTACCTTCCCCCCATACATAGAAATATTACCCCCCCTCAAATTTTTTTTATCCTTCCCTATACATAGAAATATTTTTAATGCAAAATAATATTTTTTGACCCCCCCCAAATAAAAAAAATTTAACCTCCCCTATATATAGAAATATTTTCAATTTAAAAAAGAAAAAAAAATTTACCCCCCACCCCCCAAAAAAATTTGTTTCATCCTTCCCCATACATATAAATATTAGAAGCACCCCTGGTCCTTATACTGCAAAAGCACCCATCGTCCCTATTCTGAAGAAGCATCCGTGTACTATATTGCAGAAGTACCCCCGGTGCTGGATCTTATACTGTAGAACCACCCCTGGTCCCTATACTGCAGAAGCACCCATGGTCCCTATTCTGCAGAAGCTTCCGGGTCCTATATTGTAGAAACACTACCGGTGCTGGGTCCTATACTGTAGAAGCACCCCTGGCCCCTATACTGCATAAACACCCATGGTCCCTATTCTGCACAAGCCTCCGGGGTCTGTATTGTAGAAGCACCAGAAGCACCCCCTTACTGATCACCCCTCCTTTTCATCTGCACAGTAGCTCTATCTAGGACATTGATCACTTTTCTCCCGGACAACGCCGAGTACTTCGAAAATTAAGGAGGCATCCCGAGCACTAATAATATTACTCTTACTGATTCCTCCTCCTTTTCATCTGCACAATAGTCCGAAAAGAAGCGTATATGCTGTTAAAATATTATACACATTTATCACTACAGTAGCTCTATCTAGGATATTGAGCACTATTCTCCCTGACAACGCTAAGTACTTCAAAAATTAAGGAGGCATCCAGAGCACTACTAAAATCACTCTTACTGATTCCCCTCCTGTTCATCTGCAAAATATTCCGAATAGAAGTGTAAATCGTGTTAAAATATCATACAAATCTATGACTACAGCAGCTCTATCTAGGATATTGAGCACTTTTCTCCCGGACGACGCCGAGTACTAAAAAAATCAAGGAAGCATCCAGAGCACTACTAAAATCACTCTTACTAATTTCCCCTCATTTCTATGTGCACAATAGTCTGAAGAGAAACATAGATGGTGTTAAAATATTATACAAACTTATCACTACAGTAGCTCTATCTAGGATATTGAGCACTTTTATCCCGGACAACGCCGAGTACTTAGGAAATAAAGGAAGCATCTAGCACATTACTAAAATCACTCTAACTTATTTCCCTTCATTTCCATGTGCACTGAAGTGAAACGTAGATAGTGTTAAAATATTATCCAAACGTATCACTACAGTAGCTCTATCTAGGATATTGAGCACTTTTATCCCGGAAAACGCCGAGTACTTAGGAAATAAAGGACGCATCCCGAGCACTACTAAAATAACTCTTACTATTTTCCCCTCATTTCCATGTACACAATAGTCTGAAGAGAAACGTAGATGGCGTTAAAATATTATACAAACTTATCACTATAGTAGCTCTATCTAGGATATTGAGCACTTTTCTCCCGGACAACGCCGAGTACTTAGAAAATCAAGGAAGAATCCAGAGCACTACTAAAATCGTAGCCTTCCTATAATGTTATTGATACATCCGAACTGAAGTTATGGTATGACTGATGCAACCGGACAGAATTTAGGGCAAGACCGGGTACATCCGGCAAGGGATTATGGGACGTTTTCAGTGACTCAGCATTTTTATCAGATTACTACATAAATACGTTGGATAATAAGGTTTTTTGGAAATTTCTGGAAAACTAGGATATATGGTAAACTGAAATTAAAATGCCATCAACTAGACCCTAGAACCTCTATGTCTGCCCAAAATCAGCTGAATCCATCAAATAGTTTATGAGATACAGGGTGGCACACACGTACGTACGTACACACGGATAACACAAAATCACTCCTGACCTTTCTGGATCTCTGGGTTGCCTTGACTAATGATGCTGAAATTCGACACACTTATAGAACCTATCAAATGAAAATTTTGTGCAAAGTTTTAAATAATTTGGTTTATTGGTTTTTGAGTTATGACTGATCAAAGAAATGATATTTCTAGCATACGTCGTTTTTGAAGTCTATTAAGGGATAGAGCGCCATCGCGCCTCCCTTGATATATATATATATATATATATATATATATATATATATATATATATATATATATATATATATATATATATATATATATAGTGATAAGTGGTAAGACTACACATCTAAAAAAGAATAGGTTAAGTGCTCCTAAAATTCATACTAGAATTGTTCGCAAGCACCCGTAGCGTAACGGATAAAGTGCTAAGTGACAATTAGTTCTAAGTGACAGTCTTCTGGATGGTTGAATGTTAAATCTTCAATGCCGGTGATACAAAGAATACAATTACGAATTAAGACTTCTACCCGGTCATAGCTGACGGAAAGAGAGCAAGCTACCTTCAATGGATTAAATAAAGTGTTCCCTGTATGGAATTCCATACAGATTCCTTAGTTCGACAGAAAGATTACCGAGTTTGACAAGGTGCGCCTGAAGAAGGTCGGAGGTTACGTCGGCCGAAACGTTGTGAGAATAACATCCAAGTTAAGAAAAGTAGTCCGAATAATCCAAATAATACAAATATTTTATTTCTTTGTGTTTGGTCGTAACTCTCTTTTAGCGCCAACAATTCCCACAATTTTAATCAAAAGATTTACATATTTTTATTACCCAATTTTATCGCGTTTTAAAGAAACTGCCTAACACTTACACGATGTGTTAGGTACGTCGGCTGGTCACCAGATATAACATGTGAATATTTGATATTCCATTCTTTATTGTTTTATAGGGACGCAAATTCTTCTCGTGACTGGCGATTGGGTCTTTTTTTATCGGTTCCTTCTTTGCTACTCGTATGAGTTTGTAAATGACCACAAAGAGTCGATTGGATTTGCATTCGGGATAGCCGGTAAAATAGTCTACGACGGTATCAATTAGATCAATCACGCACCTGCTACGTGGAGTGTATAATTTGATTTGCTTTGTTTGATATTGTGTATCAAGTCGTCGAAACGCATGTAATCCATGTAGCATCATACTCCATTTGTTTCTGTGAGACCCGGGGTACGAACATGAGTGTCTTTCACGACACACCCGTACCACATTCTGTGCCAAGTTACCCAAGATACGACCCTGAGTGACTTCTACAGCACATAGGACTACATTTAGTGCTGTGACCAGGATACACCACTGAATGACTTTTACACAGAACCACATTTGGTGCTGAGACCAGGATACGACCCTAAGTTAATTCTATGACACACAAAAATACTACGTTTAAGCCTTAAGATCTTTGGTACAGTGAGACTCAGGCTACGACCCTGAGTAACCTTTACGGCATATATTGTTATGTTTTCTTACGCTGAAACAATATATTAAACGATTCATCGTATACAATTAATTGAAAACAAGTTGTTATACCATTCATAGCTGAATATGCTTCGTATAATATACCTTGAATTGGTATAAATTACATCAATCACGTTTCACCACGTGTCGTGACCGCATTGAAAGTTAGAATTACATGCAAGTTCAAGATCAATGCCAAGATCATAGGGGGGCAACATAGCCTGTTATAAAAATGCGATGTCCGCATCTAAAACATTCAGAGATTAAATTTGTGTACGATCCAAAAGAAAACCGCATTGAATTTTGTGGAGATTTTTGTGTAAAAGAATCGACTCACGGTTTAAATATTTAATTTTAAAAATTTCAACAAATCGGAGCCTAAATTTTTTATAAGCAAAATAACAGTTGAGAAAAGGCGCAAATGGCGGCTGGAGACGATCCAAAATTATATAAAGCAAGTTGGTGCTTATTTTTATTAAGATACATGCAGAATATGGTAGTTCGAAATAAAATAACAGAAACACTTTTGGATATACTTACTTATCAGTGAAAAATATTAGTGTACACCAAAAATAATGGGAAATAAGCGATTAGAATTTTAATAACAAATAAAATGAATTTACTATTTGGAGTCAACGAACTCCGAACAACATTTGCGTCAAGCCAGCGCGTCATAGAAGATTATCTCCTTTCATCTAATATGAAGACGCGATTCTAACTCGAAGAGCGTGAGTCATAATACAACCAAAGACGAAGGGCCATTCTCTATACCCCGTTCCATACCAGGACTCACGCTGCATCCCTCTAATTGTGAGCTTACCACGAACGCGCATACCTACGGATTGGCGACCCAACACGTGCAACCCACAAATGCATAAATAACGTCACCATTGATACCGCAGAAGAATGATGCGACATGGATAAATCGTTTGAATAATTAATTAATGCATTTACGATATTAGCAAATATTGACGCTGTTGTAGCCGCCATATTGTTTAACAAGCCGATTGCTCATTGTTGTCTAGTGTCGGTATGATTCACTACAGATCTATCCAGAAAAAAATTTGAAAAAGAATACAGTTCAGAACATCACACGAAAATCAATAACTTGTAGCTGTAGGATTGTATCGTCTCTCAAAACAATAGTTAGTTTCATCCGTGAAAAATTCACATGAATATAAAATAAAATACATCTATGAATCATGTTTTTTTCAATTCAATTCAATTTTTTTGTGCAAGCAATAAAACAAGTATGCTCCAGATGTTATATAGGGAAAGATTGGTAGAAATTTACACAGAAGAGAATAAAGTTGCCCAATACCGGTCCAAATTCACCTTGAATTGCTGCGTAATTGGCTCATTTATTACCTCTCTTGGAAGTCTATTCTAAGGTCCAGGGATTTCGATTGAGAAACCGGTCCTCTTCCGGTTACATCGAAATCGGCCCTTCCCTGGTTCAATCGAAATCGGCCCTTCTCTGGTTCAATCGAAATCGGCCTTTCTCTGGTTCAATCGAAATCGGCCTTTCTCTGGTTCAATCGAAATCGGCGGCGAAATAGTTTCTTGTAGTGTCCGCATAGACCTCTTGCCGGTGCCGGAGCGAATAATATGTTCTAAGGGATATCTGAGTGGCCACCGAGGAGATTGTAGCCCCAAATGAGATCACCGCGTAATCGTCTGCACTCAAGGGAGAAAAGGTAAACTTTTTGAGTCGACTTTGATAAGGCAGATCCCATAGACCCTGCACCATTCGAGTAGCCAGTTGAATGTATACATTTATCTGCTCCCAATGCCGAAAGTAGATCATGACGTGGACTGGCGACCTGGAGATTGATTGAAAATTTTAAGCTTTGAAACGATGTCTTTTTTGTTTAAACCAAGACACCTTTTTTTTTCAGGTTGTTGATCTTTCCTGAGAAAATGAGCCTCGTTTTTTTTTTGGTGTGAGGGTGGGGGGGGTAATCGATTATTAAATGTTTTGAAGAAAATCTGAGCCCCTTAAAATAGATTCCATCCTGCATTTTTACTTTTTATTGATATCATATTTTCATCCCGTCATTAAAGTAAACATGTTGTACCATTTCCATTCTTCCAGACTTTCTCTTTTTGAAATTATTGCCAATATTTCTATTGTCAGTTGACCATATTGAGGTTGATAAAAGTATTTGTGCTGGCGAAGAAAGTCATAAAATTGGCAAGTTTTTACCCTGTGTAAAAGTGATAATAAATTGATTTTCTGAAACGCGTGTACACATGATTAATATAGTGAGTGTTGAAATATTTGAAGCATAATCACAAATTATTAATGATGTCATAAATTTTGTATTCTACTGAAATAATTTATATATATATATATATATATATATATATATATATATATATATATATACAGGGTGGGCCAAAATAAGGGTCCTATCTTTAAATTTGAATAACTTGAATTTGAATAACTTCCACAAAATAAAAGTAAAACTCACCAAACTTTATGTGTGTGTAGACTGACCCTTCCGAGATTTTTTGAAATATACAAAACAAATTTTAGCCGAAAAACACTTCTTAAAACTTACAAAAACTAAAGTATTGTTTTTTACACTGTTTTGAGTTTTTTAAGCAAAAATAATGTTTTCTAAATGAGGGTACGTTCCTTAGGGCTAATACGGCTCATGCTTGCTTCGGAAGGGGTCCTTTACTTATTCTAAAAAAAAAAATTAAAAAAATCAATAAATAAAAAAGTTATGAATTTTTAAAAATAGGACCCTTATTTTTGCCCACCCTGTATATATATATACTTACATATACGTCTGTGGTAAAAACACCGCCTCTAGTCATATATATATATACATATATATATATATATATTTATATTTATATATTATTCCTTAGCACATATTGAGAACTAATATCAGCACTTACTGCATCCTTAGCACCTTTAATCCCCTCCACCAACACTTTAAATTTAAAACCTACCTTCAAGTATTAGTTAACCACCCCTTACACCTTACTAACTTCCTCTTATTTCTCTTAGCTTTTCAGAGCACAATCCACTGAATTTGTTGATACAACGCTTACTACCGACAGTCTATTTCGTATAGCTTTATTTTTTAAACCACATTTCCCAGTCACCTCTTTAATCGCCTATTCGGTTCTCTTCAATTAATTTGCATTTTAAGTACTCCATGTTAAATTATTTACGCATAATCAGCCTAATCCCACCCCTAAACCCTGTACTTTGATTCCCCTAGCTTAAGCATACCAATTCCGCCCCTTAACATTAGTAATATCTTAAGGTACTTTACTTGTCCATTCCTCCCTCACCCCTTCACTAACCCTAACCCTAACCCTAACCCTTTTACTCAGATCCTAATCGATTAAATTCCATATACCTGAGCATTCAAGAATATTTGGACTTTTAACACTTGACTATAATTTAACTTGTTTTAATTGACTATAATTTAACTTGTTTTAATTGACTATGACGTCCTGATAGCTCTGGAGTTGGAAAATAGTGTTTTAATGATTTTATTTGAACATATAAACCCCAACCCACTTAAACCTCCAATATTTAACTAACTGTGAAGTCTTTAAACTTTTGAAACCTGTTGAAATAAAAAGAAATGTTGAATAGTACTACTTAAACGTGTAAATTTCCAAAATCTCTAATCATTGATTTCTGATCAACTATGAACCCTTTAAACCTTTTGAATTATATAAAAAATGTCTTAATGGTATTGCTTAAACAGATTACCCTCCATATATTTACATTTTTAAATGTACATCCATCCTCACCCTATAATATCTAACACTCTAAGTTAAATTTTCAATTTCTAGTCTTCCTCTTTTCAAAATGACTAATATCTGTACATTCTCATTAAAGTTAGTCATGCTTCCTACTAGTTATTTAGCACCCCCAACCATTTACTGGTATTCCTCCCTGCTTTGCCAACTCTCTTAAATCAGCAGCTATTAAAATCTATTTTAGACCCTAACGATGAACTGTACCCAAGCAACCCCATCCCATTTCAACTTACGAGACAGTCAGCGTATTTCTCCTTCAACCCTTCCCTTCCACATCTCCGCCTACCCCATGCCTAACCTTCACCGGTTTTCAATTTCTAGTTTCACCTAACGATTCAATTCCCTTTCTTGAAGTCGTTGGTTTAATATCTACACATCCACGGACTTGCTTGATTTTGGAAACTACCAAAATTCCCACACTCTTTTCGACTCAAATCCTTCAAATTTCTTTGCGAATGTCCATGGAAGACTGTAAGATAACCTTAAACTCCCAGCATATATCCTAATCAATCTTTTCTACGACAAAACCACTTATTATTCTGATGGATTCATTCCTCCTGGATCTACAGTATTTGACCCATTGGTGCATTCTTCACGAACTTTCTAAGGGTGAATCTTTGTCTTTTCGTTCTCAACCTTTTTTCATTGGACACTTTTTGCAGTTTTGTCATTCTTCTTACACACTTACATCTACATTTGTTTAAAATTATGACTTTTGGTTTATCTCCCGCCAACTTATCTAGCTATTTGCATTCCTCTGATGATAAGAATCCATTCTTTGAAAAGCCTTGGCTTAAGGAAAGAAAAATAAATTATCTTTAATTGAATATACCTTGTTTTGAATAACTGAAGACGTAATAGATCAGTTATTGTCACATTTTTTTTATTTCTCTTCTTTCATTTGTATATATATATATATATATATATATATATATATATATGTGTGTGTGTGTGTGTGTGTGCGTGTGTATGTATGTGTGTGTTTATGTGTCTGTATGCTTTTAAAGGTACATATTGTTTCTTTTGAATTCTATTTAGAATGCATGCTCATGTTTATCTCTCGAAACGATCTGTAATAACGCGTGAATTCACGAGATTATTTGCGCGTTTTTCATCAATCTTTCTCCTTACATACAATTCTAAATGTTTAATCGAATTCTTTTTTACATATATTTAGCCCATTTTATTTTCAAAACAATAGTTTTGTGCGCCTATTATATAAGTATTTACGTAGATGCGTGTTTTGTTTTGGTGTTTCAGTCCATTTCGATATGTAACTCATGCACCTCTTTCTTCTCCTGCAACATGGCCTCTCTATCTGTTGGAAAAGTAATTATTAAAAAGAATGACAAAATCAATCCATACAAAAAATATATTAAGATTTATTGACAAAATATAACAGCTTAGAAAAAATAACCAAAGCAAAAAGTTTAGTGTGAAATATATTTTCGATTGTTGGCCTCGTGTGTCGAAGTTAGTAACTAATGTGAGAGTCTCAAAGTGGTTGCTATGGGCAACGATTTGATTTGCTGTACAGAATGTTTTTAGGCAGATTGAGATAAATGGTTAGTCTGTTGTTCGGTAAAACGTTCCAGGCGCAAAAGAAGAATGCTTAAGTCTTGTAAGACGAGCATTGTATATATTTTTGTTCTTCTGTCGTCGTGTGACTTTTTGTTCATGAGTTTCTGGTAGGGGATATTTGCGCGAGAAAGACGCTTAAGCACATCGACATGGTATAGCAGTTTCCCTAACTTTGCCTGCCGGCAAAGTAGAAAGGGAGTGGATATGCTTCCATTCTGGTTGACGGCATATGACTTTCTGCCCGGACGACTTTGCTATCTGCTGTAAGTAATTCAGCAAAGAGCATACATCCGCCCAGTGGCTTGATTGGCAGAGATTCAACGAAATCGCTACTGTATAATAGCAATACACCGAAGGAAAATAGTTAGTGACTGCTACAGACTATTCTGAGATGTGTAGGATACATGGATAATGAGACCTGGGCAACTTCTATAAGAAATGATGTATTCCCAACCGCGTGACGGAAAGAGGAATCACAAAAGGCCCATACTGTTACATAGCATTGGGGTGGTCATCGAAATATCCACGTCATCATTTACTTCTTTAATTAGTTTAAACATGTGTATATTAATCAAACTAAAATTATACTGTCACTTCTTTGAGCGTCGTCATGCGTTCGTATGTGTTGTTATCTGTTGGCTCAGGGCAATTTCGTTAGCTTTAATAAAAATCGCCAGCTTACTGCTTATATTAATTATCGTTCAATTGATTCGGCAACAGGATTATGGAAGATGGATGATTTATTCAGTGATGATTGTCCAGTAAGTCGTAAGGTCAAAAATGGAGGAGCGAAAGAGAGCGAGAGAGTCATAGTAAATTATTTAATTTTTAAGCTCATCACTTAACAATATTTTCGCTAGATTAGCAGCATAATTAATGCGTTTTGTCAGATCCAAGCTCCCGTCAAGACTTCTAGTTTAACATGTCACTTTTTCCGTTGTCATGTCTGACGAGATATCCGGACAAATGTTATTGACTTCCTTTATCACAATTTCTAGCTATACAAGAAGGGTCAAACGTTTGAAATCTCTGTGGCCCCTTGTCGGAAACGCTTCCTGTTTATAAAATAATATCAAAATTATCTAAGCAATTATATTTTAGCTAATATTTATACTGGCAAACTATTATTAAACAATACTAAGATGCAAAGACATATTGAAAAGAAATTTGGAATAGAGGAATATCAATACCAGCGATTGGCAAGATCAGATAAAAGACAGAATCACGTATGGTCGTGGTCTTTTTGATATGTATGTTTTATGCCATTTATACGAATTCGGCAAGTCGGATATTGCTATTGTTGTTGGACAACTTATGTTACGGCTGCTACTGCAGCTTTCAAACAATCATACACATTACGGTTATTGCAGCGTTGTTGATGTTGTTGTTGTCGTAGTGGTGGTGGTGGTTTTTAGCAAATCTGAAGTCTACACAAAGTCCACAAAGATTTGCATCAAGGCGTCTTCGTTGGCCGTAGTTATTCGCTATACTTGCAAGGTTGCGGGGTTTTTTACTGACAAAACCAAACGCAGCTAAGGCCGACAGGTTGCATACTAAGTCGGAGAATTGGTGTATCAGAATATACAAAGGAATTACGGTTTCACTTGCGCAGAAGCAACGTTGTTATTGTGATTCCATAGATTTTCCACAGATAGAGACGACTAGATGATAACGGACCTTGATGTTGACTGCTCCTGGATTTTCACCAGAGCCCTGTTAGCTTGGTGTCTCTTACACTACCACGTTACCACTGCCTCTACACCTGCTAGGAGTGCTTGGTTATTGTGATAACTAGTAATGTGGCGATGTCGTGTCATCGTGAGGTGCGAGTAACACCGTACACTCCCTCGTTTAATTCCATGGACCCACACGAGTGTTGATCTTCGTCTGCTGAATTGATTAGAGGAACACAGGACTTCTTTTTGATGGAAGATTTATTAGCATGAGAAAGATATATAGAATTTAACTACAGGCAATCCGAGAGAGAGGGGGAGAGATAGACTGACACCATTGCTGAACTATTTGATTACTCATTAAGTCAAACCCCATTGAGGTTTGAAGCTAGTACCTACTTTTTACGTCCTTCTGTTGTGAAGTTTAGCCGGTAAAAGAGACCACAAACCCCTTCGAAAAAAATGACGTCATATTTCAACTTCCGTTATCCATCGAGGTCATACTTTTACTCTTACATCCGTCAATCATTCAGCAAGTTGTCGTTCGCTGCGTAGTCGTTTTAATTAACCGTTATTCTTTTCCATTCTCGGATGAGAATCTTCCGTTCTGAACAGTAATAGCCATGACGACGACGGCGATGGCTGTCTTTGTTGCGAAACTGGTCTATGCAATTGAAGAGTTCGAATGCAAAAC
The DNA here is from genome assembly GCA_963556195.1 of Sepiola atlantica. NCBI lineage: Eukaryota > Metazoa > Mollusca > Cephalopoda > Sepiida > Sepiolidae > Sepiola > Sepiola atlantica. The sequence continues at coordinate 76,340,205 of OY744536.1, read as the reverse complement.
GCGATAAATCCAATTTCTTTAAATTAAAAAAAATCAAACAATACAAGGACTAAGGTCCATCATTTAAATTCCTCGGCCTAACATCAACATGTAACATGAACTGAAACAAATACATAGAAGACATTGCCAAGGCTGCTGCAAAAAAGGTGCACCCTCTACTGTGTTAAAAAAACTTATCACGCCTGAGAGTATCCTATATCCCTACAAAGACACCATTCGTCCATGCATGGAGTATTGTTGTCAAATCTGAACGGATGCATCAACTACTGGCCTCTCCCTCTTAGACAGGGTCCAAAAAAGAGTCTCTAATCTAATAGGTCCCAAACTGTCTACCAATAACCAGCCTCTGTCCTATCGCCGCAATGTTGGATCCTTGTGCTTGTTTTTACAAGTACTTTCATTGAATGTGCTCCGATGAACTTGCTGTAATGGTGTCAACGTAAATATCCCCGACCGACTCAACAATCAGCAAACTCCCACTCCTTCACTGTAGAAGTTCCCAGATGGCGGTAGGCTTTCTACTCTAATAGCTTTCTTCCTCGTACAGCTAGTCTTTGGAATTCCCTCCCTGCTCATTGTTTCCAAGACTGTACCGACATGCAGAAACCTAAATGTAATGTGAACAAACATATCACTGCACAACTCCCCACGTAGGATGACCCTATAAATATGACCCCTAATTCACAACAGTAACCTCTTACGTCTCAGTGGCAATGTGCATTGTTTGGGGTGAATCAAAGTTTATATATATATATATATATATATATATATATATATATATATATATATATATAGAGAGAGAGAGAGAGAGAGAGAGAGAGAGAGAGAGAGAGAGAGAGAGAGAGAGAGAGGAGCTTCATCTAAATGCTCATGTTAATTTATAGCAAAACATCAATTAAAAAAATTATGCCGTTTCATATTATGGAAAGCAACATTTTTAAAGTGTGGTAAATTAATGGCGTTCTCGCGTTTTGAGATTGGAATGCCGATCCTGGTCGCTTTTGGAATTCAAGACTGAGTATATTTTGACATTTTCTGATTTATGAAAATCGGTAGTTAAATTTGTAAAATAATCATTTGGTTTTGTTGTTTAAAACAAACGTGTAAAACAAAAACTGTTTTTAAGAAATACCGGCAGCCGATCGAAAAAAAAAAACGGGGCAGAACAGATATTGTTACTGAGTAACGATGACGTCCTGTGCTTTGTCCCCATTGAGACTCCGACAGAGAGCTCACTGTACATAAAGAAATGAGTGGACACTAGGATACTGTCGGTATATGTTATCAATGAAAGTGAACAACGTAAATTCTGTTCGTTTCATGTCTTCATTTGTGATCAAACCGGCGGAAGAAAATATTTCTCGGCCGAAGAAAACAAATATGAGACGATTTTCAGTTTTATATAACGTGACATCCTCAATGAAGATAATGGTTACGTGACATAACCATAAGAAGCAACGTCACGTATAAACATTTGCGGAACATTACAGATTTCCATACGTAGTGGCCGTAAAGAAGATAGAGGATCACAACGTTAGATTAAATCGGCAACCCATAAACAAGAAAATAACAAGTATTTCCTGGAACACAGTTGTATAACAATAATATGCACACACATTTATGTAGCTTTTGTTTGGAGAGACACATTCCAGCTGATAAATCTGATAGATGATAATTCTTGGTTAAGGAACTTTCGAGTTTTCTTGGAGCATTTGTTCCTTACAGGAGTTTCATTCGGAGATACTTAATTTATAGTCATTTGCTTCCCTGTCTTTGATTGGTCGCTGATTTTTTCTGTCTGAACTGCTAAAATGTTGATAATTTTATAGAGGACCATTCTGATTGGCTAACCAACTACAGATGGTTTCGCTTTTTTTCTTTTTACTATTTTATGATTGGTCAGCCAATCAAAACCTTCGTTTTACGCATCTAAAAGGAGCATCCAAGCAAGTCGGAATATAGAGGTTTGGTATACTAGCACGTCTTTTAATTTTGACAGCTAGGCTGATTATCCGATGTGGTTATGACGTAGCTGGTATAGTATAAATTAAATTCGCATCTCTATTCCTCCTCTGCTTCTTTCTGTCTATTTATCTCTCTTTTCCCCCTCTCTCATATGCTAGAGACACCTAGACACATGGAATAGACACATAGACACATGTCATTTCACACATAGGTCACACCATACACACGCAAAAATCGACACACACACGCGTTCGATTTAAGATGAATTTTGCTCATCTTCGATTTTAAAAGAATTCAATAAAATTCCACTGTCAAAATAGTAAAACAGATACGAAAATTAAGCGGAAGAATCCAATAGAGAGAGGGGGAGAGAGGGAGGGGATGGGAGAGGGGGAGATAGGGAGGGGAGGAGAGAGGGGGGAGCAAAAACAGAGAAAAGAGAAAGGAATGGAGAGTGGAATAGAGAGAAAGAAAGAGAAAGGGAAAGAGAGTACAAATGAGATAAAGAGAGAGAGAGAGAGAAAAAAAGAGAGGGAGACCGAGAAAGAGAGAGAAGGGGAGAGAGGGGGAGAGAGGGAGAGATTAAAAAAGATAAAGGAATGGAGAGTGGAATAGAGAGAAAGAAAGAGAAATAGAAAGAGAGTAAAAATGAGAGAAAGAGAGATAGAGAAAGAAAGGCTGAGAGAAAGTGAGAAAGAGAGAAAGAAAGGGAGGGAGGTTGTACTAGTCGTCATAAATAGTAAAACTGTTTTCACAATACTTTTTCAGTAGATTTTATCTCCAATCAAATTAAATACAGAAAAATGTTAAACTATTTATCTTTCAATTGTCATTTCTTTCATTTCTTCTTCTTCTTCTTCTTCTTCTTCTTCTTCTTCTTCTTCTTCTTCTTTTTGTTGTAGTAGTAAAAGAAGTAGTACGCTATGGTAATTTTCTATTTGTACGTACGTTATCACCTCTACCTATTTTTTTAAAAGATGCGATCGTCCGATCGTCGAATATGTCATGTAAAAACCATGTTATTAAATTTCATCTCATACGCTGATGTGTAGAATGTGAAACTCGAATGAAAATACACCTTTTTTGTCTTTTGCCAAGGAACTAAGTGTAGTATCTGTTTTGTCTAAAAAATAGTACAATAATATCGTGGGGTCTGCGTTCATGTTGGACGCCCATAGAATAAAAATATGTTTAAGCACAGCAGCAATATGCAACAGATGACGCATACAACTGTGGAATTTCCACAGGTTCCGCTTGTTGTTGTTGTCATTCTTCTTCTTCTTCTTCTTATTATTATTATTATTATTATTATTATTATTATTATTATTATTATTATTATTATTATTATTATTGTTATTATTATTATTATTATTCGTGTATATATATATATATATATATATATATATATATATATATATATACACATGTATGTATATATATATATATATATATATATATATATATATATATATATATATATATATATATATATATAAAGTTGGCGCCCGTTTCATTGTTGCCTCAAAAATGTGCATCACTAAACCGTTAAGTAAGGCTGTGTCTAACATCTTTAAATTAATTATAAACCAAATAAATAAATAATTTCCATAAAAAAAAGTAAATTCTATAGTAATATAAACCTATTTTGGGTGGTAAATAATTCCGATCTAGTAAAAGAAAAATTAGATCGTATTAATTCTCGTAAACAGGCTAAATCAATCTCGACATATGATTTTAGTACATTATTTACAAAAATACCACATAAAGAACTTATTAAAGAATTAGGTAATACTGTAGATTTAGCTTTTGCAGGAGGAAAAGGTAAATACATAGACTTTGCAAAATCTAAAGCCTTTTGGTGTAAAAATAAAAATGGTAAGACGAGTGTATCCAAAACTGGTCTGATAATGCTTATAAGTCACCTTATAAAAGAGAGTTACTTTCAAATAGGGAATAAATTATTGCTCCAAACAATAGGTATTCCAATGGGTTTGGATTCGTCTCCATTTTGGGCAGATCTATATTTACATAGACTGGAATATATATATATATATATATATATATATATATATATATATATATATATATATATATATATATATATATATATATATATGTCATCATTAATAAAAAATGATATATCTAGAGCGTATAGTTATCATGGATGTAGGCGATATATTGACGACCTTGTTTGCATTAATGATAGCGAAGAGTTTGCAAATACTAAACATTTAATATATCCTAAAGAGTTAAAATTAAATTGTGAACATAAGGGAACACAAGCTACTTTTCTTGATTTGGATATAAAAATTGAAGATAAAATATTTATCTATAAACTGTTTGATAAAAGAAATTCATTCCCTTTTCGTATCGTGCGAATGCCATATAAAAATAGTACTAGCCCTGTGTATATATTTTACGGGAGTATTATGTCTGAATTTCTGAGGATCGCTCGTGTTACCTTAAAATTAGTAGATTTCATGCCCCCAATTTTTGATCTAATAATAAGAATGATTAACCAAGGTGGCGATCAAAATAAAATATTTGGACAATTAAATAAAGCAATTACTCGCCATCCTGATGCTTTTAAATCTTATCAAATTAATCAAAATAAACTGATAGAACAAATCATAGGATATATAAATAGAAATAATGTAGAATATATATAAACGTATATATAACACATCTACTAATTATAATAAGAAAAAACAATAAAAATACAGTAGAAAGAAAGAAAGAAATGTTAAAAAAAGAAGAAGAAGAAGAAGAAGAAGAAGAAGAAGAAGAAGAAGAAGAAGAAGAAGAAGAAAATCGACAGTTATGAACGCCGATTTTAAACACCGGGAGTTGGCAAAGAAGAAGAAGAAATAGAAAGAAAAAGAGAACAAATTAACGGTTAACTTATAGACGCAGATTTGAAACACTGAGAATAGAAAAAACTAGACAGTTGTGAACGCAGATTAGAAAAACTGTAAGTGAACAAGGAAGATTAATATTTATTTGAGGTTGACGACAACGGGGAGATGGACAACAAAGGAGGACGAGGGAGAGAAGGAGGAACTAAAGGTATATATATGTATGTATATATATATATATATATATATATACATATTTTTATTTTTTTTTTATTTTTTGATGTATTGATGTTTTTTATATTTATAATATAAAACTAAAAATAATACATTAATCACTTAAATAATAGTGTCATGGATTCGTCCAAACACTTTAAAATGCAGCAACATTTTTGTAAGTAACGGATAAATTTGATTAGACAGACGAACAGCGTAGATTTAGTATAAGGAACGTTTATGTTTTGTCTTTTAAGGGAAGTGGGGTCTGATCAACTCTGCTGGGAAGCCATGAAATTAAATACTGTTTTGTTTTTAAATTCCCGAAACAGTTTTTCATGGTAAACAACTGATGATCCCTTAAAATAGTGTTAGAAATAAACTAATATAATAACTGTAAAAAATAAATTGACTTACATGAGTGATTTTCCACTAGAAGACTTGGGACTATAATTTTTTTTTTTTTTTTTAATATAGTTTTAATGGTTGAGAAACTTCCGAGAATATATATATATATATATATATATATATATATATATATATAGGGCTTTACGCGCTCCACTACTTTTGGAGCTGCTCCTGCTCCTGCTCCAACGCCCAAAATTGGAGCTGGCTCCTCTCACGCTCCCCATTTTCAAAAAGGAGCGGCTCTTTTTCAGCGCTTCATAATAAAAATGTACCTTCTTTCATAAACGTTCTATTCTGCCAATGAGTGGTCGAAGGATAGGGGTTAGCGTCAAAGGATCTCGTCAATATGGGTTGAGATGTCACTTTAAGTGTAAGACCGTAAGATAATATTTGACAAAATCTCACTAATATTTTGAGAGTTATAGGAGAACATGTCGGACAAAGTATAGGATTATACGTAAATTTTTGTTTCCTGAGAACAAGAAAACAATTTTGCTTTTTTAAATACATGGACATTTTCTAAGAATTTAAAGCCAGTTTAAATGACTTTCTACTCGATAGTTTATAAATTCCTTTCAAGTTTTTCACACACACGAAATAATTGATGTTTTGTCAATTAAAATGGCTGACTTGTTTACGAAGAAATCTAAATGAATTATGATGGATTTAATCTCGAAACTTGATTACGAACCGGCTTGAAATAATAACATTATTTAGACAACGATTTTTTACATGGGGAGAAGTGGGGGGGTGCTTTGTTAACTATTCTGTACTTTCACGTAACAATTTAATAAACAGAAGATATCGTAAAAATTGAATTTAACTTGAAAATTTTATGTAAAAAATAACCCGGTCCAAACCTTTAATTTCGTAACGTAATTACGAACCGGATTGAAATAACATTATTTAGAAAGCCATTCTTAACATGGAGTATGGGGGGCTTTATTAACTATTCTGTACTTTCACCTAACAATTTAATAAACAAAAGATATCGTAAAAATTTAATTTAACTTGAAAATCTTATCTAAAAAAATAGCCCGGTTCGTAAACTGCACAAGTACCAAAAAAATAATATAAAAAATATTCTTCACTGGGGAGGGGGTAGCCCCGTATTTACAAGTATATCTCCTGTAAAAACGGTTCTAAAATCTATTTTCAATCGATATTTATTCGATAATTGCCGTGTTTTCCGTTGCCGAATTTTCCATTGACGAATTTTCCGTTGCCGAGTTTTCCGTTGACGAGTTTTCCTAAATTGTGTATTATACATACATACTGGTATCCAGTCAAGCAGACTATCTAGTCTAAGAGAAGAAAAACAACATAACTTTCACTAATACAGTTAGGAACGGTATGAATCCACATATATTTTACCCCAAAGTTATATGAATTAAATAGTAGGGTAGACTCTACTCTGAAACCTTGATTGGGCAACTTACCTCCCTTATCTAGAGTGCTAATTTTCGGAGTTTTTATTCAACAGAAAGATAGTAGTGTACTTTTTAAAAGGGCCTTAGTAATTATCTCAGGTCAGCTAGTAAACATTTTGAATTCTCTCCCTCGCCCCCTCCCGACGTGCACTCAGATTGTGGCAAAATCGTTCGTACCCCTAACTCAAATGTATTTCAACTTTTATTAATCTTTCCAAAGAAATAGATCGCTCAAGTCACTGACTGCAATAAAAACTTTAATGACGCCTTTGATCTGTCTCATCGCTTGATAGCAAATCGACGGGGTTGGGGGGGGGGGGGGGGTTAACGAATAAAACAATAAAAAAAAATTGTTAAAACATTACAATTAAATCGTCTTCCGCCTGAACCCCCAGAGATATAATTTAAAAAAATAATTCAGAGTAAACTCTGAGACTTTCTTTACTTTTCCTTTATATTGCTGAATAAAAAACTAATGTTTAAAAAAAAATCAAATAATTTTGGAGCGAGAAGCGCGGAGCGATAAAACCACCGCTCTTTAGTCCCAAATGGAGTTGCTCCCGCTCAACTCCCGCTGAATATAAAATGAGCCCTCCTCTCCTTCGCTCCAGCAAAAAGGAGCGTGCTCCTGGAGCGCGCTCCTTTTTGGAGGGCTCCATAAAGCCCTGTATATATATATATATATATATATATATATATATATATATATATATATATATATATATATATATATATATATATATTTAGGCAAACATTATTAAATAACACGGAGTGTTTTTGCTTGATAAGACTTTTTTTATTTTTTCAATTTTCCGAATGGTCCATTTAGTGTTTCGGTCAAATTGCTGTATGGAAGTTCCATGTGTTTCTTGTTCCATTTTATTTTATTTTTTGGCGAGTACTTTCGATTTGATTGGTCAAATCATCTTCAAGCGGTGTTAATTTTGGTTTCTTAAAAAAATATGTCTTTACTGTTGATTTTTTTATTATTATAACGGCCTGTAATTTACAACTTAAAATGAGCGTCTATAATATTGAGATGTTACATGAGAACGTGATTACGTTCTAAGAGCATGAAAGTTTCAAAAGTTTGATTGCTTCACTGTTAAGAATTTGAGTACGTTCTGAGCGCGTTCAAGATTCAAACGTATAATTGCTAGAATTTGGTTACGTTTATTACTCTGCTAGAGTAAAACCGATGTAAGAATTAGTTTTATTGTTATTGTTGGAGATACATTCTCCCATGGGCATTACAATTGATATATTACATTGGTTCTTCCTAATGTACTTTGGGTCTGACAAATGTTATTTTAAACTACATGGTTCGGTGTTTTCATTTTTTTGTAATAAATGATGAATCTTATTTTATTAGCAGATTTGATGGTGGTTATGTAGAGATGTATTATATTTTTTAATAGCTTTTTCATCCAATTTAAAGTTCGGATGCATTTGGTTACAGTAGAATAGATTTATGTTGTGGGAATTATTGAGCTGATAATTATTAGTATTGTCTAAGTTTCTAATCATTAATTTTATTTGTTCGCCTACAATATAATTGGGAAAGTGATTATTAATTAGGACTTGCTTAATGTTTTTTTATAATTCGTTAAGGAATATTTTTTGGTTGAAGAGATTAGTTTTGCACAGTTTAATAGATTTTTAATCATTGTAATTTTATATCGATATGAACATTCGCTTCTATAACTTAAAATGCATGTATTAATAGAGGTAGTTTTTTTTTATATAGAGAGAGGTGATGAATTCGTCATTGTTAGAGTCAAATGAGAACATTTAAAACAGGAAGTGTGTTATTAATATTAAGTTCATGGGTAAATGTAAGTACAGATTTATTTTGAAAAATGTCGTAGTTTTTTATCTCATCATTATTGTCTGCTAAAATAAGGATATTATCAACGTAACGGGCATAAACGTTGATGATATGCATTGTTAGAGACACGCACACACGCATAAACGACCACCCACACATGAATCCCCCCCCCCGTTAAAAGAGACACCCAACATTCATAATCGGCCTACGCAGTAAAGAGAAGCGAATAATTTTATGAAAAAAGAGATAACCAACTTTAAAAACTTTGATTATTAAGGAAAAACTTGTAGAACTTTTGAGAAACGTTCGGGAAACGTTTTAAGAGACTTTTGGTAACGATCTTTTAATCTTTTGGTAACGATCTTTTAATCTTTTGGTAACGATCTTTTAATCATTTGGTAACGATCTTTTAATCATTTGGTAACGATCTTTTAATCGGTATCGTTACATCTACCAAAACACACACACACACACACACGCACACACACATATATATATATATATATATATATATATATCTTTAAGTTAACACAAATATGTATGTTATAGCTCAATAGGGTACGACTAGAGCTCTTAATTTTACATCATGCAAATCTTAGTTATTCAGAGAAACATTCCAGATTACTTTCAAAAACAATTTATTGCCAGACTATTTTTTTCTGCCCATTTCAAGAACATATATTTTATGATACCATAAAAATATGGAATGTTGTTATTATTTACTCACTAGGAGTTCTCACACAGGTCATCAGTGATTGCTCACCGACAACCGGTGGTATTCCCTGGAGTCTGAGTGACAACAAGTCTCCACTGATTTCTAGTATTCTCCACCTCTTTTCGATAGCCACCGCAAATAAATTTGCAGTATCACAACAGCCGTTTACCATTGATTTCTCGCCGGCAAGGACCATTGGTGTTTTCTGGGGTTTGGGTGGCAGTAAGCCTCCCCGAGGTCCCAGCAGTTTCTGCACTTCCAGTGGAGGTCTGGTTTGTGCTGTCCCTCCTCGGTCTTCTCATCCTCCTTGACCCTGTGCAAATATTTTGTGTGGTGTCAGCCTAGACTGGTACCATTTTTTTTTTTTTTTTTTTTAATTATATATATATATATATATCATCAGCTGATGACGAATAGTGGACAACCATTATCAACAACGATAACAGCCAACGGCCAAGAACTGGAAACCGTAAACCAGTTCAAATACCTTGGCGCTATACTCAGCAACAAAGGATCCAAGACTGAAATCCTGGCAAGAGCAGCACAAACGGCAGCAGCACTTGCAAAACTGAAATCAATCTGGAAAGACGGAAACATTAGTCTCCGTTGCAAACTGAAGCTGCTGCATACACTAGTATTATCCATCTTTTTGTATGCATGCGAGTCATGGACCCTGACAGCCGAGCTCCAAAGAAAAATCCAAACGGTAGAAATGAGATGCTACAGAAGAGTGCTTGGCATCTCGTACTCAGACCGTGTCACAAACGAAGAAGTTCGCGCGCTCATCAACGCAAATCTGAACAACTACGAAGATTTGCTGACAACTGTAAAAAAAAGAAAGCTTGGATGGTATGGTCACGTGACAAGGGGCAGCGGTCTCTCCAAAACCATCCTGCAGGGAGCAGTGCAAGGCAAGAGAAGGAGGGGTAGACAACACAAAAGATGGACGGACAACATCAAAGAGTGGACGGGCTACAACTTCGCTACAACCCAGTCCATTGCCCATGACCGTCAGAAGTGGAGACAGCTGGTGTGGAGTTCATTGGTGCAGCGCCCCTACGACCCAGGAGGGGGTTAAGGGACCAAGTCAAGTCAAGTCAAGTCATATATATATATATATATATATATATATATATATATATATATATATATATATATATATATATATATATATATATATATTGATTTTATTCCATTAGTTGCGACAAAACAAGTTTTGTTTCATTGGTGCAAATAGCGACCAACTCATCGGGCCGAAAACTTGTTTTGTCGCAACTAATGGAATAAAATCAAAAAATATATATATTGCTCTGAATTTTCATTGAGCACTCTCATAAACCCGGTTTCAACTTCCTTCGGATTCATACCCCCTGGATATTTGTAACAAGTTAATTATATATATATATATATATATATATATATATATATATATATATATATATATTTAAAAAAAAATTCAATTCCTTTTTTAATTATTTTTTATTTATTTTTTTTTTATTTTTTTATTAATTTATTATTTTTTTTTAAATATTTTTTTTTTGGGGGGGGGGAGCTGATTATTTTTCATTTATTTATTTTTTGAGGGGAGCTGATTATTTTTTATTTATTTATTTATTTTGTGGGGTGGGGTGGGGTGGGGTGGGGTGGGGTGAGCTTATGGTGTTTCTTGCTATTTCTGTTCATTGGTCCATTTTTGTGTTGTGTCAGTTGAGGCCGTAATAATTTATTGGGGGGAGGGGGCCTTATTAAGTGGTGTTTCTTGCATTTTCTGTTTCTTTGTTTGTGGTGTGTTCTTTCATTAGTTTTGTTTTCTTCCTGTGTTAGATTCAGTATGATCCTTCGTAGCTTATGCGGGTTAGTTTCCGCATTCAATAATTTTTCTTAAGATTGTAGCTGTTTTGATCATTGCTGACCTCTGTATAGTTCCAATGATTCATTTGATTCCAATTTCTCCCAGTCGTTTTTTCAGGTTTTTTGGGGATTGTTCCTAGTGCTCCTACGATTATTGGTATTATACTGACTTTCTTCATGCTCCATTATTATTATAATTATTATTATTATTATTATTATTATTATTATTATTATTATTATTATTATTATTATTATTATTATTATTATTATTGTTATTGTTATTGTTATTGTTATTGTTGTTGTTGTTGTTGTTGTTGGTAGTAGTAGTAGTAGTAGTTTATTTATTCATTTATTTTCTCATATAGAAATAAAGAGACTTATATTTCCATCTACATATATGTTTGTAGTGTATATTGACACTTTATGTCGGAAATAATTATTCCGATTTTGATCAAAATCCGTTACATCATTTTAATTGTAGAAAATGTCTCAAATTTAAGGCTTTAGCTTAAGGGGTTTTAAGAAAAAATTGAAGTTCAGGGAATTTTGCATGGTTGGCGTCTAATGGTTATGGATCAAATTCAATGTAAATCTGATATATTTGAATTTTTAAATGGGAAGTTATGCCCACTAAAAATTCTTTTAAAATCCTCCAAAGAAACTAAAATTTGGGGAATATTTATTAATTGATGTCTAATATTTATTAATTGATGTCTAATATTTATTAATTGATGTCGAATATTTATTAATTGGTGTATAATATTTATTAATTGATGTCTAATATTTATTAATTGATGTCTAATATTTATTAATTGGTGTCTAATATTTATTAATTGATGTCTAATATTTATTAATTGATGTCTAATATTTATTAATTGGTGTCTAATATTTATTAATTGGTGTCTAATATTTATTAATTGATGCCTAATATTTATTAATTGGTGTCTAATATTTATTAATTGATGCCTAATATTTATTAATTGATGTCTAATATTTATTAATTGGTGTCTAATATTTATTAATTGATGTCTAATATTTATTAATTGATGTCTAATATTTATTAATTGATGTCTAATATTTATTAATTGGTGTCTAATATTTATTAATTGATGCCTAATATTTATTAATTGATGTCTAATATTTATTAATTGGTGTCTAATATTTATTCATTGATGTCTAATATTTATTAATTGGTGTCTAATATTTATTAATTGATATCTAATATTTATTAATTGGTGTCTAATATTTATTAATTGATGTCTAATATTTATTAATTGGTGTCTAATATTTATTAATTGATGTCTAATATTTATTAATTGGTGTTTAATATTTATTAATTGATGTCTAATATTTATTAATTGGTGTCTAATATTTATTAATTGATGTCTAATATTTATTAATTGATGTCTAATACCCGTTGTTAAGATTTTAAAAGAATCGGAGGCATCTGAATTTTTACAAAAACCCTTTTTACACTCTTTGCATTAAACTAAATGTAGCCTAACTTTGAAGCCCTTACGCCTATGTATATTTGACGGTTTAAATTATTTTCAAATTCTGTTTCAAATGAAGACTATACACAAAGGTATTAACGTTGTTTGCAGCTGTTTTCAACTAATATTTATTTCAAGTCATACAATGCAACATTATTTTGTTCAAACATCGAATCTCAACAGAACAGCATTTCGTGTGCACCAGAAAACAAAAAACTAATTTAACATATTATAGAGGTATTTGACAATGGATCTATTCTTGTGAGTTTTGTTTTGTTTTGCGGGAACTTGAACATTTTCGGACATTGTTGTGTTTTTTTTTCCTTTTTTTCTTCACTATGAAAACAAGTCATAGTCCACGCATGAAAACGTTATAACTACATTTAAATATGAAAAATAATTCATCTCATTATGCGAGTAGAGAGTGTATATACAGGGTGTGTTGAAAGTAACTGCTTATTATTAAAGTATCATACTTTATTATAGAAAGGCTCCCAGTCCCTGCAATCATCGGGTCAGTGATTATTCTTTTCTAATCTCCATGCAGCACGTTTCGGTAAAAAAACAAAAACATTATTCATTGCCAAATTTAAACCAATACTTCCTCTGCCACACGAGCCCCGATTATATTGTTATTATCCTGATGCTAAAATTCTAAATGTTCTATTTGGCACAATAATAGAAATATCGTAAGAAGATGTTTTGAATTGTATTCATCTCTATAATTGAGACTCTAACTGAAGAATTATAAGAGTGGTCTCTCTTACTTATTCCGTTTTGTAAATCTCCCTCCAGCATGTTTTAAAAATATTCAGATTTCTATATTCTCCATGTGAGTGAAATTAGATATTTTTTATTCCCAGAAAGAGAGTGCATTTTCTCGTTGCTCAGTATAATTCAGAGGAGATAACTTGGATATGGTCCAAGGAATATCACTCTTGATAATTCTGAGTCAACAAAAAGATGTTTTAAATTGTATTCTTCTCTTGAATTTCGACCTTTAAAATAATCGGAATGTATATACAGCGGTGTGTGTAAAGTAACTCCCTATTATCAAGTGTTCGTAATTTATTACTGAAATATAATTCTTACAAGAAATGAATATAGCATGGGGTTTATGTAGAATTCAATATGGCCGCCAGCATCCGTCATCAGATTCTCAAGCCGCTTTGGAGCCGCATCAAGTGTTTTTACAAAGCAGCCTTTTACTCTATTTTTCCTTTAGTCCTCACATTCAATGGACGATGTTTCTGGCAAAGGGGGAGAATTGCTGTTTTCTGGGCCAGCTGTTGTTCTGGGTGATGTACGTTAGTTTATTGCCAATAACATGATACAACAATAACAAATGAAAATTGGCTAGCCAGAATCCAAGTTTGATTTATCAACTTAAATGCTATTTGGGTCCGACTTTAAAATTTGGCAGACATAATCGTCCACTCAATAATAAAGAGCAATGTGAGTTAGTGAGTAAAAAACCTTCCGGACAAATCCATTTCAAGTATTTAGGGGAATTGAGAAAGCAAATATATTTCAATTTTTTCTTTCTGCTTTCTGTACCGATTTATACGTTTTTGTTTCTAACTCGCTATTATTAAGTGCTCGTAATTTGTTACTGAAATATAATTCTTACAAGAATTGAATCTGATAAGAAAATCTATAGTATAAGGTTTTATCTAGAATTCAATATGGGTACCAGCATCCCCCACCAGCTTTTCAGTCAACCTGGGAACCGCATCAACTGATTTAACAAATAAGTGATGTTTTCGTTTTTTTTTATGAGTCACCATCGAAGATAAAGGTGAGATGGATGGATTGACAGTTAAAAACAGCAATTCTTCCCCCTTTGTCAGAAACATCACTCATGGAGTGTGAGGACTTTCATTTTTGGGGTCGACTGTTATTTTGAGTGGGTGGTATGTGGAGAATTAAAGTCTTTTCATCGTATTCATCATTTAACAGAAAAACGGGAAAATAGTTACTTGTGAAATCAGTTGATGCGGTTCCCAGCCGGCTTGAGAAGCTGATGATTAATTCTAAAGAAAACCCCATGCTACACACTTTATTATCATATTTATTGGAATGTGAGGACCAAAGGACAAAAAAGGGGAAAACGAAGGTTATGAGGCTGCCCTCTTATTTTGTCCTTTGGTCCTAATGTTCCACGAGCGATATTTATGACAAAGGGGAGAATTGCTGTTTTCTAGGTGAGCTATTCTTTTAAATTTGTGTGATGCGAAGACTTTCAATCCTCTCATCGTATTCATCATCATTTAATTGCCAAGTTATAAATCTCATTAACCATTATCCCTGAGTGATTTTAACCTTGATAAGTAACTAAAGAAATAACAAAAATTACCCCCAAAATTGTTACTTGTGAAATCAGTTGATGCTGTTCCCAGGCGGCTTGAGAAGCTGGTGACAAATGCTCGCGCCCATATTGAATTCTAAATAAAACCGTATTCTACACCGATTCTTACCATACTTCTTGTCAGAGTTCTTATCATATTTCTCAGAATTATATCTCAGTACTAAATTACGATCACTTAATAATGGTAGGAAGTCGTTTTCCAGACAACCTGTATTATTTGAAAGGACGATTTATTTGTGTCGCTTTGAAATAGGCCGGAAATGTCCCTTGTGTAGTTAGAGGGACCTTAACGGCGCTTCCTGAGCAGATTTGACCTCTTGGAAATGTCGTCTACGCAGGATAACAACAGTGTATTGGCAAGAATAACCAAAAATGCCATTCACCGAATTTATTTGCGACCTTATCTTCTTGGCTAGTCGCCTACTTTTCTGGCCTCAATCTCTGTTGACTTTCAAACCTGCTAACAAGCAAGCCGCACTAATAAGCAAGCCAACAAAAGATCTACAATGTAGTGTCATCGACAAGGAAGAAGAAGAAGAAGAAGAAGAAGATCCCCTCCCCCCCCCCCCCCCCCAAAAAAATGTCACCCATGGAATCGT
Source organism: Sepiola atlantica (assembly GCA_963556195.1). Classification (NCBI taxonomy): domain Eukaryota; kingdom Metazoa; phylum Mollusca; class Cephalopoda; order Sepiida; family Sepiolidae; genus Sepiola; species Sepiola atlantica. The sequence continues at coordinate 76,324,480 of OY744536.1, read as the reverse complement.
TAATAAAATTCACAATCATTCCTACCATCTAATCATTTTTGGTAAGAATAAATTCAGTCTATGCCTGACTTGTCCACCAAGTTTCAGGCAAGAATGCCCAAAATAATTTTCAGTGAAAGGAATGTTCATTTGATAAATCACCAGGATTCGATAAGCGTTTTAGCAACTTCTTCGCTGCATCCATTTTCTTTCCTTCTTCTTCCACATACATTTTTGTGATCGACTTTTAGGAGAATAAATACTGAAATATGAAACGTTTTTGATTTTCATCATTCTCTCAAGGCGGTTCTCTTTCATCAGAATTACGAATCACATCTTCATCAAAATGTTACCTGAGATTCGTTAAGGAAGTCCACATTCATTTTTAGAAATAATCCAGATCTTTTGTCTTTTTTTATTATACTGCAAAAAATTAAATGGAATCATTAATAACATTCATTTTTCTATACAATCTTACCATATTTGATACAAATTAATGTCAGTCTATGCCTGCCTTGTCCACCAAGTTTCAGGCAAGAATACCCAACAGTCTTTGTTTTATCGCCGTTCAATGATAATAAGCACATGTGGATGCGATATGCAAAATTGTCGATAACTCTGACACACTCCTTTCTTGACCCTAACCCTAACCCTAACCCTAACTCCTTTCTTGACCCTAACCCTAACTCCTTTCTTGACCCTAACCCTAACCCTAACCCTAACTCCTTTCTTGACCCTAACCCTAACCCTAACTCTAACCCTAACCTTAACTCCTTTCTTGACACTAACCCTAACCCTAACTCTAACCCTAACCCTAACTCCTTTCTTGACCCTAACCCTAACCCTAACTCCTTTCTTGACCCTAATCCTAACCCTAACTCCTTTCTTGACCCTAACCCTAACCCTAACTCCTTTCGTGACCCTAACCCTAACCCTAACCCTAACACCTTTCTTGACCCTAACCCTAACTCTAACCCTAACTCCTTTCTTGACCCTAACCCTAACCCTAACTCTTTTCTTGACCCTAACCCTAACCCTAACTCCTTTCTTGACCCTAACCCTAACCCTAACTCCTTTCTTGACCCTAACCCTAACCCTAACTCCTTTCTTGACCCTAACCCTAACCCTAACTCTAACCCTAACCCTAACTCCTTTCTTGACCCTAACCCTAACCCTAACTCCTTTCTTGACCCTAACCCTAACCCTAACCCTAACTCCTTTCTTGACCCTAACCCTAACCCTAACTCTAACCCTTACCCTAACTCCTTTCTTGACCCTAACCCTAACCCTAACTCCTTTCTTGACCCTAACCCTAATCCTAACCCTAACTCCTTTCTTGACCCTAACCCTAACCCTAACTCTAACCCTAACACTAACTCCTTTCTTGACCCTAACCCTAACCCTAACTCCTTTCTTGACCCTAACCCTAACCCTAACTCCTTTCTTGACCCTAACCCTAACCCTAACTCTAACCCTAACCCTAACTTCTTTCTTGACCCTAACCCTAACTCCTTTCTTGACCCTAACCCTAACCCTAACTCATTTCTTGACCCTAACCCTAACCCTAACTCTAACCCTAACCCTAACTCATTTCTTGACCCTAACCCTAACCCTAACTCCTTTCTTGACCCTAACCCTAACCCTAACTCTAACCCTAACCCTAACTCCTTTTGTTGACCCTAACCCTAACCCTAACCCTAACTCCTTTCTTGACCCTAACCCTAACCCTAACCCTAACCCTAACCCTAACTCTTTTCTTGACCCTAACCCTAACCCTAACCCTAACCCTAACTCTTTTCTTGACCCTAACCCTAACCTTAACTCTAACCCTAACCCAAACCCATTTCTTGACCCTAACCCTAACCCTAACTCTAACCCTAACCCTAACTCCTTTCTTGACCCTAACCCTAACCCTAACCCTAACCCTAACTCTAACCCTAACCCTAACTCCTTTCTTGACCCTAACCCTAACCCTAACCCTAACCCTAACCCTGACCTTCTTCAATTCAAGAATAGTCTGGGGATTGTTTTGATAGACAGTATCTTTGAGATAACCCCAACAAATAAAAATCTGGCAGTGGAGGGGTGGGGTTACGGTCATTGAGTTCATTCAGAATCATACCTCGTACTGATGAGACGATCACCAAAGTGTCTTCGCATATTTAAATGATATGCGAAGACACCTTGGTGATCGTCTCATCAGTACGAGGTATGATTAAATAAAAAAAAACTGTTGGACGCTCATAACGGAAACTTGGTGGACAAGCTAGACATAGAGTAAAGTGTATTTGTACCAAATGTGGTTGGATTGTACAAAGGATTGTGAATTTTATCAACGATTCCATGGTGGCATTTCTGGGGGGGGGGGGCATCCTGCATATATTCTTCTTCTTCTTCTTCGTCTTCTTCTCTGTCGGCCATACTACATTGTAGATGTTTTATTGACTTGCTTACCAGTGTAGCTTGTTTACAGGTTTGAAAGTCCACAGTGATTGAGACAAAAAACTGGGCGAGTACATCTCTTACCGATTAGACGATCACCAAAGTGACCCCGCACATCATTTTCTTTTTTGGTGGTGGGGGTGAGGGATTAGCCAGCCTATAAAATGATATAATGAATATCATAATCTTTATCATTATCTTGACATCGTTTTTATTAGAGCTTGCAAAAAACGACAATTCTGAAAACCTCGTTTAAGTGATAGTCATTTTTCTTTTCTTCTTCATTTTCCGTTCTTCTTCTTCTTCTTCTTCTTATTCTTCTTCTTTTATTTCTACTTATTCTTCTTTTTCTTCTTCTTTTCTTCTTTTCTTCTATTTCTACTTCTTCTTCTTCTTCTTCTTCTTCTTCTTCTTCTTCTTCTTCTTCTTCTGTTGGTTTTCAGCCGGTTTTATGAATCCGGAAAAATGTTTTATTTTCAAAGTTTCCGGCGTGATGGGTGGTGTCGGTCATTGCGCGATTCAACCTTATAATAAAACGATCCCCTCATTAACCCGGTCCGAACGTGTAAAACTTTTAAAATGTGATTTTGATTGTAAGTATTCACATCCTTGCACATTCCATGTTGAAAACAGTACACAAATATAATAAAATCGAAGATACAATGAGAGAAAAAAATTAGTAATTATAGAATACTATTTTTACTGCTAAAAGAATCAAATTAAGGAATTATTTTCATTTGCGCGCCGTTTTCAACATAGACAAATCTCGTCTGTGATATTAAAATGTTTACACTGTTACAGGCTACGACATTTGACTTATTGCGGAGGAATGAATGTAGATAAAATGCTTATATATAAAACACCAATCAGCGAAACATAAAAATGCTTTTGTGGCAACAGTGCAACCAAGATAGGAAATTGATATGTTGCTATCTCTTTTAATGAAACAGACAGCACTCAGCTTGCTAAAGGCTGATTGACGATATTTCTTCAAAGGAAAATAATAGAAAAATCTTTCCCAAATTACAAACATTAAAATCAGTTTTAGCAGATCAGTTTCGGTGTTAGTGAACATCATATGAAAACCGGTTTTACCCGGAATTTCTTTAATCGATTTTTACTTTTTTATGGAAACACATAACAATAAGAAGCAACGTCACACATCAATATTTGAATTGGCAATACACTACGAAGCGTTGAAAGCACGTTACGTTACAAATTTATCTGAAACCCCCTGAGAAAGAACTAAGGAGCCGCATGATATATAATTACTTGCGGGCGTAGCTCGGGGATTCTTTTTTTATGTAAATCACACCAGACAAGGCATGAATCCACTTGATGTAAAGAGCTAACAAAAACGAAAGATGATTATCGTAAAGACAGGAGATGCCTATTAACCTTAGTCTTGGTAAGAGGAAAACAGTCAGCAGGAAGAGAGTTCCACAAGCCTGCAGTTCTTGGGAAGAAGCTACTGGAATAGGAAGCTGTATTACAATGAGGTGTCAAAACAGCGAATTGATGGAGACCCCTAGACCATCGAGTCAAACAGACTGGAACGAAAGAAGCAGGGAATAGATCATATAATTCTGAAGGACACATGCCATAATAGTATTTATAAAAAAGACTGAGACTAACAACATCACGTCTGTGAGAGAGAGAAGGTGCAGAGAAGAAGAAAGGGGGTGACCAATCAAATTATAGATACGTTTCTGCATCTTATCAAGGACCCTCAAATGTGACAGAGATTGACCATCCCAAATATGACAACAGTACTCCGTACAAGGTCTGATAGTAGATTTGTAGAGATAGAGAATAGTCTCAGGTGTGAGAAAGTGTTTGGAACGATGGAGAGAACCGACTTTACGAGAAGTAAAAAAACAATGGATCTAATGTATGAACTCCATGACAGATTTGATGAGAACGAAAGCCCAAGAAGTCGATTTCTCCTTAAGAGCAAATCCATCCATGAGAATCGCAGGAAGAAACGGGACACGCCTACTTCTTATAAATGGATTGGAAATGATGAAATAGGTGAGCGTTTGATTTGACAAACCATGTTAGATCTTAAAACAGATGAATAAGTGTCACACATCAAACGGATCAGTTGTCTCCAAACACGAAGAACAACTGCGACCATGGAATCAGTAAAAGATACAAGAAAAGATGTTTCGGTATTTTTTATGTATAATTTGTATTATTCGAACTACTGTTCTCATCTTGAATGTTATTCCCACAACATTTCGGCCGATGTAATCTCCGACCTTTTTCAGGTGTGTCTGGTCGAACTCGGGAATCTTTATGTCGAACTCGGGAATCTGCAAGGAATTTCGAACGGAACCTTTTATTTAATCCGCCGGAGTAGATTTCTCTCGTTCCGTCAGCCATGACCAGGTAAAAGTCTTAAGTAATTCGTAATTGTATTCTTAGTATCGCCCACACTGAGGATTGAACCTTCAACCCCCAGAAGACTGTCCCTTAGAACTGATTATTACTAAGCAGTTTATCGGTTACACCATGAGTCCTTGTGGACAATTCTAGTATGAATGTTAGGAAATGCGGAGTCTTACTTGATTATCACTGATTAGGTTATTTCTATGGCAGGTGCTCGACTGAGCTTCAATCTGTAAAACATTCACTACAAAAACTCGTCTAGCTACAACCACCGTCAATAATTTCTCCTTCTCTCTGTGTGTGCCTAAAACTTAACGAAACTTCCATGAGCATAGCTTCTTCCCTAGAACTACCCATCTGTGAAACATAATACTTCGGGGCTGCTTCCAAGCTGACTACAACATGCTCATTTTAAAGTCCAATCTAAACAAATTCTTGTTCAGCCGTCCTCTTTAATAATCCAATTCTGCCAAATTTCCACCATCATTATCAATTATAACGGTGTTGTCTAACCGTCAACCTGACACTCATTAACCCTTATCCTCGAGAGGCCTTTGGGCCTTGATAAGTGGTAACTCTTTAATATGTATATATGAACGCAATCTTACATGTATAGAAACGTAGTAAATGATATATATATATATATATATATATATATATATATATATATATATATATATATATATATGTTGCATACCTTGCTTTTCTCTCTCGTTGTGTAGAGGGTTGGTGTGTCGTCTAGTGGATGAATTCCTTGTTCTTTCCTTCCTGCCGTGAACCACGCCGTCCGTGTCTGTAACAAAAGCGTCAGGACGCACTCCGAAGACAACCCCTCTTTTACATTTAATTCGTTTTATTACAAGCGTTGTTATTTTAACTGGGAGTCATTCACTACGTCGAGAGAGAGGGAGAGAGAGCAAATTACTACTTTATCGTAGTTAGTTAACTGTTTTCTTAACCATTCATAGAGAGGGGGAAGGATTTCTCGCGCTTGTATTCCCTTAAGGAAAATATCCCTTATTTTTACATCGTGAAGCGCACGTCCTGCTCGGTTCGCCTTCCGAATCAGACTGATTACAAACTCGCTTCTCGCGAGAACGAGTGACGTCACAGATCCCTTTGTTTCCCACGCAAGGCCCGCGACGTAACAGAGTCTCTCGCAGGTGCAGACTGACCCTTGATCTGGGGTATCGTCACACGGTAACCTTGTCACGTCTGTTAGCTCTGACTGTGAGAACAGGCCCTAATCTGCACTCGACTGCACCCGCGTTAACTCGCGCAAGTCAAACCAACGATTTCCAACAGATACGTCCATTCCCATAGGGCTATTATCCAACATAGATATTTTAATATTTTACCTACGTACAACGTTGTTTCAAGCTTACGGCTCTCATCAGTGCAGGCAAGTAACAATCTCAGACGATCACAGGGCACAAACTCAGTTCACCGAGACACCTTTAATCTGTAAGTGTCTGCCCAGTCTCTTAGGCCACGGAAGATTGTCATGCAATAACGGAGGAATTTAGTTATATTTAACACTGAAAGCGGCAAGCGTAAACATTAAGATATTCGATAGAACTCGACGACAGAGTCGGAGTATTACACTGGGGCTTCAGGTGAATGTCTATCTATATACTCTCTCCAACGGTGCTATTACTATATATATATATATATATATATATATATATATATATATATATATATATATATATATATATATATATATATATATATATATATATATTATATATATATATTACTAGCTTAACTCCCGTCTTAATTATGATTTAATATTCAAAACATCATGAATACATTTTTAAATATTCTGAAAATAGATATTCCACACATGATTTGAATATATGAAATATGAACCTAATAATAAAGGAAATCTCTAATTAGTAAAATCTATTAATTATTGAGCTTATATTACCGGGGTTATTGACAGAACTCATATGAGAATATGAAAATTATGTATAAAAAATAAAAAATAATATATATATATATATAGATAGATAGATAGATAGATATAGATATAGATATAGATATAGATATATTTATATATATATATATATATGTATATATATATATATATATGTATACACATCGAGAGAGAAAAATATAGAAATATATAAATATATTATATGTATATATATATATATATATTAACACAAGTGTACTTCATATATATATATATATATATATATATATATATATATATATATATATATATATATATATATATATATATATATATATATATTTATATTAACACGACGGTACTTCATAAATAGAGAGATGATAAGTATAAGACAAACGTGGTAAAAGAAAACATTGCCGAAATAAAACCGGATACGGGTTATAATTGGAAGAAAATTGAAAAGAACAAAACAGAATGGCGGGAAATAAATGAATGGCGGGAAAATAATCAGAGAAAATTGAAACGAAAATGGATTCAATGGAAAGAAAACAATAATGAAACAAAAGATAAAATAAACGGTCTAATTGGAAAGAAGAAGAAGGATGAGGAGGAGAAACAGAAGAGGAGGAAGAAGAAGAAGAACAACAATAACAACAACAACAACAACAACGATTGCTACCGTCTTTGTTTTGGAGTCATATCAAAAATGGCGAAGTGGAAATGAAAGGAAATCTTTCCGGTAATTGGCTCGAGATATTCCAGTCTATCCTCAATCGTTTGTTCATTTATAAGAATTTTGAATCCGAAAATACAAAATAACAATTTGGAATTCTTTTTTCGAACAAACAGAGAAAAGTTAACTAGTGCGAAAAGAAATGTTTTCCTTTCGAAAATCTTGGCAAATCATCATTTATTATTTCAGTGCATTCACACGGGTAGAATTCCTTGTTTTTGCGGCATATCAACCATTCGTGTATTTAGGGCGGAGAATACGCTTTTATGTTTTGTTATATTGGATGGTAAGTCAACGTTTGTAAGATTATTTAAGACCGATTAAATAGAATATCCATTAAAAAACAATAGACAGAAATATACTAATTAAAACAATATCCATTAGAAATAAAACACTGAAAAATACCCATTAAAACCATATACATCAGAAACAATACTAAAATATCCATTAAAACAATACACATAACCATATCCATTAAAACAATATCCATTAAAGACGATACACATAAAAAATACCCATTAAAACAATATCCATTTGAAACAATACACATAAAAATACCCATTAAAACAATATCCATTTGAAACAATACACATAAAAATGCCTATTAAAACAATATCTATTAAAGACAATACACATAAAAATACCCATTAAAACAATATCCATTTGAAACAATACACATAAAAATACCCATTAAAACAATATCCATTTGAAACAATACACATAAAAATGCCTATTAAAACAATATCTATTAAAGACAATACACATAAAAATACCCATTAAAACAATATCCATTTGAAACAATACACATAAAAATACCCATTAAAACAATATCCATTTGAAACAATATACATAAAAATGCCTATGAAAACAATATCTATTAAAGACAATGCACATAAAAATACCCATTAAAACAATATCCATTAGAAACAGTACACGTGAACATATCCATTAAAACAATATCCATTAAAGATATATATATATATATATATATATATATATATATATATATATATATATATATATATATCCGCAAGGTGTGGTGACGTATTTGAGGACAGATTAATATATACACATGTATGTCTCTTAAAACAGATAAAAACGTTTTGTAGGATAAAAAATTCATTGTATTGTAATTTTAATTATTGAAGCCATATTCAGCTTCGATAATGACTTTTATGTGAAGTATGCATCGCCAACATGCTAGGATCAAGTGATCCATGTTTGTATTGGACATTAGTCGAAGTATGGAAACTAGGAATTATTCAATGTGTTTGAGTTGTTTATTATGCCTTTTCTCAACTCTCTGTACATAGTAGTCCGAAAGATTGAGATCTAGAGAACTAAGAAGCCAAATGTTAATGAGCATGTGATCATAATTTCTGCATTTTATTAGAGTTGTGTGGTGGTTCCTTGGCATTTTCTTACGCAAAATGACCGTTTATCATCATATAAGATTACAATCGACCTCATAGATCTTCTAGGATTACCACCAACGGTGTGCTGTACTTGCTGAATAAATTCAGGTATTCTAATGCTATCTATGTGTCTTACATTTTGATAACGTTGATATATTTCAATTTTACCTCCTTGCGAACATCGTAACCGAGAGATCAAGCGACTTTAAAAAAGAGTTCTACTTCTAAAGTTCTATATGTAGCCTTTGTAATCACGATAACTGTGTGTTCTTCATTTGTGACGTAATTATAATGGCTGCCATTGATAATTCTGAAATATAGAAAATACAAAGTCAAATAATATTGGTACTATAGTAAAAATAACGTGTCCTCAAGCCCGTTCTACTGCGAATATCCTAACGGTTATTTCTGAACGTATATACCATATACTGGAGAAGGCATGTGAAGCTAGGGCGGTAGATCTTATATACAGGGTGGGCCAAAATAAGGGTCCTATCTTTAAATTTGAATAACTTGAATTTGAATAACTTCCACAAAATAAAAGTTAAACTCACCAAACTTTATGTGTGTGTAGACTGACCCTTCCGAGATTTTTTGAAATAAACAAAACAAATTTTAGCCGAAAAACACTTCTTAAAACTTACAAAAACTAAAGTATTGTTTTTTACACTGTTTTGAGTTTTTTAAGCAAAAATAATGTTTTCTAAATGAGGGTACGTTCCTTAGGGCTAATACGGCTCATGCTTGCTTCGGAAGGGGTCCTTTACTTATTCTTAAAAAAATACAAAAAAAAAATCAATAAATAAAAAAGTTATGAATTTTTAAAAATAGGACCCTTATTTTTGCCCACCCTGTATATCAAAGGCGTTAGAAAGGGTCTGACATAAAAGCCTTTTCCTGAAAATTAATTCGTACGATATTACTGGACGAGTAAAAGAAAAGATACAGGTCGTCCTCGAATGCCGTACAACATGGTATTAATGCAGGTGATCCCCAGTGGTCGATCCTCGGACCTTTATTATTCTTGATCTTCGTAAACGACCTTGTGCCAGAGGTGGGTATATTTGATGATGACACCATGCTCTATTCTCGACATGCGGGTAAAACGAACGCGCACATATCCAATGACTGAATCCTTAAAATATGACCCCAAGTCTGTAGTTGAATAGGGACATAAATGAATGGTAACATGAAATGCTACTAAGACAAAGCTCCTTTCCTTTAACAATTATAAGAAACATTTTCAACCACCAATTACTATGGCTAATAACACCCTACCAGAGAGTTCAACATGTAAACTTCTCGGCCTAACATTTACAGGTAACATGAACTGGAACAAATGCATAGAAGATACTGCCAAGGCTGCTGCAAAGAAAGTGGGCTCTCTTTACCGTGCAAGAAAACTTCTCACACCTACAAGTATTCCATATATCTACAAAAGCCCCATTCGCCCAGGCACAGAGTATTGTTGTCACATCTGGGCTGGAGCACCAGTCAGTAGACCCTTCCTCTTAGACAGGGTTAAACAAAAGTAGTCGCTAACCTAATAGGTCCCACACTGTCTACCAAGCTCCAACCTGTGTCCCATCGCCGCAATGTTGCATCCCTGTGCTTGCTTTATAAGTACTTCAATGTAATTTGCTGCTCTTGTGCTTCATCGACGTAAATACCCTCCGATAAACCCAGCAATCAGCAAAATCCCACCCCTTCACTGTTGAGGTCCCAAGATGGTGCAAGGCTTTATACTCTAATAGCGTCTTTCCTCGAAATGCTACACTTTGGAATTCCCTCCCTTTTCCCTGTTTCCCCGACTTTGAAAACCATGCCAGGAAAAGACTATACAGGGCGTCCGAAAACGAAAGATAAGGTTTTTAATGCTTTTTTATGCCTCAACTCATAACACAATGTATTCTTTTTTATTGTTATTTTATGTCCTCACCATTCGTTAGATGGGAGGGATGTAAGTTAAGTGACATTCATTTCGTAAATCCATAACAATCTGTAACACACGTAAATTAATGAGAACCTCTGCTTGAATACGCTTTAAACTGTTTAAACTGTTTTTTACAAGTACTCAAATGAATCGGAAATGTATTTTTTTTTCTTTTTACAAATACTCATTTTATTTTACAAAAACAATTTATAATGAATTCTATTAAAAATAGTTCACGAGTTTCACCATGACGTCACGTTATCTGAGACGAAGATAATCAGAAGAGGCATTTTCTGCATTTACATCGTCTTCCCGTCTGCGAAGCAGCAACCGGAACTGAATTGCAGTACCTAATCTTTACCATATATATATATATATATATATATATATATATATATATATATATATATATATATATATATTACTATTTCATGTATCCACATAAAAATTTTATAAGGAGATATAATTTTTTATGTATCAATTCTCAGTGCTCCGTACGCGAGAGCTACTGTGTAGCTTAATTGCCATAAATATATATTTTGTAGCTTACTATATATATATATATATATATATATATATATATATATGTGTGTGTGTGTGTGTGTGTGTGTGTGTGTGTGTGGACTTAAAGACACACCCGCACGCGTGCAAGCTCTTTCCAAACATTTATCAACCCAAATCTTTTTTCTAAATTCTCCTCCCAGTAATCTTTTCACCCTTCCTCCGCTTTTCCCGACGCAAAATAACCAAACTTGATGCTGCAACAAAAAAAGAGCAGCTTCGTCATTCTTCGACATTTCCATCCTCCTTAACACTTTTTTTTAATTCTATCTCCCCCCCCCCCCTCGCTCTGCCCCATTTCCGCTTGTAATTCCGTGTTAATCTCTTTCACTCGAAACATATGTTTGGAAAAATAAAACTCACTAGTTGGGATTCTTTAATCTTTTCTAATCTTCTGCACTTTCGACATTTTCTTGAAATATTTTTTATTAACTGCATAGTTTTATTGCTTCTATCTCTTTATCTATCTTTCTCATATATATATATATATATATATATATATATATATATATATATATATATATATATATATATATATATAAACTTCAACGTTTCAATATATATATATATATATATATATATATATATATATATATATATATATATATATATATATAAAAACTTCAACGTTTCAAATATATATATATATATATATATATATATATATATATATATATATATATATATACAGGGTGGGCCAAAATAAGGGTCCTATCTTTAAATTTGAATAACTTGAATTTGAATAACTTCCACAAAATAAAAGTTAAACTCACCAAACTTTATGTGTGTGTAGACTGACCCTTCCGAGATTTTTTGAAATAAACAAAACAAATTTTAGCCGAAAAACACTTCTTAAAACTTACAAAAACTAAAGTATTGTTTTTTACACTGTTTTGAGTTTTTTAAGCAAAAATAATGTTTTCTAAATGAGGGTACGTTCCTTAGAGCTAATACGGCTCATGCTTGCTTTGGAAGGGGTCCTTTACTTATTCTAAAAAAAAAATTTTTTTTAAATCAATAAATAAAAAAGTTATGAATTTTTAAAAATAGGACCCTTATTTTTGCCCACCCTATATATATATATATATATATATATATATATATATATATAGAGAGAGAGAGAGAGAGAGAGAGAGAGAGAGAGAGAGAGTGAGAGAGAGAGAGAGAGAGAGAGATTTATAATGCATAAATTCGTTTAGCACCTTTCAATGAATGCAGTTTATTTACAAGGTTCCGAAAAATGTTTAATAATTAAATAAAACATTTTTGTGAAAAAAATACTGATCATTGATAATTTAATTAAAAGTAAAATGTAACAGATGTTTTTCATTTTATTTTTTATACGGTGGACTTTTGTCCGGTGGGCTTTTGTCCGGTGGGCTTTTGTCCGGTGGGATTTTATCCGGTTCTTCAACATTGGCAAACAGCCTTACAAGAAGTGGCCAAGAGGTATGAAAAAACCCTTTGAACATGAAAGGTTTGGTGTGAGAGTGAATTATGTATAAATGAATTAGTGAATTTAAAGATTTCCATGGCTCTGTTTGGGGACACGCCTTGGCGTCAATTCTTCTTTGATTTTTAGTTTCTATGTATGTGTGGGTGAAAAACCAACTTTCTAAAGATATAAAAGGTGGATTGGGTGGAGATAAAAGGCAATAAATCAAAGACTAATAATAAAATGATTTTTGATTATTAATATTATTGAAACCGTTTGACAGTTCAGTTGTTACATTTGCCTTCCACTGACACTTCCTTGAGACTACGTGAAAATTTGCTAACATGAAAATGTAAAATGTATATATATATATATATATATACATTTTTTCAAAATATTCTCGTTATTATCGCTATTTTCATCAACGCTTCCAAGTGTGGACTTTTCATTCTACCCTATTCACGTAACCGCGTGCTACACACACTGGCATATCAACATTAATCGTTGATAACATGAAGACGAATTTCAAGAAGGATTAAACGAAAAAAGAAGAAAAAATATGCTTATACTTCTGACAAGGGTGTATACATCGAAAGTGCTCAAGTTTTTTAGATCAATACATAATTTATGTTTTTAAAAAAACATCAAAAACTGCGTTTTAAAGGTTTTTTAAAATATTTTTTTCAAAATATTCTCCTTATTATCGCCATTTTCATCAACGCTTGCAAGTGTGGACTTTTCATTCTACCCTATTCATGTAACCGCGTGCTACACACACTGGCATATGAACATTAATCGTTTTTTGATTATTAATATTATTGAAACCGTCAAGACGAATTTCAAGAAAAATTAAACGAAAAAAGAAGAAAAAATGCTTATACTTCTGACAAGGGTGTATTTCATCGAAAGTGCTCAACTTTTTAAGATAAATAAATAATTTATTTTCAAAAACATAAAAAATTGGGTTGCTCAGGTTTTTCAAAATATTTTTTTCAAAATAATCTCTTTATTATATATATATATATATATATATATATATATATATATATTTACATATATATATATATATATATATATATATATACATATATATATATATATATATATATATATATATATATATATATATCCCACTCTGAATTCTAAAATAATTGATTTTCTTCTTTCTGCCATGTTTTTCAGGGTGTTTACACATAGTCACCTAAAAAAGTAGAACCTTATTTTGGAAGGGGTGATTTAGTTGAGGGTGTTATTAATTACGTGTGGTTCTATTTAATTGTCTCCTCACGGGGACAGGGTTAGACACAATGTCGGTTTTTAATGTGGAGAATCTAGCTCTCCAAGTAGGAGCACTCTGGATTTGGACAAAAATTCCTCAGTCTAGAAGCATTAGTAAAAAAAGTGTAGTATCAGAACATATACTACACTTTAAATTATTTATTTGTTAAAAATATAACATATATTTTGGAAAATTTGGTACAGGGATGTTGTTTTGTTAAAAAAATTGTTTCAAGAAAGTTTTTAATAAACTTGTATACTGTTCTACCGGATTTTTTCTAATCATAAACATGGAGAAAGTGAATTTCGGTATCTCGCTGAAGACTATTCCTACACAAAGCAAAGAGGAATATAGTATGGAATTGATCCAGAAAACGGAGGATTTGATCAGAAGAATGAGATGGAAGGCTAAAACTTTCTTTTTGGCAGGGAAGACGGCAGCTCTAAAGAAACATATGTATCAAGAGCTTGAATGCAGCCTCAAGTGTTGAACTTATGTTTTTTGTGAGAATGACTTGTTTAATATTATCAAGGTAAATCTTATAAATTACTTCAGAAAAGCAATAAACCGCGATATTGTCAAACATAGACAGCAAAAAGTAACAGATAAGGTACATATTAGTGACACGGTGTGCCAACTAAGATGAAAAGATGGCTATATATTATTAAAGGGACACAAGCCGGAGATCTTAAATAAGCCTGCTATCAAATTGATCAACCGAACCAGGCCTGAAATTGAAAAAATCAGCAAGACCATTCATGAAAATATCAATAAGACCATTAAGGAAAAATTACATCTGAACCAATGGATTAACACCACTAGTACTATTAATTAATCCAATTAAATAGGAGAGAAAGTAACCAGTGATCACATCCAGTTTGACATTATGGATCATTACTTTTCAATTAAAAAGGAATTATTCTACAATGCCTTAGACTTCAGCTATATAAAAGTGCCGGAAGACAGTATTAATCTGTAATGAGCGGCAATGGATGAAAAAGATTCTACGGATTCGTTTGATGTGGCGATGGGGTTGTTGGATCCGCTAATATGTCTTATCTTGCGAGACTGTCTATTTTATATAAGCTTACAGAATCGGGTGTGATTAGTGTTAATGATATAGGAGTATATAGGGATGATGGCTTGGATATAGTTAAAAAATACTAATGACCCCAAGGCTGAAAGAATAAAAATAAGTACACGTAACTATGAAGGATATAGGGCTAAAGTTGAAATCACAGCGGGAATTAAGATTACAAATTTTCTAGATATCACATTGAATCTTAATCAGTGCAATTATAAACCATATATGAAAAACAATTACGACCCAATATACGTCAATCTATAGTCGAATCATTCACATGTAATTAAGTATATGCCAATATCAATTAGTCATAGAATTAGCATTAATTCCTCTAATGAGGAAATTTTTAATAGTAATAGTTATACTTACAACAACGCGTTACGAAATAGTGATTATTTTAACACCAACATTGACTACCAAGACAGAAGGAACAGAAATCGTAGCATAATCTGGTACACCCTCCGTTTAATCTGCTAGTTGTATCTAAAATTGGACACATAGCTCTTAATCTTTTAAATTGAAATTTCCCAATAGACAACCCATTTCAAAATATTTAATAAAAATACCATTACACTATTTACAAATAACTTCGAAAAATAATTAAGAGTCATAATAGACGAATATTAAAAAGTAATGATAACAATAGAATTAACAACATACAATATAATAATAACAACAATAATGAATGTAGAAGTAGAAATATGAATAATGCCCGTTGCAGGAAAAGTGTTTAACTAAAAATAGTGTATTTAAGTCCTGTGTTCCACGAAAACAATCCTAACATAAAACGATTTTACATAGGGATGCAAGTACTTATTTTAAGACTAGATAAAGAAACCACAAAAGACCATTTAATAACAGAGATGATAAAATAGGCACTTTACTATCCAAGTATATAATATTTCTAAAACGAAAAGAATATAGTATCTGTACTAAAGTGGGGCATTTTTTTTAGTTTTCGACACCTACACTGCAGAACCTCACTTGTTTTATTTGTCTTAGTGAAAAATTGCCTATTGTTATGCTCCCTGATAAGAATGGTTTGCTTAATCAGAGAGAAAAGATAGGTTTTAACTGTAGGCACTTCAAACCGTTCAACCTGGATAAGTATGATACTAACCAAGTAAACTAACTTTAAAATATAACATAAACATTAAAGCATCCTTTGATAAGTATAAAACTAAACTCATAACATTTTGTAGAGTAGTAGATTTTAACCTACCGAATAAAATTATGAGGTTTTATTCTGATTAAACTAAAACATTAAAATTAATAATACAGTTAGGATTATCTGTAAGATTCAACTATTTTATAGCGGAGTAGAGTGTAAGGGAATAAGTAAATAAGTTATAAAATTTGGTGGTTCAATCAGCGATTGTAATAATAATAAGTAAGGATTATCTGTATGACCTCAATTTATTCAAATTGTACTATTATAAAACGGTTCGTTGGAAGAACTGCATTTAGATTGCAAGTGATAGAAACGATAAAGCTCTTGTGATTTCAAAATGTAATATTTAGTTTAGATTAAATATAGTTAAATTTTCTTATCAAAATTTTGTAGAGATGGCCTTTAAACATTATAGAATTATAGATTGTTTGATTTTTTAATTATATTTTTTCTATTTTATTATATGAATATAAAATATATATCTAAGAAATTTAATTCATAGTAAGCTTTTTTCTATTTTTTTTTCTTTCTGTCTAGCGGGTTCATTATTTTAAACTGTGTAAGTGATAATCACGGGTTAGTCGATTGGTAGGGAGAGGGGTGTAGTGTTCCTTAATATGAGTTGAATAGACACCACACGGAAGGATGTCAACGTGTTTGACCTACTTTTCTTGTGATTCGTGACCTTGTATGTCTCCTTTTTCCTTTCTTTTTCTCCTTTTAGTTTTTTGGGGACTGTTTCAAATTTGAATTTTGTAATTTCACTGTTCTTTTTGCAGCAGTCTGGAAAAGATGTAAATACACCGAAACGCGAATTGATTAGCGTCGACTGTTCCAGTGTTTATTTAATTTTATAAATGCTCTACTCTGTATTGAGCACTTTTGAAAAATATTGGTTTGTGTTCATTTTGTTAATATATTTGAACTTGATTAATATATATATATATATATATATATATATATATATATATATATATATATATATATATATATATATATATATATATATATATATATATATATATATAATATTATGATAAATATTTTCCGTCAAGGCATTAAAGGGGCTATAAACAATATTATGATATATACTTTTTTATATTTCTTACCCATATGTACATGTGTTTCATCCTTTTAACCTCCGTGTAAACTCCTAGAATATGCGGCCAACCTAACAACCACGGTGAAAGAAGAGACTTAAGTTCTATTGATGTCTTTACAAGCGGGCATATTTTGAAAGCTGTCAGACAGTGTCAAACGAGCCAGTAAGGTAGAGCTCCGAATTACGCATTAAATCTGACATGTGACAAGTATCCGCTGGTCCCACGAGAGTCAGGAAGATTCCGATAGTGTACTAGTAAGCATTTAGTGAAAATGCTATACTGAGAGAGGGAGAGAGAGAGGGAGAGAGAGAGGGAGAGAGAGCTCTACGAAATGGAGCGAGGGTATGAAACTAGTGTGAATTTTGCTTGAAGATGGAATTATAAGTGCAACAGGGCAAGGTGCCTAGGAGTCTGCGAAAATCTTGTAACCTTTCACGCTCAATTACGTGGGAGAGTCCAGGGAGATTGACCAGTCCTGCTCGAGAACAACAAATGAATTTTTGCTGTTTCGTTTTATTTTGTTATCATTATTCGATGATAAGTCTAAAAACAAACCCTTTCCGATAAACAGAGTTAGAAGGATTTAATTATTTGTGACCATACAAAGAGATATAAAATTGTCTTAACGCGTTGTGGCGAGCTAGGAAGAGAAAAGAGGGGACGAGACAGAGAGATATCAGCCACGAGATTTTCAATAAAAAGGGATGGGCTTTCGCGCATGTCAGTAGAGTCACGGAGACAGAGAGCTGGGCGGAAATCGCGAACAGGCGCACACGAGAGATATTCTGCTCTCTGACCATCGCCCTCGCCCGTCGTAAAAAGGAACGCGGACAATTAACAACCACGACTGTCGCTCACACAGAGAAATCGTTTTTTTGTCGAAACAGGGGAGTGTAATTTAGATTATTCCTATTTTTGTTTTACCTTTCTTCCAGAGAAAACACACAGAGTTAACTTTTTGAGGACTTATTTTGTATATAATCAAGTGTAAACTGATATCGTAATTTCTTTTGTTAAATAATTATTTTCTTAAGGAAAACGCAAAAGTAAAATTGAAAGAGAACAATCATCACTCACATAAAGAAATAAGAAAGACAGACAGAAAGAAAAAACGTATTAATTGGTATAGAAAACAGAAAGGAACAAAGAACACGTTATTGAAATAGATTTGCGTTGTCCTGCCCCTTATTCATCGGGTAGACTTTTGCGTGACGGGACGGATATTTATTTACAAACAAATGCACGTTGCTGGTTGATTACGGTGTCTTAACATATTTTGTCGGAAATAAATAAATCTACATATGTAAATGTTAATGTTTGTGTGTCATGGGAATCGATATGTTCACAGTTAGAATATTCAAATAAATATCAATAAAGGTTCAATTTAAATCTAAAGACGCCATTGAAAGTTTCCTTCGATTCTATCTGGGGTCACTAGGGACAATTATCGGTTAGGTCCATAAAATAACTGAAATATATCAAAACATGAAGAAACGAAATTAATTTTTTTAAATAGATTTTCTTCGTGAAACAAAATATTAAACAAAGAATATCTCAGCGAAAAATGCATATTAAAAAGGTTTAAACATTTAAATAATTATTTTTATTAGTATTTTATAAATTTAAAATAAACGAATTCGTTCCGATTCGTTAAATCCGTTTGCTAATTTACAGCTGTCTGTAAGAAGACGTATTTTTAGAGAGCACCACCGCGCTGACAATTTTTATTACCTGACTTCATATTGGAAATGTTATTTTTAACTTTTCTTTTATGGCAAAAAATAATAAACAGGACGATATTTGAAAAATAACTGAAATATAAAGCAAAGAAGCGAATAATCATAATAATTATTTTTATTGGTATTTTTAATATTTAAAAAAAAGTATTTTTAAGAACCTCACCACGCTAACAGTTTTTTTTTATTACTTGACCTTATATTACAAATGTTATTTTAAATTTTCCTTCAAGGAAAAAATTGTAAACATAACGATATTTGGAATTATTTTTCCTAAGAAACTTTCCGACCAGCAATATATGCATCCCAATCCCATAATGTTGACTGGCCGATGGCGTGGGTGAAAACACACAAGCCACGCCCAGAAATTCAATCTAAAACGAAATTAGATTCTAGTTTCAAAAGCTGGCTCCCACAAGCATTATTTAGCGAAAAGCAAAAACGGCTGTCACGTGGTATGCTTCCTACTACGTCCGCCACACCATGCGATTAAAATCACATTTTCGCACCAAAACTCAAGGTACTTCCTGGAACCTATTGGAACCTTTAAATAAGATGAGGTTTTCGTCGAGAAACAGAGAAGTTGGGGAAAATATCAGCAGAACATCTATGTTACACTAAGTTTCCCTTGACTTCTTGAGGGGCAAAGGATGCCTCATCCGACTCACATGGGCGAACACACACACACAGTCGTACACTAACTGACCCTGACAAAATCCTAACTCACGCACAAACACATTCGTACAACTACGCACCCTGACAAAAAGTGACACACACATTCATACACTTACGCGTTCTAACGCAAAAGCATCACACAAATGCCTACACAGTCGCACGCATATACACACTCATAAATTACAAGCATAAACACATACATCTTCTTACTTTTTCTAACTGAACCGAACATTTCAAATGAGCAATTAATGTCTTGTATTTTTTTATATATATAAACGTCTTTATATTTAAATAATGTTCTATTCTTCCATTCTTCTTACATCCAACTTTCATGTTTTTCCTTGTTTTTTACTCTCTTCCTACCATTTTTATAACAATTCAATGGACAACGTCCTTACAAATATATCCCCACACGGACAACGCCGAGTAAATACCGCGAATAGAGAAAGAAATAATAAGAAAACAGAAATAATCAGGTTAGTAGAAAAGACACTCGAACATGATCGGTCATTTATATCGAAGACCTTAAGCGAAGTTATTGAAAAGAAATTGATTTTATGCCCAAATAAAAAAAACGCCATTGGCCAGTCTTTTTAATGTAGAAACCACGAGCGGAGCTTCTGACGTCATTCTTTAATCGATGGGGTCTGAATAGGCGATGGTAGACACAACCCAAAATAGATACGTGATACACAAATATAATAAAAACAATTTGGTTCGATTTCTTCTTTTTCGAACAGCATTTTTTTTTTACGTTTAGTTTTATCATAAGATTAGCATGGCTACTCGAGGCTACGACATAATCACGTTGACACACCGGTTTCCGTTAGATCACCGAAATTAAGCAATGTTGAGCCTGATCAGTACTAGATGGGTGACTATTTGGAAAGACCAGGTGCTGCATGTATGTATTGTGTATAAAAAACGTGGGCGTATTCTAAATGGTCACCCATTTAGAATTGGTCAGGTTCAACGTAGTTTAAGTTGGGTGATATATATATATATATATATATATATATATATATATATATATATATATATATATATATATATATATATATATATATATATATATATATATATCTTCTATTATGTAAAGGAGTTTTCTGTATGTATTTATATGTCTGCAAAAGGCTACCAAGATACTAGACAACCGCCATAAAGTTGATATGTTCTTAAACAGCGTGGCCTCGGACACATAAGATCGAGAAACTTAAAAAAACATCGATTTATTCGTGTAGAAGACCAGGTGCTGCATGTATGTATGTATTGTGTATAAAAAAACGTGGGTCTATTCTAAATAGTCACTCATTTAGCATTGATCAGAATCGACGTAGTTGAAGTTCGGTGATCATTTGGAAAGACCAGATGCTGTATGTATGTATGTATGTATGTATGTATGTATGTATGTATGTATGTATGTATGTATGTATGTATGTATGTATGTATGTATGTATGTATACTAGCATGAAAGTCTTCCCACGAAAACTAACTCGTACGATATTACTTGGAGAATATTTAATATTATCAGATCTTTCTTAGCTAAAAAGAAAGATCTTACCGTTCTCTATGGCCGTACATCTAAACAACAGTATATAAACGCTAGTGTGCCCCAGGTGTGAGGGGCGATACTCGGTCTTATATCATTCCTGATCTTCATAAACAACCTCCTAGATACAATCGTGTCTGAGATGGGTGTATTTGCCGATGACACCACGCTCTATTCTTAGCATGAGGACAAATCGAATTCTAACTGATGCAAGACAATGTCTGAATCCTTAGAAAACAGATTTCAGTCTAGGACCAAAAAGTGATGGTAACATTTAATGCTAACAAGATAAATCTCTCTCCATAAACAACGACAAGAAAGCAGCTTTCCAACCACCGAATGTCATGGCCGATACCAACTTTCCCGGAAGTTCAACATTCAAACCCATTGGATTAAAAAAATTGTTTCAAACATCCAAAAATTTTAAATTTTTTCCTTACAATTAGAAATAACATGCGGGTTTTTCTTTGAAAGATTTGGTAATATAGAATTTACTAGCGGGTCCTCGTGGAAATTCCACGGTGCTTTCTACATCAATCTGTTTAATTCACTTTTAATAATAATATTCTTTTTTAAATAATAAATGTCTGTCGAAGTAAATACTATTAAGAAAAATTACTCTTTCTTCTTCCGTTAAAATAATTGTCATTGTCAACTAAATATCCTTTAAATAAATAAAACGAATGTGTTTCTTCTTTATTTAAAACTAGCGAGACCCGTGTCCCGGCGTTGCCCGGGAAAGTATATTTAATCACTGTAAATTATAAAATTAGTGTGTGGGGGAAGGTTGTTTTTTGTTGGTTCCGGGCCATTAGACAATTTTTTTTTAATTCAGTGTGGGACGAAGAAGCACTTTTGGAAGATCGCTGAAAAATGGATCTTTTTTAGGGCGTTATATGGTAAAAGAAATCTTGATATAAAAAAAAAATGTGGACATGTTTTCTACTTCACAGGCGAAGAACTAAACAGATGAAGTGTAGTATCGGAACAGATACCACACTTTTTTCCTAGTCAAGAAGCCCTATCTCTTTTTAAAAAAAACGAAGCACGTGTTGCACTTGATGCTTCGTTTTTTTGTAAAAAAATACTAAATAATTTAAATAATTTAAGAAAGTTATTTCAATAAACAATCGTTTGATAGTATGAAAATAAAGCAGTTTGTTAATGTAATCTTGAATTATGGCATGTGAAAAAAATGTATACGGAATAGGCCGACACAACGGCGGACCAAATTTAGTGTATAAATCTGAATAAATAGGGAATCTTCTTTGTTTCATAGGAAGAATTTGAGAAGAAAAATGTTATAGAAAAATGAAATAAGAAAACATGAATAGCCGTGTGGTCTGTGTATTTGACATCGAATCCAATATTCCTGTATTCTTCGAATTTGAGTGATTTTACCTAAATTCTCTTATATAAAGAAAAGACCAGGTGAATCTGGGGCTGTGAGATTAGATGTGTAAAAGAAGATTCCATTTTCTCTTTGGGAGTTTATCTGGGGAGAGTCAGAATATCCGGAATTAATATAAGAAATATTAGAAGGAAAAAGAAATGAATGCATAATTTCTGGAAACGCGCATGTATTTTTAGGCTAATTGGAATGCGGAACAGGTAAGCATATCAAAGTTGTGATTATTTTGCAATTATGTCTGAATGCGAGGAATAAAAACGACTTTGCTTTATTATAGAGAGTGTGGCAATTCAGTTCTTTTAAAAACAACAAATATTCTCTGTTATCTTACGGGAAAAAATTGTCGTATTCTTCAAATCAATAAAACGAATATTACCTTTTGAAATGTATTTATTTAAAATTGTCCTCTTTTAGTCGACAGAACGACATAATTTGATTTGGGAATAATTCATTTTAAAATACGTAAAGTCGGAATTTTTATCTTTGCAACATCAAATAAATCAGACGATCTCATTTTTGATGTGATAACGTACATACGAACATGAAATGCCTTGGCGGATTGTTATATAGATTTCTGATGAAAATCGAACTTTGACGAACGCTGATCGGGTAATATTGATTAATTTATCCTACGATTAAGTTATTGGAAAAATTATGCATATCTATGGATAAATCGATATCTTTAAAAGTAGTCGATATTCGATTACGGTTTTACAAACTTGTTTATTCATGGTTCTCTTAAGCAATATTTTTACACTGAATTTTGTAATCGATTATAATTAACTAGAAGAATAGTCGTGACCCAGGACGGGTAAAATTAATTCCCCGTTTTGCACCACTTTTATCTCACCTTACGAAGATTAAAATCAAGATATAAAAAAGTAAAGCTTATGTCTAGAATCCTTATTCCAATTTTGATCAAAATCAATGACATGATATTGATTCTAGAAAATGCCTAAAATGTAAGAGTTAAGTTTAAGGGTTCTTAATGAAAAAATTGAAATTCAGGAAATCTTGTTGCATTGATGTCAAATGACAATGGATCAAATTCAATGTAAATCTGAAATATTTGAATTTTCAAATGGGAGGTTTTGCCAAGATTAAAAACAAATCATTTAGAATACACCAAAGAAAGTGAAATTTGAGAAATATTTATTAATCAATGTCTAACACCCATTGTTCAAATTTCATAGAAAGGTTTCCACACCCTTTTACTCCTTTTGCAGAAAATTAAAGTAAATACAGCTCACATTTGGGCCCCTCACGCTTAGCAGCTGTGTTCCAAAATTCATAATGATCGGTTAATTAGTTTAGGAGTGAATCTAGTACATACAAATATATAAACATATAAACATACGGGACGTTATAAAGATAAAGACAGAGAAAGGTATTCAATGAATATATAAATATAACTTACTTTGTTGTTAATGTTGAGTTTTTAATGATGGGTCACCGCTTATCGATGGCCGGGGCAACTCGAGGATGAGGGTCAAAAGGATTGTTGGTTGGACGATGATCGTCGTCAGGAGAGGATTGGAAGCAGTGGGTGGAATGGGCAAAAGATTACTTAAGAGGAGTTGATTTTTTAAGCAAGCGGCTCGACAAGTATTTTTTTTTATGGAAATCGCTCCAGACAAGACATGAAGCCACTTGACCTAAAAAGAACGAAATATGATTCTCGCAAAGACAGGAGATGCCTATTGGCCTTAGTTTTGAAAAGACTAAGGCCATAGGTAGGAAGAGAACAGTCAGCAGGAAGAGAGTTCCACAAGCCTGCAGTTCTCGGGAAGAAGCTATTGGAATAGGAAGCTGCATTACAATGAAGTATTAATACAGCGAATTGATGGAGACCATTAGACCAACGAGTCAAGCGAGCTGGAACAAAAGAAGCAGGGAATGGATCACACAATTCTGAAGAACACATGCAATAATAGTATTTATAGAAAAGACTGAGACTCGAAACACCATTTTTGTGAGTAGGGGAAAGAACATTTACATTATACTTGAAGACGACCATGCTGTTGTCGGCTGGGAAGCAGACTCGTTGTATCTTGTTTCACAGACGGAATGTTCTCGGAAAAAACTTTGTTTGTGGAAGTTCTGCTTGGTGTTGTGAAGGGAAAGTTATTTGCTGTGGTTGTAGCCGGACGAGTTTATGTTATGAATGTTTAACAGGGGTGACCAGGTGTTGGACTTCAGTAAACAACCTACCTGGAACATACAGTAGAGAGATGTTAGCAACATCTATTTTGTGTAAAAGGGTCTCTAGGGTGAGAAGATCATTCAATGGAAGAGAAAGATATCCAGTATTTAATAAATTGAAAGAAGAACGAATCCGTGTATTTATTTTTGTAAAAATGAAAATGCGTAAAATGCACTGAATGATATTGTGTTTATTTCACATCACTTCTTTCTGACCATCAGTATGGATTTAGGCAAGCACGGTTTACTGCGGATATCCTAACGGTCATCGCTGAAAGCATTTACTATACACTGGACAAGGCAGGTGAAGCTATGGTGGTTGCACTTGATATATCCAAAGCCTTTTACATGGTCTGGCATAAAGGTCTTCTCATAAAAATCAATTATGTGGTATTACTGGACGAATATTTAATATAATTTGATCCTTCCTAACATAAAGAAAGGTCCATGTTGTCCTCAATGGCCGTTCATCAAAAACACATGACATAAATGCAGGTGTACCCCAGGGATCGATCCTTGGACTTTTATTGTTCATGATTTTTATAAACGACCTCCCTGATGACATTGTGTCTGAGATGGGTATATTTACTGACAAAACCACGCTCTACTCTCGTCATGTGGGCAAAACGGACATGCACATATCCGAGGTAATGGCTGAATCCTTAGAAAGTGACCTCCAATCTGTAGTGGAATCGGGACATAAATGGATGGTAACATTTAATGCTGCTAAGACAAAGCTCCATTCAACAACTACAAGAAGCTTCTTCAACCACCGATTGCCATGGTAAATAACACACCTATCTGACTCGGCTTAACATTCACAGGTAACATGAATTAGAACAAATACATTGAAGACATTGCAAGGCTGCTGCAAGGAAAGTGGGCTCTCTCTACCGTGCTAGAAAACTTCTTACACCTGACAGTATCCTATATGTTTACAAAGCTACAATTCATCCATGCATGAAGTATTGTTGCCACATCTGGGCTGGCGCACCATCCATTTGTCTTTCCGTCTTAGACAGGGTCCAAAAAAGAGTCGCTAATCTTATAGGTCCCTCACTATCCACCAAGCTCCAGCCCCTGTATCATCGCTGCAATGTTGAAACCTTGTGCATGTTTTAGAAGTACTTCAATGGAATGTGCTCCGATGAACTTGCTGCTCTCGTTCCTGCTCAGCATAAATACCAGTCGACCAACCCGACAATCAACTAAATCCTATCCATTCACTGTGGAGGTCCCCAGAGGCCAGAGAGCATTCTACTCCAATAGCTTCTTTCCTCGATCTGCCGGCCTTTGGAACTCCCTTCCTGCTCCCTGTTTTTCCGACTGTACCGACATGTAGAAATTTAAAACTAATGTGAACAAGCATCTGTCTGCACACTTCCCAATTTAGGATGACCCCCAAAACTTTCACCCTAATTCTCCGTAGCCCTTACGTCTACGGTGGCAACTTGTCTTGTTTGGGGTGAACTAATAAACTAAGTTTGTGGCGAAACGGGACGAAATGTTATCACCAGTGAGCAATCATCGTTGGACGATAGTCACGGCCTAGCAGTGTGACTTGGTGTGTTCGTGCAGTGGGGACGTCTTAGAAGGACTCTTTTAGTCCTGGCATGGTACCAAGCTCCCAGGGTGGCAACAATAGGCACAATTATGAAGGGGTTCAATAATGAAAGGGTGCAATCATACCCACCTGGGTATTTAGTCGGTTGTTGACTGCTTCAATAAGCTGGGACTGGCTGTGCTGCAATAGAAAGCATTCTGTAATAATGGAACAAACCATTTTACTTTTTATATAAAAATATAATTTTATTATATTTCGAAAAGAATTAACTTTTTTTAACTCGAAAATAGGATCGTGGTGCGAACACGACTGCCTCCATGCTTGTCCAAAAGTCGACTGTGTTATTTCGCTCCAGACTGAACGAGAGAAAAAAGGGAGATAGAGAGAGGGGGGAGAGAGAAAGAGAAAGAGAAAGAGAAAGAGAAGGCACAATATACAACACATAGTTTGTAGTTTCGATAAATGTTTTGTTATGATTTAAGGACCCGTTCTGGCTTCCCAAAACATCTCGAATGACAGATGCTCTGATCTCTTAAACTCATCATATGCATCCGTCATTGAATTGGTTTGACACCAACCATCAGTCCTCCAAAATACGACCGATTCACAGGCGCACCCTAACGCTCGAAGCACAAAGAATTACTGTACCCGTCTCCAAGTTTGGCACAAGGATTGCGAAATGCAACGGAGAGCGCCAGCTCCCTAAAAAGAATTCACGCGTTGTGCCACAGGTTAAAAAAAGATATCCTGACGACGAAAATAAACATCGGAAATACTTGGAATAAATAAATATATACTGATAGCAAAATTGCACGCCGAACTTAATAAGCGACTCGAATTAGGGTCATCAATTTTAGTCTGATACATACAGTTTCACATCTCAGCGTATCCACACGTACACTTTAAATATATAAAAAAGAAAGAAAGTTATACACATAATATTGACACAAATTATAACATTGAAATATCTACCTGGTATAGGTATAAGGCTTCCGCTTTCATGCACATTAAAATTAAACATATCTTAGCTAGCAAGAGTTCTCTCCTCTATCTGGAAAAAATGTAATTAACTCGATCGAACGCGTGAGCAAGCGAAAGTAAATTAAATCAAATTTAAAAATAAATAAAACAAGAACTTATAAGTATACATTAAAAAAAATAATTGAAAATATTAATATTAACACTGACATGTAGATTTAAAAACGGACACTGAATATGTGTCATATTTAATGAAAACAGAAACATTTTTTCACAGAGTCTGTGAAGAGATGTGATAACATCTCGAAACGCTGGTTGATTAGCATAGACTATAATGTTTATGTAATTTTGTATGTGTATATATATATATATATATATATATATATATATATATATATGTGTGTGTGTGTGTGTGTGTGTATTATATTAATAAAAAGGTGGAAACTGCTTCACTCATTCCACTATTATGTCTTAATTTGCTTCAGTTTGTGTCTATCTCTTATACTACTGCATTGTATTGCCTTCTAATTTGTTTATATATATATATATATATATATATATATATATATATATACTTCTCAATAGTTATTCTTTCTACAAACATACGAACTGACCGACAACATTTTCTAACAGGCGAAGAACAAGTGTGTGTTACGATGGGATGCTAACATATATATATATATATATATATATATATATATATATATATATATATATATATATATATATATATATATATATATATGGAAACAGTAAAATGCAGAGGTTTTTTTAAATAAACATATTATTTATTTAAATTCAAATTTTCGATTCATACAAGAATCTTCATCAGGATATTTTTTCCTTCCTTTTTTTTTAAACGACATGGTGTCGCTTGATCTTGTGCTTCAGATGTTAACGAAGCTCGTTGTGTAATAATGTCCACAAGTGGTGTGTGTGTGCTTTGGTCGCACGTTATAAGTGTTAGTAAAGAGTTCCACTGTATAGAATGCATTTAAATGTTGTAATTGAAACGGTTGTTGTGTTTTTATGTAGATAGCTTCCAGTAAAACGTAAGGAACATTTATTAATTTTTTTGATTTTAATACAGAAAAGACCATAAGAAAATTTTTTTTAAATAAAAACAGGTATAATTAAACAGGCGAATTCTGTTATTTTTAAGAATGTTTGCATAAAAATATATATATATATATATATATATATATATATATATATATATATGAGAAAGGAAGGATGAAGGTAATCCGACGTAATGGGAAATGAAAAAGGAAAAACCAAAAAGGATGTTTTTTTTATATATTCATCAACGTTTCGTCTTTATTTGTAAGACTTCCTCAGGATGATAATTTTAAGAAAAATGTCATGCAAGTACGTGAAAATATATATATATATATATATATATATATATATATATATATATATATATATATATATATATATACATATATATAAGACGGTCGGATTTTCTAAGTTAAACCTAAATAGCACAATACATCTTATAAATCAATATTTGATTTTGACTAGCGTCTTTTCATCAACTCTGTTTTTTGCACGAATATAATTTATTTTGCTTTATTTCTTTCAGAAAATACTTATTACTGCAAGGAATATTTATAAAATAGTGTCATTTTTACCTTACTCACTTACAATTAAATATAACGAAATAAACTAAACCGTGTGCACACATGTAATTAATACTTTTTTCCTTACTAGCCGAAGAGCTTACACACTTAATAAAAAAGGGTTAGATATTTCAGATAAACAATTTCCTGTGTCTACAATCAGACTTATATCTAAAAAAAAGGCTGATATAAAATTATTTTAATACATATAAATATAAACAAATAAACACGTGTGATTCAGATTTTAATTTTTTATACCAATGAGTCACCACTAACCAAGGACAAAAGGTTCTCGAGGATGAAGTTTAATGAGATTGTCAATTGGACGTTGAAAATAACACCATGAGATGAGTTAAAAATATGGACGGAATAGACAAAACGTGACTACTTAAAACGGCTCAACAAGTATTTGTTGATATTGAACCGAAAGACAACCATGTTTTATCCTGCAGGGAATAAATCTCATGGTAATGCGTTCCATGGATAGGTCATTCTTGGAAAAAACTTTGTTCATGGAATTTCCTTTTGACTTTAGGCACACAACCGAAGAAAAGGAAAGTTCTTTACCGAAGTGCTAGAGAAACGAGTACTTGTTGTTAAAATTTTAATGGGGGGCCAGGGATTTGAGCTCAGCCGAGCACCTACCATGGAAATAACGATAGAGTAAAGAAAAACTAGCAACGTCTTTCCTATGAGAAAGGGACTTTAGAGAAGAATAGAGATCACCCACCACTAGACTGCAAAGTCGATTTTCTTTTCTTTCGAGACAGGAAATAGGGCACCTCCCCAGATGTGGCAGCGGTACTCCATCTTAGATCTGACTCTTTTACAAGGATTGCATCAAGAGTCAGATAATTTCTAGGCCGGTAAAATGCTCTAACCATTTTTCCTCCTTGCATTCGACCGAAAGAGAAACTTAATTGCATTGCATTTGTCTCTACTTTTGTCAAACATAAAGCCAGAAACTTCTCATTTCGTATTCATCGCATAACATTGAGACACAAATTTAACAGAAAAAAATACGAAACTGTTCATGAGATGGGGAGATCAGTCTGAATTCATTTAGACTTAGTTACACCCCTTGCTTTGTAAAATACATAACAATTTTAAACAGGGGGTTCGGTAGAGAGTGTAGGTGTGTGTGGGTATATGAATAAGTAACTGGGTCTGAGCGGATACATACCTTGCCTCCTCTACTGTTCCCCTCCTCCTCCCCTCGAGCCAAAACGATATGCAAGAATGTAATTTTCTCTATTCGTCTTTGTTCATTTATTAAAATGGCTCGGAGAAGCTGGGTTTTGAATGAAATCGCAGCTAGAACATGTGTGCATATATGTAACCCAATAATATTTGCATTAATAAAATTTATATTATATATATATATATATATATATATATATATATATATATATATATATATATATATAAAGATAAATGGACGAAGAGTGATAAACATGCACGAATGTCCAAATTTATTTCAAACTTCAATTGTTCAATGCAAGGTATATTCTGTAGTAAAATTATGTTTATTGTTCTTTCCTTAAGCCAAGGCTTTTCAATGCAAGCCTTGGCTTAAGGAAAGAACAATAAACATAATTTTACTACAGAATATACCTTGCATTGAACAATTGAAGTTTGAAATAAATTTGGACATTCGTGCATGTTTATCACTCTTCGTCCATTTATCTTTATAATTGCTCTATCTCGTATATTGAGCTTTTACCATTTCACTATAGGTTCTTTCTACTAAAAGTTGACTTTTAGTTTCTTACTTATTATATATATATATATATATATATATATATATATATATATATATATATTATGTTGATGGGTTCATTAGGTTCGTATATAAATGGATAATATATTCGAGTTTACAAAAACGTGTTTTCTTCTAGCATAAGGTCAACAGGTCATCTATGGAAAATGATCCTGTATTTATTGTCTTTCAACCCTAGTAGAATACAATTACAACCTTTTTGTACAAGCGCCACAACTCATCTACCCTACAGACACACACCCAGATATGTCAGCAACTATGAAATCAAATACAAAAACGACAACAATAATAATAATAATAATAATAATAATAATAATAATATGGAACTTGCCAGAGAACTAAAAGAAATATAGAACATGAAGAAAATCACTACAGTACCAATAATTGTAGGAGCACTAGGAACATTCCCGAAAAAGCATGGAAAAAATAAGAAATTGGGACCAAAGAGAAGATTAAGACCATACAAAGAACATCAATGATGAAAACAACCTAAATATTAAGGAAAGTCCTTGAATGCGGAAACCAACTCACACAACCAACAAACGCTTACCAACCACAGATAAATGGGAAGGAAAAAATAGTAATAATAATTTGTTCAAAATGAAGCATACTTATCTAAGTACTCTGGTTAATGTAGTTTCAGAATATATCTGGTTATTGGGTCTATAGAGTCCATCAAAACAAACCACAGAATCGTACTACGTCATCATTTTATGTGTACCATAAGAATTTCGTCCAATTCTAGCTTTCGTCTAGTTTTCCTTTTCTCTATAGAGTCCATCAAAACAAACCACAGAATCGTACTACGTCATCATTCTATGTGTACCATAAGAATTTCGTCCAATTCTAGCTTTCGTCTAGTTTTCCTATCATTGTGTTTTTAAATCTCCCCAAATTAAAGTTATATTTATTAGAATTTGTTTCAAAGAATAATAGTTTATTTAAAGATTAAATTATCAAACTTGAAAAAATACCCATCTTTATCTTGCAAAATGAGTACGGGAATCTTTTTTTCTATGGTGGGAGGGGTACTTTGCGTATACACAAAAATGAAGATTGTGATGTGATTTGTTTGCTATCTATGGATGGCCAAAAGTGAACGAAAATACTTTTCTTGCTCATTATGTGTTGTTGAATGAATAAACACATAAGTTAAACTAATGTGCAAAGATTATCAAAAAGGTGGATAGTGCTGGACATCTGAGGAGATTTGTTGTCACTAGGAACACCACTCTTTATTGTCGGTGATTAATCACTGATAATTACTTGTGTGAAAAATCCTAGTGAGTAAAATAATCATCATAATAATAATAATAATAATAATAATAATAATAATAATAATAATAATAATAATAATAATAATAGTGAAGGACAACAATCATATACTGTCTGTGTCTTTTTATATATGTATAACTCATTATACATCCTGCCGCCCGAATTCACATGTCATCTTGTCTTAACTCTTAATCGATCATAGGAACACGCGGGACTTCTTTTTTATGGAGGATTTATTTGCACGAGGACACGTTTTAAGACAACTACAGAAATCCGAGGGAGAAAGAGAGACGTATATAAAAGTATTCACTCGACTGAGGGAGAGAGGGGAGGGCATTGACCGACCTTATGCTTAGGCTATCACATTGTTTGCTCGCCCCACCCCATCGGGGTTTGGAGGTGAACACCGATTTCTGCATCTACTCATCTTCCAGCGAAGAGATCACAATACTCTTGCTGGGAAATGACTTCCGATTCACAACTTCCGTTTATTCGCTGGAGTCATCTCAGCTGTCAATCATTCCTCATTTGTCTAATCGCTATTCTCGAACGAGGGCCTTCATTATCTAATACAGAAAAAAGAATACAGAGTGGCATTTTCCAGGGAGATGCCCTATCTCGACTACTTTTTTGTTATAATTAATATGACACTGAATAACATACTCGCGAGATGCAATGCTGGATATATGTTTACGGATACAACGAGCTAAATACACCAACTCATGTAATGAGCAAAGCCGATCTCCTCAAAGTAAATGACAAAGAATCGCCTGTTCTGTACATAGAACCCTCAAACTAAAAGGTGAGATGCAGTGAGGCTGATTTAAACAGTCGATCTAAAGGTTACAAATTCGATAGAGTGTGGCATTCTGGTCTTCTACACAAACTTCAGGGTTATGGTATTGGTTGTGAGGTTCTTGACATTATTGGGTCTTTTCTTTCTGAATGAAGCTTGTGAGTAACTTTGGATGGTGTCCCTTCATTCTCTTTTTCTATAAATGCTGGTGTTCCTCAGGGCTCTATTCTAAACCCAACACTGTTTCTACTCTATATAAATGATCTTCCATGGAATATTATTCAGAAAATTAACATCTATGCTGATAATAACACTCTCTATTCTGTTGTTGCTTCTCGCCCATCTCTTTCAGGTCAGTTGAAATATGCAGCTGAGCTAAAAGTTGACCTGGGTTCAGTTGTGGATTTCGTTTAATCCTATTACAAATCAACTTTTGTCTTTAAATCGTGGGCCTTTTTTTAGAGATCCTCGTGGATGGCTCTGCTCTTGAGGAGAAATCGACTCTGAAACTTCTTGGTCTTTCTTGGAGTTCATACATTAGATCCATTGCTCTTTCTGCTTCTTGTAAAGTCGGTTTTCTCTATCGCTCCAAACACTTTCTCACACCTGAGGCTATTCTCTATCTCTACAAATCTACTATCAGACCATGTATAGAGTACTGTTGTCATATTTAGGCTGGGGAATCTCTGTCACATTTGAGGGTTCTTGATAAGGTGTAGAAACGTATCTGTAATTTTATTGGTCACACCCTGTATTCTTTTCTGCACCCTCTCTCACACAAACGTGATGTTGCTAGTCTCAGTCTTTTCTATAAATACTATTATGGCATGTGTTCTTCAGAATTGTGTGATCTATTCCCTTCTTCTTTTGTTCCAGCTCGTTTGACTCGTTGATCTAGTGGTCTCTATCAATTTGCTGTATTGATACCTCATTTTAATAGAGCTTTCTATTCCAGTAGTTTATTTTCAAGAACTGCAGGCTTGTGGAACTCCCGTCCCGCTGCTTGTTTTCCTCTTTCCTATTGCCTTGGTATTTTCAAAACTAAGGCCAATAGGCATCTCCTGTCTTTACGTTAATCATATTTCGTTCTTGTTCGATCCTTACATTAAGTGTCTTCATGCCTTGTCTGAAGCGATTTCCATTTTAAAAAAATATTTCATCATTTGTAGCTTCTTATAAAGGTGGATGATTCGGCTATTCCAGAATGCCTCCAGCATATAGGGATTTTTTTTACTGAGAGAGATTTAGCGATAACAGGTGTTTTTTGTTCAATGTGGTGTCGGTGGCAGAAGTGCAGTTTTCGGTCATTGGACAACTAAAACATTTAACTTGAGTACCATGAAGTGAAAATCCAGAAGACAGAATATGGACAGTATCCTGTTAATAATTTCTCACTCTTGGATGATCTCAAACTATTTGTTAAAGTAAATAAAATACAAAGGAGCTAGAAGCACTAATAAACACAACGATATTCTTTATTAGAATAAAATTCGGAATAAAAAAAGTGTACATTAATTAAGATGATGACGGAAATACTCTAAACAACGGCATAAAAGGCCATGTTATCAAATTCAGAAGAATATGGGGTAGGGTTGTCACATCCGGGCTGGTGCACCAACCACTAGTCTCTCCCTCTTAGACAAGGTCCAAAAAAGAGTCTCTAATCTAATAGGTCCCATACTATCTAGCAAGCTCCAGCCCCTGTCCCATCGCCGCAATGTTGCATCCCTGTGCTTGTTTTACAAGTACTTCAATGGAATGCGCTCCAACGAACTTGCTGCTCTGGTACCCCCTCGACGTACATACACCCAACAAACCCAAAAATCAGTTAGATTCTATCTATTCACTGTGGAGGTCCCTAGATGCTGGAGGATTTTCTTGGCCTTTTGGCTAAGATCAAAGTGTAGTATCTGTTCCGATGGATACTGCACCCCATAGACTGGTATTGTCTTAGCCTTCCAGGCTTGATTTACGCCGGTCTATGGGTCTGTCCTGTGCAGTTCTAGGAGGTCCAGGCTTCGCCTCCCCTCCTTGGGGAGGAGTAAGTTTATTGCTTACTGTCTGAGGCGCCCCTACCGGGGAATGCCGACGGGGCTGCCCAGACAATTTTTAAACCCCACTTTCCCGACCCGACCTTGGGTCACATCTTACTTGTGGGAGTAAGATAAAAACTGGCCTTGTGTCTAACTCCTGGAGAGGAGTAAATCAATACTCTAGTAACTTCTTTCCTCGAGCTGCTAGCCTTTGGAATTCCCTCTCTGCTCCCTGTTTCCTTGACTGTACCGACATGCAAAAATTTAAATGTAATGTAAACAAACATCTCGCTGCTCACTTAGGATGCGACCTAAAATTCTGACTCCTAATTCACAATAGCCCCCCCCCTTACGTTTCAGTGGAAATGTGTCTTATTTAGAGTGAATTAAAGTAAAAACTAAAAATAAAAAAACATTGTGTTATAAATTAAATAAAGCTCCAGTCGGGAGGTGATAAATGCATTTCATGAACGCGAGAACTATAAATATCTGAGCATTTTGAAAGCGGACTCCAGTTGAGAAGTGATGTGGTGTAGTTGTCTTTGTTTTTTTGTTTTTTGTTTTGTTTTGTATACGATGCACATCTTTTCACCTCTTGCCGGTTGTTGCTTGAACTCCTCAGTCTAGATACTCCACCACTGTGTGTATTAGGCAAATACTGTGTGTATTAGGCAAATACTACAGGACTACAGAAACCTTTTGGGGGGAATGTAGCGGACGTAATGAACCAGAACCTGGAACGAGTGCTTGAAATAATCTTTACTTGACTTATCACCCCCATAAAAGAGTCCGTCTTTGTCTAGCATCTTTATGTGATAAAGAACAAGTACACATTGGAACTAAAGTATTCATGCATATCAACTACGTGTGGCCGGCATGCTTTGCCCATCCATAACAGACAGGCTTAATGGAAGTCTAAAGAATAAATTTTAGCACTTGAACGGATAAGATCATTGAGTGATCAATATTGAAAGCAATGTTGTTAGAGAAAAGTCCACTATGCAATTAAGGTCCAGTAGTAGATATGTTGTTGCATTGAATACGTTTTTTGCCGGAAAAGTGTACTAGATAATAAAGATGTAGTGGAAACACGTTGTTGCATTGAGTATGATGTCACCAGGGAAAAGTATACAACGTAACAAAGTTCCAGTGGTTATTTTCATGAGCAGATACCATCTTTCCCTCTTTTGAAAAAAGATTTCCTTCAGAAAGTCATTAACAAAAGTCAGCTTCACAATTTGTTTCTGACCACTTTTCCTCAAATCCTGCCAATTCTGCTAGTCTTTGTATATGAATGGCATATATGTCAACGGTCTCACCGGTCCAAACCCCCCCCCCCCATCAATGCCAGATTCAAGTTCGTCTCTCTCTTGCTTGTGGCCAGGTTATCCTCATCGCTTAATTGGTGGTATAAGGTCAATTTGATTCTCAGATCAACTAAACGTAGGCAAAGTTGAGGCGAAGTTTAAACTGGTGTTTATGGAGGGGGTTGTGGTTTCTGTTTATGTGTAATGAACGTGAGAACACATGTGTCCTTGCGCCATTCATAAGGGAAAACAATATGATTCGAACACTGCCCCAGTAATAACGGACACCAACAATGATCGAGGTGATGACAACTCGGTATGTCTCTATTTTAAACATCTGGGATTTATTTGTATGAGGAACACGGTTTAAGACAGCTACAGAAATTCGAGAGAAAGAGAAAGAGAGAGAAAGAGAGAGAAAAATAGAGAGAGAGAAAGAGAGAGAGAAAGAGAGAAAGAGAGAGAGAAAAGTAGAGAGAGAGAAAGAGAGAGAGAGAAAGAGAGAGAGACAGAGAGAAAAAGAGAGAGAGAGAGAGAAAAGTAGAGAGAGAGAAAGAGAGAGAGAGAAAGAGAGAGAGACAGAGAGAAAAAGAGAGAGAGAGAGAGAAAAGTAGAGAGAGAGAGAAAGAGAGAAAGAGAGAGGGAAAGAGAGAGAAAGAAAGAAAGAGAGAGAGAGAGAGAGAGAAAGAGAGAGGGAAAGAGAGAGAAAGAGAGAGAGAAATAGAGAGGGAGAGAGAAAGAAAGAGAGAGAAAGAGAGAAAGAGAGAGAAAAAGAGAGAGAGAGAAAAGTAGAGAGAGAGAAAGAGAGAGAGAGAAAGAGAGAGAGACAGAGAGAAAAAGAGAGAGAGAGAGAGAAAAGTAGAGAAAGAGACAGAGAGAAAAAGAGAGAGAGAGAGAGGGAAAGAGAGAGGGAAAGAGAGAGAAAGAGAGAGAGAAAGAGAAAGAGAAATAGAAAGAGAAATAGAGAGAGAGAGAAAGAAAGAGAGAGAAAGAAAGAAAGAGAGAAAGAAAGAGAGAGAGAAAGAGAGAAAGAGAGAGAGAAAGAGAGAGAGAGAGACATATATAAAAGTACTCACTCAACTAAAGGAGATAGAGAGAGGAAGGGGGAATTGTCCAATCTTATGCTTAGGCTATCACATTGTTCGCTCGCCACATCACATCGCGGTTGGGGGTGAGCACCGTTTTCTGCATCTACCTGCCTCTCAATGAAAAGAACACAATACTCTCAATGGGAAATGACCAAGGTAAATTGGGAGCTGTGCAGCGAGATGTCTGTTTACATTAGTTTAAAATTTCTGCATGTCAGTAACGTCAGGAAAACAGGGAGCAGGGATGGAGTTCCAGAGTCCAGCAGCACGAGGAAAGAAGCTTTTGGAGTAGAAAGCTCTTCGGCATCTGGGGACCTCCACAGTGAATGGATGGGATTTGTCAGACTGTTGGGTTGGTCTAGTGAATTTGTGTCGTAGGGGTATCAGAGCAGCAAGCTTATCAGAGCACAAGCCATTGAAGTATTTGTAAAACAAGCACAAGGAAGCAACATTGCGGCGATGAGACAGGGGCTGGAGCTTGGTGGATAGTGAGAGACCTATTAAGTTGGCGACTCTTTTTTGGACCTTGTCTAAGAGAGAGAGACTAGCGGATGATGCCCCAGCCCAGATGTGGCAACAATACTCCATGTATGGGCGGGTGGTGGCTTTGTAGAGATATAGGATAATGTCAGGTGTGAGAAGTTTACTAGCACGTTAGAGGGAGCCCACCTTCTTTGCAGCAGCCCTGGCAATGTCTTCTATGTATTTATTCCAATTCATGTTATCTGTGAAAGTTAGGCCAAGGAGTTTGAATGATGAACTCTCAGGTAGGGTGTTATTTGCCATGACAATCGATGGTTGAAGAGGTTTCTTGTAGTTATTGAAGGAAAGTAGCTTTGTCTTTGCGGCATTAAAAGTTACCATCCATTTTTTACCCCAATCCACTACAGACTGGAGGTCATTTTCTAAGGATTCAGTTTTAAGTTCAATAAGAAGAGGAATAATTTGCCATTTGGGATTATTATTTTCTTTGACACTTATTGAAATATGAAATTGCCTTTGTTTTATTCCTTATAGTCTAGTCTGAGAGGTGCAGACAAACTCGATGTTGCCTGTGAATACATTAAAACAAATGTGTTTCAGGATAGTGAGAGATAGAGAAATAAGTTTTAAAAGAAATATGTTAAACACACTCAAAGTCTGCAGTAATAAATTAATAACACTGTAGGACACTTGGTAAATGGTACCTGCTGAATGCAATAGTGCTCAATTCCCTAGATGTAGCAGGTGTATGTAATAATGTAGTAGGACACTTGGAATGTGGTAGATGCTGAATTTGGATGTACTCAATACTCTAGATAGAGCAGGTATCTGTTATAATATAGTTTTAGTAAGTGATATGTTGAATCGAACAGTGCTCAATACCCTAGATAGAGCATGTGTGTGTAATTAGTAAGGAATATATACTGAATCGGAAAGCAGTAGTGGCATATGCTGAATCCGTAGGTGTTTAATACCCTAAATAGAACAGGTGTGTGTGAACTCGGTGTTGCCCTGGAGCAATAATCATGTGAATTTCTTATATTAATATTATTATTTCTCAATACATTAAAACAAAAGAGATGAATGGACTGGGCGGGAGAGCGTGAAAGCATTTTTAATATAAAGATGTTACAGACAATTTAAACCTCTTCTATTTTGTTTTTATGGTATTTTTTTAAAGATAGAAATGGGAGATAAAGTACTTTTACGGTGCATGCGTGTTTAACCCTTTCATGCATACTGTTTATGAAGCAACGGTTGTGCAATCTCTGACTGCATTTCTGTATTAATAATCACTGTTATCAGTTTAACCCTTTCATGCATACCGTTTATGAAGCAACGGTTGTACAATCTCTAACTGCACTTCTGTAATAATAATCGCTGTTATCAGTTTAACTCTTTCATGCATACCGTTTATGAAGCAACGGTTGTGCAATCTCTAACTGCACTTCTGTAATAATAATCGCTGTTATTAGTTTAATCTTTTCATGCATACCGTTTATGAAGCAACGGTTGTGCAATCTCTAACTGCACTTCTGTAATAATAATCGCTGTTATTAGTTTAATCTTTTCATGCATACTGTTTATGAAGCAACGGTTGTGCAATCTCTAACTGCACTTCTGTAATAATAATCGCTGTTATTAGTTTAACCCTTTCATGCATACCGTTTATGAAGCAACGGTTGTGCAATCTCCGACTGCATTTCTGTATTAATAATCGCTGTTATCAGTTTAACCCTTTCATGCATACCGTTTATGAAGCAACGGTTGTGCAATCTCTAACTGCACTTCTGTAATAATAATCGCTGTTATCAGTTTAACCCTTTCATGCATACCGTTTATGAAGCAACGGTTGTGCTATCTCTAACTGCACTTCTGTAATAATAATCTCTGTTATCAGTTTAACCCTTTCATGCATACCGTTTATGAAGCAACGGTTGTGCAATCTCTAACTGCACTTCTGTAATAATAATCGCTGTTATCAGTT
Source organism: Sepiola atlantica (assembly GCA_963556195.1). Classification (NCBI taxonomy): domain Eukaryota; kingdom Metazoa; phylum Mollusca; class Cephalopoda; order Sepiida; family Sepiolidae; genus Sepiola; species Sepiola atlantica. The sequence goes on along the minus strand of OY744536.1, from coordinate 76,284,550 downwards.
TAACTCTTTCATGCATACCGTCTATGAAGCAACGGTTGTGCAATCTCTAACTGCACTTCTGTAATAATAATCGCTGTTATTAGTTTAATCTTTTCATGCATACTGTGGTTCACAACAACAAATTGAAAAGTTTTCATAAATTATCATAACTTTTGATTTGACCAATTATATTCATTTTTGTAAGAGTGCAGCATTAACTCCCTTCTCTAGCACAATTACACGCACATACCACCAGGTGGCACCAAACTCGATTTATCTCCCCTTGTCATGACACCAGGGATGCGTCATGATCTTTCTTATAACAAGGGATGTAGACTTTCTCTCTCACAACTTGCTACAGATAACATCAGCCTGACCGTCTCTCTCTCTATTCGGGCTGACAACCGCTATCACCATTTGCTCACACACACAAAAGTACACTACCTGGTATGTAAGCACTTTTCTCTACTCACACGCATATGTGCACAATACTCAGAGATTCTACTATAAACATTCCAAATGGACACTTTGTCTCTACGTACACACATACGTATGCAAACACATACGTACGTATACACACATACACATACATCATTTCACTTACACTCACTTTGTATATGTTTTAATGAACACCTTTTCATCATCTGTTCCACATACAATAAATGAGTCATTGAATCATATATGCTCTTTGACTTGTTAATTTGCTTTCATCAGTACATGCTTGCATTGTGAACACAAATATAAATATATACGTTCTGCCTTTTTTATTTGTCATTACAAGCCTTTTCAGAAGTCAGCTCAACTTGAAGGCACATGATTCAAGAACAAGTTAGATCAGATAGGCAGAATTCAAGTAAAAATGCATGAAAAGATTAAGTTCTGAGTACAACGTTTCTGCTATTTGTGTCTGCTGCAAGTCAGGAGAAGTTTCCTTTTTCTAAGTCTAGAATTATCTCTTAAATATTCTGATGAAACTTAAAAAAAAACTTTATTTAGAGTTTAACCTTCTGAGCGATTAATTTTTTAGTGTTTTTTTTAATGGAAATCGCTCCAGGCAAGGCATGAACCCACTTCATGTAAGGAGCTAACAAGAACAAAATATGATTAACGTAAAGACGGGAGAGGCCTATTGGCTTTAGTCTTGCAAAGACTACGGCTATAGGTAGGAGGAAAACAGTCAACAGGAAGAGAGTTCCACAAACCTGCAGTTCTTGTAAAGAAGCTACTGGAATAGTAATCTGTATTACAATGCGGTATCAATACAGCGAATTAGACACCACGAGACAAACGATCTGGAACAAAAGAAGCAGGGAATAAATCAGACAATTCTGAAGAACACATGCCATAATAGTACTTATAGAAAAGACTGAGACTACCAACATCACATCTGTGAGGAGAGAAGGTGCAGAGAAGAAGAAAGGGGGTGACCAATCAAATTATAGATACGTTTCTGCATCTTATCAAGAACCCTAAAATGGGACAGAGATTCACCAGCGCAAATATGACAACAGTACTCCATACATGGTCTGATAGTAGATTTGTAAAAATAGAGAATAGCTTCAGGTGTGAGAAAGTGTTTGGGGCGATAAAATGAACCGACTTTACGAGAAGCAGAAAGAGCAATGGATCTAATGTATGAACTCCAAGAAAGATTTAATGAGAGAGAAAGACCAAGAAGTTTCAGAGTCGATTTCTACACAAGAGCAGAGCCATCTATGAGAATCTCAGGAAGAAAAGGGGCACGCCTACGATTGAAAGACACGAGCTGGTTTTTAACAGGATTTAACGAAACCAGCCATTTTGTATCCCAATCCACAACTGAACCCAGGTCAACTTCTAGATCAGCTGCATATCTCGACTGATCCGAGGGAGATGGGCAAGAAGCAACAACAGAATAGAGAGTGGTATCATCAGCATAGATGTTAATTTTCTGAATAATATTCCATAGAAGATCATTTATATAGAGAAGAAACGGTGTTGGGTCTAGAATAAAGCCTGAGGAACACCAGCATTAATAGGAAAAGAGAATGAAGAGACATCGTCCAAAGTTACTCACAAACTTCGATCAGAAAGAAAAGACCTAATTAGAGTTAGTGTTAAAGTTTTGATTAGGGTTGAAGTTCAGGTTTAGGTCAGGGTTAGGGTTAGTGTGAGGTTTAAGATTAGGGTTGGGGTTTGGGTTAGGATTAGGGTAAGTATTCATGGTTAGGGTAAAGAAAGTGTTCAGGGTTAGAGTTTGGGTTGGAGTAGGGGTAAGATTTAATGTTATGGTTGGGTTGGGGTTAAGGGTAGAGTTATAGTTGGGGATAGGATTAGGGTTAAGGTAAGGGCTGGGGTTAGGGTTAGGGTACAGTTAAGGTTTGGGGTTAGGGTAAGGAATAGGTTTGGAATTTGGATTAGGGTTAGGATTACCGTTTAGGTTAGGGTTATTGTTAGTATCTGTTTTAGGGTTAGGTTGAGGGTTGGGATTAGAATTAGAATAAAGGTAAGTGTTAGGATTGCGGTTAGGGTTAGGGTTTGGGGGTTGCGGTTGGGGTAAGAGTTGGGGTTAGTGTTATTGTTAGTGTTATTGTTAGGGTTAATGTTGGGGTTAAAATTAGAGTAAACTCAAAACAAGGTTTAGGGTTAGGGTTAGTGTTTTAGTTGTGGTTAGATTTAGTGTAATGGGTTAGGGTTAGGGTAAGGGTAGGGTTTGTGTTAGGGTTAGTTTAAGGTTTGAGGTTAAAGTTAGGATTAGGATTGGGGTTAATATTAGGGTTGGTGTTAGGGTTAGTTTTACGGTTTAGGTTAGGGTTAGGGTTATGGTTAGGATTATGTTTAGCATTGGGATTTGGGTAATAGTTAAGGTTAAGGTTCGGGTTAGGGTTAGCGTTATGGTTATGGTTATGGTTAAAATTAGGGTTCAGGTTGGGGTTAAGCTTAAGGTTAGGGTTTGGTTTGGGGTTGGGGTTGGTTTGAGGTTTAGGTTATAGTAACGGTTTTGTTAAGGGTTACCGTTAGGATTGGGGTTAGGGTTAGAGTTAGCATTGGGATTGGTGTTATTATTAGGGTTAGACTTAGGGTAAGGGATATTGTTGGGATTGGGGTTAGGGTCAGCGTTATGCATTTGGGTTAGGGTTAGGGTTAGTTTTGGGATAAGGATAAGGGGGGGGTTACAGTTAGAGCAAGAGTAAGGATTAGGTTGCGGTTAAGTAAACTTGGGGTTACGGGTGGGGTTAGGTTTAGGGTCAGAGTTAGGTTTAGGGTTAGGACTAGGGTTACGGTTATGGTTGGGATTAGGGTTTGAGTTAGGGTAAGGTTTAGGGTCCTGGTTAAAGTTGGGATTGGAGTGAAGGTTTGGTTTAGGGTTAAGGTTGGAGTAAGGGTTAGTGTTAAAGTTGCGGTTAGGGTAAGGTTAGGGTTGGGGTTATGGTTTGAGTTGGGGTTGGGGTTAGGTTCCAGTCAGATTTAGGGTTAGATTTAGGGTCAGGTTAGGGTTATAGTTGGGGATAGGGTTCGAGTTAGTATTAGGGTTGGAGTTACGTTTAGGTTTGGGGTTAGGGTAAGAGTTAGGAGTTGTGTTATAGTTATTGTTAAGGTTGCAGTTAGGGTTAGGTTAAACGTTGGGGTTGGGTTTAGGGTTAGGGTTATGGTTATGAATAGGATGGGTATAAGTGTAAAGGATAGGGTCGGGGTTTAGGTTAAGGTTATGGTTAGCGTTTTGGTTGGCATATTAGTTATGGTTAGAGTTAAGCTTAGAGTTTAGGTTAGGGTTAGATTTAGGATTAGTGTTAGAGTTAGGGTTACAGTTAAGATAATGGTTTGAGTTGAGGTTGAGGTTTGCATTAGAGTTAGGGCATGTGTTAGGGTTAGGGTTAGGGATAGTGTTGGGGTAAGGGTTAGGGTTAAGTTAAGGGTCTGGATTTTGGTTTTGGTTTTGGTTCGTGTTAGAGTTAGGGTTAAGGTTAGGGTTAGACTTAGGGTTATGTTTGGGTTTAGTGTTAGGTTGAGGTTAGGATTAGGATTAGGTTTAGAGTTGTGATTGGTGTTAAGGTTGGTCTTAGGTTTAGGTTTGTGGTCAGGATCAGTGTGAGGGTGAGGTTTGGAGTTGGGATTAGGGTTGGAGTTGAGGTGAATATTAGGTTTGAGCTTTGGGTTAAGGTTGAGGTTACGATAAGGCTTAAGGTTTTGGTTTGGATTATGGTTAAGGTTAAGATACGTGTTAGGGTTGGTTTTTTAGTAAGGTTTGGGTTATGGTTATTGTTAGAGTTAGGGTTAGGCTTAGGGTTTGGGTAAGGGTGAGTGGTTAGGATGAGGTTAAGTTGGAGTTAGGGTTAGTGTTTGTGTTAGGGTTAGAGTTAGGGTAAGGGTTAGGATTGGGTTGGGGTTTTCGTTAGGGTATGATTTGGGGTTGGGGTTTGGGTTGGGTTCAGGGTAAGTTCCAGGTTCGAGTTAGGGTATGGTTTTGGGTTGGATTAGGGTTTGGGTTTTGGTTGGGGTTAGTGTTAGGGTAAGGTTTTGGAGTTAAGGTTAGGGTTAGGGTTAGTGTTATGGTTAGGGTTAGGGTTAGGGTTAGGGTTAGGGTTAAGGTTATGGTAAGGTTTATAGGTAGGGTAGGGGTTATTATGAGGGTTAAGGTAAGCGTTGGAGTTGGGGTTTGTGTTCGCTTTAGGGTTAAGGTTAGGGTTTGGGTTTGGGATGGAGTTAGGGTTAGCGTTAGAGTTAGAGTTTCGGATGAAGTTAGGGTTAGGGTTATGGTTAGTGTGTGGGTTTGTTTTAGGATAATGGTTAGGGTTAGGTTTAGGGTTAGGGTTAGGGTTAGGATTAGGGTTAGTGTGTGGGTTTGTTTTAGGATTATGGTTAGGGTTAGGTGTAGGATTATGGTTCGGGTTGGTGTTAGGGTTAGGTTATCTATATTAAACTGGTAGTCGACTACTCAATTGCTGGATAGCTTAAGACCTATACAGTTACATGAACCACGAAACATCGACTATCAAACGCAAGCAGTGCCATCATCAATTTTCAAACTTACAAAATTATAAATCATCCCAAGGAACGTATCAGCAACACCATTATAAGAATAATCCAGCTGTGCTTAGACGAGTTCGTCATCCATGGAGGACACGCATTGAAATTGTTTTTCAACACAATGCTAGCTATGCATAACATATTATATAAATAAAAATGGTTGTTCATATAGAAACGTTTATTTTTACGATCTATGAAAATTTATGGGACGTATTTTAACTATGAAAAAAGAAGATATAATATAGTAAGAATCAGAAAAGCCATATCCCCTCAAAAGTTTAATTGGAAGCAAATTGATAGAAATTTAATCAACTATATTCACGAAAAGGTGTTTCATCATTGTAAAGAGGTCACTGCTATCGACTGATCGACAATCTATGGTAGACTTGTTCTGTGTCGCCCTTTCTCCTTTGTATCGATATTGATGACCAACAACGACAACAGCTGCGCTAAACTGTTATTGTTATCAGAACAGCGAACAAGTTCCAGCAAGAGGTGGTACATTAGGCGTTTAGTGCTGAGACAAAGTAAATATATAAATATATACAAAAACGACAGAAATAAATATACACCAGCTTAATGACGATATTATTGTTACATTGTTGCCGTCTGAAGTGTGTATAATATCATTATACACACCGTTGCTGATACCCCACATATCAACGTCTCTGATTAATTTACGTGGACATATAAGGGCTCTTTAAAATTTATTAGCATGAGGACATGGTAACAAGACAATTACTGAGATCCAAGAGAGAGTGAATGGTGTTCACTATATATATATATATATATATATATATATATATATATATATATATATATATATATATATATATTTACTTTCATCGACATATGTATACGTTTCATCCTTACGGGAATCGTCAGCGTAGAGGAGAATTATTCGAACCCCGGAACACAAGTTATATTTCAAACTAAAAATCCAACATATATATATATATATATATATATATATATATATATATATTATGATAATTATTTTTGTATTCTTATCCACATACACATATGTTTCATCATTTTCCAGGATTCATCAGTGTGGAGGATGACTGTTTCGCTGGTTGCATGATTTGAACCGCAGACCTAAGTCACCTTTTAACCTCCAAATCTGAATCTCTACCCATGCAGCCAACCCAACAGCCATGGGGAAAGAGGAGAATTAGTCTTTTCATGTTTATATAACCGGTATATTTTAGTAAGTTGTCATAGCAGTAGTTAACAATCAAGTTGGACGGACCTTCGTATGCATATTAATTGGCAGCCTATTCTTAATTCTCTTTAAAAGCGCATATTATGATAAATATGTTTTAATTCTTATCCATATACACATGTGTTTCGTCCTGTTCCCGGAATCATCAGTGTAGAAGATGACTGGTCTGCTTGTTGTACGATTCGAACCCCAAAACCAAGTCATCTTTTAACCTCCAACCCTAACCCTAACCCTAACCCAAAACCAAGTCATCTTTTAACCTCCAACCCTAACCCTAACCCCAACCCCAAAACCAAGTCATCTTTTAACCTCCAACCCTAACCCTAACCCTAACCCAAAACCAAGTCATCTTTTAACCTCCAACCCTAACCCTAACCCTAACCCAAAACCAAGTCATCTTTTAACCTCCAACCCTAACCCTAACCCCAACCCCAAAACCAAGTCATCTTTTAACCTCCAACCCTAACCCTAACCCTAACCCAAAACCAAGTCATCTTTTAACCTCCAACCCTAACCCTAACCCTAACCCAAAACCAAGTCATCTTTTAACCTCCAACCCTAACCCTAACCCTAACCCAAAACCAAGTCATCTTTTAACCTCCAACCCTAACCCTAACCCCAACCCCAAAACCAAGTCATCTTTTAACGTCCAAGTCTGAAACTCTACTAATCGTCCAACTGTCATATATAAAGGGTTGACAACAATTCACTTTTTCGAAAATTCCGTCAGATTCTTAACTTCCGTTTACCTGTTGGGGTCATGTTTTGACCCCGGATCCGTCAATCATTCCAGCAACTCTATCGCTTATTCTGATTACCCGAATAAGGGCTAACATTATCTATCACTATCAGATGGTCCTGATTGACCTAGATGAGATGATATTGATTATTTTCTCTGTCTAATGCATTGAACAATCATTCAGTTAACAGAGAAAAGTAGAATTCCGAGGTTTGCAGTGATGTGACGCTGATTAAATCCACCTTCAGATGGGCCTATATTATAGCTCTTTTTAAACTCTGATAATTTTTAGGCATTTGGTCTATGTCATGCTTAAAAGGTGATATAAAATATATTGATATCTGAAATACAACAAAAATGCCACTTAGTACAAACTATTAATGTTGCAAACTTTTACTGTTGCTTTGTATGGTTTCGGGTGCTGGCTGTTGACGAAGGAAGCAGAAAGAAGTGATGGAGACAAAGATGTTGCGCTGAACTTCAGCTCTGACCAGACTCAACCATGTCCGGATATTGAATATCCGAGCCGGGTATACTGGAAATGTTACTCGGCAGGAATAAAACGTACTTGGCCCAGACACGCACCTGACCGGAAGAAAAACACACTGTTGATTGTCAAAAATAAAATAATTTTTGATTGATTTCAAACCACTTGCAAACGTTAGACTATCCAAAAAGGTTAGCAGCAGACGAAAATAAACCGTCACTAAATAAACACTACATTGACAGCGACGGCGAAATCCCAGAATAAGGCGTTTACAGGTAAATTATTATATAACTGTAATACAGTAATGGAAGTAGAGGTACTCCTCTTCAACGTCACCGCAACGAACACCGACTGATCAATCACAAAACTTCAAAACTTCAAACTCAATGTTCTCTCATAGCTCTCCCAGCCCTAACTGCCGCTCTCCATTTTCGTCCTTCCACATACATCAGCTGATCCCCACATATGTTAATCAGCTGCACCTACAAAAAGCCACGTTTGTGAAGCGATCCCCCCCTCCCCTCCCCCCCAAAAAAAAACACACGCACACACTCTGGTAGATGTACAGTCCCAACATGTGAAGCATCGCATTCTCTTCTCGGCCGATAGGTGTTGTTCTTTATTGTCACAATAATCTAAAGCGAAATTGAGATTGATATTCGACATCAATTTCTGTGCGTGCGTCCTCCTTCCTCACTAGCCCCCACTCATTCACCGCCACCGACAATATAGATATATCATCGTATTTAAATAAACCAGTGTTTGTTGTGATTCTTTTAAGAACAGCAGAAATACAACACTAAGATCTGCCGCTCCCGCAACAGGAGGACAAAAAACGGGCCCAATCTTAATTCAATTTGCACATTTAGCGATGAAAAGTCTATTTCAAACTTTAGCGTGACAGACCAAAATTAATTTTGACAGACTGATCGACCAACATATATACCGACGGACGCCCCTCTCATACATATGAGTCGATTGAAAAAGCCATACAACAAATGCCTGAAGAATCTTGTTTTGAAGGGAACTTGGCCTTTTGGCTAAGATCAAAGTGTAGTATCTGTTCCGATGGATACTGCACCCCATAGACTTGTATTGTCTTGGCCTTCGGGGCTTGATTTAAGCCGGTCTATGGGACGGTCCTGTGCAGTTCTAGGAGTTCCACCCTCCCAGGCTTTGCCTCCCCTCTTTGGGGAGGAGTAAGTTTATTGCTTACTGTCTGAGGCGCCTCTACCGGGGAATGCCGACGAGGCTGCCCAGGCAATTTTTAAACCCCACTTTCCCGACCCGACCTTAGGTCACATCTTACTTGTGAAAGTAAGATAAAAACTGGCCTTGTGCCTAACTCCTGGAGAGGAGTAAATCAATACTCTACAATAATTTGTAGTTCATAAAAAAAAAAACGAAAGCTTCTTGACAAGATATTTGATACAAAGAAATATCAACCAATCCAATTATAAGAAACCTCTCTTACCACCGATTGTCATGGCTGATAGCACCCTTCTTGAGAGTCAAACGTTCAAACTCATCGGTCTAAACATTCACAGGCAACATGAATTAGAATAAGTACATAGAAGATACTGCCAAGTCTACTGCAAAGAAGGTGGGCTTCTTCTACGGGACTAGAAAACTTATCACACTTACGTCAGTATCCTATACCTCTATGAAGCCAACATTCGCCCATGCATGGAGTATTGTTGCGACATCTGGGCTGGTGCACCAGTCACTAGTTTCTCCCTCTTGGACAGGATCTAAAAAAGAGAGTCTCTAACCTAATAGGTCCCGCGCTGTCTACGAAGCTCAATACTCTGTCGCATCACTGCAATGTTGCATCTCTGTGATTGCTTTACAAGTACTTCCATGGAATGCGCTCCAGCAAACTTACTTCATTTGTACCCCCCCTCAACGTAAGTACACCCGACCAACCCGACTACCAGCAAAATCTCACCCGTTCACTGGTTTTAATATAATACAACACACAAAATGTCGACCACCTGTGCGCTAAAAACGTAAAAGTAGAATATAAAATATTAGCTTCACATTGTATGTTTTTATTTTCTGTGAGTCGTGGGACGTTGAGACAAGCAGCAGTGCTAGACTCACAGTATCAGCAGAGAGACTGCGAATATATATATATATATATATATATATATATATATATATATATATATATATATATATATATATATTATACGTCAGGATATGTTGAAAAGAAATAATGTGCTCGATTGTAAAAGGTGAAAGCTAATATACAAATTATTTATTTAAAAACTATATGTACGTCTCTGAAATATGTAACATATTGTTTTGAAATAATTTAATTTGTGTGTATATATATATATATATATATATATATATATAAGGTTAATGGGAGAGGACCCTAGCAATGAGCTAAATTATTAAGAAAAATAAAAAAAATAAGAGCGTAATATTTATTAATATCAGTACCGTTGGTTTCAAATCCTAACAAAGGGTATCTATAATAGGCCTCTTTACCGGCTCTCTTCAGACATAAACAGAGGCTGAAGAGAATCCGATAAAGAGGCCTATTATAGTTGGGATTTGAAACCGACATTATCGATGTTGTTCTGATCTTTAAAAAAATAATCTTGCATTGATAATGGCTTATATTTTTAATTTATAATACTGACCCAGCAATGCTTTAAAACTGTAATTGTATTGGAATCAGCAATTTGAGACAGCATTCATAATTGTATCGGAATCGAGAAAAATATTGGAAAAATATTGGAATCGTCCTATCAGTACTCATACCATGATCAATCGTCGGAGCGGATTTTGGTATATTTCCAAAGACACGACCGTAGTCTATATCCTATCCAATCCAGGATCCAGGCTACAAATTTCCATGATACAAAAAGGAATAAATGAAAAGGAAAGAGTAAACTAAACGAACTGAGAAAGGAAGAGAGTGGTTAGTAACTTTCGCTGTTCATTCGCATGACGTCAGAGGAAGATTAAATCTGGACAGTAAAGGGAGATGTGTGACGAGCAGGAGACTTCGATGGTCTGGGCACGTTGAAAGAATGGATAAGAGTTTGTGTATTAGTAGATGTAGGAACATTTCTAACATTATAATTGTCAGCGTGGGGCTTGATACATTTCCAACGACGTGACCATCGTCTATATCCTATCCAAGCCAGGTGCCACGCTTCATGTTCACATAAACAGAAAATGCAATGTTTTGTTTCGTGTTATCTTCGACACTCTATTAATTAATATCACATTTCCTTGGCCTTTTGGCTAGGAACAAACTGTAGTATCTGTTCTGATTGTACACTTAGTCTATTCTGTCCTCGGTCAGTGAAAACGAAGAAGTCTTTCTACACTGAGGCAATTTAAATTTTTGTTATAATCCAGAGTGCCGCCTTTTCAGGAGCTGGATTTTCCCCACATTAAAAACCGACCTTGTGTCTAACTTTACCCTCGTGGGGAGGCAAATAAATAGGAACATGGATGTACATGCTTTTTGCTGTATTTCATCTCTTTTATTATGTTCCAATTCTTTTATTATGTTCCAATTCTTTTATTATGTTCCAATTCTTTTATTATGTTCCAATTGTTTTATTATGTTCCAATTTTTTTATTATGTTCCAATTCTTTTATTATGTTCCAATTCTTTTATTATGTTCCAATTCTTTTATTATGTCCCAATTCTTTTATTATGTTCCAATTCTTTTATTATGTTCCAATTCTTTTATTATGCTCCAATTCTTTTATTATGTTCCAATTCTTTTATTATGTTCCAATTCTTTTTTTATGTTCCAATTCTTTTATTATGTTCCAATTCTTTTATTATGTTCCAATTCTTTTATTATGTTCCAATTCTTTTTTTATGTTCCAATTCTTTTATTATGTTCCAATTCTTTTATTATGTTCTAATTCCGGAAGTTAGACACAAGGTCATCTGCGATTTTGAGAAGCCAGCACACTAGGATAAGCGCACTCTGACTTACAAACTATACATGAGCAGCCCCGTCGGCATTCCCCAGTAGGGGCGGTTCAGGCGATTAGCAATAAACTAACCCCTACTCAGAAAGAAGGTAAAGCCTGGGAGAGTGAACCTCTTTGGACGTAACAGAACTATACCTCAGCCTGACAGCATGATAGTTTAGAACGTTGTATCATACAATGATTGTGTATAATCCTCGTTGGTAGTGGATTCTCATAGTCTCGGAATGGAATCCGACTGGATTTCCAGTCTCGGACTTCTTAGTCGATTTCTTGTTGGAAAGGAAAGAAAAACGAATCAATTCCATCGTCTTCTCTTGGCGTAAGAAATCGGTAAGAGTTTGGAAGCGATTGACAGTAATTGTTACTTTGGTGGCATAATCGACAAGCATGCCAATCAGTTATACCAACTTATCCGGATTCGGTCATCTGATTATCACCATTGTTATAGAATACTAGACGTACCCGGTATCCGTTGGGTCACAACCATTACTACCATTTATTATTGGGTCACAACCATTACTACCATTTATTATTGGGTCACAACCATTACTACCATTTATTACCAGAAAATACTTCCGGTGTAATCGTCTGCCTTCATAACAGCCAGATTCATCCTAAGATGGGGTACTGCTGTCATATCTGGGAAGGTGCCGCTCGGAGCACTCTTTTTTGCTTTGGCTGAGTACAAAACTGACTTTGCAATTCATTGGGGAGTGATCTCTTCTCTTCTCTGCTTCCCCTTTTCGCACAGAAAATGGTGTTATTAGCCTTTCTATACTGTATCGTTATTTTCATGGTAGGTGCTCGACTGAGCTTCAATCCTTGCCCCTCCTTTCTCTCTGTCTCTGTCTCTGTCTCTGTCTCTCTCTCTGTCTCTGTCTCTGTCTCTGTCTCTCTCTCTCTCTCTCTCTGTCTCTCTCTCTGTCTGTTTCTCTCTGTATGTCTCTGTCTCTCTCTCTCTGTCTCTCTCTCTCTTTCCCTCTTTACCAAAAACCAAACGGAACTTCCATGAACAAAGTTTCTTTCCTAGAACATTCCATATGTGGAACAAAATACCACAACGCTGCTTTCCAACTAGCTATAACATGTCCGTCTTCAAGTAAACAAATACTCTTGGATAATCAATTCCTTTGAAGTATTTTTTTGCCCATTCCACCCATTGTTTCCAATACGTTTGTGGTGGTAATCATCCAACTTTAACCCTTATCCTCGCATAGCCCCTGGGCCTTGATAAGCGGTAACCCATTAGTAAAAAAAAATATTTCTGCCAAGGTAGAGGTTATGTTTTCAGTCGAATTTTTCACTATGTTTGCTTGCGTACAAGCTAACGTCCACATAGCTTGACCAAACGTCAGCAAACTTAGTCAAAATATCGGTCATGGTGTTCCTACCTGTACCTGGTGCGACATTAACCTGGGTGGGGTGAACCGGCTTACTCCGAAGGAGGAAGTTTCATGGGGAAATCAAATTTACAAGTGGTTCCCAGTCGCATGTATATACCCCGGTTATGAGGAAATGACGATGTTACGTTTTTGCAGTTTTTGCAAGCAGGTGTCGACGTCCTCCTACATACAGCACCTGGTATTCCAAAATGGTACCCCATCTGGTATTGACCAGGCTCAATGTTGCTTAACTTCGGTGATTTAACGGGAACCGCTATGTCAACGTGATTATGGTATAACTTAGAGCTGATTCTATTTGATGATATTTAGGTCAAATGTCAAGGTTATGGTCACTGAAATGATGAAAGTCACACATTTGACGATATATTTGGTTTTATTCGTTGTCGAGACTCGCTACCTGGTCAATATTGTAGCCAACGAAGTCCCGCACCACATATAAAATTTTGACAGAATTTCAACTTTCGATTTTTCCAAAATTGATGTTTGGATTTGATGGTGTCTGATAACAGTAACCACCATGCTGTTCAGATAAATAGTTAGAAGTAAATAATCGAGTTATCAACGTTTCCATGGCATCATATTGGGAATACTTCATACAATAAGTAATACCCATATAAGACTTTAGCTCATCTTTACGTTGTCAGGCGAAGGTATGCAATCTCACGACGGACTTTTTATTCTACTTTGTTTCAATTCGAAACTTGATAAACTGTGAAATATGTTTATTTTGATGGAAATCGCCCCAGACTAGTCATGAAGCCACTTGGGGTAAATAACTAACAAGAACGAAATATGATTATCCCAAAGACAGGAAATGTCTATTGGCCTTAGTCTTGAAAATACCAAGGCTATGGGTAGGAGGAAAACAAGCAGCAGGAAGAGAGTTCCACAAGTCTGCAGTTCTTGGAAATAAGCTACTCGAATAGGAAGCTGTATTACAATGAGGTATCAAAACAGAGAATTGATGGAGACCGCTAGACCAACGAGTCAAACGAGTTGGAACAAAAGAAGCAGGGAATAGATCACATAATTCTGAAGAACACATGCCATAATAGTACTCATAGAAAAGACTGAGACTAGCAACATCACATCTGTGAGAGAGAAGGTGCAGAGAAGAAGAAAGTGTGTGGCCAATCAAATTACAGATACGTTTCTGCACGTTATCAAAAACCATCAAATTGGACAAAGATTCACCAGCTCAAATATGACAACAGTACTCCATACATGGTCTGATAGTAGATTTGTAGAGATAGAGAATAGCCTTGAGTGTGAAAAAGTGTTTGGAGCGATAGAGAGAACCATCTTTACTCGAAGCACAAAGACAATTGATCTAATGTATGAACTCCAAGAAAGATTTGGTGAGAAAGAAAGACCAAGAAGTTTCAGAGTCAATTTCTCTTCAAGAGCAAAGCCATCCATGAGAATCTCAGGAAGAAAGGGACACGTCTACGGTTGAAAGAGACGAGCTGGGTCTTAACAGGATTAAACGAAACAAGCCATTTCGTACCCCGATCCAAAACTGAACTCAGATCAACTGCTAAGATCTGTCATGACATTCTTCTTGCATAACTAAAATATAATCTCTTTACTCACTAGTGTTACATTACCTCCTCTCTTAGGGGAGGTCTAATGTCTCGCAAGTCACAGTCAATTAAAATACATGAACGTTCATAACATACCTGACTGATCGTACACTTCGGCACACGTCCCTTAAGTAATCTTGCCCGACTGAGAAAACGCCACCTGAAACACGTTTGTTCATACCTCGAAAATAAGGACCAAAACGAGACAACTGTTGAAGGCAAGAAGTGGTTTATTCGCTTTGTTGCTGTTCCAAACCATTGACCCGTATGGAGGGGGGGGGACAGTGAGAGGTCGATAGTTTCTGCTTAATTATATCTTATCCGGACATCTCTAAACCCACAAGTTCACACGTGTGCGCTTTCAAGTGAACAGACGACTCTCTGTTTGTGCCATGTGGCGTCATATCCGCTTCTAGTACACGGGAGGTCGAGCTGACATCCGAGTACACTAAGATGACCCCGACTCAACTCTTCTTGTTATTCTCAACTAACAAAATTATACTCGCCCAATATTTAGCGCTTATGAGTTTATCTAAGTCACCATCAGTGCTTATTCACTGATAATAACCATGGGTGTTCCCTTGAGTCTGAGTGACAACAAGTCTACACAGATTTCCAGTATTTTCCGCCTTTTCTGATGACCGTTACAATCTTAGCAATCGTCATAACCTGGCCAATTTTAACAAGAAGAGGTAGGAATATTAACAGAGGGAAAAGGGGAGAGATAGAGAACGAGAAAGGGGAGAGAGAACTGGAAAGAGAAAGAGGTAAGGGGAAAAGAGATAGAAAGAAAAAAGAAAGAATGAAAAGAGAAAGAGAGTGAAAGAGAGAAAAAAGAAAAGAGAGAGAAGGAAAGAGAAAGAAAGAGAAAGAAACAAAAAGAAAGGAGGAAGGGAGAGAAAGAGAAAAGGACGACAAGAAACAGAGAGAAATGCAAAAGAAAGAGAAAGAAAGAAAAGAGAGAGATAAAAAGACAGTGAAAGAGAAGGGAAGAGAGAGAAAGAAAGAGACAGAGAGAAGGAGAAAAGGAAGAGAAAAGAAAGAGAGAAAGCAAAAGAGCGTAATGAGAAAGAGAGAGCGAGAGAAAGCGAGCGAGAGACGCACACTAGAGATTATTAAATTGTGTTCACTAATTTGGATATCAATAATTTTGTGATTTAAAAAATTCGATTTTTTTTCCTTTAAATAAATTTTGTGTATTGATTCTCGTCGTTTCTTAATCGATATTCGTGATTGAATTAAAAGAAAAGTAAAACAAAAAAAAAATACTCTCTAAATATTCGTAACATCATCTCCAATGTTACGTCATGTTGGAATGTTACGTCATGTGGGAAGTTGGCCTAAAGTCAAATAACTCATCAGGGACGGAATTCTACCCGAGTTTTCATACGCACTTACATTTGGCGTGGAAAGGGTAGAGGAGTTTGAATAGTATCAATACTTGTAACGATATTCCCTATTTTTAACGGACTATTCGACTTTTATGTTGAATAGTTAGTTTTATTACCTTTAATAGTTCATAACCAGAGAGAGAGGGGGGGGAGGGGGAGGGAATGAGACAGTGCGTGTTTGGCATAGAGAGAGGGGGGTGAAGGGGGGATGAGACAGTGCCTGTTTGTGATAGAGAGAGAGAGAGAGAGAGAGAGAAAGAGAGAAGGAGAGAGAGAGAGAGAGAGTGAGAGAGAGAGAGAGAGAGTGAGAGAGAGAGAGAGAGAGAGAGAGAGAGAGCGTGACGGAAATGCTGACATTTTGTTCAGCTTTTTTCGCCACTATTTTTAATTTCTGCGTTCATATTTCAACGTACACTTTATCAACGTTTCCGATTGTTAAACTGAAGAATACGGGATATTCTGGCTCTAACGTTTGTAGAGACGCACGTGGTCGTGGGTGTCTTTTCGAACAGGCGGTTGCCATTTCACACAAGCGAACGGGAACGAAAAGGGAGGAACCAACATGGGTGTTACGCTTTAAAATAATAATAGAAGAAAGAGGAACAACACCATCAAACAACGTATTAGAAACAATTGATCCAAAAAAAAATTTTCTTTCTTAAAGTAGAAAAATGTGACCCGGTGGGTCACCCACTGAGCTCGGATTAAATTGTTGGAATCAGGGAAAAGTGAGTTTGCAAAGCCAGTTAAATTTTTAAAATGAATAAAAAGGCAAAATGTAAAATTTGTTTTTCTGCTCTCTTTCTCTCTCTCTCTCTCTTTCTCTCCCTTCTTCTTATTCATCTCTCTCCAGCTATGGGTTACATAGTATTAATACTTGTGACGATATACCCGATTGTTTTAATGGATTCTTTTGTTTTATAGTTAGTTTTATCACCTTTGACTGTTGATAAACAAAGAGAGAGAGTGGAGAGCGACAAAATCGAGAGTTATAGACACGTTATAAATGAATGCAGAGGGCAGGACAACATACAGTCAGAGAGGACGATAGTGATAGATAGAAACTTAATAATAAATGTTAGCTTGGTGAATAAATTGCAAATAACGGCTCATTAGAACAAGTAAAATGGATTAAAAGCATAATTTACTCCCAAAACTGAGGAATATCTTATCATGTATTTTCCGTGATTAAAATATACAGTGGAAAGTCTTATAGCAACAAACGTTGACTAACTCAGCTTTAGTACAACAAACGTTGATTAACTCAGCTTTAGTACAGCAAACGTTGATTAACTCAGCTTTAATACAATAAATGATACTGCAATCACAAACAATGAATAAAAAAATTAGTAGCAGAAAAGAAATAAAAGAGAAAATAAAAAATACTCAAACATATTATTTACCTCCCTGCCAGGACATTAGACACAAGGTCATCACACAATTTATCCTTCGCCAGTGTTCACACCAATATTCATATAAAATAACATCTGAATCGATAAAGTTAAAAAAATAAAAGAGAAAGTTTCAAACGGAGAAAGTTTAAAGTAAGGGAAAAACGTATAAATCGGTATAGAAAGCAGGAAAGAAAAAAGAAAAGATAATATTTTAAGTCTCAATTCTACTAAATACTTGAAATAGATTTATTCGGCAGTTTTTTATACTTGCAAACTTTTGTGTGACAGGATATATATATATATATATATATATATATATATATATATATATATAAGCAAACATTGTTAAAATTAACAGAATTCGCCTGTTTAATAATACCGTTTTTATTTTTTACATTTTTCCGATGTTTTTTTTTTTTGTATTAAAAGCAAAAAAAAAAAAAATAAATGTTCCATAGGTTTCACAGGTTTCACGAACGTTTTAGATTCTTCGTCGAATCATTCTCAGGTTTCAAAAGGAAATGAACAAAAAAAGCTGGAGAAAGAAGAGAATTTAAAAAAGACGGCGGAGAAACAGTCATAGAACGTTTTTCGCATTGTTCCAGGAAGTCGTTGACGATTTAAATTCAGCAACGCTGGATGGCATCACAGAATAAAATAGCATTACGTTAAAGCATTTTAAAATGTTACCACTGGTTTCATATGTGATGTTGTTAATTTTAGGTTGTTGTGTTTTGTATGTAGATAGCTTCCAGTATTTTTAATTTTTTTAAAATTGGTTTCGGAATGTATAATTTTAGTGTTATTAACTAGAATTTGTCTTAAATCAGAGGGAGGACAGTTATGTTTTCGTAGATGTTGGTAAATTGAGCTAGAGTTTACAAGATGCATTGTGAGGCGGCTGGATAAGGTAGTGCTTGTAAAACTAATGTAGCTATTAGCTTTATTATTATTATGGAAGTTTCATTCTTCCAAACTTATAAATAACATTAGTTGTTTCTAGTGGTTTTTGAGTTGGGGAGGAATTGTTTTTTACTACAAGATTTTGGGTTTTAAATTTCTTATAGTAAATAATGAGTCTAATTTTATTGTTATTGCCAATTGGGGATATGTATCTGTGTATAATATCGTTCATAGATTTTTCTTCTAATCTGAAGTTTGGTTGCATTTGATTACAATATATATGTTAATATTGTTTGAGTTGTGATGTTGAATATTATTATTATTTGTACTGGTGTTTTTTAGGGTTTGAATCATTAATTTTATTTGTTCATCAACGATATAATTAGGGAATTCGTTGTTTATAAGTACTTGTTTTATATTTTTTAATTCAATGAATAGTATTTTTTAGAGGAGGAGATTAATTTGGCACAGTTTAATAGATTTTTAACAATAGATATTTTGTAGCGATAGGGACACGCGCTCTTGAAATTTAAAAGACTAGAATTTAAACTGGTTGTTTTTTTTATAAGTGGAAGTGTTAAACGATTTATTAGAGGCGTCAATAAAAACATCTAGGAATGGGATTGTATCATTTGTGTTCAGTTCTATGGTGAATTTAAGAACAGAGTTTTTTGGAAAAGATCTTGGAGTTTGTGTATTTGTTCATTGTTATTATATATATATATATATATATATATATATGTGTGTGTGTGTGTGTGTGTGTGTGTGTGTGTGTGTGTGTGTGTGTGAAAAAAGACAAACGGAAAACAGGTAAAAATGCATGAAAAAAACAAAAACAAGAGATTTGACCGGTTTCGTTCGTATTAACGAACGTCTTCAGAAAAATACGAACGAAACCGGTCAAATCTCTTGTTTTTGTTTTTCTCCTGCATTTTTACCTGTTTTCCGTTTGTCATTTTTCACACATTTTGTCTAACACTGAATTTCATTTCCATGACTTATCGTACACCTTACCCCATATATATATATATATATATATATATATATATATATATATATATATATATATATATATAAATGAATGAATGAATGAATGCGAAAGTTTTTTTCCACCTATCCTAACTATATTAACATTAAAACGGCTGATGTCTTTTTAATTCTATGATAGAACATTATTTAGCTCCTTGCCAGGATGTTAGACACAAGGTCAGGTGTGGTTTTGAGAAGCCAGCGCACTCTGGTCTAGAAAATATGGCTGGGCAGCTGTGTTGGCATTCCCCGTTAGGGGCGTCTCGTGCGATTAGCAATAAACTAACCCCTTCTTGAAGAGAATATAAAGCCTGGGAAGGTGGACCTGCTAAGACTGAACAGAACCATGCCTAAGCCCCGTAGCAACTAAGCCACTGTCGGACTAATTTGTATCATAATTCTATGATACAATATAGTAAAATAATTCGAAACTTTAACATGGAAAATATGGCACGTGTGTTGGTATATCTTTTCTGAGCACGAGGCCGCCATTTTGTGTTTCAGAAGAAAGAGAATACAATACAATACAATAGCGAAGAAACAGCTGTGTATATATATATATACAATCACATTTATTTACAGATAAAATGTTTGTCAAAGACAAGTGTAAAAGGAAGAATAGAAATCATATAAGTTGGTACATGAATTCGAACAAATAAATGGAGGACATTGCGAAGACTGCTGCAAAGAAGGTGGGCTCCCTCTACCGTGCTAAAAAACTTCTCACACCTGCCAATATCTCGATTCTCTACAAAGCCACCATTCGCCCATGCATGGAGTATCGTTGCAACATATGAGCTGGTGCATCAACATATATATTCTCTACCTATTAGACAGCATCCAAAAAGAGTCTCCAATCTAATAGGTCCCGCACTGTCGACCAAGCTCATACCCCTGTCCCATCGCCGCAATGTTGCATCCCTGTGCTTGTTTTACAAGTACTTCAATGGAATGCGCTCCGATGAACTTGCAGCACTGGTATTCCCTCGACGTAAATACACCTGGTTAAGCCAACAAGCAGCAAAATCCCACCCCTTCACTGTAGAGGTCCACAAATGCTGGAAAGTCTTCTACTCTAATAGTTTATTCCCCCGAACTGCCAACCTTTTGAATTCCCTCCATGTTTCCTGCTTTCCCGATTGTACTAACATGCACAAATTTAAATGTAATGTGAACAAACATCTCACTGTTCAACTCCCTGCTTAGGATGTTCCTTTAGGTTTGGGCCCTAATTCATAATAGCCTCTTACGTCTCAGTTGAAATGTGTACAGTTTGGGGTGGAAAAAAAGTTTTACAAATATTAGGTGCTTATAGAAGTCGCTCCAGACAAGGCATGAAGCAACTTGATGTAAAGAGCTAAAAAAAACAAAAAAAAATGATTAGTATTATTTGGATTATTCGAACTAATGTTCTCATCTTGGATATTATTCTCACAACGTTTCGGTCGATGTAACCTCCGACCTTCTTTCAGTGTAGCTTGTCGAACTCAGTAATCTTTGTCGAACTCGGGAATCTGTACGGAATTTCGAACATAGCTCTCTGAGGCTATTCTCTATCTATCAGACCATGTATGGAGTACTGCCGAATCTCTGTCACATTTGAGGGTTCTTGATAAGATGCAAAAACGTATCTGTAATTTAATTGGTCACACCTTTTCTTCTTCTCTGCACTTTCTCTCTCACAGACGTTATGTTGCTAGTCTCAGTCTTTTCTATAAGTACTATTATGGCATGTGTTTTTCGAAATTGTCTGATCTATTCCCTGCTTCTTTTGTTCCAGATCGTTTGCCTCATTGGTTTAGCAGTCTTCATCAATTCGCTGTTTTGATACCTCATTGTTATACAGCTTCCTATTCCAGTAGCTTCTTTCCAAGAACTGCAGGCTTGTAGAAATCTCGTCTTGCTTACTGTTTTCCTCCTACCTATAGCCTTGGTCTTTTCAAGACTAAGGTCAATAGGCATCTCCTGTCTTTGCGATAATCATATTTTGTTTTTGTTAGCTCCTTACATCAAGTAGCTTCATGCCTTGTCTGGAGCGATTTCCATAAGAAAATAATACTAAATATGTATATATATATATATATATATATATATATATATATATATATATATATATATATATATATATATATTGAGTCGGAATGACGCAAGGAAATTTCAAACAAACACTAACACATTCAGATTTCCAGGAAGAAAACACATCACCTCCCTAGCAATCATAATATGGTCACTCAAGAGATCCAACACTCCCTATGAAATTAAATGGAGGATCATCGATAAACAAAGGCCTTATAGCCATATCTCCAGGAATTGCCCACTATGTACCACTGAAAAGTTCAGGATCCTACAGGCAATCAATAACCCTTCCATAGCCTGTATGAACATCAAAACTTAGGTCTTCAAACAATGCCCCCACAGAACAAAATGTCTACTACCCAAATGGACTAAGAACGAAAATACGTGACTCACTAATAACCCCATAAGGCTGATGAACTTTACAGCATATGAAAAATACATGGGATACCTCCCCTACCCCAAGACATTTCCAATTATTATCAAATTAATCTTTTATATACTATATAACAACCCATCCCCTTTCCAAAGATATATTACACATACCACATCCACATCTCCCCTAGCAACCCAAATATAACATAGACTCACACCCCTTTAACCCCACCTATCACAAATATAACATCAATTATTAGATAACTCATCACATTCTACTTTAAAATATTAAACATGTTAAACACATTAATCTTACTAGTTTAATGCCTAGAAATATAACTATCAAATACCATTAAATAAAAAGAAATTATATATGACCATATATCCGGTTGATAGACTCGTAAACGTTATTAGATAAAACTAACAGAATTAATTAAACACAAGGATCCCACACGAATGCATATTAAAATGATAGTAAACCCATTTTGATATCCCTTAGGTAACCCTTTCACTGATAAAGATACCCTCTCCGTCAACACTCAGCCACCACATAGCTAATAATCTATAATAATAACATCAGGTTTACACTCAAATATAAGCCCCCCTCCATAAATATATAAAAAAATAAATAAATAATATAAAAAAATAAAATAAAGAATTAATATAAATATAACACTTGAACCTCTAATAACAGAAATAAATCCCACCATTTTTTTAACCAGGGAGTTATGGTTTGCACTATTCCGATCACCTCATAAGAACTCTGAATTTTGAACATTATAATTATTCAAAACCAAGTGAGTTTTCTGAACTTTGCATATGTTTTGGTTTCTTTATCGTTTTATTAATTTGCATACACCTTGGATACATTTTTCACTGTCATTTACTGCATCGATTGCAAACGGGTTTCCCGCTTGGATAACTTTTTCGTTTTTGGACTACCATTCACCACCTGGATCACTTTTCAATCAACATCTTGGGTGTCTTTCCTGAATATATTTTAAATTGTATGACTTGGATGAATTGTATAGCTTTAACAAAAAAGTATGTTTTGGGATGATATATTTGATGTTTTATATACTTTTATATATTTATATATATATTTTTATATATTTTCAAAGTTTAATTTTATTATCTGCAGTAATGTCATTGCGATAATGGTCCTCTGAGGAGAAGAATTTTCTTTGAAAACTCATGAGTTAAATACTTTAAGGTACTTTACCTGAACATTGAATTCTAATAAAATTTGATTTGCACCTTATTTTATTACTTCATTTTATATTATGCTATGTATATCTATATAGATATGTATATCTATATAGATATGTATATCTATATATATATATATATATATATATATATATATATATATATATATATATGTATATATATCCATATCTATATCTCTATATATATCTCTATCTCTCTCTCTCTCTCTCTCTCTCTCTCTCTCTCTATATATATATATATATATATATATATATATATATATATATATATATATATATATATATATATATAGAATCAAATATAAACCAAAAGTAAAAACTTTTAGTAGATGGAACCTATTGTGAAGAGGTTTAGCTCAATATACGAGATAGAGCAATTGTAGAGATAGAAGAAAAAAGTGTGATAAATATGCGACGAATGTCCAGATTTATTTCAAATTTCAATTGTTCAATGCAAGGTGTATTCAGTAATAAACTAGTGTTTATTATTACTGAATACACCTTGCATTGAACAATTGAAATTTGAAATAAATCTGGACATTCGTCGCATATTTATCACTCTTTTTTCTTCTATCTCTCTCTCTCTTTCTCCCTCTCTCTCTCTCTCTCTCTCTCTCTCTCTCTCTCTATATATATATATATATATATATATATATATATATATATATAGATATATATATATATATATATATATATATATATATATATAGATATACAGATATATATATATATATATATATATATATATATATATATATATATATATTAAAGAAATGAAGATGAAGATAAAGAATTGTACATAAATTAATACACCTTAGCTGACCGTCAAACTTGAAGTTATAGACTTCACTAAAACCCCTTCCCCCCAACCCCGCCCATTCCTTCACACTACCCTTAAAATATCAGCCACAAGCATTATTCACTTTGACCTCGGTTGGAACGGTTCTACTCTCCTTAGTCGGCAAAAATCCATACCCAAGCAGAATATTCAAGATGATATAAAAAACTTTTGAAACATTTCTCTGCCAGGGAAGCAAGCAATTAAAGGCAGACATGAACATTTCCGCATAACGCCTTTAAACAGACAATCTTAACCTCGGATTTGCCGAATTGGATATTTTTTATTTTTTTATTTACTCCTCCCCAGGAGTTAGGCACAAGGCCAGTTTTATCTTACTCCCACAAGTAAGATGTGACCCAAGATCGGGTCGAGAAAGTGGGGTTTGAAAATCCAGCGCTCGAGAGGTGAGCACTCTGGCCATTTAAAAATTGCCTGGGCAGCCCCGTCGGCATTCCCCGGTAGGGGCGCCTCAGACAGTAAGCAATAAACTTACTCCTCCCCAAAGAGGGGAGGCAAAGCCTGGGAGGGTGGACCTCCTAGAACTGCACAGGACAGGCGTGCAGTATCCATCGGAACAGATACTACACTTTGATCTTAGCCAAAAGGCCAAGAACCAGTACAGGAGTTTTACTTGTAACTCCACGGAAATATACTATAACGGAGTACGAATCCATTCGGACCAAGTGAGATATTTTGAACCCTCCACCTTTTATTTGTGAAAAAACTTTCTTCAATTCTACAAAACGTTACTTTAGCTATTAACTATCTACAAAATCACCTCCCAATACTGCTAACTTTCACTTCCCGGCCTTTTATTTTTTATTTTATTTTATTTTATTTTTTAACTTCTTTATCCCCAATCCCTTTTGGGTTTTTTTCTTTTTTCTTTTTTCTTCAATTTTTTCAAAGTGAAATGGAACTAGGTAATATTTAATTGATATAAATACCATATTACCAGATTTATCCTCTGACGAGAAGAGTTTTATCTTTGAAAAACCATGGTTTAAGGATTAATGTAACTCCTTGCATCTGAACTTTCGATGTAATAAAATTTGTATTAATTTATGTACAATTCTTTATCTTCATCTTCATTTCTTTAATATTGATTGCTCTACTCAACGTATTGAGCTTTATTTTATCGAGATAGAGCACTACGATATTTCGCTTATCGTTAATTCTATTATCATTAGTATATATATATATATATATATATATATATATATATATATATATATATATATATAGAGAGAGAGAGAGAGAGAGAGAGAGAGAGAGAGAGGAGAGGAGAGGAGTGGAGTGAGAGGGAGACAGAAACAGAGTTAAAAAAACTAATATCTAGTGCGTTTACGATATTTCTGAGTGATTGCTTTTGCGCATCTATGTGTATATGAGTCTCAGACCGCAACCGTGAGTATGTTTGCCTCAATACGCTGCCAAAAGATTCAATTATATTCCAATAATAGCACCCCTTGTCGTCGATATTGACTTGTAAATCGATCAATCCGGCTGCTGCTGCTGCTGCTCCTTCTAAAATAAATATATTCGATGAGGCAACAGCGAAATTGGAACTGTGAAAAGTCGCACATGACGTCATCGCGTTATTACACAATTTCCCAAAATGGTTTGTGTTTCGGAATTTTTTAGATGGGGATCGATAATTTTGATTATGCGGATCATGCGGACTACTATTCTCATCTTGGTTGTTATTTTCACAACGTTTCGTCCGACGTAACTTCCGACCTTCTTCAGGTGCATCTTAGTATAGAATTAAATAAAATAATTATGGATAATTAATTCGAACACCATTAAAATATATATGTTATACGAATATTATGGCCTCTAAAGCCCCTTTAAAATATTCCAAAGAAACTGAAATTAGGGAAGTATTTATTAATTGATGTCTAATACATATTGTTAAAATTTCACAAAAACCGCAAGTATCTGTTTTTCACTAAAACAGCCCCCCCTTTACATGAAACTAAATTAAACAAAATATAGCTCATATTACCCACCCTTACGCCTAGCAGCTGTGTTCCAAAATTCATAATGATTGGTACATTAGTTTAGGAGTGTATCATGCACAATCAAATATATATATATATATCTGTATAAACATCTACACATACCTAACTTTATACATATGTTACAATTTACAAAAGATAATGTGCCCATGTTACTCACCGTGTTGTCTAAAATTATATTTTAAAATTCATAATGAACCGTTCACACACAAACACACACACACATATACACACACACACATTTTGTTTTGAAAGAAAGAATGTTGTACAATAAAATAAACATTGCCTTGAAACAGCTGTAAATAACTTTAATAGTTCTGTGTATACTCTTTGATACGATTCGAAAATGATTTAATAAAACACATTTATATTGAGCTACCAGTGTTTGAAAGATGATGATCGATCATCGTAGGTTAACTCGTAAATAATTTTCTATTTTATCTCAATTGAATATGGATATATAGATATTTTAACTTGAATAAATATAGATATCTCTTTCTCTCTTTATCTCTCTATCTCCCTCTCTCTATCTATCTATCTATTTGATCTCACCGGCTATTAACCTCTCTCTCTCTCTCTCTCTCTCTCTCTCTCTCTCTATATATATATATATATATATATATATATATATATATATATATATATCAGGACCGGCGGGACAGTTATAAAAGTGGGGGGGTGCTCTCCTAAAAAGTGGGGGGGCGGTTAAACACATGCATATATAACTTCATTATTGATGACCGTAAAGTGGGGGGGGCCAAGTCAAAAAGTGTGTGCGTGGGGGGGGTGAGCCCCCCCCCCCCTGCCCCCGGTGCCGCCGTCCATGTATATATATATATAACATTCACACAAGGCAGTGTGTAAATAATATGATTACGGTCAACATTTACCCAATCGTGACCAATTCTTGGGCTTGTCATTAATTCAGTTTTTATCCCAACATGATGCGGTTATTTGCACTAGAATTGACTAGTCTCAAGTCTTTTTTTGAACATAAAGAAATTAAAATTTGGTCCAGTAGAAAAAAAGGTTATTCAAAATATGTGTAGTCATCAGTGTGTAGGATAACGCCCCCCCCCCATTTACTTTGAATAACCATGAAAATGCTTTTAACAAATATGTTTTTATAGCCCAAATGTAGCAAGCAGCACAAGTAATATAAAAATATAGATATCTCGAAAGGAGTTTAGGGTTAGAGTTAGGGTTGAGCAGCTTAAATTGACAAAAATGCCAATTGAGTAACGCTCTTCATGCCCTTTAACTCGACATAACTTTTTAAATTATAAATATAATTTAAGGATAGAAAAATAGAAAGATAGAACTCGATGAGCTGATTCTAAATATGTTAGTATTAAAAAGATTGATGCCATAGAAACAGAGCTGTGTGACTTTTAGTAGAAACACTTATAAAAAAACTGATAGACTTTTGAAGCTAAATTTTTCAGGAAAAAGAGCCAAAAAAGGCCAAACTGAAAACTGAAGCAACACTTTTAGATGAAAGAAAGCCAAAAAGAATGCCACATTGAATGTTCACTTTATTAATGAAGAAAATGAAGAAAAATTGCCTATATGGAAGATATTAACTCTTGGGTATGTTGAAGATGTTAATCCCCAAATATTTGTATCTTTGTTTCTATTAGTTTTGTATTGTTTTCTTAGCGGTGAAAGCAAAGATGTTCCCTATGAAATTGAAACTGTGGGCTTTTTATATATACTTTTGTGGAAAATTAAAAAAATATTTATATAATTATTGCACTAAATAAATAATACTTTCTACAGTATACATATTAATGTTTATATCGTACTGGAAGACTTTAAAGAATATTTTAACATGAATAATTAATTAATTTGAACATGAATAATTAATTAAATAATTGTTGATAAATTTGTAGATAGATACCCTCAGGCCCCCTCCTCCCCTAAACAAAAATGAGATTATTCTTTTTAGGCGATTACGTGTTGGGAAAGAAAAACAATAATTTCAGAATTTAAAGTTTTGCATATAGACTTAACTTAAAATTATCACCTTGTGATTAAGTGTAATTAAGTGTACATTTAATTCTTCAAATCTCAATTTCAGCTTCAATATTTTAAGAGTTAATTCCACTTGTCCTATATTTTGCCAGGTTTATATTTAAGAATATTAATACACGTGCGCCCACATTTTTCATGCATGATCCGAGCGACGTTTCGTAGATCACTCTATACTGCCTGGTAAGTAGTCGCCGAATTCCGCTATTTACAGTTAAAGTTCCTCTCTATTTACTAACTGGTTGGCAATGGCCTGCGGGTAAGATCTCCGACTACGAATCAGTTGAGAATTAGTTCCTAGACTGTAGATTGCGTTAGCATGAAACATCGATGTCTCTAGGTATTTAAATATTTAATATTTATTATATATATATATATATATATATATATATATATATATATATATATATATATATAACGCTGCAATCACCAATAAAAAATAAGTACATAAAAATACATTAAATATTTAGGTGATAAACATCGTACATATTTCAAGACAGGGCGTCTTAGTCAGATGGTAAAACGCTGGACTATAGACATCAATATCGAAGGTTCGATCCTTGTCTATATATATATATATATATGACGAGCAAAGTCAATTAACAAGATAAGTCCGGAGCAACTCACTCGAGAAAATGCGTCTCTCCGACAGGGTTGAAAAAGTTTGATAGTCATTTGACGGAAATGTCGTTGGCATATGCAGCCGTTGTGTTCTGTCTTGGCGCTATCCAGTCTTCTCATAGGGAGGTTGTGGTCATCTCTCCGTGAGGTTCATACTCAGCGGTAGAGTTCAGGAAAAGAAATAACCTCGAAGGCTCTCTTTTATGTGGGGTCATTTGCCTTCAGTCAGATGTGGGGCAGCGTGTTGCTGGTTAGACGCCGAATTCCTTATTGGTGAGTGTATGAGTGGGGGGTAACATCTCAAGTACACTTCCTTCGGTCGTACAGGTCGACCCCCATGGCTGCTCTCAAAATATGACAAAATGGGCTTTGCTCACATTAATAAAATGTTCGTTACCCTACATTTGTAACAATATATATATATATATATATATATATACATATATATATATATATATATATATATATATATATGTATATATATATATATATATATATATATATATATATATATATACTGATAATATTGTGTGGTTGATTGTTAGGATAGTGAATGAGAGATGGTGAGTGAGATAAGAAGTCGTGGATGGAGGAAAGGGGAATCTATTAACGACAGAAGTCTCATCATATGAAGGTTGTAAGTTCAATCACTTTACACGCAGTACGTTTTCACTTCATCTTAAATCGCACCCAAAATAAATGTCGGATTGAAGTCGAGGCCAAAGGCAGCAAAATGTGAAATATTTTCTTAATAATGGGAAACGGTTAAAAAAATATTGTAAAAAACATTTCTATTCTTTTGTAAACAGTTCTACAATTTCTTCGAGTTCCATAAAGTAACAATATAAAAATGTACTTTTAAAATATCCATTTACCTTCACAATCGGTTCAAGGCAATAAATATATGCACTAATATACAATGTACAAACGTTGACCCCCCCCCAAAGGGTCAGGGGTCAGAAGTCGCCTAATTACTTTTTAAAAGAATAGTTTTCAAGTTACTTATATTTTGTTATATTTTATAACAAAATATAAGCAACTTGTTTTTTGATAATATATATATATATATATATATATATATATATATATATATATGTAAGGTTGGTGGGAATAAATCCGGCTGAGTGCTCGATTATTAAATACAATCTTTTTAAAATTAAAATTAAAAAATAAAATCGTAATTCTTATTAATATATCATATTACTGAAGGTCAAAACAACTTGTCGTCGGTTTCAAATCAACGAGTCTTCGAGTTTCGCTGATCATCGTCAGCCATTGTTGCAGATCGAACACCCGCTGATTTGAAATTCGATGACTCGTTTATTTGAACCGGCAGCACCATGTTCTTTTGACATCCTGTAATATAATCTAAATGAATAAATGCGAAAAAAAATTTTCATTTATCCCTACTATATATATATATATATATATATATATATATATATATATATATAATCCAGGTAAAACATCTACAGGGTAGTAATCCAAAGAATTTCAACCGGGTTTATAAAAAGTGCTCAATATCAAATAGAGCTTTTATATATGATTATTTTTATTTACACAGACATGTACAAAATCTGCGACACTGGCATGTCGATGTTATCGATCAACAGCTATTATAAACTGAGATCTCATCAGACAGAGTTAGAATCCGATCTTAACCTTAGATCATATTTGGAAAGAAAGGTACATGTCTGTGTAAATAAAAATAATCATATATATATATATATATATATATATATATATATATATATATATATATATATATATATATATATATGAATTATATATATGCTGATGAGAGCCATAAGATTGAAACGCTGATGAGAGCCATAAGCTCGAAATGACGTCGTACGTAGGTAAAATATTAAAAAATAATTTAATATTATTATAAGCCTCTTTAAAGTAAAATTGAAAGTCGAGCACTGTCGAAAAGATTAAAAATAAACATTCACCTAAAAGCCTCAGTGCAATGCTCCGATTCTGTCGTTGAGTACTGTAGAATGTTTAGATATTTATGCTCGCCGCTTTCAGTGTAAATATCACTTAAT
This sequence comes from Sepiola atlantica, assembly GCA_963556195.1. Taxonomy (NCBI): domain Eukaryota; kingdom Metazoa; phylum Mollusca; class Cephalopoda; order Sepiida; family Sepiolidae; genus Sepiola; species Sepiola atlantica. The sequence continues at coordinate 76,254,196 of OY744536.1, read as the reverse complement.
TCTCCGTTATAACGTTATAAGTTTTCTTCATATTTATATTATTAGTAGTAGTAGAAGTAATATTAATTAAAACGATTTAATGAAAAACATTTAACATTCAAAATGATTATTATGATATTCGAAAGATAACTTCCGGTCCCGTTTACGTATGCATATGTGTACACGAACCAACAACTTAGATTACCTCGGAATAATTTACTTTAAAAAATAAACTCCGCGTTGAACGCAATAACTAACAAAGTTTTTTCTCAGTAAGTAAATAATGCTTTATATTTAAATTTTTACATTATTTTTAAAACTAAATTTGTTTTATTAGTGTTGTTGTTGTTGTTGACGACGATGACGTCGATGATGATGATGCTTATGTTGCTGATGAATATGTTCATGTAGATAACTATTACATTTGCCATAAAAAGAAAAAAGAAGAAAGAAAATCCCCCCCACTCACCTCTAAACTTTTAAAATTACAGAAAAAAATAAAAGCATATTAGAATAGAACTGTAACGCGATCAAATTTGGACGAATTAATAAAATTGATAAAAGGCAATAAAAACGCTTTAAAATACTTTTAAACACAAAAAAAGTAGGCAGATAGGTAGAAAAGTAACTTTACTGCCTTTGGTAACAGTAATTTGTTTGATTTTTTTCACCCCTTTTTTTCAATTATTTATTATTGACAATCGCTCCGATTTTCGTTTATTCCAGTAGGGAGAATTTATTTTTAAACTTATACAAAATCAAATCACAACATTGGAATATATCAAATAACACCATGACAATCAGTTTTTTGTTGTTTTTCTTCAAATTACTAAAATGTGAATAAAACATTGTTTATTTGTTTTTCTGTAGATAAAGCTACAGCTAAATTAATTGCTGCCCGGAAGAATTATATATATATATATATATATATATTATAATATAAAATGAAGTAATAAAATAAGGTGTCAATCAAATTTTATTAGAATTCAAAGTTCATGCAAAGCATCCTTAAGTCCTTAGCTCATGAGTTTTCAAAGATAATTCTTCTCTTCAGAGGACCATTACCGCAGTTATACTACTACAGGCAATAAAATTACGCTTTGAAAATATATAAAAATTATATACACAAATATATAAAAATACATAACATCAAACATATCAATCCAAAAACATACTTTTGTTTAATCCATACAGTCCATCCAGGTCATACAAGTTGAGGAGCATAATCAGGAAGGACATTACTCCAAGATACAAACAGCAGTCCAAATATGTGAAATTGAGGGGGCCGGCAAAGTTATCCAGTCGCGAAATGTGTCCATATTACAATGTTAATGATAAATAAATCAATCAAAATAATACAAAAAGTCCAATCAAAGTTCCGAGATCCCAACATGTGCAACTCTAATCAAATCCAAATTCGTTGTTTAATTAGAAAACCCGCTAGATCCGAATTGAGCAAAATAAGACGGACTCCCATCACATCTAGCCAGAAGAGCGAAAAATATATAAGTGATCTTCTCTCCAGACATGACAAATCATTAACATTGTAATATGGACACAGTTAATTATGTTATAGTATATCTTTCTTGTTGTCTCTTGGTCTTACCAGTTTCCAGGACAAGAATTCATCTTGTCTGGTGAAGTACCGAGCTTTGTGCTGTTACTAAAGGCAACATGTCTGTGTAAATAACAAATAATCATATATAAAAGCTCTATTTGATATTGAGCACTTTTTATAAACCCGGTTGAAATTATTTGGATTACTACCCTGTAGATGTTTTACCTGGATTATATATATATATATATATATATATATATATATATATATATATATATATATATATATATATATGTGTGTGTGTGTGTGTGTGTTTGTGTGTGTGTGTGTGTGTGTGTGTGTGTGTGTGTGTGTGTGTGTGAAAGAGAGAGAGAGAGAGAGGGAGAGAAACTGAAGTGTACTGTATGTGATAGGTTTCTTCTGTCAAGAGCTGGATTTGTAAACCATCTTAAATCACACAACCAAAGACAGGATCAACAGTTTTATGAGGAAGCTATACCAGCACGACCTCCAGTGCTAATTTGTCATATTTGCAAATCTAAAAGTGGCATGACAAGACATTCGAAGAATCATAGACACCATCCTCGAATGTCTTCGTGGTCTCTCTGTACAGAGGTTTATCAGGACAACCTGACATGAGGATACTTCCTCTACAAGTAAACCCTGATGAAATATTCAAAATAACATAGTATTCGAAGCCCAAATAAGATCCCATTAGCATGGCTACCCCACACTGGCTTACGAAGAATGGTAACACTTCTCTAATAAATTGCTTTTTTTGCGGAATATACCTTGCATTGAGCAACTGAATTGAAAAAAGATCTGCCTCCGTCGCTTTTCTAATTCCTTTTTCATCCTTTATCCTATCTATCTGCTCTATCTGGTATATTGAGCTGTATACTTTTCACAATAGGTTTTACCTTTCCTAAAAGTTCGCTTCAAGTTCTCCACTTCATATATATATATATATATATATATATATATATATATATATATATATATATATATATATATACTTTAAAATTTTTATGGCCCACTTATGTTTTGAAAAAAGCCCACAACAACGCCACCCAAGTTGATGACCTCTTTAAGTGCGAAGATGCTGGGATAGACACACACGAGTCACATGTAAATATTTCTTTAACTCATTGGCTATATTTTTCTCCAGCTACCAACCGTACCACCGTACACACAAACACACCAAGGAAAGCCGGAGGAACCCCCGAAAGTTTCATTTAAAGGAAATTTTTTATTCCTATACGCAAACAAATAAGGAGTGAATAGAGAAAAGATATAAACATTTATCTTTTGCATATTATGTTTATACATACATAAACACACACACACACACACACACACACACACACACACACACACACATATATATATATATATATATATATATATATATATATATATATATATATATATATATAGTCATCCACAGACAGACAATTTCGCTGTATCATAGCTCTTCAGTGTGGTTAGACAAGTCACTGCCTCGAGTCGGGATCGAAACTCGATATTAATATATATATATATATATATATATATATATATATATATATATATATATATATATATATATATATATATATATATATAATGGTTTATTGTTCTACCTGCTTTACTACATACTCGCCCTTCTCTACTGACATCGGATGAGTCATCAAACAGTTGGTGCGAAGCCTCAGTCGCAACTCGTATGAGTGGTGGCCAAAGCGATGACTCACTTTTGCTCAGAACTGACAAGGCTTCAACTTGCCGTAGAATCATATCACGTCATCAATGGCTTGAAATAATAAATTGATCAGTTGCTCGTGGCGGGGAACGCTTAACTTTTTTCTGGCTATATACATACTTGCAATCGAAGAAAACACAGAACTCGAATTTCTAACATTATATATATATATATATATATATATATATATATATATATATATATATATATATATATATATATATATATATATATATATATATATATATATATATAGTGCTTCGGTGTATGTTGAAAAGAAATCAATAAAGTGCTTGAACACAAAAATGTGAGAGCTAATCCAAATTATTTATTTAAAAACTATACGTTACATACTTCAGAAACGTACCATGGTTTCATTGAGATAGTCTGACCTTTTAATTTTCTTAAAAAGGTTGTTAGAGCCCAATTCAAATTATCAGCGACTCACGAAATAAAAACAAATTGAAAAATGGGGTTCACAGATCATCGTAACGTATTCCAGTGAGTTCACTTAAGCTTCCCTTTTGGAAAAAGTACCGAGTCAATAGTGACGGACTATATATTTATATGTGTCTTAATCGTAACTAAGTTTTATCTATATATATAATGTAGACTGTTTTTCCCCTAGTAAGAAAATAATCACATGCATGATAGGCTACACATTTTACTTCACCACCAACAGCAATTCATAATGCGTGTTTCACGAAAAAATAATTACATTTCCATTTCTAACATAATATATTAGAAATAGTCCGAGATGTCCACCTCTCACAAAAACATCTTCGAAAGAGAGTATAATTACGATTATCTCTCTCTATAGAATTAATCCTCACACTCATCCCCAACAAATTCATTGCACTGCCCGATCCATGATTCTGGAATTTCTATTCGATAATTCTGGCTGCATGTTATTTACACGTTATTCAATAAACGCATTCTCTTTAAACGAACACATTTGCCAACCCCCATGCTGACAGACAAGTACATTTTTGGACAATGGACTTTTCAATTTATTTTTACCAATTTTGCCGATACATTTTTAAATAGACTTCTTTTCATCAGGTATTACTCACACTTTTAATATTTTTATTTATGCCTTAACAATAAAATAATTATTTACCTATTTTAAAAGCAGATATTTTTTTACGTGAAAGGTAAAAAAAAACAATTCAATTTTCAATCAAATTTAATGGAAACTGTTCCAGACAATGCATGAAACCACTTGATGTAAGGAGCTAACAAGAACAAATATGATTATCGCAAAGACAGGAGATGCCTATTGACCTTAGTTATGAAAAGACCAAAGCTATAGGTAGGAGGAAAACAGTCAGCAGGAAGAGAGTTCCACAAGCCTGCAGTTCTTGGAAATAAGCTACTCGAATAGGAAGCTGTATTAGAATGAGGTATCAAAACAGCGAATTGATGGAGATCACTAGACCAATGAGTCAAACGAGCTGAAACAAAAGAAGCAGGGAATAAATCACATAATTCTGAAGAACACATGCCATAATAGTATTTATAGAAAAGACTGAGACTAGCAACATCATGTCTGTGAGAGAGAGAGGGTGCAGAGAAGAAGAAAGGGTAGGACCAATCAAATTACAGATACTTTTCTGCCCTTATCAAGAACCCTCAAATGGGACAGAGATTCACCAGCCCAAATATGACAACAGTACTCCATACAAAGTATGATGCTAGATTTTTAGAGATAAAGAATAGCATCAGGTGTGAGAAAGTGTTTGGAGCGAACCGACTTTACGAGAAGCAGAAAGAGCAATGGATCTAATGTATGAACTCCAAGAAAGATTCCATGAAAAATGCCAGTATACTGAAGTCATATGCCCTTAATAGGGTTAAGATGAAAATTCATATACACTAAATGTACAAAAGAAAGGAAATTCCCATTTTTTTTACACTTACACAACAGACGAAGAGTTCTACGACCAAGAGATTACGACCAAGTATTAAGAACTATTATAAACATGTATTAAGAAACTAGTCAATGTAGCAGTATAACAGACACTAAACTTCAACGTTATTTCTATTCTGGAAAGTAATATATAACATCAGACATATTATATAATACGTTATTTGCCTATTTATGGTGCTGATGCAGTTTAAGGACCGGGCTATTAGAGAGGATTTTCGGGTATATGTTACGACGCTCAGCAGAGGCGCGAACGGGGTCCAAAAAAAGAACGAGAAAGAGTTTAAAAACATAAATTTGCAACAAGTAAAGTTGACTTATGTCTAGAATAGACATTTTTCTACTTACCTATGTAATTTGTTTGTATTTTTACGTAGTATAAATGCCTTTTTATTAGATGTTAAAAAAAAATTTCTTGTTTTTTAAAACATCTACTTTCTCAAATATAAATGCCGGCGAGTCGCTCTATATTATTACGTAGAGCGGCCATATTGTTTTCTTCGCTGACGTCTGTCGAACTTAAATTTCTAATAAATAGCACTTCAAACGGGTTTAAAAGACAAACAAATAGCACATGCAAGTTTGAAACTAACTTTTACAGCTTACAGTTACTTTTATTTGTTGTAATTTGTTTTTTTAGCGTTTTTACTCTGCTGAGTCTCGTAAAAGATGCCCGGATTTTCAAATTAATTTCAATTTTTACGGTATCTTTTGTTTATTAAATTGTTAGGTAAAAGTACAGAAGAGTTAATCATCCCCCAACCTCCCCATGTTAAGAATGGGTTTCTAAATTATAGCGTTATTATTTCAGTCCGCTCCGTAAACTGCATAAGTACCTTCTTTGTAAATTCATAACTGGAAGCCATGTTCAAGGAACAATCTTCTTTCTAACCAAGTTAATTAATCGCCGACACTAACAGCGAAACGTCAGGTATTCCGGAATATATATGTATATCAACTCATAAAAATGTATGTGATTAAACTATGATATACTAAAAATATGTGACTAAACTACGATATACAAAAGAAATCCTGATACTTTCGGTTTCTTTATTTGAGACTGTTTCTACACCCTGTTAGATGTCCACAGAGTTTCAGTGACCTCGATAGTATCACTGGTCAAGTTAGGAATACATTCAAGGATGCATGTAGTGCACATGGACCACTACATGATGCTAATGACTGGGATGCTACTTTACAAGAAGCATTTATATCTGAATATTTGAAACATTTGTTTAACATCATGTTCACTACATGTGCAGTGTCTCATTCAAAACGACTTTGGCATACCAACCGGATGAGCAAGCTTCAATTGTTCGTGATTGCACAACTAAAGATAAAGAAGACTTCTGACAAATTCTTCCTATTGTTCCACGTGGAAGTCCCGCTGATGAGTTCAATGCTTGCATTAAATGGTCATATTTTTGAATGTACATCAAGACTGTTACATTATTTCCAAACATCTCAATGGCAAGCTTGCATCAACTAACCATGGCATGTATTACTCTATTAATTGTTTCATCTGCTGTTTTACATTAACATTGTGGAGTCTGTGTTCGCTCTGGTCAATCGTAAGCACCAAATAATTCAATAGTAACAGATTTGGCAAGGAATTACTTCATTTATTCGACTTTCCCGGGCAACGCCGGGGTACGGGTCAGCTAGTTTAGAATAAATATTTGTTGATGATGGATGTATGTTTCTCTGCTTCAATGATGCATTTATATTCATGTTATTAAAGGGTTTAAGTGTTATATTTATATTACTTTTTATAATTTTGGGATAGTGCTTATATTCGAGTGTACAACTATTGTTATAATTCTAGTTTATTAGCTATGTGGGGGCGTAGTGTTAATAGATGGGGTATCTTTATCAGTAAAAAAAGTTTCCTAAGGAATATCAAATAAGTGGATGTTATTGTTATCGTCATGTGTGGTGTCTGTATTGGTTCGTGTGGGATATATGTGTTTAATTAACTCTGTTAGCTTATATCTAATAACGTTTATAAGCCTATCGGAGGGGCTGTGTGAATCGGTATAGTTTAGATCTTGGTCATATTTTTTTCCTTTTTATTTAAGAAAAATGATTTTTAAGAAAAAATATATATGACCAAAAATCTAAACCTGATTCCGATACAATTACCGATCCCGATAACAATTCCATAACGAAAGCGCTCGAAAGAACACAGCCACGGCATAAAAAGTAATTATCTGCTCAACTATAGACCCCATATCAAAAGAGTTCATTAAATGTCTTCGATTTAAGGTTGTTTATATAGAAATTGTCCGATATTTGTAGCTTTTCTTATTGGAAACTTTTTTCTAAAAAAAAACAACACTGATACATGAGGTTAAAATGTAAATCTACCAAAGTTATGTTAAAAAAAATAAACTAACAATTTGTTTACGTCAGTTTTTTTTAAATATAATTTTGTGCTGGAACAAAATCTATAAAAAAAGGATATGTTCATTTTTGTATCACACTGATAACTTATAAAAAACAATGCAGATTGGTAAACTTGTAGTTAAATAAATTTCCTTTTGTGTGATAGGATTTTATAGATTTATCGCGATCTTGTAAGAGTCTTTCCGACGAATCTGTCGCCGGAGAGTAATTCCACCCAAAAGAATTTGACCCACGCGATATTTTTTCTTAACTCTGAGAGTTTTTTTAGACAGATATTTTTGTATGGACATTTAAGACATTAATTAGATGCCTGACGTTGAATAAGTTTATTATTGACATACAATGATGGATTGAAAAAAAAGAATTAATTAATTAATTTTAAATCTTAATTTTAAAGAAGCCATATTTCTTCGTGAATGAATTTAATTAACTATTTTCAAATGGCGGAGAAGCAAGAGTATGATGCTTAAATTTAAAGATATTGGTTTAAAAAGAAATTTTTATAAACTTTTAAATAACTAAAAAAAAATGTGTTTGATTTTGTTTACGGTTTTGTTATACGAATTACGTATTATTTAACAAAGAATGATATCTCAATTATAGAGAGAGAAAATTACAGAGAAATCTAGAAAAAAAAGATAAAGCCAACAAAATAAAAATGTTATTTTGGGTTTAATTATAATTAAAAGGAGGAGGAGGAGGGCGAGGAGGACGAGGAAGAGGAAGCATGTTCTGTTCTCGATTAAATAACAGAATATTTCCTTTCATTTTGTACACAACATTTTAACAAAAACAACATCTTTGTGCCTAATTTGTTATATGTTATACGTTTTTAGCAAATACATAATTCAAAGTGTAGTTTCTGTCCTCGGTCAGTAAAGGAGAAATCCTCCTAGACTGACGCAATTTTCATTTTTGTCCCAATCTAGAGTGTCCATTTTTGGAGAGCTGGATTCTCCACATTAAAAACCGACCTTGTGTCTAACTCTGCTCTCGTAAGAGACAAGTAAATAGAATCACACCCTCAACTAAATCACCCCTTTCCAAAATGAGATTCTATTTTTTAGGCGATTACGTGTGAACACCCTGAAAAACTTGATAGAAAGACGAAAAAACAAAAGAAACAATTTTTTTAGAATTTAAAGTGGGGGATCAGTTCGTATATAAATTTAACGTAAAATTTTCGGGATGTTCATTAGATTTTTATCACTAATCCTAAGCCCGACAGATAAAGTTATAAAAAAACACATAATTGCTTAAAAGGTACCCCCCTAAAAATTACGCACAGAATTGATCTCCCATAGCAATTATTTTTATTAATTGCCCTTAAACGCTGGATGGCCCGGAAATGAGGGCTTGTTTTACGTTAAATTAACATGTGAAACTGATCCCCACTCTAAATTCTAAAATAATGTCATTTTTGTCTAGGGCGGGTGTAATTTAGCTGAGGGTGTTAATCTACAGTAATACAATAATAATAATAATTATTATTATTATTATTAGTAGTAGTAGTAGTAGTAGTAGTAGTAGTAGTAGTAATATTATTATTATCATTATTATTATTAGTAGTAGTATAACGCAGACCCCACACTCTTACTCTTCTACCCGTGACGGCATCATCAAATGTAATGTAATGAGAACCGTCCGGCGCAGGAATCCTTCCTGACTGTGAACACCTTTTCTTTGGCTCGTGATTTCGTCTGTAGTGGCTGTAAAAAGAAAGATGGCTCGAATCTCCCCCGGGTCTGATGAATGACGACTTCGTGATTCTGTGAAGGCAAGATTACTTAGCAGGACAACTCGATAACAGAATAACTCGACAAACGGCTAGGTCTTTTCACAACAATAATTATTTAATAAAAATGAACGGTGGGTTTTTAACCCAAAGTCTATTCTTCGATAATGGCTTTTTTCTAACTATCTTATCTTCCTTCTCTCTGTGTGTGTGTGTGTGAATCTCTTTACGACTGCAAATCCTTAATCGAGACGTTAATCTCTGTTGGAAAACGATGGTGGGGTCCCGGGGCAACGGCTCCCTCGGGATCCGAGGGGATCACGACCAGCTCGGCCGAGATCTCGGGTCTAACTCTTTTGTGATCGCATTTTCGCGTCAAATAACAAAGACGAAAAGCGTATAACTCATACTCTCTCTCTCTCTCTCTCTCTTCTCGTCGTGTGGTACGCGCGATGCTGACTTACTCTCTTTCTTTCCCCATCCCTTCTTCTGTGTCCCCACCCCTCCCCCGAAGTGGGGTGGTACGGGCAATTGTAATTCGTCGTTTTAGTTTCTCTTTAGATCTTATCTACACTAAAGAAAACCATTAGCCTCTCTTTCTCTATTGGACCACCCATCGAGCTGACATCCATCGTATCTCAAAGACCCATGACCAAATTGTTCAGCTGGTCAAACTCATCCATTGTATCTGGTTAAGTGCCACTGACAACCTACACGCTCTATCCCGCCAGGCTGGCGCCGTCCCTCGGCCAAGGTTTGGACAGTCAAAAATATGTACTAGCTCCCAGACTTCCACTTGTCTCTACGTGGGGCCTGATCTCCCCGATGCATTCCAGTGCACCCCGGGGTGCAGACTCCGTCGCTGAAACCACTGTTTCACATCCGCCCAATCCTTATTTCGTGTCAATTGGTTGAAATTGACACCTCCCAGACCGTCACCTTTCTCTACGTGGGGGCAGATACGTCGGATGAAATCACTGTTTCACATCCGTCCACCCTTATTTCGTGTCACTTGGTTGCAATTGACATCTCCCAGACCGTTACCCTTCCCCACACACAGAGAGAACAACGGACAATACAATCAAAACAATAATAATCAAAAATTAAGAAAAAACTGTAGCTAAACAATGGAACAAAAAGTTTTCTTTTTCTGTTCTGTTTTCTTTTGGTCTGTCCTTCTTTTTCTCTTTCCAGTCTATTAAAACATCAGGACTACGTATGTATGTGTGTATGTGCGTATGCATTTTGTGGTTTCTGTGTTGGGAGGTGGGTGGGTGACAAAATGAATTATTATGCATGCAATTAAAAGTTTGTTAATACAGATTGGAGCTCGCAACGCCCCTTACAAATTACGTCACCATCACCCTCTCCTCGGAATCAATCTCTACTTCTTCACTGGTCATCCACCTGGATTTCCGACAAGGCAGCGATTCCTGCTCCCGCTCGCGATCTGGGTGAAGTGTGCTCAAGGGTAACCCTCCCTCGCTCATGCACTCGGCCGTCGGTGTGCTCGCGCCGTCCAATTTCTCCCTATGTCTTTCTCGCGCCCTTTGTCTTTTCTGCAAAAGCTAACCCTATTATTTATGTGCACAATTCTCACTAACATCGACCAAGCCCTATCGTGCCCGTGTCTAGTTCTACCTTTTAACGTGAATTTTCCCTTCCTGACGGGGTTAATCGAACCCTCAATCTCTCTAAAGCTAATAGCTTGTTACCTTCTGGTTATGCAACGCATTTTAACACATTATAATACTTTCATAACTGTTCGATGGGGTCGACCGGTAATCGCAAACGATTTGGTAATTCGGCTTTAATCTGCCGAGATGATTATATTCGGCGACAAGTGTCTTAGCGATTGCATATCCAACTGTGCACCTGTGCACTCACTCGTCAGTATCAACAACTGAAATTCTCTTGGTACGGACCTGTCTGGTTCGCATACCGTCACTATCATTGCGTCGGCCACCTCGGCCGGATTCTCTTCGTTCCCTTCTCTGGGAAAAACAATTCTCTCAGACTAACACCTTCTTGGCTCACTTCGGCCCGGTGACATTCGATATCGATGCGCCTTCTCTGGCTGCATGCGACAGTAACCCTTTTGGTTCTTCCCTATAACTTCCAATTTCTTCATAATCATTCTCTCATCGCTTCCCGACACTGTCCCTAATTGCTCATCGAGTGCCTCTCCCAGCAACGGGGGGCCACTGATTTCTTCCGCTTCGTCTGTATCAACACTATCTATCTTAGATAGGATCTCATATCCTTCTCTTCGCTTATCATTACTTCTGTGCCCTTTCGTAAGGCGCACCACAATCTGTCGTATTCACGGTGGTTCGAACATCTGTCGATTACTTCAACTTTCTTTTGCTTTTACAACTCACTATATATCTGCCTGGTCGTTCGGCAACAGCCCATCCAGCTGCAGGTATATTACTACTTATGATCGATCATTTGGATCTAACCACGACGACCCTCCATCGGTCCCAGTTATGCATCTCTTTCTATCCTTATGTGTCCGTTTGTCTCGGGGGGGGGGGGCATCCAAGACAACTGTCCGCGCCACAACCACCAGCACCGCACACGCATGGGGGCCCTCCCTGCGCGCGGTGGGGCCAACGAATGCGACACAGCACAACCTCGGCCTCTCCCCCAGGTCCTTGACTATCTTTGGCTTGGCTTTCCTGCTATTCTGTGGTGGGGTGTTCTGCTCCCCTCTACCGTAACTTCATAGGTAATTCCTCTACCTTTTTTTGGCTAACCGATTTTCTCTCAGTCTCTTCTGGAGCTGGGCAGGGGGGTATTTTGCCGCTCTCCTCCCACTCGCTGGACTCGTCAACCGACCTAGCAGTCGCGTTTAATTCTATCTCTCTCTACGGGGGGGTTCATTGCTTCTTGCGGTTTCTCATAAACCGGCGAACAAAACCCAAGCCCGTCTTCTTCCCATTCTACCGTAACTTCATAGGTAATTCCTCTACCTTTTTGGCTAACCGATTTTCTCTCAGTCTCTTCTGGAGCTGGGCAGGGGGGTATTTTGCCGCTCTCCTCCCACTCGCTGGACTGGTCAACCGACCCAGCAGTCGCGTTTAATTCGATCTCTCTCTACGGGGGGGTTCATTGCTTCTTGCGGTTTCTCATAAACCGGCGAACAAAACCCAAGCCCGTCTTCTTCCCATTCTACCGTAACTTCATAGGTAATTCCTCTACCTTTTTGGCTAACCGATTTTCTCTCAGTCTCTTCTGGAGCTGGGGGGGGGGGTATTTTGCCGCTCTCCTCCCACTCGCTGGACTGGTCAACCGACCTAGCAGTCGCGTTTAATTCGATCTCTCTCTCTACGGGGGGGTTCATTGCTTCTTGCGGTTTCTCATAAACCGGCGAACAAAACCCAAGCCCGTCTTCTTCCCATTTAAATTCGCTATCTTTCACTAAACTTATCATTCTGGGGGCCACCCTACTTTTTATACTCTGTGGGGTGGCCTCTGGGCGCTTCCCTGGTTCTTTACCCTGGCGTCAGGTGGCGCACTAAGGTTCGGAATCCTAATTCCTCACATCCGATCTATGCTGCTGTGCACCACCGACTCTCATGTCCGAACCGACCACACCTAGTGCAGTTCGGTCTAACCGAGCCGCGTGGGCGCCCATAATTTGTGGGACACTCTGCTGCTCCATGCCCCTCACCCCTACAGGTCCAGCGGACTGATACCTGCCTTGCCGGTGCGGGCCTATCGTGCTCATTTCGAAGGTCCCATGCCTTCCTTCTAGGATCGGAGTTTGCCTCCCAATCCTCTCCGCCCCCTCTCTCCATTCGGGGCCCCGGACTCGCCCTGCCCCCACCGTTTTCCTTCTCCCAGGCCTTTCCTCGCCATTGCTTAACCTTAGCCGGGTCAACTCGCGTACGGCCTCAATCGCGGTTCGCTCGCTGGCGTATTGCCTCACTAGCTGCTCGCGGAGCTCCGTCCAAGTGATCCCCGGGTTCCCTACATACCTCCCCTCAATGAATCTCGACACTGGGCCCCTCGCTCCCTCTAGAGCGAGCAGCACCATCTCGTGATTTTCTAAGCCGTAAATAAAACTTTTCTTTTCGATTACCGCCAACCACTCTCTTAGATCGGCAGAATGGCCTCTGAAGGAAGGCACGCGTATTCCTCCAATCGGTCTCTCTAGTTTTCTGGTCTCATCTCCCCCCATATCTGTCATACTATTTACTAGGTCCTCCTCCGAACCCATTCCCCTTGCGTTCTAGCTTACCACCCCTAACAACAGAACTACCCAAACTGTGTGCAAAGTTTGGACAACAATCGATACACCGACAAAACCGAGCAAGCGAACAAGAGAAATCAACGAGTCACTTACCCCTCTCCTCTGCTGCCCCTGTGGTCTCTCGTCTCTGGGTTGGTTGCTTGTTATTTTTCGAGTCCGTCTGGGCCTTTCAATCAATTGACTAAAAGTTCGCGGTCCCAGACCGATCTCAAAGTCTAAAAAACGTTTTTTCTTTCAGTCTATCTCTTTTTCTATCTTTCTCTTTTTTTTTCAAACACGGGTGTACATGCCCGTTAAACTGTTTCTCTCTTTTCTTTTCCTATTCTCTTTTTCTATCTTTTTTTTTTTCAAACACGGGTGTCGATGTCCGTCAAACTCTTTCTCTCTTTTCTTTTCCTTCCTCCTTTTTTTTATTCTCTTTTTCAACCACGGGTGTACATGCCCGTTAAACTGTTTCTCTCTTTTCTTTTTCTTTTTCTATCTTTCTTTTTTTTTTTCAAACACGGGTGTCGATGTCCGTCAAACTTTTCTCTCTGCCGGTAAAAAAAAATCGTCCGTTGTGCCCGTGGGTTTTTTAAAATTTGTCTGTCTATTTTTTCTTTTTCCAAGGTGTTTTGCCGGAAAAAAAAAATTGTTTTCTTTGTGGCCGTGGTTGGCTTTGTTCTTTTCTTCTCCCGAGGTTGCCAGGCACTCCTCACCGTACCATGATCCTGGTCACGGCACCATTATAACGCAGACCCCACACTCTTACTCTTCTACCCGTGACGGCATCATCAAATGTAATGTAATGAGAACCGTCCGGCGCAGGAATCCTTCCTGACTGTGAACACCTTTTCTTTGGCTCGTGATTTCGTCTGTAGTGGCTGTAAAAAGAAAGATGGCTCGAATCTCCCCCGGGTCTGATGAATGACGACTTCGTGATTCTGTGAAGGCAAGATTACTTAGCAGGACAACTCGATAACAGAATAACTCGACAAACGGCTAGGTCTTTTCACAACAATAATTATTTAATAAAAATGAACGGTGGGTTTTTAACCCAAAGTCTATTCTTCGATAATGGCTTTTTTCTAACTATCTTATCTTCCTTCTCTGTGTGTGTGTGTGTGTGAATCTCTTTACGACTGCAAATCCTTAATCGAGACGTTAATCTCTGTTGGAAAACGATGGTGGGGTCCCGGGGCAACGGCTCCCTCGGGATCCGAGGGGATCACGACCAGCTCGGCCGAGATCTCGGGTCTAACTCTTTTGTGATCGCATTTTCGCGTCAAATAACAAAGACGAAAAGCGTATAACTCATACTCTCTCTCTCTCTCTCTCTCTTCTCGTCGTGTGGTACGCGCGATGCTGACTTACTCTCTTTCTTTCCCCATCCCTTCTTCTGTGTCCCCACCCCTCCCCCGAAGTGGGGTGGTACGGGCAATTGTAATTCGTCGTTTTAGTTTCTCTTTAGATCTTATCTACACTAAAGAAAACCATTAGCCTCTCTTTCTCTATTGGACCACCCATCGAGCTGACATCCATCGTATCTCAAAGACCCATGACCAAATTGTTCAGCTGGTCAAACTCATCCATTGTATCTGGTTAAGTGCCACTGACAACCTACACGCTCTATCCCGCCAGGCTGGCGCCGTCCCTCGGCCAAGGTTTGGACAGTCAAAAATATGTACTAGCTCCCAGACTTCCACTTGTCTCTACGTGGGGCCTGATCTCCCCGATGCATTCCAGTGCACCCCGGGGTGCAGACTCCGTCGCTGAAACCACTGTTTCACATCAGTAGTAGTAGTAGTAGTAGTAGTAGTAGTAATATTATTATTATCATTATTATTATTATTAGTTCTTATATAGTAAAAAAAAATGTACTGCACTTCTACAACGAAAACAATTCAAACTTTCACATTACATTAAAATATAAGTTTACATAAGAAACAAAAATTAATAAAAAAAACATCTTTGTAATTAATTTTAATTCATAAAACACATTTTAAATTTCCTTAGAATATTTTATTTTAATATATATTTCGGCACTTACATTTTTATGTTGGTAAATTTTCACTGTCTTTCGCGTAGTCTGGAGTGTACTTGTGTTTTTGTCTGTGGAAGGAAAATATAACAACAGAACTGACAAACGGTTTTAATAATATTAATTAATAACTCAGAAGCATTTTTATTATTAGTCTTGGATTTTATTGTCTTCTATGTCCTCTTATATCATTAGAAATGTTGTTTTACAACCGGTTCACACATGGAAACTTAAAATGAGAGAATATCTTATGCGAAAGTATGTTCTTACACAGAGCCGTGAAAATCTGTAAATTCATGTATACCTAATTCAACTCCACACGAAACCTTTCAAAATGTTGAAAGTCTTTTTTCACATTTTTTGGCTACCTCTTGTAAGGTTTGCCAAGGTTTAGGAAACGGACAAAAGCCCACCGGACAAAAAACCCACCATATAAGAAAAAAAAAACACCATATAAGAATTAAAAAAAAAACAGACAAAAGCCTAACAGCATAAAATAAATGAATTAAAAATGAATTAAAATCACTTTTTATATTTTACTTTTAATTTTATTATCAATGATGTTTGTCAGTATTTTTCTTTACAAAAATGTTTTATTTAATTTTTAAACCTTTTTCTTAACCTTGTAAATCAACTGCACTCTTTTAAAGATTACGAAGCGAATTTATGCAAAGTTTCATTTTTCTTTTGTTTTTATTTACACGAATAAAATAAATTTTCATCGTATTTTGATGTTATTATGATGTATAGATTTTAGTTTTACTGGTAGTTTAAAAATGATGAATATTTATCATTATATGATGAGTACCATCAATGGAAAATTAAGTTTTAACAAACATTTAAAGAATCGTTTTTGGAATCGGAAATTGGCTCAATTTTTTCCGATTTCGAGAAGCTAAAAATTGGTGTTTTTTCTTGGAAGATGGTGAGCCCTTTCTTATTCCATTCCAGTCAGATGCGTCCAGACACGGATAACTCTAGCAAGTTATCTTCTTCACCCTGACTTCTTCGAGACGAATCATCTCACAACTAAAATAATATATTTACTAATCTCTTCCTCTGTACCCAAACTCAAATATTCTCAAACTCAAATATTCTCAAACTCAAATAATCTCTAACTCAAATAATCTCAAACTCATATGATCTCAAACTCAAATGATCTCTAACTCAAATATTCTCAAACTCAAATATTCTCAAACTCAAATAATCTCAAACTCAAATAATCTCAAACTTAAATATGCTCAAACTCAAATAATCTCAAACTCATATGATCTCAAACTCAAATAATCTCTAACTCATATGATCTCAAACTCAAATAATCTCTAACTCAAATAATCTATGTCCTCTTAATGAAGTAATAAACTAAAGTTATTAATAAATGTGTTGTTCTTTCTTAAAGATATAACTACATTAATAATTGTAACGATCTATATAAATCTAATCCTTAATTTCTGAATAGCTTCGGTGACATTTTACTCATTCAATTACCCTTATTTCTTAAGCATCACAGAGTTGTTACCCTTAGACTGACACATCCTCATAGAGGTTACTTCTCCATATTGCATGAAGTATTTTCTCATTGTGAGTTTCAACCAAACCTCATTCTCCTCCATGGTTTTCATCTGTCTGTGCTTCTGCCATTGCCCACCGTAACCATTACTTTAATACTTTAATCAGTATCGTCAGGATGGTTCTGAGAATTCTAGACAATCCCACAGAAGAGCTAGCAATACCTGCAAGCGAACAATCTCTGAGGCTAAGTCTAGCTACTCTCAAAGGATTCGTGACTCTATCTCATCTCAAAGGGTCGGCTCTCGTGATTTTTGATAAATATAAAATTATGTTATTAATAGCGGCAAGTCCGCTATTCCTCCTTTTTTTAATGGTCGTCAGATTATTTCATCTTCTAAGAATAAAGCTGATTTCTTTGCTCATCTCTTTTACTGACAATTCTTCTCTTGATGATTCTGGTGCTGTTTTTCCTGATTTTCGTTTGAAAACTTATCAGTCTCTTTACATCTCTGAGTTTATGGATACACAAGGAAATGCTGGTGTACTTTTCAATTCGCAAATCTCCGCTTTATGTACCAAACTAAGAAGTCCAACATAGCAATTTCATTAACGGGGCTGTTTTGAACCATATTACAATATTATAATGGATTTTCCTGAAATATTCTGGTGACTTTTATATTATTTCTTTTTCTTACTTCCAGGTAAATTACAAACTCCATTGCTCGACTTGTGGACGTCTGTTTAAGTGTGTATTTTTGAATGAGAGGGAATTTGTTCTATTATGTTAGCATTTTCTTTGACAGAATGTCTTTCTTGATCTTTTGCCGACCAATTTACTAAATGTTTTCTTGAACTTTTTACCTTTGAAGCCAAATTTAAATATTTATATCTCTGAAATCGTATGCTTAAAGCTCTGTTCTATCTTGTAAGAAATATCGAGCTTCTTTTCCTTTCCTTGTTGCTAATTAGATACGATTCATTTAGTTAGCTCAAAACAAGATTTTCTTATACGAATATATATATATATATATATATATATATATATATATATATATATATATATATATATATATATATATATATATATATATCTTTTGTTTCATTTTACTTCAGTCGAAGTTCTCAGAAATCAAGGGCTCTTTCCTGAGGATAACACTTGATCTCTATATGAGATACATAGATATTCGAATATTCAATTAAAGTTCCACTTTACCTCTCAAACGTTGAGTTAGTAGAGAAGTTAAGAATATGAATTTTCCTCTTCCCAATTGACCAGTTAAATATGTTGTAGTATATCTTTCTTTTGGTCTCTTGGTCTTACCAGATTCCAGGACAAGAATTCATCTAGTCTGGTGGAGTATCCAGTCAAGTGCTGTTACATGAGGTAACATTACTTGGAGAAGGTGCACCATTTCTTGTAGGAGCCAGTGCATAGCCGTGTCAAGAGATTTGGGATTCGAATAATATATTTTGAATATTTGGCCAGGGTTTACTTCTAGAGTGAAGTATCCTCATGTCAAGTTGTCCTGACAAACCCTTGTACAGAGAGACCGAAGACACTCGAGGATGGTATCTAGGAGGTAATTCAAACTGTCTATATATATATATATATATATATATATATATATATATATATATATATATATATATATATATGTGTGTGTATATGTGTTAAATAAAGTAATTTTTCAGAGGGAAGTTGTACATTATTTATTAAAACATAGTATATGATGAAACTTGTAACTAACTGAGCTATATGCATACTTTTAGCGGCAAATCCACCATTTTGTATTTTTTTCTTTTAAATATTATCTTTTGACTCTGAAATACAATTTTCATAACCAGTACAAAAAAAAGTATAGAATAAGAAAGTATTGTTTCTGAATGTCGATGGTAATTTTGTTTCATGTATTTGCAGTGATTTAACAATTCCATTGTTTACCTGCAACGAAAGTAAGTTTTTCTTCTGTTATTTTTGACGAAGTGATTTTTATTTTTTAAATATTTTTTGTTGATGTTGAATTCTTGGAACATGTTTACATAATTTTCATGAAGGTGTTCCCATATTATGCTCCCTAAAACACTTTTAAAATACTCCAAAGAAACTGAAATCTGGGGAAAATGTATTAATTAATGTCTAATACCTATTGTTAAAATTTCACAAAATTCGGAGGTAGTTGAATTTTTACTAAAGTATTCTACCCCAGTTGTACTCCCTTTGCATAAAACTAAATCAAACTAAACATAGCCGACATTTGGAATCCTTACCCCTCACAGTTGTGTTCCAAAATTAATAATAATCGGTAAATTAATTTAGGAGTGAATTCTATACATACGAATCAAGGGAGGCGCGATAGCGCTCTATCCCTTAATAGACTTCAAAAACGACCTATGCTAGAAATCTCATTTCTTTGATCAGTCATAACTCAAAAACCAATAAACCAAATTATTTAAAACTTTGCACAAAATTTTCATTTGATAGATTCTATAAGTGTGTAGAATTTCAGCATCATTAGTCGAGGCAACCCAGAGATCCAGAAAGGTCAGGAGTGATTTTGTGTTATCCGTGTGTACGTATGTACGTGTGTTCCACTCTGTATCTCATCAACTATTTGATGCATTCAGCTGATTTTTGGCAGAGATAGAGGTTCTAGGGTCTAGTTGATGGCATTTCAATTTCAGTTTATCATATACCTTAGTTTTCCAGAAAATTAAAAAAAAACCTTTAAAATTACCATTGTCTTGAGGCATAGCCTTTACAAAAGTAGTGACATTCCATGAGAAATGCCAGTATACTGAAATCATGTGCCCTTAATAGGCTTAAGATGAAAATTCATATACACTAAATGTAGAAAAGCAAGGAAATTCCGAAATGTTTACACTTTTATTGTCATTAAGGGTATGACTACATATCAACCAAGCCATTTCATTATCATATCACTACAGTATAAATCTCTATCCTTGAGTGGATGAAGTGTGT
Organism: Sepiola atlantica; assembly: GCA_963556195.1. NCBI lineage: Eukaryota > Metazoa > Mollusca > Cephalopoda > Sepiida > Sepiolidae > Sepiola > Sepiola atlantica. Next base: position 76,234,080 of record OY744536.1, on the reverse strand, counting down.
GAGGTGCGCTTAAGAAAATTCCTACCAGTAAAATACATAGCCCTGTTGTGCTCGCATACCCTTAATGACAATAAAAGTGTAAACATTTGAGAATTTCCTTGCTTTTGTACATTTAGTGTATATGAATTTTCATCTTAACCCTATTAAGGGCACATGATTTCAGTATACTGGCATTTATCATGGAATATATATAAACATATATACATACCTAACTTTATATAAATAGATATGTGTGTGCTTGTATTCTTCCGCATGGGTTTGGCGCGGAGGTATATTCATGCAATGTGTCAACATAAACTCCGAGTCAAAGACCTTTCAACTTATGCTATTAAATTGAAATATTCTTGTTCAAATATCCATCTATTGTTTTGCAAATGTTGACCTATCAAGTTGAACTGATATTTGGAATGATTCGGCTTCGTCACTGAACTGAACTTGGTTTTATGGTTCGGCTTTTAAGCCCACCTCTTTTTTCTTTGTTTTCTTTTTATTTAAGTGAGAGTGGATTTATGTGGTGAGCGAATTTCCCTAACAGTATGGCCTGTTGACATTTACATTTTAAAACAATTGCGCTTTTTCTAACCTCATAAAATTGTAGAACTCTTTGTTATTGTGATCTTGTGTTTATGGTATACCACAGGGTCATCCCCCCACAAAAGCTTGCCTAACCCTAACCCTCCCCCAAACACTTATCTCCCATGGAACCGTTAATAACATTCACAATCCGTGTTAGGGTTAGTTAGTTAGGGTTAAGGTTATAGTTAATGGATAGATCACATATTGGAATGTAGACAACTCGGTCGATCACATATTGGATTAGAAACCATTCCGTGGATCACATATTGAAAGAGCACCAAAACTTGGTTATCGTGTGACCGAACCACCTCACAGGGGCTGCTCTCTGCACGAAGAAAAGCATGTAAATGCTTATGACAATTTAAAATTCTGTTTGAATAATGATAATAAAAAAGAAAAAAGTGAAGATGGAAGAAAGAATAACTGATTGAAGAAGAAGAAGAAGAAGAAGAAGAAGAAGAAGAAGAAGAAGAAGAAGAAGAAGAAGAAGAAGAAGAAGAAGAAGACGAAGAAGAAAAAGAAAAAAAGAAAAAAAGAAGAAGAAGAAGAAGAAGAAGAAGAGAAAAAAAGAAGAAGTAGAAGAAGAAGAAGAAGAAGAAGAAGAAGAAGAAAAAGAAAAAAAGAAGAAGAAGAAAAAAAAGAGAAAAAAAGAAGAAGAAGAATAAAAAGAGAAAAAACGAAGAAGAAGAAGAAGAAGAAGAATAAGGCGAAGAAGAAGAAGAAAAAAAAGAAGAAGAAGAAGACGAAGAAGAAGAAGAAAAAAAAGAAGAAGAAGAAGAAGAAGACGAAGAAGAAGAAAAAAAAGAAGAAGACGAAGAAGAAGAAGAAGAAGAAGAAGAAGAAGAAGAAGAAGCTCTGTAAGGGGTGTTCAGATTGGTTGCAACCACCACTCTCTCTGGTTGTATTTGAATTGTTGAAGGTGAATTCAGTTTTCTGTCAGTCTCAAAAATGTAATTGTCTAGTTTGATGCTTGAGGAAACCACAAGGTTGAAATAAATTATTGCATCGACGATTATGTAATTTCGTGTTATTATAGTTTATGTTATTCTTGCTCTGTTTAGCACATTGAGCTCTCATACCCGGATTTCTTCCTGGAATTATTCCATTATAACACAAATATATATATATATATATATATATATATATATATATATATATATATATATATATATATATATATAGCTCTGCCTTTGATAAAATGCGGTAATACGCATTGAAACGTTGGTTGATTGACGTAAGGCTATAATATTGTGTATGCAATTTTATAAATGATATACTTGATATTCAGCACTCTTTAAAAACTTGGTTTTATGTTCACTTTATTAACACATTTGAACTTGATCAATTAATATATATATATATATATATATATATGATTATTTTTATTTAGACAGACATGTACAAAATCTGCAACACTCGCATGTCGATGTTATCGATCTACAGCTATTATAAACTGAGATCTCATCAGACAGAGTTAGAATCCGATCTTAACCTTAGATCATATTTGGAAAGAATGAAATGGAGAAAAAAGAAAAGAAAATATATATATATATATATATATATATATATATATATATATATATATATATATATATATATATATATATATGTAAAGATATATAGATATATATAATGGTAAGCTAATATTAAGGAGCTTAAACTGAGTCCTATTTGCTGAACTTTTTGTCACTAGAAATGTGAAATGTGAATATTTATTTTAGTTTGGTTCCAAGCGACTTCACCCTGTTAAAAAACTCAAAAGATTGTGTTACCATTTGAAATCAGTTGTCGCTTCATTCCTTGCGTGATCGGCCATTTTATATCTCGTAAATAGCGACGCAAACAGCTGTAAGCAACGTAACACGGCCGAATCCAAATGACGGAAACACAAAAGCAGCTGAACAAACAAACGAACGCAAACAAAATAACAAAAAAGAGCGAAACCTGTGGTGCCGTATTTTGAGCGGAATGATTGGTCCGTCGTGTGTGCGTGTTATGATCCCCCATAACGAGGTATGTCAATTTTAAAAAAAGATTTGAGTCTAAAGAAACAAGAGTCCTGTGTTTTTAAGCACTATTTTACATATTGCGAATGTCACGAAAAATAATTCAACAGAAAACGCATGCACTCGGTTGATGAGATCAACATATATCTGAGTCTGAGAGTCTCATGGATGACTCTGCTCTTGTGGAGAAATCGACTCTGAAACTTCTTGGTCTTTCTCTCTCATTAAATCTTTGTTGGAGTTCATACATTAGATCCATTGCTCTTTCTGCTTCTCATAAAGTCGGTTCTAGCTAATAAAAAGAATTTCAACATGGCCACTAACCAGTCAGCCAGCCACGGTCAAAGATAGGGAATATGCATGAGCAATGGCTTAATTTGTGTTGTATGTTTCTGAAAGTGTATGCGACTGCCATCAGAACACGTGACATAGAGGCAAAGTCTTCTGGGGTTTGGGAAGTCATACTTCTAGGGGGAACCGGACGAAACGTCCGTATGCATTGAATGGCCGATCGGAAAGAGAATAAGATCTCGTCCTAACTTCTACAGAAATGTGGGAGGAGTTTTCTTTACTTCTAGACAGTTAGCCAGAATAAGACCAAGGGAGATAACTCTGATATAACTTCAAGGGAGATAACTCACATAATTCTGAAGTCAACAGAGGCAAGGACATGGGAATTTCTCTCTCTATTCATTTACATATTTGGTTTTGCGTATGTCAAGTTTTATAGGAAACGAGTGTATACCCTCCGTCAAAAATAGCGAAAAAATTATGCTTCACCAGTGTTCACATTAATATTATAATTACAAAATTTCGTCAATAATTTAAATTTTTTACATATAAATTAATGTTATTAATATTTCTGATGATATAAAGAAAAAAACAACTACAGTTGACTTTTTATTTAGAGATGATATTTCTTTCCAAATCCATTTCAGATAGCAGCAGGGGTTCGCTGACTTGCTATTTGCTTTCCAATGTAAGTCTTTCTAATGTTGTTTTTCATTTCAATAAGATAAGACTGAACTATCGCGAGTTAATACAAAAAAACGTGAGCCATTTCTGATGACGTAAAAATTGTTTTCGATTTCTTCCTTTAGTTTTCTTTGATTATTGGGAGGTAGGGGCGGTTTAAAAATGAAGACGGGTGGTGTTAGAACATCAAAGACGTTAGCGAAAATTAAAATTGAGATTTAAAGAGAATAATCGATGCTAACATAAAGAAATAAGAAAGAAAACGTCCCAGACTGGAAAGTTAAGAGAAAGCAAATAAGGAAAGTAAAAACGTATAAATCAGTATAGAGAGAAGAAAGGAAAGAAAAAGAAAGCAAACGTCTTATGGAAATAGATTTGTGTTACCCCTTCCCTATATATTTACAAATAAATACACATTGCTCTTTATTATAGACTGGAGGAAAAGTGTTTAGCTTTAGTTTTCACATTTAAGAAAGTTGTTGCTTGTGAATGCGACTTGTGGAAAAAACACAAATTCTTCACCAGTCGAGTTCTCATTCCTCATTTTTCTGCCAAGTGATACCATTTAGTCTTCGTCAGATTTAATGGTTTAAATCAGTTTTGTATGCGTCCACGCATCCATGTAAGAGGCTCTGTGCCCATGGTGTGTCGCACTTCAGTTTGAATGTTTTCATTGCGTTAATTTTCATTGCGTTATTTTCATTGCGTTATTTTTATTAGGTTAGTTTCATAACGTGATGTTCATTAGGTTAGTTTCATTGCGTTATTTTCATTGCGTTATTTTCATTAAGTTAGTTTAATTGCGTTGTTTTCATTGCGTTATTTTCAATGCGTTATTTTCATAACGTTATTTTTATTGAATTATTTTCATTACGTTATTTTCATTAGGTTATTATTAGGTCCATAAGGTTTCATTACGTTATTTTCATTACATCATTTTCATTGTGTTATTTTCATTACGTTATTTTAATTGCGTTATTTTCATTGCGTTATTTTCATTAGGTTATTTTCATTGCGTTATTTTCATTAGGTTATTTTCATTGCGCTATTATCATTGCGTTATTTTTATTAGGTTATTTTCATTGCGTTATTATCATTGCGTTATTTTCATTAGGTTATTTTCATTGTGTTATTATCATTACATTAATCTCATTGTGTTAGTTAACTTTGCGTTTGTTTCATTACGTTATTTTCATTGCGTTATTTTCATTGTGTTATTTTCATGAAGTTATTTAAATAATGTTAGTTTCATTGCGTTATTTCCATTAGGTAAGTCCTATTTTCATTACGTTATTTTTATTATTTCATTTTTATTGCGTTATTTGCCTTGCATTATTTATATCACCTTTTTTATAACGTTATTTTTATTGAGTTATTGTCATTTCGTTATTTTGATTAACTCATTTTCATTATGTTATTTTCATTATGTTATTTTTATAAGGTTATTTTCATAAGGTTATTTTCATTAAGTTATTTTCATTAAGTTAGTTTTATTGTGTTATTTTCATAACATTATTTTTATTGCGGAATTTTCATTACGTTATTTTCATTAAGTTAATTTCATTACGTTATTTTTGTTACGTTATTTTCATTAGGTTATTTTCATTACGTTCTTTTCATTGCGTTATTTTCGTTACGTTATTTTTGTTACGTTATTTTTGTTACGTTATTTTTGTTACGTTATTTTCATTAGGTCATTTTTGTTACGTTATTTTCATTAAGTTAATTTCATTACGTTATTTTTGTTACGTTATTTTCATTAGGTCATTTTTGTTACGTCATTTTCATTATGTTATTTTCATTAGGTCATTTTTGTTACGTTATTTTCATTAGGTCATTTTCATTATGTTATTTTCATTAGGTCATTTACATTATGTTATTTTCATTAGGTCATTTTTGTTACGTTATTTTCATTGCGTTATTTTCATTACGTTATTTTTATTTCTATTATTATTATTATTGGTAGCAATGGAGTGGAAATAATGTGAGTGATAATTATTATTATTATTAATAATAATAATAATAATAATAATAATAATAATAATAATAATAATAATAATAATAATAGTATTTACTTATTTTAATCATAATGTTAACTAAATTTATCTCTATTTAGACTTAAATAAAATATAATAGAAAAATAAAATTTACTTCCATTATTTGACGACCCACTCATTACCCACAAAAAACAAACAGACAGACAAACTCTGCTTTTCCTCCTTCATGTCTGTCGACCCACTTCCTCCCCACATACACATTTGTCTAAACGTTTAAACCCGGCGTAGCAATCACCCTAATCATCCATCTTATCTTACAACTTGGCACCCAGCAAATCCATCCTTTCCCCATCTCAACTTTAAACTGAGATCTTGTAAATATGCTATAAATAGATTAACGTTTCAATCTTTTAACTCTTCACCTAAGTTTACAAACTTTTTTTCTCCATTGTTTTAAATTTGACCATGTGACCTCCCGGTTTTGAATTTGGCTTTTTCTTTTTCCTTTGTTTTCATTCTTTCTCAATCTGGATAAAAGATCAGACTTTTTTTCCACCTGATGAGTTAGAAACTAACTAATAACTATTGATCAATAACATCGACATGCCGGTGTAGCGGCTCTTTGTACATGTCTGTATAAATAAAAATAATTATATATATATATATATATATATATATATATATATATATATATATATATATATATATATATAATGACATGAATGATGAACATAAAAATTGGAAAAAGAACAATATTTATTAAATCACCAAGTAGTTTAAACAAGGAATATACCAATAAACTTTTTTTCCCTTTCCTTAACCCATGGATTTTCAAAAATGCAAACTCCCAGAGGAGATCATCGGGATAAATCAGTAAAAATTATATTACTGTTAGCACAGATGTGAAAATAAAATATATATATATAAAATACAAAAATACACAAGAATTTTTTAGCAAAGAAAATCAACATCGATGGAAAATGCAACGTGTCCCAAAAAGGTAAATTCAAGATATCGTGAATGTCAGGCAAGCAGGGATAGCAGAAAGTGTTCCAGAAAACATCGGATTTGTACCCCTATATAGGGGTACAAATCCGATGCTGAAGTTCATTGTTAAAAAATATGCGACTCACCAGAGAAAATGTCTCCCAATAAAACTCACAATATACGTAAATCCATCAGCCCGGTAATCTGGACTTCCTTGGGCCAGTAAAAAAAGTGTGATTAAAGGCCTTAAACAACCAAATTCAGAATAGAAGAGGTTTAAAACAATATATATATATATATATATATATATATATATATATATATATATATATATATATATAGTCTCGGAAGTTCTTTTAACCTTCAAAACTGGGGAAAAAAAAAAAAAAATTTTGTTGAAAGATTTTAGTCTAGTAAGTCAATCTACTGCAATCACTATTTTAGTTTACTTCCAAGAATATACTCTAATATAAATATATTTTTATATATGTTTTTATATATAATGGATCGTCAGTTGTTTACCATGAAAACTGTTTCGGGATTTTAAAAACAAAACAGTATTTCTTTATCATGGCATCCCAGCAGTGTTGATCAGACACCACCTCCCTATTTAATAATTATTTTTTAATTTAAAAAGTTTACAAATATATATATATATATATATATATATATATAGTTTACAAATATATATATATATATAAGTTCGTAATCCGAGGCAGGAAAATATGAATGGTATTTAAACCGTAAAATATTAATAAATTGATTTGAGATTCCATTCATATTTTCTCTTCTCATTTATTTGTGTTCATCTGTTCCACCTTCCGGTACCTATATCACATTGCCCCTGCCTCGGATTACGAACTTACATTTCTATTTACCAGCAATGCTTCAAGCAAACTATAATTTCCTTTTATATATATATATATATATACATATAAATATATATAATAAATAAATAAATTATATATATATATATATATATAATAAATAAATATAATAAATAAATAAATTATATATATATATATATAATTTATATATATATATATATATATATATAATAAATAAATATAATAAATAAATAAATTATATATATATATATATATATATATATATATATATATATATATATATATATATATATATATGATATTATGATGAACCGTATATTTAACAAAACACGTATATGTAGTATATGTTTTTGTGGATAACTATATTATATATACACATATAAGTCTCTATCTATATAAGGTTCGGTATGTGTATATGTTTACATATTTGTATGTACAGGATGCATTCCTAAACTAATTAACCGATCATTATGAATTTTGGAAAAAAGCTGTTAGGTGTAGGGGTCCAAATATGAACTATATTTGGTATAATTTACTTTCACGCAACAGGGGAAAAAGGGGATGGAAGTCCTTTGTGACTTCATAAATATTCCTCAAATTTCAGTGTATTTGGGGTATTTTAAAGGGGTTTTAGGGGGCACAACCTCCAATTTAAAAATTCAAGTATATCCGATTTACATTAGAGTCCTTAGCCACCAATGAAGCAAGATTCTCTGAATTTAAATTTCTTCTTAAGACCCCTTAAGCATAAGGCTTAACAGGGCCGGCGGGACAGTTATGAAAGTGGTTGGGGGCCTCTCCTAAAATGTGGGGGCCCGGTTAAACACATGCATATCAACTTAATTATTGATGACCGTAAAGTGTGGGGGGGGGAGTCAAAAAGTGAGGGGGGTGAGTCCCCCCTGCACCCCCCCCCGGTGCCGCTTAAGTTTTAGAAATCTTCTAAAATCAAAACCATGTAATAAATGTTTATCAAAATTGGAATTA
>OY744536.1:76103204-76220704 GCA_963556195.1 Sepiola atlantica | reverse complement strand
GATTTTAATTCCTCACCACCAGGACTGGTTGGGATTCTCCAGCCTTACTGATGCAGTCGGCAACTCTACGTATAATTTCTCCTTAGCTCACTCCCTCTCTCAAACTGTTGATTTTCCGACCTGCATCCCCGATCGAGTGGACCAACAAGCCTCACTTCTAGACCTCTTCTTGACCTCAATACCCGAGGTTTGTGTGACGAAAGCTCATAGCCCACTCGGGAATGCTGATCAAATTGTTAATGATACATATCACGCTAAAAAGTCGTCCAAAAGCTGATGAACCGTTGCTCAAAACAACAAGATACTACGAGCAAGCTGATTTTGAGTCTATCAGAGATCACATCAGTGACGCCCCATGGAGGAAAACCTTCTCACTCCCTGCCAACCAGTGTGCAAACGAATTAACTGAATGGTCAAAGCAGGCATTGAAGCCTATGTCCCCATGCGAAAATTCTTTAGCAAGCCCCACTCTCCTCAATGGTTCACTTCGGAATGTGCAGCTGCCATTTCTGAGAGGCAACAAGCATTCCGTAAATTCGGCCGCCATAAGTCAACTACTAATAGGCATAAATTTATAGAGTCAAGAAATAATTGCAAGGCCGTGATAGGCGAAGCGAAGAGAAGGTATAATGAGTTAACAAAAAAACGCATCCGGTCACAGAAACTAGGTACTCACGATTTCTGGAAAATCTACAATAGTGTAGTGAATAATGGTCAATCTACGATTCCCCCACTTTCAAACCACAATGATGTCATTTGCACGGCCACTGATAAGGCTGAACTACTCGCACAGCGTTTCGCTTCTAACTCTACTTTAGACTCAGGTAACCATCCTCTCCCTGAATTACCATTGCGGACCGAAGCCATACTTGATAACCTGGTCATCACCCCGTCCCAAGTCAGAGACATCATAAAAAACCTTGACACCTCTAAAGCTTGTGGGCCTGATCTTATACCTGTAATAGTAATAAAGAAATGCTCTGCTGAACTGGCCCCTGTCCTCTCCAAACTCTACAATAAATGCCTAGCCGAATCTTGCTTCCCCGATAGCTGGAAAATTGCCTCTTTGGTACCAGTCTACAAGAGTTCTGGGAATAGAACCGACCCTCAGAACTACCGCCCAATCAGTCTACTGCCGATCTTTGCCAAAATCTTTGAATCCTTAATCAATCTAGCGATAGTACGGCACTTAGTTAATGCTAAACTTCTATCTGACCGCCAGTATGGATTTAGACAAGCACGATCTACTGCAGACATCCTAACGGTCATCTCTGAACGCATGTATCATACACTCGACAAGGCAGGTGAAGCTAGGGCAGTAGCGCTTGATATATCCAAGGCCTTTGACAAGATATGGCATAAAGGGCTTCTCCTGAAAATACGCTCATACGGTATTACTGAGCAACTACTTAATATAATTAGATCCTTCCTAAACAAAAGAAAAATCCAGGTTGTCCTCGATGGCCGTTCATCTAAGCTACATGCCATAAATGCTGGTGTGCCCCAGGGATCTATTCTTGGACCTTTGTTGTTCCTGATCTATATAAACGATCTCCCTGATGACATAGTGTCTGAGATTGGTTTATTTGCTGACGACACCACCCTTTACTCTCGCCATGTTGGCAAAACAGACGCGATCATATCTGAGGCAATGGCTGAATCTTTAGAAAATGACCTCCAGTCTGTAGTTAATTGGGGCCATAAATGGTTGGTGATTTTTAATGCCGCAAAGACTAAGCTCCTTTCCTTCAACAACTACAAGAAACCTCTCCGACCACCGATTGTCATGGCAAATAACACCCTACCTGAGAGTTCATCATTCAAACTCCTTGGCCTAACCTTCACAGGTAACATGAATTGGAACACATACATTGAAGACATTGCCAAGGCTGCCGCAAAGAAGGTTGGCTCCCTCTACCGTGCTAGTGGACTCCTTACACCTGACATTATCCTGTATCTCTACAAAGCCACCATTCGCCCATGCATGGAGTATTGTTGCCACATCTGGGCTGGTGCATCATCTACTAGTCTCTCCTTCCTTGACAAAGTCCAAAAAAGAGTCGTCAACCTAATAGGTCCCTCACTGTCAGCTAAGCTCCAGCCCCTGTCCCATCGCCGCAATGTAGCATCCTTATGTTTGTTTTACAAATACTTCAATGGATTATGCTCTGATGAGTTGGCTACTCTGGTGGCCCCTTGACATAAATTCACTAGACTAACTCGACATTCTACTAAATCTCATTCATTCACTGTGGAGGTCCCCAGATGCCGGAGAGCATTCTACTCAAATAGCTTCTTTCCTCGTGCTGCTGGTCTCTGGAACTCCCTCCCTGCCCCCTGTTTCCCCGACAGTACTGACATGCAGAAATTTAAAACTAATGTAAACAGACATCTCGCTGCTCAGATCCCAATTCAAGCTGAACCACCAATCCTTCTCCCCTTTTCCTTTTTCTCAGTAGCCCCTTACGTTTACAGTGGCGGCCTGCCTTGTTTGGGGTGAATCATGTTAAAAAAAAAAATTTTTTTTAAAGGGTTAATATATGTGTGTGTGTGTGTGTGTGTGCGTGTGCGCGTGCAATCTCATGACTATGAGTAAAATGCACATGTGATGACTTATTTTTTATTTTTATGCATAAAATGTGGTTCACAATATTCCGGTTTACCCGCCTTTGTCTCCAGACGTCGAAAAAGTAAATGTAAAAAAAACAACAAAACAAACTCAATACAAAAAAGGGGTCACCAGCACAACATTCCTTAGTCCCGTAATTTCCCACCCAAGGATCCCAGGGGGTGCTCTTGAGCACGTGATCATTTAATAACAACCTGACATCGAAATCGGGGAGGGGGGGGAGGTAGGGAGGGGGGTCTTTCTCGTTTCGATCCCCTACTTTCCCTCCCTTCTGCCCCTCTCTCCTCCCCTCCAAAAAAAAGAAGAAAAAAGCAACGTGGCCCCAGTTGCTTAGTTTAGTTGTTGTGCGTTTAAAGTCTTTCTTTTTGACAGATTCTCATAGTTCCCCCCCCCCTCCGTTTCTTTCTAAAAGACAACCTATGCATTTTCTAAATGTACATTACATTGTTGTAGGCTTGTAACTGCAATGGGATCTTTTGTAGAAAAGGCCCGCCAAAACTAAGAAAATACCTACCCCTCTTCCAACAAAAAAAAAAGACAAAATGCGGGTTTGTATTATTTGGATAATTCGAACTACTGTCCTCATCTTGGATATTATTCTCACAACATTTCGGCCGATGTAGTCTCCGACCTTCTTCAGGTGTATCTTGTCGAACTCTAGAACAGTAGTCTGAATAATACAAATAATACAAAGTATTACCTAAAAAAAAAAATCCGAAAATGGAATCCATTCATGTAATCGAGTATTTCTATAAAAAAAGGTGGTTTTTCTTATATTTCTACTCCCACATAAACTCACACACAGAGCTGTCCACCATTCCACGATGCCTTCTAGAGCGGCATTTATTCTGCATTTTGTACGGCGAGAAATGGGAGTTTTATCGATTTCAACATGAAGACTTAAACCATGTCCCTAAACGTAACCCTGAGTTGACATATGTCTAGACAGGATTCACAAAAGTAGGTCAACTGCGAATAATTGACGGGGCTTTTTTTTTTGCTTTTTTTTTTGCTTTTTTTTTTGCTTTTGCAAAATTCATTTTTCCATTAGTCTCTTCTACAAACGATCGTCGTAATGTGGGGAAACGTATCTGAGAGGACTTTTAGCATGTAAGTTTTGGAGGTAACTTTTGGTGGTAATTTCCGTGGTTTTCAAGTGAAGATGAAATGAAAAGACAGAAATGACAACAGTTTTTTATATAAGAAATTTTATTTTATATAAGAAATTTTATTTGTTATAAGAAGAAAAAAAAAGAAAACGCGAGGAGAGAAAAGCGATTTTTTTGCCAATTAGTTGCGATTTTTAGGGCATATCTGAAGCAGCGTCCGGCTAACGGTTTCGTTAGAGTTCCTTGTTCTCATTCTAAGTTCCGTTGGTTTAAGTTCATACTTAATATTTTCAGTTGGGTTGTGTTCATTGCAGAGACTCACTATTTGGTCCATATTGTAGCTAATGAAGATATGCATCTTATGTTACCGGTCAAGATCGAAATTTCGTCAAAATTTTGACAAAACTTTGACGAAATTTCGACTTCCGATTTTTTCCAATTTGATGTATGGATCTAATGCTTTTTTTCAGCCTGATAAGATAAATAGTTTTTTGAGTTATCAACGGTTCCATTGCATAACTTCGGGAATACTTCATAAGATATTGAGAATGTAGACCCATATAAGACTTTGGCCCATCTCTACATTGTCAGACAGAGATATGCAGTCTTACGATTTATATTCTTGTGACCAATTTTGTTGGTTTTCAGTTCGTACTCATAATTGTCAGTTTGGTTCAAAGGTGGTGGGTGTGTAACTTGCAGTTCTGTTTGTTCAGCGATCATCGTTTTCTTGAAATTTGTGATGAAAGAATCGAAAGGTCTACAAGCAACACTGGTGCTTAGCAATGAGCTCTCGACTCATTCGTTGCTGTTATTTTGTTCTGTTTGATTGTTAAGCAAGTCGAACTTTAGCTCACGAAGATCGTGCCTCAAGATTGTCTATTCTGCATAAAGTCTTCCTTGTTAGTCACAGCTAATTCGTTGAAATTAAAAATGTCACAGCTAATTCGTTGAAATTAAAAATGTCACAGCTAATTCGTTGAAATTAAAAATGTCACAGCTATTCGTTGAAATTAAAAATGTCACAGCTAATTCGTTGAAATTAAAAATGTCACAGCTATTCGTTGAAATTAAAAATGTCACAGTTAATTCGTTGAAATTAAAAATGTCACAGTTAATTCGTTGAAATTAAAAATGTCACAGCTAATTCGTTGAAATTAAAAATGTCACAGCTAATTCGTTGAAATTAAAAATGTCACAGCTAATTCGTTGAAATTAAAAATGTCACAGCTATTCGTTGAAATTAAAAATGTCACAGCTATTCGTTGAAATTAAAAATGTCACTTTACGAAACTAATGCTGTGAGAAATGTAAATGAAACAATCTTTGGCATAATTAGAAATAAGTCACATCTTTTCCTGTTCATTTAACGTCACTTTTCCCTTGGGGTCAGGGGTCAGACATTTTCTGATATTACGCAAGCTCACTCTCCACTTCTGAAGGTTCAGTGGGTCGACTGTTTCCAGATTCCACTCTGTGCAGTTTTGCCTAATCACTTGCTTCCAAGTTTTCCTTGGCCAACCTTCCTGCGATTTAAGGCATCCATGCTTCTGCAACATCTTATCTAGGAGGATGAACGCTCCACATGACCATACCAGTGTAACCAATTTATCCTCAAGATAACCTCGATGCTGTGAAAATGTAGTGCTTTCAGCAAACCCTCTGACCTGATGTGTTGGGTTTGGTCAGATTTCGCATTACAGATCAACCTAACAATGGATCATCCATTGCGCTGCAGTCAGGTGTGCAAGGGCTGGGTGAGAGAGACCAGCATTAACTGCCATATAATATGACACAACTGCTATACAATTTAGATTTTTTATTTTATCTTGTCTAAACCATAAATACTCAGGATAATAATAAAAGGATAAATTCCCAAATTCACTTAATCAATTATAAAAATGATAATTAAGCAAATAAAAAACTCCATTGTTTTGGACGCATAATTTTAAAAAAACAAACAATGAAACAGAAGAGTTTAAACATTCAGTGATTTTTGTTCAAATAAAGTTTTCTTAAGGGACGAATCATCGGTAAGAATAGCCTTTATCAATTTTTATTTATTTAGCCTCTTTGTAACCCTGATATATATATATATATATATATATCTCCGATGATTGCAACCTCTTTACAGAAGAAGGCGATCCCTACAAAATTGCAATGCCCGGTTGTAGTCACGCAGATTGTTCAGCAGACCCAACTTATTTTTACAAGTCTTTATCGCCGTGGGTATTGTAGGAATATCTATACGTAGTGTGCCATGCTGTGCTCTTGTATGACACAGAGCACTCTCTCCTTCTACAAAGCCAGGTTTCAGTGCCGAGCCGAAGTACGATAACTGAGAGACGATGTAGAGCGCAGGTTTTATATTAGAGTTTCCGTCTCCTAGATGGATAATCTAACAAAATCTACGAGCCCATCTCGCCGAGTAGGGTAGCATCGCACCTGGGTACTATACCAGGTATTTTTATGCCCCCGCTAATATATATATATATATATATATATATATATATATATATATATATATATATATGTTTGTGTTAAAGAAATGCCTTCCGATATTGGTTATAATTTTTAAAATTAACGAAAATGATGACACTCATCGTTGTTTTTGTTGCCTTTGTATTGTTCGGATCGAGGGTCGTGTTTCCCCGATTATAAACGTGTTCAGTAAATCAAGCAATGTTGCATGCAAAAGACAGAGTAACAATTAACAAACAAAATAAGTTAGTTCAAATAACGTTTATTGAACGTGTGTGTACGTGGAATGGTGAAGTGTGTGATGTATGCATGTGTGTCGATGGAAAAACAGTTCTTGAAAAGGTATAAGAAGAAATGAATCCGGCGTAGGAAAAGTCTTCGAAAGCCGTACACAAAGAAAACGAGTTGAGAACTCTTACCGTTGTTTGCCCACGTGTGTTGGTAGTTGTTATGCCGATTGAAGAGAAAAGCGTGAGACGAAACGCTAGTGTATTAGCGTCGTTCTGTCGACCAGAGAAGAGAGAGAGAGAGAGAGAGAGCGCTGGTGCCAGCATACTTCTGTCGAGGCTGGTCGGTGAAGAAGAGATGGATTTTCCGTTTGCAACGGTTTTTATAGTCTGAAGGGCAGATAACTCATGTGTCGCTTTACAGCGCCACCTGTTGGTGAAAAGGCGACACATACCGGCAAACCGGTGTAGTTATGTTTTGAAAGGAGGAGGTAACTGCTACAAGGACTCCCCCCAGATTGAAAAATATTGAAAATATTATTCAATATGTACAGTTGTAGATGAGAAGCATTCTTTGTGGGTATGTCTGTTTTGCTGTTGAAGATTAGAAAAAGTAGTGTGCACGCTACTTATTTCTGTTTCTGCATCTGTATTGAATGATTGATCGCAAGTGTGTCTGCGGAATTGAGTGTTTGTAACGCATGTGGATCTGCGTGTTGTTTGGGTCTGCATCATGTTTGAGCGCAAGTGAGTTTGCGGTCGAAAAATGTTGAGTGCAAGCGAATTTGCACTTGTTGGTGGCGTTGTTCATGTTGATTAGTCTGCGTGACGCAGAGCTGATGAACAAACGTTGAATTGTCAGTGTTGTCCGGGAATGTTTGGTGCTTGGGTCTGCGCAGTTGTTGATGAGTAAGCACAAGTGGGTCTGTGCGGTGTTGATGAGCGAGCACAAGTGAATCTGTGCAGTGTTGATGAGTGAGCACAAGTGAGTCTGTGCAGTTGTTGATGAATGAGCACAAGTGAGTCTGTGCAGTTGTTGATGAATAAGCACAAGTGGGTCTGTGCAGTTGTTGATGAATTAGCACAAGTGAGTCTGTGCAGTTGTTAATGAATTAGCACAAGTGAGTCTGTGCAGTTGTTGATGAATTAGCACAAGTGAGTCTGTGCAATTGTTGATGAATGAGCACAAGTGAGTCTGTGCAATTGTTGATGAATGAGCACAAGTGAGTCTGTGCAATTGTTGATGAATGAGCACAAGTGAGTCTGTGCAATTGTTGATGAATGAGCACAAGTGAGTCTGTGCAATTGTTGATGAATGAGCACAAGTGAGTCTGTGCAATTGTTGATGAATGAGCACAAGTGAGTCTGTGCAATTGTTGATGAATGAGCACAAGTGAGTCTGTGCAATTGTTGATGAATGAGCACAAGTGAGTCTGTGCAATTGTTGATGAATGAGTACAAGTGAGTCTGTGCAGTTGTTGATGTTGTTCATGTTAATTAGTCCGTGTTGTGGAGCTGATGAACAAACATCTAGTTGTTGAGATTGGTGGTACACTATGGTCAAAATCAGATGCACAAATGTCTGCAAGTGAGTTAGCAGGTCCAGATACAAGTGGGTCTGTACTGGTGTTGGTGCGTCGTTCAAATTGATGTTTCCCCCAGTTGATCAACGAACGTCCAGTTGTTGAGTATTTAGTCGTGCTTGTGCAGTTGTACTCTTTTTGAACTGATGTGATTTCTTCCATAGTGTCGTCAGTGATGTCCGGAAATGTTTGGTGCTTGATGAATATCCGGGAAAAATGTGGTTGTTCAAGTTGTGTTGAAGATTGTTGGTAGGCCTTGAAGGGTGATGTTGTTCATGTTTGTCTGTTTTGTAGTTTTCTTTTCCTTTATATATATATTTCCACCACGTGGGTAGAAAGGAAAAAGAAAAGAAAAAAAAAAGTGGAGTCATAATTTGTTTCACACGAGGAATGACGTTTTTGTTTTCGTTTGTTTGAATGTTAGTTTCCAAGTAGAGAAAGAATTGTGGCTTCTCTTTCCTTTGTTGTCGAAAAGAAAGAAAAAAAAAATTCGTATTTTCTTTTTTTTGTTGTTTGAATTTTAATTTCCGCGTGGTCCGAGAGATAAAAATGGCGTTTTTTGTTTGTTTTTTTTAAATTTTTATCAACACGTGGTCCGGAAAGGGGTGACGGCATTTTTTTGAATTTTTTTTTTTTTTTCAACACGTGGTCACGAAAAAGATGGGCAGCATGAGCGTTTGTTTTCTTTTGTTTTCTTTTTATCTCCACGTGTTCAAAACAAAAGAAAATGGCGTCTTGTAAGGTCCTTTTGTTCGTCGAAAAAGAAGAAAAAAGGGGATTGGGGAAAGTTTGTCTTTTTCTTTGTATATAATTTTCCGACACGTGGGTAGAGAAAGAGAAGAAAAAATGAAATTGTAATTTGTTTTATACTCGGGGAGAGCCGAGAAATGTTTTTGTTTTCTTTATTTGGGTATTTCCACGTTGACAGGAAAAAAAAATAATGGCGGTTTCTTTTCTTTTGTTTGTTTGTATATTTCTACCACGTGGGTAGAAAAAAGAAAAGGAAAAAGATGGGTGCGTAATTCGTTTCACCACAGAAGAAAAAACGAGAAATGTTTTTGTTTTTTTTTGTTCTTGTACGAAATTAATTACTCTGCCCCATACAACAAAGCTTGCACGTTGGGTCACCAATGTTCGGATCGAGGGTCGTGTTTCCCCGATTATAAACGTGTTCAGTAAATCAAGCAATGTTGCATGCAAAAGACAGAGTAACAATTAACAAACAAAATAAGTTAGTTCAAATAACGTTTATTGAACGTGTGTGTACGTGGAATGGTGAAGTGTGTGATGTATGCATGTGTGTCGATGGAAAAACAGTTCTTGAAAAGGTATAAGAAGAAATGAATCCGGCGTAGGAAAAGTCTTCGAAAGCCGTACACAAAGAAAACGAGTTGAGAACTCTTACCGTTGTTTGCCCACGTGTGTTGGTAGTTGTTATGCCGATTGAAGAGAAAAGCGGGAGACGAAACGCTAGTGTATTAGCGTCGTTCTGTCGACCAGAGAAGAGAGAGAGAGAGAGCGCGCTGGTGCCAGCATACTTCTGTCGAGGCTGGTCGGTGAAGAAGAGATGGATTTTCCGTTTGCAACGGTTTTTATAGTCTGAGGGGCAGATAACTCATGTGTCGCTTTACAGCGCCACCTGTTGGTGAAAAGGCGACACATACCGGCAAACCGGTGTAGTTATGTTTTGAAAGGAGGAGGTAACTGCTACAGTATTATAAAAAAACAAAAACAAAAATTCTTTCTGATTGAATCCAGTTAAGCACGGGCGAAAGAAACGCCTTCCAATATCGGGGATAATTTTAAAATTGACGAAAAAAGCGACACTGCTCGTTGTTACTGTATTAAAGCATATATATATATATATATATATATATATATATATATATATATATATATATATATATATATATATATATATATATATACAGGGTGGGCAAAAATAAGGGTCCTATTTTTAAAAATTCATAACTTTTTTATTTATTGATTTTTTTTTTTTTTTTTTAGAATAAGTAAAGGACCCCTTCCGAAGCAAGCATGAGCCGTATTAGCCCTAAGGAACGTACCCTCATTTAGAAAACATTATTTTTGCTTAAAAAACTCAAAACAGTGTAAAAAACAATACTTTAGTTTTTGTAAGTTTTAAGAAGTTTTTTTCGGCTAAAATTTGTTTTGTTTATTTCAAAAAATCTCGGAAGGGTCAGTCTACACACACATACAGTTTGGTGAGTTTAACTTTTATTTTGTGGAAGTTATTCAAATTCTAGTTATTCAAATTTAAAGATAGGACCCTTATTTTGGCCCACCCTGTATATATATATTTAGTCATTCACAGGCAGACTGTTTCGCTGTATCACAGCTCTGCAGTGCAGCTAGACTAGCACCTGTCCCAACCTTCAGCCATCTAGTTGATAGTCAGCGATTCTAATCACTTGACTACAAGGCGGGCACTGTTGGCAAGTGATATGTCTATATATTTATACAAACATTGTCAACTACTTGACAGTGCTCCATTTGTTTATTTTCAAAATGCTTTGGATTGCGCTAATAGTAACTGGCGATATCACTAACGATAGTGCTCAACTCGAGAAGGGAGGGGGTATATATTCATCTATAGCAAGACTGTTTCGCTGTATCACAGCTTTTCAATATATATTTTTTCTTTTATAGGAAATTTGAATTATTAAATCTGATAAGCCGTTAAGAACGCCATACGATGAAATTTTTTACAATTTATTATTTTTAATAATTCAAATTTCTTATATATAAACAATGCTTTCAAAGCAAGAAAACTCTATTTTTAATATATTTTCCTTTATTAGAAGGTTGGGTGATCAGGTCGGAGTCAACAGTTATAAAATTAGAATATTTTATATTTCATTTTATTTTTCGTTTTTATAGCGACGCACGTGTTTAAGCCCTTCCTCCAACATGCGACCGCCATATTGAATATGTTGTTTACTATGGGTACCACAAGGTTGGTATTCCAAAATGAAAAAGGGCAATGCTGAAGAAACGGTAATAATAAAGAGACGGTTGTATTTACATATATACATGCATAAAGGCAATATTCACTTTATAAGAATAATGGGTGCAAATCCATAACTCCACCGCCATGACAAAAAAAGAAGAAAATTCTTTATGATGTACGTACCCGTGACGGAATGAAAATATCGTACACAAAAAAATCACATAAATTGATCAAGTAGTTTTTTGTTTTGTTTTTAAAAAATCAAATTTTATGGCTAAACGACGATCGTCGATTTATCGACGCCATGTTGGAAAATTAAGAAAGATAACTCCAAAAATTCAAACTTTTGCGAACTCTTCAGAAATAGAGTTTAGAATCAGCCTTGTAATACCTACGAATTCCCATTATTCGTTTAAAAATGGTTTTCTTTATAAAAAAAAACTACTTGATCAATTTACGTGATTTTTGGTTTCCTAAAAAAATGTAAGTAATTAATTGAAATGAAACACTGAACGTAAGAACGGACAAATAAATACATAAAATATACTTTTTTAAATATACATAATAGAAACAAAAAAATTTAAGTAATTAATTGAAATGAAACACTGAACGTAAGAACGGACAAATAAATACATAAAATATATTTTTTTAAATATACATAATAGAAACAAAAAAAATTTAAGTAATTAATTGAAATGAAACACTGAACGTAAGAACGGACAAATAAATACATAAAATATACTTTTTTAAATATACATAATAGAAACAAAAAAATTTAAGTAATTAATTGAAATGAAACACTGAACGTAAGAACGGACAAATAAATACATAAAATATATTTTTTTAAATATACATAATAGAAACAAAAAAAATTTAAGTAATTAATTGAAATGAAACACTGAACGTAAGAACGGACAAATAAATACATAAAATATTTTTTTTTAAATATACATAATAGAAACAAAAAAAATGTAAGTAATTAATTGAAATGAAACACTGAACGTAAGAACGGACAAATAAATACATAAAATATACTTTTTTAAATATACATAATAGAAACAAAAAAATGTAAGTAATTAATTGAAATGAAACACTGAACGTAAGAACGGACAAATAAATACATAAAATATTTTTTTTTAAATATACATAATAGAAACAAAAAAAATTTAAGTAATTAATTGAAATGAAACACTGAACGTAAGAACGGACAAATAAATACATGAAATATATTTTTTTAAATATACATAATAGAAACAAAAAAATTTAAGTAATTAATTGAAATGAAACACTGAACGTAAGAACGGACAAATAAATACATAAAAATTTTTTTTTTAAATATACATAATAGAAACAAAAAAAATTTAAGTAATTAATTGAAATGAAACACTGAACGTAAGAACGGACAAATAAATACATAAAATATTTTTTTTAAAATATACATAATAGAAACAAAAAAATTTAAGTAATTAATTGAAATGAAACACTGAACGTAAGAACGGACAAATAAATACATAAAATATATTTTTTTAAATATACATAATAGAAACAAAAAAAATTTAAGTAATTAATTGAAATGAAACACTGAACGTAAGAACGGACAAATAAATACATAAAATATACTTTTTTAAATATACATAATAGAAACAAAAAAAATTTAAGTAATTAATTGAAATGAAACACTGAACGTAAGAACGGACAAATAAATACATAAAATATAATTTTTTAAATATACATAATAGAAACAAAAAAATTTAAGTAATTAATTGAAATGAAACACTGAACGTAAGAACGGACAAATAAATACATGAAATATATTTTTTTAAATATACATAATAGAAACAAAAAAAATTTAAGTAATTAATTGAAATGAAACACTGAACGTAAGAACGGACAAATAAATACATAAAATATATTTTTTTAAATATACATAATAGAAACAAAAAAAATGTAAGTAATTAATTGAAATGAAACACTGAACGTAAGAACGGACAAATAAATACATAAAATATACTTTTTTAAATATACATAATGGAAACAAAAAAATGTAAGTAATTAATTGAAATGAAACACTGAACGTAAGAACGGACAAATAAATACAAAAAATATACTTTTTTAAATATACATAATAGAAACAAAAAAATGTAAGTAATTAATTGAAATGAAACACTGAACGTAAGAACGGACAAATAAATACATAAAATATATTTTTTTAAATATACATAATAGAAACAAAAAAATGCAAGTAATTAATTGAAATGAAACACTGAACGTAAGAACGGACAAATAAATACATAAAATATAATTTTTTAAATATACATAATAGAAACAAAAAAATGCAAGTAATTAATTGAAATGAAACACTGAACGTAAGAACGGACAAATAAATACATGAAATATATTTTTTTAAATATACATAATAGAAACAAAAAAATTTAAGTAATTAATTGAAATGAAACACTGAACGTAAGAACGGACAAATAAATACATAAAAATTTTTTTTTTAAATATACATAATAGAAACAAAAAAAATTTAAGTAATTAATTGAAATGAAACACTGAACGTAAGAACGGACAAATAAATACATAAAAATTTTTTTTTTAAATATACATAATAGAAACAAAAAAAATTAAGTAATTAATTGAAATGAAACACTGAACGTAAGAACGGACAAATAAATACATAAAATATACTTTTTTAAATATACATAATAGAAACAAAAAAAATTTAAGTAATTAATTGAAATGAAACACTGAACGTAAGAACGGACAAATAAATACATAAAATATACTTTTTTAAATATACATAATAGAAACAAAAAAAATTTAAGTAATTAATTGAAATGAAACACTGAACGTAAGAACGGACAAATAAATACATAAAATATACTTTTTTAAATATACATAATAGAAACAAAAAAATTTAAGTAATTAATTGAAATGAAACACTGAACGTAAGAACGGACAAATAAATACATGAAATATATTTTTTTAAATATACATAATAGAAACAAAAAAAATTTAAGTAATTAATTGAAATGAAACACTGAACGTAAGAACGGACAAATTAATACATAAAATATATTTTTTTAAATATACATAATAGAAACAAAAAAAATGTAAGTAATTAATTGAAATGAAACACTGAACGTAAGAACGGACAAATAAATACATAAAATATACTTTTTTAAATATACATAATAGAAACAAAAAAATGTAAGTAATTAATTGAAATGAAACACTGAACGTAAGAACGGACAAATAAATACAAAAAATATACTTTTTTAAATATACATAATAGAAACAAAAAAATTTAAGTAATTAATTGAAATGAAACACTGAACGTAAGAACGGACAAATAAATACATAAAATATAATTTTTTAAATATACATAATAGAAACAAAAAAAATTTAAGTAATTAATTGAAATGAAACACTGAACGTAAGAACGGACAAATAAATACATAAAATATACTTTTTTAAATATACATAATAGAAACAAAAAAATTTAAGTAATTAATTGAAATGAAACACTGAACGTAAGAACGGACAAATAAATACATGAAATATATTTTTTTAAATATACATAATAGAAACAAAAAAAATTTAAGTAATTAATTGAAATGAAACACTGAACGTAAGAACGGACAAATTAATACATAAAATATATTTTTTTAAATATACATAATAGAAACAAAAAAAATGTAAGTAATTAATTGAAATGAAACACTGAACGTAAGAACGGACAAATAAATACATAAAATATACTTTTTTAAATATACATAATAGAAACAAAAAAATGTAAGTAATTAATTGAAATGAAACACTGAACGTAAGAACGGACAAATAAATACAAAAAATATACTTTTTTAAATATACATAATAGAAACAAAAAAATTTAAGTAATTAATTGAAATGAAACACTGAACGTAAGAACGGACAAATAAATACATAAAATATAATTTTTTAAATATACATAATAGAAACAAAAAAATTTAAGTAATTAATTGAAATGAAACACTGAACGTAAGAACGGACAAATAAATACATAAAATATAATTTTTTAAATATACATAAAAGAAACAAAAAAATTTAAGTAATTAATTGAAATGAAACACTGAACGTAAGAACGGACAAATAAATACATGAAATATATTTTTTTAAATATACATAATAGAAACAAAAAAAATTTAAGTAATTAATTGAAATGAAACACTGAACGTAAGAACGGACAAATAAATACATAAAATATACTTTTTTAAATATACATAATAGAAACAAAAAAAATTTAAGTAATTAATTGAAATGAAACACTGAACGTAAGAACGGACAAATAAATACATAAAATATAATTTTTTAAATATACATAATAGAAACAAAAAAAATTTAAGTAATTAATTGAAATGAAACACTGAACGTAAGAACGGACAAATAAATACATAAAATATATTTTTTTAAATATACATAATAGAAACAAAAAAATTTAAGTAATTAATTGAAATGAAACACTGAACGTAAGAACGGACAAATAAATACATAAAATATATTTATTTAAATAATAGAAACAAAAAAAATTTACAGTGATACTATAATGAAAAACAAATAAAACATTTGAAACAAATTAAAAAATAAAAAATTTCAATTCATCTCATTTTCTGCTGAACTATTGCCAACGGTCTTCCTATGCACTTTGAAATAAACAGACGTCTGAGAAAAGGGACACTGACAGCAATTGAGATTGTAATGTAAAAAAAATAAAATTATACTAATAAAAAGGTGGAAACTACAAACCTCATTCAACCGGTGTATGTCTTAATTTTCTTCAGTTCGTGTTCATCTGTTATACCTCTGCATTGTATTGCTTTCTATAAATCTCCTTTATATACACACTAAACAATGCTTCAAGAAAACTCCATTAACCTATTTTATATATGCATTTATTTCTCATAAAGAAGATTTGTCAAAGAAAAACGTAAAAGGGACATAATAAAACATGACGCATAAAAGTGGATGAAAATCACAGACTAACGAAATAAACATGAGATGCCAGGGTAAACAAATTAGAGAGAATTCATTTGATATGTAAAGTAAATACTATGACTTTGATACCGTCTGGGGACTATTCTGATAGCGAATATTGCAATCAGTAGTAAAGGTTCAAGTTAAGGGCGTAAAAATAACAGATGATGCAAGTACCAAAATATCATGTTTAATGAATTTTGCTTACAGCATCTCCAACTAACCTTTATTTGTTAGTAACAATAAAATAACAAGGAAAGAGTCTATCAAACATGTGTACACAGCCGTGATTGATTTATAGAAATGAAACCTGGCCACTGGGGGTAGGGAAATGTTTTGCATGGAGAGAAAATATATGAGAATGATATGATAGATGTGTAATGTAAGTCTTAACGACAAGCTTAGATCTGATGACCTCAGAGGAAGATTAAATCTAGACAGTGTAGGGAGATATGTGGATAACAGGAGACTTTGGTGGTATGGTCACGTTGAAAGAATGGGTGTTCAGGTAGCAGGTTCAGTTCACAGGGAAAGGCTAAGTAAAACATGGGAAAGGTGATAAGAGTAATAAGAATGGACCTGAGAGAAAGAGGGATAATAAAGACCTGGTCAGAGATAGGTTAATTTGGAGGTCAACTTCTAAAAACTATGCAACACATGCCAGCATGTAAAACGGACGTTAAACCGACGACGACGATGATGATGGATTTCTTATGTCAACAATTCTGATATCAATACAAGAATCTAGGTTATAAAGATTCCATAATCATGATTCAATTTCCTTTCCTTTCAAAATGTCTTCTTATCAGATAAATCTTTTTTTTCTTCTCATTATTAAAAAATAATCATTTTGATGACTTGAATATTTTTACATGAATCAATGTTAATTATTTAAAATTCAAAATCTCAATCACTCAATCAAAAAACTTGTAATTAACATTTTAGCTGGCAATCTTCATATGTGGCACACATTGTAATAAACTCGTGTGTGTGTAAAGAGCACATAACGTTTTTGAGGAAAGATTTATATACACAAAAATTGGTTAATAATAAGTTCGAAGGTGTAAACAATTTCTTCGAAAATTCGAATAAATTAGTGTGTGTATATATATATATATATAGATTTAGATTTTTCACTTATAAAATAGATCATTCAGTGAAGACCGGGGTTGTTCCAATAAAAAACAAGCTCGATGATACTCGATTACAGAGTACAGAGCATTTATATGTGATTTTATGAAGGCTTACCAAAGCATTCCTTTCAAGACACCAATGATCACCATTAAAGATATTTTTTCTTACAAATACTATTTATTCAAATACTATTTATATATATATATATATATATATATATATATATGTTCCATGAAAAATGTCAGTATACTGAAATCATATGCCCTTAATAGGGTTAAGATGAAAATTCATATACACTAAATGTACAAAAGTAAGGAAATTCCCAAATTTTTACACTTTTATTGTCATTAAGGGTATGACTACATATCAACCAAACCATTTCATTATCAAATCACTACAGTATAAATCTCTATGCATGAGTGGATGAAGTGTGTGAGGTGCGCTGAAGAAAAATTCCTACCGGTAAAATACATAGCCCTGTTGTGCCTGCATACCCTTAATGACAATAAAAGTGTAAAAATTTGGGAATTTCCTTGCTTTTGTACATTTACTGTATATGAATTTTCATCTTAACCCTATTAAGGGCATATGATTTCAGTATACTGGCATTTATCATGGAATGTCACTACTTTTGTAAAGGCTATGCCTCAATATAATGACTTCTCATAACTGATATAGTTGGTAGTTTGACTAATCAATGTTTCTTCCAATATTCACAGGTAAATATTTTTTTTTAAAATTATGATGAGTGTATATTTACTCATGATACAATTCAAACTAGTACAATTTTTTTCAAACTTTACCATGTATTCATTGCAAACAATAAATGGTGATTCAATCATTTTACAGTCAGTGTGTTTGAAAATTGACAAGGACACAATGCAAAAATATTTAATTTGAATGGAATAAATAAATCAATCAAACATTTTTGGAACAGGGAGACATATAATAAAGTTATTCACAATAGTAAACAATAAAATATTCAGTGTACAAAGGAAAACAAAATACAACCTCTATCTGTGACATAACACAGCTGAATTAATCAAACAGCTGATGAGATATAGAAGAAAGTGTATGTGGACTAGTGATTTTTTAAGGTTTGTTGAAAATTTCTGAGAAACTACGGTATATTGGTAAACTGAAATTAGAAAGCCATCAACTAGTTGATGAGATACAGAATAAACTGTATGTAGACTAGTAATTTTTTTAGTTTTTTTTTAATTTTCTGGAAAACTAAGGTATATGGTACACTGAAATTAAAATGCCATCAACTAGACACTAGAACCTCTATCTTTGCCAAAAATCAGCTGAATCCATCAAATGGTCGATAAGATATAGAATAAAGTGTATGAATACTGGTCATTTTTAAGGTTTTTGGAATTTTCTGGAAAACTAAGGTGTATGGTAAACTGAAATTAAAATGCCATCAACTAGAACCTAGAACCTCTATCTCTGCTAAAAATCAGTGGAATCCATCAAATAGTTGATGAGATATAGGGTGGCACATATGTACGTACATACAGAAAACATGATTTCATGATTGAACTTTCTGGATCTCTGGGTTGCCTTGACTAATGATGCTAGAATTCTACACACTTATAGAACCTATCAAATAAAAATTTTGTGCAAAGTTTTAACTAATTTGGTTTATTGGTTTTTGAATTATGATTGATCAAAGAAATGAGATTTCCAGCATAGGCCATTCGTAAAGTCTATTAAGGGATAGAGCGCTCTCGCGCCTCCCTTGATATATTGAAGATTAAGAGCGTTTTGGGTTAAAATCAATTTAGTATTACGTAGTAATAGGGGAAAAAAGACATTTTAATGCTTTTTCGTCTTAAGCAATGTAAAAATAAAAAACATGGCGACATCAGCTAAATACACTACATCCGGTTCCTTTTTTTTTATATCTCGATTATTTTAGCATCTTTACACATTTCAAACATGTTTTTCTTCAAATTACATGCGTAATACTAAATAGATTTTAACTCGAAATGGTTCCTCATTTAATAATATTTAAAAAAAAAAACAACATAAAACCATTTTTATCGCCTATACAAAATTTTTTAGCGCATTCTGTTTACACGTTCGAACTCATCATTTCCCGAAAAATGACTCTTAAGAAACAGGTGATAGTGTATTTTTACCGATCACCGAAGTTAAGTGACGTTAAGCCTGGCAAGTACTAAATGGGTGACCATTTTGGAGGACCAGGTGCTTTGTTGTTGTTGGTCTAAGGTATGATTCTGTTCAGTCCTAGGAAGTCCAACCTCCCAGCCTTTACCTTCTCTGTGAGAAGGGGTTAATTTATTGCTAATCGCTTGCTATCAGGAATTGCTGACGGGGCTGCTAAGGCATTTTTATCGGCCAGAGTGCACTTCACCTAGTTCGCTGGCTTTTCAAAACCCCACCTGACCTTGTGTCTAACCTCCTGCAGAGGAGGTAAATAATACTCTGTAATGAAATATGAATAGGCATGAAGTACATCTATATCTATCTATTTATATCTTAGAGAAATAGAGATTTTATCCCTCTGTCCGTCACAATTTTTCTGTCTGTAATAATTTTTCTGTCCGTCACAATTTTTCTGTCAGTCATAATTTTTTTAACGTAATAAATACATTGCAAAATTTGTCTCATTCTCGAAATATCAGAGATCTTAACTACTTTTAGAAATGGAAAATATTGCATTAATAGTAAATAATAAATTCTCAACAAATAAAGCAGATGCCATGACCAGAAATCGAAACCAAGAGATCTTAAGTCTTATGTTCTACCAAATGACCTATTAGGACTTTCTTATAAATACAGATTAAAACATTACCTTAACAAAATAGTTATAGCTTTGGCGTGACGTCATAGATTTATAATTTACGTCATGTTTCAAAACATGAATTCAAACATAAGCAATAATAAAAAATAAATAAATGAATTGGTACACATTATCAATAGCATTGGAAATTATTTTAATAGTCCAGAACAATTTATTTTGCTTTAACTACGTATTGGCGTTAAAAACAATTTACTATTTAATAGAATGTGGGTGCATATAATTCTAGTACTATTAGAAAGTTGTTGTGCTTTTGGAGTTTGTCTGTTCGTCCACAAATAGAAACATGTGATTGGTTGACAAAAAAGGAAGTAGTGTTTTTACGATGTCGATACCCGAGTTCGAATCTCACATAAGTCTAAAGAATCTTTTTAACTGGATGCGTGTTTTATCAATTTTAAAGAAATTAACATAACATAGAAAAACATTACATAAAGATTTCTTTAAACAAAGTGACGCCTTTTTTTTTTAATAATCCGCAAAAAGTAGACATAAAGGTTATTCAGCGTTAAGTTGAAAGCAAATTATTTTTGCTTAAACAATAATTTCTTATGTTTTTTGTCAAGAAAAACACTCTTCCATGCAAATACAAAGTAGCAATTTTTTTTTTTCACAAAATTTCACAAATATTGTTCTTCATACTGGTTATAACACAGTAGAAATTAGGTAAAGATTGAAATGATGTATCCAGGTACAAACACCGTTCAAGGAGCGGAGGGTATTCTTGTCAAAGTCAAACACAGGGCCAAGAGAGAAGTTTTGGGGTTGATCTGAGAAATGTGGATGAGTTGATGATAGTTCCTTCTCCTGGCCAAGAAAGAGGAAATAAACAGTGGGCGATACATTTTATAATCTTCTGTCAAGTGCTCAGCTCGCCTGAGAGATGGCCTCTGATTGGGTAAGCCAGAAAAGAAGTTAAATGCTTGCACCAATCAGCGCCGAGCTTAGAAATGAAGCATAGATTCAAAATCGTTAGCTGTGACCTGTCGCTGCTGCTGTTGTCATTTGTAGTACCGCTGCTACTACGAGTATAAACTAGTTGTTATTAACGTTTTAACTTGCAATCTCCATATGTGGGAAGATTGTTGTAATTAATGTTATAAGTTACCTCCCTTGTTGGAGAACTCGTTAGTATGTGAAGGGTGCATAACGTATTTGAGGACAGATTTATCTACATATACAAAAATGACTTTTAGAAACAGATAATGTCTTTTTACTGAAAAAACATTTTCGAGAATAAGAATAAATATAAGTAAAGACGTCGATCATGATTAAGGGTGACCTGAAGGGTGACCTGAAGGCTGCCTTTAGCGCCACTCCTTTCTCAGGATAACTCCACTTACCCTTGATCCTCACCTTATAAAGGTGAGTGTTTAGCAAGGGAGCATCAAGTACCATTTTTTTAGTCTTTAGTATGACTCGACCGAGGATTGAACCCTGGTCTCCCATTCTATTAATGAACACTCTAACCATTATGCCAAATGGGCCGGTAAGAATGAATAAATTGTTGTGCGATTTTATTCATTAAAGTCTCGGTTTTTATGTGAGGTATGAATCACCTACATGTTAGGATCAGGTGATCTTTGTTCATATTGGACATTACTCTAACTATGGAGATTCTTAAGGATTATTTAGTGTAATGGGGTGGGGGTGCTCATGAACCCTTTTCCTCAACTATGCTCCATACATAAAAGTCCAAAAGATTGAAATCTAGAAGTCTTATAGGATAAATGTTAAGGGTCACGTGAACATTTTTCACCATTCATTTCTGCGTTCCGTGAGTTTATTAGCTCGATCAAAGCACTTTTCCTTGACCTTTTCTGACGTTAAATGACCTTTACTCGTGGCATAAGACATCTTTGTGGACAACATTTCAGATTATTCCTGCTGACACACAGTGTTCTTTACCAATCTACCTCATGGGTATTTAAGGCTTACCACCAACGGTGTGCTGTAATAAATTATGTTGTTCTTATAGCATTAGCTATCAGTGTGTCTAGAATGTCTCTAACATGTTAGGATCATAGTGTACATTACTCTAACTAGAGACTTTTAGGGATCATTTAGTGTTATGAGGGTGTTCGTTAATCTTTTACTCAACTACGCTCCATCCGTAGCAGCCCAAAAGATTGAAATCTAGGGAGATAGAAGGTCATGTGATCATGAAAAATTTCTGCCATCAATTTCTGCGTTTCGTGAGCCATGTGTGGTTTCTGGATGAAAATGACCTTTATTCATCACATGTACTTGTACTGATGTCTTTGTGGACAACATTTCAAATTGTTCCATCTGACACACAGTGTTCTTTCCCAATCGACTGCATGGATTTTCTAGGATTACCACCAATGTGTGCTGTACTTGTTGAATAAATTCAGCAGTTCTAATGCTATCAGTGTATTTAGAATGTCTCTTACCATTTTGATGATAGTGACATCTTTTCATCTTAAGTCTTTGTGAACTTTGTAAACGAAAGATCAAGGGACTTTTAAAAATGGTTCTATTTCCAAATTCTAATAAATTAGGAGAACTTAATAATAGGGAATTACTTTCCACACACCCTATATATATATATATATATATATATATATATATATATGATGCTAGCTCAATAAATACACCATGATACCAACATCAAAAGTTTGGAGATTCTTGATTAGAATTAATTTAAGGCTAGACATCCTACAATTAATAACTCTGATTGAAAAAGTAGTTCCATAACTTTATGGTGTCCAGTGTAGGAATTGGCATTTACAAATTCTTGCCCATTGAACACATCCTTTTGAGTTTTGCACACGCTTTGCTCGTGGTCACATTCGTATGCAACATCTCATCCCCCCTCACTTTTTGACTTGGGCCCCCCCCCCACTTTACGGTCATCAATAATTAAGTTCATATGCATGTGTTTAACCGCCCCCCCCACACTTTTATAACTGTCCCGCCGGCCCTGTAATATTGTTGTACTCTTTTTCTCTTCTTCTTTCAGTGTCTTTGAAGTGTCATGTGGTCATGCAACAGTTTCCCACTTTTTTATGCAATCCTTTGAATTATTGTTGTACTCTGCAAGATCTTTCAAGCTGCACCGGTTGGATAATAGAGGGCAGACAAGACAGTGTTGCATCGTATGGTCCTCCTCTCCGCATTCACAGATGGTTGGATCAGTTTTCTAACCCCATCTAGTCATAGCAACTTTTGATCACCCCATTCCCGTTCTCAGGCAGTTAACTGTTTTCCACTGGATCGAGGATGCCTCTGAACCTGGGGGGAGGGCCTCAGAAGGGGGGGGGATTCCCATGTCAGTAGGAAGGGGGGGGGCATTCTTTAGCCATATGGTCCACAGCTGTAGTCTGGCCTCTTTCTAAGATGTTGTTAGGGGTTCTGACATGGCTGAGGAAGCTTCTCTTTGACTTCAGTTGTTGGACCGTTGGTTCACGTCCATGAAGGAGACTACATTCATCACTGATAGCCTTTGTGATCTCTACTTGGCTGGCAACTTCCCGTCTCACATTTGAAAGGGCAATGCCAGTGAGGAAATGCAGGTTGTTCAGGTTGGTAGGATCAAGTGGCAGGTGTTGTTTGATGCTGAGTCTAGTTTTTTGGCATGCACTGATCTCTCCCAAACAGGACAAGCATACTCCACAGAGAACATTGTATAATAAGTTACCTCCCTTGTTTGAGAACTCATTAGTGTATAGATAACTATGTTTTATCTGTGATTGCAAATATCCGGCTATAGTCACATTGATACACTGGTTCCTGTTACATCACCAAAGTTATACATTCTCTTGTTATATCTTCTGTTTTCTCTCCATTTGTCTATTTATCTATGTCGCTTACATCATAATTGACATCAATAAACAGGCACTTGTGTCGATAGGTTATCAAATGCAAGGAAGATAACTATGTTAGGCTAAGCGACTAATCATATATTGAAGAGAGAATTTGAGACGCTGAAAACGTACAAAACTTATTAGATGGTAGTTGTCGAGTTTGGTTAAAACTTTATTGCATTTGTGATTTTGAATTTTAATTTTTAAAAATGTGATTATAGTAAATACACAAATACTTGAACAATGAAACAATGTTAATCGTAAATGTTTTGGTCGAACTTATTCTTTAATAATGAAAAACATAAATTTCAATGTTAATTATTTTATATAAAAATATTTTATTATAAATGCCAGGATAGTTTAAGAGTCTTTAACATAATTTTTTATAAAGAATTTATAAGTTGTTTTCAATGAAAAAGTTGTTTACCTAAATTAAAATTTTGAAAAATTAAACTTTTTTTTACGTAGCCGATAAAGAATTTTTTTTTTCCGAAATTAATTAAAAAAGTTTTCCTAATTTAATTGTAAAAAAACATATAAAAGTACCTAATTTAAATAAAAATTAGTTGTGTACTGTTAGATGAAACAGATTTTCATCTAGATAATATATTAAAAGGAAGTAACATTTTGCATTTGTGATCTATCTTACCTCAAAGAGATTTGGAGAGTGGAGTTATGTCTCTTGTACATTTCAGATAGAGACAATCTTGGATGAACACGATTATAGAAGTGATGAAAAAAATTACTTCTTAGTCCAAAACGTCTTACTTAGCTCTCTAAGTAAGACGTTTTGGACTAAGAAGTAATTTTTTTCATCACTTGTAATGGACAATAAATGTTAATAGTTTATTTATACAAGAGTTTATTCAATTCTTTTTTCTATTTGTCTTATATCTCACGAATATCACCACAATACATCAACTGGTAACGAGAGTATTAGATAAACAAAGAAAAATCAATCCACTTTTTCACCGGACGAAAAAAAAAAGAAAAGATTTTTCATTTTAAAAAAACAAACTTAAAAGTAAAAAAAATGGGGATTTCTCAAGACTTATTGGAAAAAATTTTAACAAACCAACAGGAGTTATTTGAGGAATAACAATTAAGAATTTTAACTGCTTTAAATAAACAGTTTACTCAGACACTTAAAACGCAAAGTTTTCACACTCAAATGACTAATGATTTTGCACATAGTTTATTGGCAAACATTAAAGAATTTGTCTACGACGAACCTTGAGGAATTACTTTTACTTCATGGTTCTATTTATCTTCCTCCCACAAGGTAAGATGTGACACAAGGTCGGGAAAGAACCAGTGCTCGAGAATTTGAGCATTCTGGCTGTTTAAAAATTGCCTGAGCAGCCCCGTCGGCATTCGCCGGTAGGGGCGCCTCAAGCAGTAAGCAATAAACTTACTCCTCCCCAAAGAGGGGAGGCAAAGCCTGGGACGGTGCACCTCCTAGAACTGCACAGTACCGACAACCCCTAATAGACTGGTGTAAATCCAGACCCAAAGGTCTGGACGATACTGGTTTATTAGGCGAGGTAAAAACCCCTGGGTCCATCTCAACTAATTTTGCCCATAAGGACGATACTTGGAAAACACGTTTATTATTAAGACAATGAGGATCAGTGAGCATACTCGGTACATTAATTTTATTGTTCCAAACAGCATCAAAAGATTTAACTTTCGCTGAGACTGTGAATCAACTTACAGACATTTTTAACATTCAGCAATCACTTTTTAACGTTCGTTATAATTGCCTAAAACTTACAAAAATGATGCTGACGACTATATCTTTGTTGGTTATGTAAATTGTGAATGCAAAAAATTTCAAATGATATCCCTCACAGAGAATCAGTTTAAAGGTCTGATATTGCTGAACTACAATCTCCACAGGATTCGGACTTTTGTACACATTTACTTTCAAGAGTAAAAATGTAACAGTCAAAGCTCTTACTACGGAATGGCAACGTTAATTAAGCCTTAAATGCAATACTATGATGGTACAACAGTCTAGTAAACCTTCTACTACAAACAATGTCCGGGCAAAGGCTAATAAACCTTCTACAAGGAAAACCCTTCGAAGTGCTTGCTGGAATTGCAGCAAGATACATTTTTCGCACTTTTGTCTATATAAGAAATATAAGTATCAAAAATATTTCAATTACAGACATAAAGAAGGGTTTTGTAATCCTCAGAAAGGAAACACATCCAACATACACAAAGGTCATCCAAATTTGACACAAAATAAACCCAAGAAAAAAACTTGCTGGAATAAACCAAATTAAAATTATGTGTCTGTAGCATTCAAAATCGATTTTGAATCTTGCAAATAGCAGTCCAGTTTGACACGACTTCGGATATTACCCTTATCCACGTTTCATTAACAGAAACACATCACATAGATCAAAGTGCATCAGGCAACACAATTCAGCTATGTATCTTTTAAAGATAAAACATTTCTGGAATATGCTATATATCTGATAACTGATTTGAATTTGCTTGGCTTGGACTGGATAGAGGAATTGGATCTTTTCAATAGAGGAATATCTAAAAGATCCAATTTCTCTTAAACATGTTTTAAATATTTCTTCTATTTCTTGTATTGAAAAATATTCACAGAAATACTCAAGGCTAAATTTAGCAATGTTTTTAAGGAGAGTCTAGAATTTTGCATCAACTTAAAGGTGACTCTTAAATTAAGGCCTGATGCAAAACCTATTTTCAGACCCAAACGACGGGTACCCTATGCTGCACTTGACATAGTGAACAAGAAGGAATACTACAGTTAACCAATTACTCCGCATGGGCAGCCCCCATTTTTTTTGTTAAAAGAGTGAATGGAAGAGTAAGAATATGTGCTGATTATTCCACTGGATTAAACAATTCCTTAGATGCACATCAGTACCTGTTATCTTTGCAACAGAATCTATTTGCAAAATTAAATGGTGGGATTTGTTTTGCAAAAATTGATTTTTAAAATTCTTTTCTGCAGTTGGAGGTTTAAGAATCAAAAGAGCTTCTGACAATCAACAAACACAAGAGACTATTTAGATTCAACTGCCTTCCTTTCAGAGTTAAACCAGCTCCAGCCATATTTCAGCAAACAATGGATATTGCAGCATTCATCAGCGATATCATCGTTACAGACGCTACACAACATAAACTTTTACAGCATTTGATTTCTACATTTGAATGAATTCAAAAGTATGGATTCTATGTAAAAGCTGAAAAATGTGAATTTTCTCGAAGACAAATGAAATATCTGGGACTTATTTTTTACAAAAATGGTCAACGGCTGGACACAAATAATATTTCAGCCATTAAAAAAATGCTGGCAGCGGCAAATATTAAAACATTACACTCTTTCCTTGGCATGGTTAGCCACTACAGTGCATTTTTGCCAGAACTTCATCAAAAGGTCCACTGAGTGTCAATCTGTCTTTAATGAGATAAAATCTTTACTTTCTTCACACTACAACCCATCCATGAATATTATTGCTGTTTCTGATGCCTCTGATTATGGTGTCGGAGCTATCATTTCACATAGCTTTCCTGATGCCAGCCAAAAGGCAATGTTAGATGAAACAGATTCATCTAGAAAATAAATATGGAAAACATTTTTGTAAAATGAAGGGAAGTAACTCCTGGCCTTGTTGTTTGTTTGCCTCAAAGATGTTTTGAGAAGAGTTACGTCCTTTGCATTTTATTTCAGACAGCCAACATTTATTACGTTTAAGCTAATAAGTAATTCTATTTCAGTTGTAAATATATTACTAAATATATTATTGATCTATACGAAAGATTTTTCATTCAATAAATTCTTAGATTGGTCCAATATCTCAGAACATCAGATTCAACTAGCGACACGGTTACATCAACAATGTTGTAACCCTGCAGTCCCATGGTATGGAGAACCTTGCCACTGGACTTAAGCAATGCCGGTTCAGGCGAGGTGGGGTTGAAGATTGTGGAACACTTGCTTTCATATAGACTCTCCATGCAGACATCATTACAGGGGGTATCCATCATTTCTCAA
This sequence comes from Sepiola atlantica, assembly GCA_963556195.1. NCBI lineage: Eukaryota > Metazoa > Mollusca > Cephalopoda > Sepiida > Sepiolidae > Sepiola > Sepiola atlantica. The sequence goes on along the minus strand of OY744536.1, from coordinate 76,192,855 downwards.
AGTTATCTAGCGAGTATGCTATTTCCTCTGTAACTTAAATCCGATTAATTAAAAGTGATAATGCAGGGTGACAGGGTTTGTAAAAATAGTGTTATAAAACTGAAAGTTTCTGAAAGAAAGGTGTACCAGAAAGTGCGAAGTGTGTGGCAGATATCGATTGTTATATTTTTTTTTAAGTGTTTGATATCAAGGCAAACGTATGTCTGTTGAGGCACTCTAATGTCGGTTCAAGAGAGATGCGGTTGACAATTGCACAACTCTTGCTTCTGTTAATGAGGACAATAATCCAACAACAAATAATGCAACTTATGATTACGCGTCATCAGAAAAAGCTGACGTTGCGAGACATTGCGAGACGTTGCGAGACGTTCTTTGTCTTTGTCTAGTATACCGGCTGAGCTTTAATCTCTGGTTCACATCTTTCTACCACAATTGCAAAAAACTGTGTGTGCCCAATATTAAACGAAATTTCCATGAAGCGAGTTTCCCTCCAAGAACATTAGCACTGGATTGCTTTCCTGCAGGCTACAACATGGCCGTCTTCAAATAAGAACTTGTCATAAACCGTCCTCATAAGTAATTAAATTTTGTCCATTCCATTCACAATCCTCTCATAATATTCTTCATTATTCGACTGATAATTCATCCATCTCATTAATACTTATCCTTCCGTGGCTTTTCAACTTGCTACATCGGGACTCATTATTTAAAAAAAAATTCAGACACATGCAAAAAGTGGAAACAGATGAGGTTTTATTTTTTAAATTCGTCAATATACCATTGAGGAAGGAATTGAAATTCAGAATCGCGTCCAAGGTTCCGCCATGTAATCTCATAAGATTTTGAAACTCGGCTGAACAGATAAACATTTCTATTAAAATAGAAAAAAGATAAAAAAATTCTTAGAAAAGTAGCAAAGAACAAAAAAATTAATGAAGAGATTTAAGCAAAAAAAAAAAAGTTTAAAGACAGGCAGACATATTTGACAATCCTCCAATCTTTGTACTAAATTTTTTTAATTCAGATTTAAAAACAAAACTTAACATTAGACAGAGATGTGAGTAGCAAATGGCAAAGAAGAAGCTGAAATTAAGAGGAATTTCCCAACCGTGGGGCCAACTGTGTGTGTGTGTGGAGAGAGGGCAGCACAAAAAACCTTTTTCCTAAACAACTCCAATCAGTTTCAACTAAGAAAGTCAAAATTAAGAGAAAGGCATCAAGTGCATATAGTGTGTGTGTGTGTGGGGGGGGGGGGGACAGGAAGTCATTCTTTGATGAAAAGTCATCTAACTCTCCTACCCCCATAATGAATTGTTTGAAGCCTTAGCTTTCACGGCAAAATTAACATTTTCAGTAATCAACCAGTGCCTGTGCCTGAGAGGGGAAAAAATAATATTTAAAAAAAAAAAAAAATTTTTTTTTTTAGAAAAAACTTAAAAAAAAAAAAACTTAAAAAAAAAATACAACAGATTTCAAACAAAAAGATGTGTTGGTGAAGAGGGCAGTGCAAAAAAAAACAACTTTTTTCAAAACAACTCCAATCAGTTTCAACTAAGAACATACTTTTTATTGAAATTTTGTTTCTTTTTGTAGAAATTTAGACCCAGAAATTTTTCAAACGAGGAAATCTTTTTTCTAAATAATTGGAAAATCATTTATATAACAGACTAAACAAACCCATGAACTGTTAGGTAAACAATAGTTTAGCGGGATTTAAAAATGAAAATCGTTTCTTTTGTAGCGTCAACATTTATGGGTATTTCAAATCAGCGTTGGACGCATATTTACAATGAGTGTCGACCTACTTGCCCAACAATTTCTAGCACCAGCACCAGTTGTTTCAAAGATATGTCAGTGAAAACTGAGCATGCAAATAAAAACCAAAGTTTAGCAGGATTTGAACATGGAAATCGTTTTTTTTTTATCGTTATTTCAGATCAGCATTGGATGCACATTTACATGAATTATGAAAAAACAGTTGGATGTGTATATGCATGTGTATACGCATACGCATGTGTATACGCATACATTTATTCTCAGATAACTTTTGTTTAAGACAAGCATAAAAGGAGCTATGGAACATGTAAGGTAGTACACAATATAATACACAAAGGAAAGAATAACAGATATATGCGTGACAAGTAAATGTCACTAACTTTCAAGGATTGTGTTTTGGCCGTGGACAGCCAGTCAAACTATGTTCGATGGTCTAGAATGACACATAAGAAAGAGGATGAGATCTTGTTTCAAATTCCTTACATAGGGTGGAATGAGAATTCAGACTTCCAGAGAGGAGTTGAACACGCTAAGCAGGATAAATCTCAGAGAGCTAACGCAGACGTGAGTCCAAGGGAGATAACTCAGACAGGGGAGATAACTAAGGTAATTCCGCATTCAACAAGATATGGACAATGTTTTAACAATATTTCAAAGAGAACAAGCACTTTGACAGCTCACCTTGTAGTATATTGCTGCTATGCTTAAAAAATGAGAGACACTTGTACATAAAATAGCAGGACACGTTTCCGGCGTTGCTTGGGGAAAGTGAGGAAACCAAGAAACTCTTGAAAGTAAAACGTTGTCTTTGGTGTGTATAAGTCTTAAGAGTAATTTACTCCTCTCCAGCAGTTAGGCACAAGGCCAGTTTTTATCCTACTCCCACAAGTAAGATTTGACCCAAGCTCGGGTCGGAAAGTGGGGGTTGAAAAGCCAGCGCTCGAGAGGTGAGCACTCTGACCATCAAAAATTGCCTGGGCAGCCCCGTCGGCATTCCCCGGTAGGGGCGCCTCAGACAGTAAGCAATTAACTTACTCCTCCCCAAAGAGGGGAGGCAAAGCCTGGGAGGGTGGACCTCCTAGAACTGCACAGGACAATCCCATAGACCGGCGTAAATCAAGCCCCGAAGGCCAAGACAATACCAGTCTATAGAGTGCAGTATCCATCGGAACAGATACTACACTTTGATCTCGACCAAAAGTGTGTATAAGTCTTAGACTAGGTCCAAAAAAGAATCTCTAATTTAATAGGTCCCACACTGTCTACCAAGCTCCAGCACCTGTCCCATCGCCGCATCACTGTGTTTGTTTTACAAGTACATTTTATTTCAATCAAAAGATATAATTTTATCTGTTTTTTTTTCTACGGGAATATATTTTCAGAATTTTTTTAAAAGATAATATTTTTATTTTGATATTGGTAAAATATTATCGTAATGACCACATACCAAACTATCTGAAGTACCCATCTATACCAGGTTTTTCAGCTTTTCTTAAATTTTATAGTCAAGATTAGAAGTCACGAACATCTATTAAATATCTTTCATTGATTTTTTTTTTTTTTTTAAATGTATTCAGGTTTATGATGAAGATCGATATCGGTTAGGAAATAACTGGTTAAAAAATAAAAAAGATTTTTTTTTAAAATTGAGATGGTCAAAAAGAGGGGGATCAGTCTACGTTGAATTTACATTGGAAACTGGTCCCCATCCTAAAATGTAAAATATTCGAAAAAAAATTCCAAAAACCCCGGAATTCTCTAGCAGCCTGATAGGTAAGTGTACACCGAAAAAAGAAAAAAAATGGTCAGTAAAAAGTTGTGAAAAACGGACTATGGAAAAAGACGAACCAGTACCAAAAATAACAATCAATTTTTTTGTAATGTCCGATTCTAGGTTGGACCGAACCCATTCTATGTCTTTAATTTAGAAGAGTTACATGAAAGGGAGAAAAGGGGAGATAAGTCAGTCGTAAAACATAAAATGTGTCCGGTCCAACTTAGAATCGGACATATTTTTTTAAAAAAAACTGATTTTTATTTTTGATTAAAATTCTACTCAATAATATTCTGTAATTTTGGTGTAAATATCTACTTTTTCCTGATATGTATGTATATTAAATAATTTTCCTGACATTTTTCACTTGTGTATTATTACTGGAAACATGCACCGAATTCTGTTATGTTTAACAATGTATAATGCTGCCTAAATACAGACAAATATATATATATATACATAGATAGATAGAGAGAGAGAGAGAGAATAAAAAAGACAGAAGAGAAGAAGATTTTACCTGTGATCATTTACTTTTACTGTGTCTTTGATAAATGAGAAGAAATCATCAAGAAAATTGAAGCAAACATTTGGAGTCCACGGATTTCGGATTTCCTACAAGAGAATAAAAGACATGAAAATAATCTTTGTCCAAATTTCTATAATGGTGATCTAAAAAAACAAAAAAATGTCACCCTGTGGTAATTGCGATGATCCTGAACCCAGATCAAGCAGTAGAAGTGGTTCAGACTGGCTTCATCCCCACCATAAAAGAGTCTGTCTTTGCTTGGCATATAGTTTAAAAATTAAAGAAATATCAAAATCATAGGTTACTAGTGAGGATTGAACTCACGACCTACGAAAAACAGAACAACTGATTATTATATCAGTGAACAGTGATAAAATAAAAAAACTGTTGGACATTCATGAGTGAAACTTGGTGGACAAGTCAGGCATAGACTGAAGTTTATTTGTACCAAATGTGGTTGGATTGCAGAAAGGAGTGTGAAGTTTATTAACAATTTCATGGGTGCAATTTTTTTTTATGGGGTGGGGGGTAAACTTGTATTCTATAAGTGTACCGTATACACTTCAACTTTTTTCTCCTCAGTCAGTGAAGGAGAAATCCTTCAAGACTGAAACAATTTTAATTTTTTCTCCATATCCAGAGTGCCTCTTTATGGGGAGCTGGATTTTCCCTACATTAAAAACTGACCTTGAGCCTGTCCTCGGGGAGGCAATTAAATAGGGTCACTTCAATGACAGTCTCATCAGTTGGAAGTGTGATCCAGAATGGGCTTCAAATTCACCGGACCACAACCCCCCCCCCCATTTTTTTATCTGTGAGGTTATCTTAAAGATAATATCTATCAAAACAATCCTTAGACTATTCCTGATCAAAAACCAGGGCAGTGCCAAGAAGGGAATGCGTTGGAGTTATTGACAATTTTACGCATCTTATCTTGGCATGTTTGCAACAAAGCAGGCGTGCACATTTGTATTATATCATTGAACAACGTTAAAATAAAGACTGCTGGACCATCATGATTGAAACTTGGTGGACAAGTCAGGCATAGATTGAGGTTTATTTCTACCAAATATGGTTGGATTGCAGAAAGGATTTTGAATTTTACTAACAATTGCATGGATGCATTTTTTTTTGGGGGGGGGGGGTGATAACACTTTCCATTATCGATCAGTATAGGTAAGATAAAAATCAATATAAGAATTGAGATAAAAATCAATATAAGAATTGAGATAAAAATCAATATAAGAATTGAGATAAAAATCAATATAAGAATTGAGCTTAGAAGGGAACGATTGCACCAAGGTTTGATCAAATCAATTTTTCATGGGTTTGTACACAAAAAAATCCCACCAGGAATATAAACCTGTGAAGATGGATGTGGCTGACGTGATGATCCTTAACCCAGATCAAACAGTGAATGTGGCCCCGACTTGTTTCATCTCCGCCATAAAAGGGTCCGTCTTTGCCTGGCGTATAGTTTGAAAATTAAAGAAATCAAAATCATAGTTTACTAGTGAGGATCAAACTCACAACCTATGAGATACAGAACGACTGGTTATTGAACAACAATAAGCAACACTTGAATAAGAAAAAGGCGAGCGAACGAATTATGTGTATTCGCATTGCATTAACTGAGATTATTTAATGTCTGCTGACTTGACGCAACTGAAGAAAGAAATGCGTAAGGAGAGAAGTGAGAGAACACATCCAGTGATTTGTGAGCCGCATTAGTTTGACTGAACCAACAAGTCAATTATTTTTTTGATATTAATCCAGTGAAATTTAGCTTTAAAGGTCTCATTGTAGTCAGAGTGTAAGCGCTTTCTCGATAGAGTTTCAACCCTTTTTCACACCCATGGAATCCTTAATGACATTCACAATCCTTTCTACAATTCAACAATATTTGGTTTCGTTTGTTTTACGGGTTTGTTTTATAGGTTTTATTTAATGCTGAATAAATTTGTCCAATATAATTCCATAGGTAGGATAATTATTTATATCCCTAGAATACATTGCTTACTCATAAAAAACATTACTCTTAGAAGGAAATTCTACTAAGAGGGCACCATCATTACTATAAAAAAATAAAAATAAATAATATTCCCAGAATACATTGCTCTCAGAATACATTGCATTACTCTTAGAAAACATTACTCGTAGAAGGAAATTTCAGTGAGAGTGGGAACATTAATCTTAGAAAACATTACTCTTAGAAAGAAATTTTATAGAGAGTATAGGGACATTACTCTCAGAAAACACTACTCCTTGGCATTGGTAATCTTCCTTGTTCTCAATATGCTTGACCCTCAGCCACCGCCTTCTAGTATTTATTTGGGGAGAAAAATAAAAATAAATATGGTTTTGATTTTTTGAAAAAACAGATTGAATAATACGGTTGGGGATGAACTTATAGATACTAGGGCATGACGTAACCCCCCGATTGATTGGATCGGGCGTCTCCGATCTCCTGTCTAGCCAAAGTAAAGGTCGAAGTGAAAGAATGGCTCAACCACCAGGATCCCGTCCTAAGGTATCACGGGTTGCCACTCACAGCCTACAGGTGGCCCCGGTTTTTTAACCCTCTGCAGTCAGAGAATTCTTGGCTCCGCCAATAGGGCGACCAACCATATCTGGTACAAATAAAATTCAGTCTATGTCTGATTTGTCCAGTAAATTTCACTCATAAACGTCCAACAGTCTTTGGGTTTTTTTTCACCCCCCTTTTTTTTCCACCCCTTTTTTTTTTCACCCCTTTTTTTCTGTTTGAAATTGTTAATCTTCTGTTTCTATTTTACTGTTGCTTTTTTTTTAATTATTAATGTCATAAGCAGCAGCTGCTGCTGCTTCTGGTGTGTTAGTGATTAGTGAAAAATGCCTCCATTTGCCGGAAAAAATATTCTTTGATAGAAACTAAAGCGAAATACATTGTCTTTCTTGTTTGAGATTTTGCTATTATCCATTCTACATGAAAGCTACTTGTACTATGGACGGAATTGCACGATTCTAGGTGTTTTATGACTGTGCATTTTTTGTTACGATGTGGCCAGTAAAATGTTTACCTTGTCCGAATAAAGTAAATCAGTTATATTACACAAAATAAAAACGTGACATATTTTTGTACCCCCCTCATGGTGACCCTCAGAAATATTCTTACAATCCTAATTTAGGTTCCGACTCTAGGATTGGGAACCAATGATCAGCACACCCGGATACGATGCGCAAATTCTCAATAACTGACATCTGACTCTGGCGCCGATGACCCCCTTCAGTTCAGGAATAGTCTGAGATAAACATTATCTTTGAGATAACCCCACAGATCTGGAGGGTTATGGTTCAGTGAGCATGATGCCCATTCACGATCACACCTACTACTGATGAGACGATCACTAAAGTATGGCTATAAAATAAAGATAGTTGGACAAGTCAAGCAGAGACTGAGGTGTCTTTATACCAAATATGGATGGATTGCAGAAAGGATTGTGAATCTTTTTGATGATTTCATGGGTGGGATTTGGGGGAGGAGGAGAGAGTTTAACCAGGATTACAATGCAAGATTTACCTCCCTTGGATTAAGAGTCTAGTCTGTACAACTATTTTGAATTTAAAAAAAAACAAAACACTAGTCACTCGGGGTTTAAACAATTCGTCTAGTAGACAACCAGTGACGCTTTAGATCATGGTTTGTATGTATAAAACATGCTTTGATAGATGATGTCATCATTCTGTGACGTAATCGACTGTGCACGGTTATCCCCACCTCCATTTTGATAGATGACGTCACAAATGATGAAGGAAGTGATAGGGTAAAATTAGTGTGGGGACGATTAATCGGAATTGGAATTGGAAAAATTGGAATTTTTTTAGGCTTATCGTAAAAATTTTAGCCTAATTTTCGATTCCACATTTTAAATTAGTACATCAGTTTATTTTAATTATGGCACCATGATCGATAAAAACAAGGGGAATGGAAATAAGGTGCCACTAAAATAAAAACGAAAAGAAATAAAGTCTTTTAGTGAACTATAAGAGAAAACACATAAATTATGTTTTGAAACCAATATTTTTATAAATATTTTAATTGTTTTAAAAAACTTTATTTCTTTTCATTGGACCTAGTTCTGATTCCCGTTTTTTGTGACTACCAATTAAACATGTCATCTTGGAAATAAGCCAATAATACTAGCATATTTACTAATTTAAAAAGTGTTTTTTTTTTATCTATCTCACATGTAATACTACATTGATTTTAACTCCAATACATTCAGCATGTCATGACCTTTAAAAAAATACAATTTTTAAGCATATCGCCTTTTTGCAAAAAATAATCTGTCACCTAAACTTTATATTTACCTAAAAACACTAAGCATTACTGACCTTCACTATGTCTGGAATTTTCAGCGTTTTGAATTCTTGTAATCTGTGAACAACTCCGTTGTCATCCCGAAAACCACAAATTATCTTGGGGACTCCAGGGAGAAAGCTCTGACACCACCATTTGATCAGCTTGAACCTGTCGTCAAAGAGAATGGGAATAATAACAAAAAAGATTCAAATCAAGAATAAAAAGTGTAGGCAAAATATTCATCATCTTTAACGTTCGTTTTACACGTGTTGGACGGCTTTTAGAAATTGACTTCCAAACTTATCTCTGGTTAGGTTTCTTAGGAAGTCATTTCCTTAACAGAGGGAAAAAAATTATAGGTCAGATGCCTTTCCTGATACCAACCTAGTGATGTGATGGGCACTACTGTTTTTATCGAGACACCATCTCTAGGTGATTGCTCACCAAGACAAAAAGCGTTTCATCTGCTCTTTACTGATGTTTAAAAAGAACAAAAAAAACAGCCAATCAAATATCATCATCATCATCATCATCACATTTAGTTTAACGTCCGTTTTACATACTGGCATGTATTAAACGCTTTTTAGAAATTGACTTCTAAACTAACCTATCTCTGACCAGGTCTTTATTTATCCCTCTTTCTCTCAAATACATCCTTATCACTTCCTTATCACACGTTTTCTTTGGCATTCCCTTGTGGGCTGATCCTGCTACATCTCCTAACCCAGAAACTCTCATCCATTCTTTCAACGTAACTATACCATTGAATATTCCTGTTCTGGACGCATCTCTCTCTACTGTTCAGATTTAATCTTCCTCTGAGCTCATCAGAACTAAGCCCATCTTTAAGACTCACATTACACATCCATTGTATCATTCTCATATTATTTCTCTCCATGCAACGCATGTCCTCAACCAGCTTTCACTTCCATACATCATCACACTGCGTACACATGCCTGACAGACTCTTGCCTTGGTCGACAGTGGTAACACTCTGTTGGTTAGTAATGGCAGAAGTTCCCTGAACTTCTGTCATTCATTCCTAATTCTGGCTATCACACCATCACCCCGTTGTGAACTATAATGTCATATATGCGAACGATATTTGTTCGAATTTTTAACTGCTACTTTTATGCATATTGTTTTATTACATGCGTTGTCTGCATGAAAACAGTGACTACATTTCCATTCTTTTTGTGCAGAATAATTGATTCTGGACAATTTTGAACCTTCATATTTGTGAAAGAAACAGAGTTTTCCTTGGAATCCGTGCCAGGACTTCCTCAGCATCTGCAGGAGAATGGTAGAAAAGGTTAAAAAGGAATTGAAAGATTCAGGATTCAACTACGCTGCGACATCTGAGAGAAAAACACATGATCGATGTAATCGGCAGTGAATGTGACGTCATGCCACCTCACTTCTTCCTTGAAGACCTCAGGTTGAACAGCAATGGCTACATCCGCGTTCTAAGCAAGGTCGTAAAACCCTGGATCTGCCATATAATCCTTCGGTACGAAGCCATTTTGTACTTGAAACTGATGCTGTAGTCAAGAGATGGAACATCAAGGCTGACTTGAGAATGATACGATGGATGCGTAATGTGAGTTTTAAAGACAGGCTTAAGGAGAGTAGAAAGTGGACCTTAAGTTTACTTTCAGCAGCCTTGTAACTCTCGCGTCCCTTATTTTGTCCTTTAGTCCTCACATTCCATCAGTGATGTTTCTGACAAAGGGGGAAAAATTGTTGCTTTCTGGGTCGGAATCTATCCATCTAACACTTATCGTTGGCTAGGTTTTTACCTTGAAGTAGTATTTTTTTTTTTTTTAGCTCCTTACATCAAGTGGCTTCATGCCTTGTCTGGAGCGATTTCCATAAAAAAAAAAAGATCTTATGACCTTATAGGAAGATTAAATCTGGGCGGTGTAGGGAGATGTGTGCAGAACAGGAGACTTTGATGGTATGGCCACATGAAAGAAAAGATGAGAGTTCTTGGGTTAGTAGATGGAGAAAAGTTGAGTTAGTAGGTTCAGTCCACAGGGGAAAGCCAACGAAAACATGGGAGGAAGTAATAATGATAAATTTCAGAGAAAGAGGTATAAATAAAGACCTGGACAGAGATAGGTTAGTTTGGAAGTCAATTTTTCAAAGCCGTCCAACACATGCCAGCATGTAAAACAGGCATTAAACCTAATATGATGATGCATCATGATGATTGCCACGAAGACGAAAGGAGCTACTGTGATGGAGGCTAGATTTATAGGGAGGGGGGAAACTTGGGTGAAAAGTTGTACAGCAAGATGTTTGTTCACATTACATTTAAATTTCTGCATGTTCGTACTGTCGGGGAAACAGGGAGAGAATTCCAAAGGCAAGTTGAACTAGCCCCTGTCCTCTCCAAACTCTACAACAAATGCCTTGCCGAATCCTGCTTCCCTGATTGCTGGAAAATTGCCTCTGTGGTACCAGTCTTCAAGAATTCTTGAGATAGAACTGACCCTCAGAATTATCATCCCATCAGTCTCCTTCCACTCTTCACTAAAATCTTTGAATCTTTAATCAATCTAGCGATAGTCACCTCATTAATGTTAAACTTCTTTCTGACCATCAGTATGGATTTAGGCAAGCACGATCTACTGTGGATATCCTAATGGTCATCTCTGAATGCATATACCATACACTTGACAAGGCAGGTGAAGCTAGGGTGGTAGCAGTTGATATATCCAAAGCCTTTGAAAAGGTCTGGCATAAAGAACTTCTCATAAAAATTAATTCATATGGTATTACTGGACGAATATTTAATATAATTAGATCCTTCCTATCTAAAAGAAAGATCCAGGTTGTACTCGATGGCTGTTCATCCAAACAACATGACATAAATTCAGGTATATTGGCTGACGACACCATGCTCTACTCTCGTCATGTGGGTAAAACAGATGCACACATATCCGAGGCAATGGCTGAATCCTTAGAAAGTGACCTCCAGTCTGTAGTGGAATGGGGTCATAAATGGATGGTAACATTTAATGCTGCTCAAACAAAGCTCCTTTCCTTCAACAACTACAAGAAACCTCTTTAACCACCAATCGCCATGGCAAATAACACCCTACCTCAGAGATTAACGTTCAAACTCATTGGCCTAACATTCACAAGTAACATGAATTGGAACAAATACATAGAAGACATTGGCAAGGCTGCTGCAAAGAAAGTAGGCTCCCTCTACTGAGCTAGAAAACTTCTCACACCTGACATTATCCTATATCTCTACAAAGCCACTATCCGCCCATGCATGGAGTATTGTTGTCACATCTGGGCTGGTGCACCATCCACTAGTCTAAAATGCACTTGAAGGATTTAAAGTTGACATATGTTTACCAAAATGTTTAGTACTGAGGAAAGTTCTTATGCTCAGTTTGTGGCAAAGGAGTCGGGTGTAAACTCAATTTTCTGTGGTCGTTGCAGACGTTGGGTGCATAAGAAGTGCAGTGGAATTACTAGTAGGTTGAGAGAGGACAACCAGTTTGTGTGCAAGACGTGTAACACAACAGACACAAATAAAAACTCAGATGTGGAGAAAGTATATGCGGATGGCGAAGTTATTGAGGTTGTTCAGAAATTTTGGTACCACGATGATGTCATTAGGAACACAGTAAAAACAAAGAAAGTACATAGTGGTGTTATGAGTAGAGTGAAAAAGTACATAGTGGTGTTATGAGTAGAGTGAAAAAGTACATAGTAGTCATCCTCATTCAATCCCGAGCAACGTCGGGTCACCCTGCTAGTTATTTAATAAACTTGAATTGCAAATTTCTTTTTTATATTTATATTTGCTCTTATGTGTATTTGTTTTTTTAAGTCTGATTTTATTCCCACCCACAAAAGTACGACAAGGATTGTAAATTCTATTAATGATTCCATGAGTCGCATTTTGGGGGGAAGGAGTCACTGTATTTAGGAGGTGGGGTCACTCTGTATTTAGGGGGTGGGGTCACTCTGTATTTAGGGGGTGGGGTCACTCCGTATTTATCTTTAATAGTTAATGATGAGGCATTAAATACTCAATCGAAATCAATTCAGTTGTTGTGTAAAGAAAATGAAATTTTTTTTTTTTAAATTACCGTTTGAAATTTTCGTTTTGATTCGAGTTAAACATTTCCCTGCTGGTCTTCAGTTCAATATAATTTCCTTTGTCGTCAATACAATCAACTTCGCCACTAAAAACTGAAAGAAAATTTCAAATTTAGAAATAAACAATTGTTTTTATGAGTCACCACTTAGCAAGACCAAAAGCCACTCGAGTATAAGGGTTAATGAGATGGATAGATTGGCAGTTGAATGATGAAGAATATTATGAGAGGATTGAAAATGATTAATGGAAAGGACAAAATTTGATTACTTATGAGGAGAGTTTATGACAAGTATTTCTTTACATTGGATTTGAAGGCAACCATGTTGTAGCCTGCAGGGAAGCATTTCCGTGATAAGGTGTTCCACAGATGGGAATTTCTTGAAAAGAAACTCAGTACATGGGAATTCTGTTTGACGTTAAGTACAGAGAGAAAGAAAAGTTCTTTTCAGTTCTGTAGTAAGACGAGTTCTTGCTGTGAATGTTTCAGAAGGAGAAATCAGAGATCGAAGCTCAATCGAGCACTTTCGACGGAAATAAGGATAGAGTAGAAAAAGACTAACAATGTCTCCGTTGTGAAATCGATGTTGTACTCTGTCAAGACAAGAAAGTGATCTGAGCAGTACCTCCCCAAATATGGCAGCAGTACTCCATCTTAGGAGATAGAGGACTGCATCATGAGTCAGATATTTTCTGGAGGAGTGGAATGATCCAACATTTTTTCCAGCAACTTTAATAACAGATTGAACATAAGTCTTTATTTTGGGCATTCATTTTTGGCATTCTACGATTCATTTTTTAAATTGTTCTTAACGACCCAAAAAAAAAAAAAAAAAAAAAGTCGTTCTATTTAATTTCTGTCAAATAAAATTGTATCCCACTCGGACTTATTTTACAATGGTGACATATTTCAATAATAACCTACAAAACAATCGCAGCAGATTACATTTATTATGAACTATCATGTACTTTCTCACTATGCTCATAACACTATATTACTTTCTTTGTTTTTACTACCGTTTCAGCCCCTAATATAATCGGAAGAAGCTGAAATGTTGGAAAACTCTCTGAATTAGTGTCTTACACATATGCTTCAAATTTCATTAAATGTATTTTAAGTTTTAAGGGGTTTCTGTCCTCATGTGTCACTTTGAGATGGGGCACAGAGGTTTGTGACCACTTCCATTGTCTTCCCCAGAAGAGTTTATACATATGATTTAAATTTCATAAAAATAGGATATATTTGAAGTTTTAGAGGGGGGTTATACCATCATAGCCCCATTAAAGGTGCACTTAGAGATTCAAGAACACTTCCATTGTCTTCCCCGGTAAATTTTACATAAAAATACACTTTTAGATTTTATGTAGATTCTCTAACCTTATTCTATAAAGAACACACAAACATCACACATACGTAGAATTGAACATCTTTTGCCCTGTTTTCAATCTCGGTTCTCGACATCCACTTTTTTCACCATAAATAATAAAAAGTTCAAAAATTATTGAAACAGTTGTTTGGGAATTTTTAAAACAATTTTGTGTTGAGATTTTTTGCATGATATCAGTCAATGGACAATGGTCAATTAGAACCTGGTAAACAAATATGTTTTCAAAGTAGGTCGAATAAGTTATGAGAAATTTGAGAAATAAAATATTCTAAAAAAGAAATATTGAATCGAAAATAATACAGAGAATATTGAATGACGTAAATCAATGACACAGACAGAAGAACAAGATAGTGCGAGCTGAGAAAGGAAAAACAGTTGAGTTACGCATTAGCTCCAGACAGCAACAGCACATAGCAGTCTCTCCACTAAAGTGTGAATGAACTATTAGTGTCATTTTGTTGTTGCGGTGTACATAAATAAAATAGAACAAAACATGTCTCGGAATTTTTGAGATGAGGATTGATAATTTTATTATTTGGATTGATAATTTTATTATTTGGATTATTCGGACCAATGGTCTTATCGTGGATGTTATTGTCCAAAATTTCACCGGATGTAACCTTCGACCTTCTTCTTTGTCGAACTCGGGAATCTTTACAGAATTTTGAATGAAACCCTTTATTTAATCTACAGGGGTAGCTTGCACTTGTTCCGTCAGCCATGACTGGGTAGAAGTCTTAAGTAATTTGTAATTGTATTCTTAGTATCACCCGTATTGAGGATTGAACCTTCTACCTCTAGAAGACTGTCACTTAGAACTGATTATTACTTAGCACTTACATCCATGAGTCTTAAGATGAGAAGAGTAGTCCGAGTAATAAAAATAATATCTTGTCGATTCTTCACTATGATGTTCTTGTGTATACTAACAATGATTAACGGTAAATCAAAGACCAACAGAGGATAAGGGTTAAAGATAATGATAGCTGCCACAAGAGGACCAAAAGGGCAGAAGATTACGAAGAGGTATTGATTATCCAAGCGGACGGCTCAACAAGTACTTGTTTATGTTAGTCTTGAAGATGACCATGCTGTAGTCGGTTGGGAAGCAGACTCATGGTATCTTGTTCCACAAATGGGATGTTCTAGGAAAGAAACTTTGTTCATGGAAGTTTTGTTTGGTTTTTGGTAAGGAGAGAGAAAGTTCTTTGCTGTGGTTGTAGCTAGACGAGTTTTTGCTGTGAATGTTTTACAGAGGAAGGGATTGGAGCTCAGTCGAGCACATACCATGAACATAACGATACATTAGAGAGAGGCTAACAAAGCATTTTCCGCGTGAAAGTGGCTGTAGGGACGAAAATAGATCAACCCCCATTAGATTGCAAAATCGATTTTGTACTCTGTCAAGACAAGAAAAAGGTGCTCTAAGTGGCACCTCCCCAGATATGACAGCAGTACCTCCCCATCTTAGGATGTACCTGGCTCTTATACATATAGAGGATTGCATCAGGAGTGAGGTATCTTCTGGAGCAGTAGAATGATCCAACCATTTTTCCAGCAACCTTAGCAACAGATTTGATGGAAGTCTTCCATTTCAGGTTGGAGGTGAAAGTCAGTCCTTAGAAGCTTAACAAAGAAGGGGGCTTTCGCGGAGAGAGTCATTTATTTCAACTGGGGAGAAGTGAGGATCAGAGCATTGGTGATGAAAAGAGAAAATATTGGTTTTTGAGGCGTTGAAAGTACAAGCCACTTCTTGAGAGAGGGAGAAAAAGAGAGAGAGAGAAAGAGCGAGAGAGAGAGAAAGCGAGAGAGAGAAAGAGAGAGAGAGAGAAAGAGAGAGAGTACGAAAGATCTTGATCATCAATGCTCTTTGAAGTGCTGCCATAAATAGTTGTGTCATCCGCATAAATGTTAACGAATGATCTCAGAATGTGATTTGGAAGATTATTTATGAAGATCAGCAAGATTACGAATTCACCAACAAAATTACCAAACAGCAGACATCCACAACTAACACAGGAAGCGTAGCAAAGCTGAGAATCAGTAAAACACAAACAGATGGATGATAAAACCTTGATTATCTCGCGTGCACCCTATTAAAAAAAAACTTTATTGGTTGAAGTGCAGAATAGTTAACACTTGAGAACACAAACCAACAATAACACAATTTATATAAAACGTATTAGAATGAAATTCTCTACCGAACCTGCATGCTTTGAACATATCTAAACGATTTGTAATAATTTTTTAAATGGTATATAGCTTCTTTCTTAGAATTGCAGGTTTGTGAAAATCTCTTCCTGCTGACTGTTTTCCTCCTACCTATAGCATTGTTTTTTTAAAGACTACGATCAATAGGTATCTCCTGTCTTTGCAATAATCATTATTCGTTCTTATTAGCTCCTTACATCAAGTGGCTTCATGCCTTGTCTGGAGCGATTTATAATAAAAATGTTATTCTTCTTAACAACATGCTGCAATGATCCACAAGAAAAACTGACGGACCAAAATCAAATATTGATATTGTAGGAAGAAAGCTATCGATGACAAAGAAATGATAAAGATAATGGAATTATCCACTCTGCTTAATTTTAACCTTACGTGAAGATTCCCAATTTTAACACTATTTTTACACTCCCACCTCCGAACTTGCTACACAAAACTGGTAGAAAATCAAAAGTAACCTTTTTTTTGTATTTCATTCTCGGGTGGCTATTGTATGCTAAAGTTTTCCTTTTGATATGTGAAACAAAAATAATAAGTTGGTTACCCAACTGCAAACTCACAAAGCGAATGGGAATTGAGTCGAGTTCGGATGATCGTGCAATAAGCTTCACAATTATTGACCGGAGAGGACGTGTCGGGTTTTCCGTCTCGCTTAGCTACAAAACAAGAAAAGAAATGATAAAAATAAGAATTCAAAAGCAATTGTTAAATATTGGTTCGTATGTTTGCTAGTATAAATATTAACTAAGTACATTTGCTCAGATAAAGTGTAAACAGGATTGTTTTAGACAAAGGTCACAAACAGGTCATGAGAGTGATTCAGCCTGTAAATAAGCTGGGATTTGTGATTTACAATTTTAGGTTGCTGTAAAAATGGTTGGATCATTCTACCGCTCCAGAAATTACTTTATTCCCGACGCAATCCTCTACCTGTATAAGAGCCAGGTACATCCTAAAATGGGGAGGTACTGCTCTCATATCTGGCGAGGTGCTGCATGGAGAACTCTTTAATGTATTGACAGAGTAACAAAATTAACTCAGAAATCTAGTGTGGGATGTTCTCTTCACACGGAAGAGCTGTTGCGAGCCTCACTCTACTCTATCGTTATTTTCATGGTAGGTGCTCGACCGAGCTCTAATACCTGATGACTCCCCCCCGTAAAACATTCACGGCAAGAACGCTGCTGAATTTGCCTCGTGAGAAGAGGATATTTAATTAGTTAATTATTTAATTATTTAATTAGTTAATTATTTAATTATTTAATTAGTTAATTATTTAATTATTTAATTAGTTAATTATTTAATTATTTAATTAGTTAATTAGTTAATTATTTAATTAGTTAATTAGTTAATTAGTTAATTATTTAATTAGTTAATTATTTAATTAGTTAATTAGTTAATTATTTAATTAGTTAATTAGTTAATTAGTTAATTATTTAATTAGTTAATTATTTAATTATTTAATTAGTTAATTATTTAATTAGTTAATTATTTAATTATTTAATTAGTTAATTATTTAATTAGTTAATTAGTTAATTATTTAATTAGTTAATTATTTAATTAGTTAATTATTTAATTAGTTAATTAGTTAATTAGTTAATTCGTTAATTAGTTAATTACTGAAATATCAATCTTGGTAAACAAAGAAGTTCATAAAGATTAAACAAAAATGACGTCAGACATACGATTGGGGAGTGGTGGTTGCCAATTTCTAGGAGTCTTAATGGAAGCTTGAATGAGACAAGAGTGTTTTAAAGATGTCCTGATAAGAGTTTAAATAATTAAGCAATGAGCTTAAAAAAAGTCTCTCTTTCTATTCCATCCCTCCTCTTTTGACCTTGCAACCTACTGGACGATCATGGCGAATAAATCATTTATCTTCTAAGATCCTGTGTTGAATTAATTGAATAATTAATGTGAGAAGCATGCCAGATGGCTTTTTTATTACAACTACTGAAATTGTCCAGTCTGGCAGGATGACTATAACACATGCACACATGACAATGTTTGAGAAGACAAGATATGATTTTGAGTTTATTTCTTCTTCTCCATTGTTTAGCATGTCTTTTCCACATCAGATGTGGATTGCATGTTGGCCATGGTGGTATGAAGCTGTCATACTATGGACGTCCCCACTCCCGCCGCCTCGTAAAAAGACGAGGGGGGGGGGGGGGCACCAAAATCTTTTGAACTCTCGAAACAGGAGGACGCCTCACAGTTGGTGGTCAATTTCCGAGTAATCAGCTGGGAGTGGCTAAGAGGGCAAGTCATTTTCCGCTTATCAGTCACTTTGGGACAAAGACCAGGTGTTTAGCATTTCCGGTTGCAGTTAATAGATTGAGGAGTTAGAATTAAGCAGATCGGCAGGCAGAGCACAGCAGAGATTTAGCAAACGATGAGATGAGCTGACGAGCGATGCCAATAAAGGCCTCGACAGACAATTTTATCTCAGTTAGGTCTTAGTTGATATACTGGAACTTAACTAAGATGTGGATGCTATTGTTTGGGAGTCCCTTTTATGCAATGGTGTCACACACACACAGAACAACTATTTTATACACAATGTATATGAGTTTGTTTTCTCTTGTGAGTTTGCATTGTTTTAATTTTTATATACTTATAAACTAGTGCACACGCCCTCGGCGGTCACCAGAACGAAAGATGACACAGAACAAAAAATGAAGACGAACAGAAAACCATGGCACACATCATTGTCACTCTATGTCTTCTTCGGCCTGCCTTTCCGTTGGTAATCTTCAACTGAGATGTGTGTACATCTATTTATCCAACCAGAGCTACATTTAACATGTCTATATGACTGCAAGCAACACAGAGCTGATTACAGTCGGAGCACCTTCAGCCTCAATAGCAGGGAGTGAAAACTACCTGGCGTCAAGACGCACAACACAAATCCACAGAATTATAGCCCCGTCACATCTGCGCATCCTCAAAAAGACCGAATTAGTAGGAACTCAGTATTCACTCGCACGTAACATTAAACTACGGACATAGCTGTTATAAACTGGACCCCGAGTAACAACTGAAAATGAATAACAGTTTAAAATGGGAAGAAGTCCAAGCAGCACAGGTCATACAACAGTCCCACCAGCACAGGTCATACAACAGTCCCACCAGCACAGGTCATACAACAGTCCCACCAGCACAGGTCATACAACAGTCCCACCAGCACAGGTCATACAACAGTCCCACCAGCACAGGTCATACAACAGTCCCACCAGCACAGGTCATACAACAGTCCCACCAGCACAGGTCATACAACAGTCCCACCAGCACAGGTCATACAACAGTCCCACCAGCACAGGTCATACAACAGTCCCACCAGCACAGGTCATACAACAGTCCCACCAGCACAGGTCATACAACAGTCCCACCAGCACAGGTCATACAACAGTCCCACCAGCACAGGTCATACAACAGTCCCACCAGCACAGGTCATACAACAGTCCCACCAGCACAGGTCATACAACAGTCCCACCAGCACAGGTCATACAACAGTCCCACCAGCACAGGTCATACAACAGTCCCACCAGCACAGGTCATACAACAGTCCCACCAGCACAGGTCATACAACAGTCCCACCAGCACAGGTCATACAACAGTCCCACCAGCACAGGTCATACAACAGTCCCACCAGCACAGGTCATACAACAGTCCCACCAGCACAGGTCATACAACAGTCCCACCAGCACAGGTCATACAACAGTCCCACCAGCACAGGTCATACAACAGTCCCATCAGCACAGGTCATACAACAGTCCCACCAGCACAGGTCATACAACAGTCCCACCAGCACAGGTCATACAACAGTCCCACCAGCACAGGTCATACAACAGTCCCACCAGCACAGGTCATACAACAGTCCCACCAGCACAGGTCATATAACAGTCCCACCAGCACAGGTCATACAACAGTCCCACCAGCACAGGTCATATAACGAAGATAGTAAAATGAGTCCACAACTTCCAACTTCTGCAGATCATTCACAGATAACTTTTGATGGCTGCTTTCGCTATTGTGGTCGAAGCTCGGTGTGACGGCATTCACCCTGGGTCAATTGAGCTGGCTTCTTCTAATGAATTCACTGTGTTCCGAATGAAGGCCATCCAAGTACGGCGGTCGATTGACCCTGTATGAGTCCAAAAAAAAGGAATCTAAAAGCCGGATAAAAAGATCAAGAAAAGGGGGGAAAATTTAAAGAGACTGAAGTTTTAATATTTTATATTTGCTTCATCATTCTAGCTACACGCGTGTTGGGATTATATTCTCTGCACGTATGGAACACTTAAACTGCAAACAGTTGAGGTAGCAGAGTCAGTTAAGCCGGTTCCTTTGAATGAATTCACTGAGTCCCGAATGAGAGCCAACAAGCACAGTGGTCTATTATCAACATTGAGACGAGTGACAGTCATAGATAGGTGGACTGATAATGAGTTCTGCATCCTGCTTCACTGTTTTGAGTTGGTCATCACACTGCTTTTTCCAGGCCCGAAGTGGAACCAGATTGATGGCTTTTCTGATAAATCCGCCTCGATGATGGCAAAGAGTGTAACTAAACCAGTAAAAATGCCTCGCGAGAAGAGAATATTCGGCACGGCACACAAATCGCCATTCGAGACGAACTGTCGCCATCGAACTTGGAGGATGCGACTCAGTAAAGGCCTACCTGATTGCGGTATTATTGTTACATGACTTTTGGGGAAATAAATGATTGTATAGAAGTCAACTGGGTGACAACTCCTTCGACTATGTGACAGAATTTCTGATTATAAACACACCATTTCTTTAAAGATGCTGTTATTGAAAGTTTTTCTTGTTATTTAGAGGAATGGGGGATTTCACAAAACTTCCCTCATGTAGTCGTGCAAGATCGAACTTAATTCACAGTATCCAAGATCTCCAAGATAGCAAAATGATTCCACACCTTCCAACTTCTACAGACTGTCTACAGAGAACTCAGTACACGGTCTACTTGATTGTGGTATTAGTTGTTAAATGATTTTGGGGAGTGGGATCAAAGTGTACTACTGTATATATAACCATATTTATGAAAAATAAAAATTTCAAACCAATTTGGGGATATTTTAAGTAGGCTGGCCGCAAGAGTAAATGTGGTATTGTGGTGACAGATCATTCTAGTAAAGAGTAGGATAGACATCTTTTAGCATTTTTGACCAAGGATAACCAACGGCACACTACACTAATGTAAAATTTTATATTTTGTGCAAATAAATATTTGAAAGCGTAGTATCTGTTCTGTCCTTGGTCAGAGGTCCTTCTTGACTGGGGCAATTTTTATTTTTGTCCCATCCAGAGTGCCACTTTTTTTGGAAGCTGGTTATTCCCCATGTAAAAAAACGCCTAACTTCGCCCTTGTATGGGAAGTAAATAGTGAATTTTTGGAAGTAAATAATTACATAGGAATCAATTCAATGACAACTTCTTGGGTTACGTGGTACAATTTTTGACAATATTTCTGATTATCAACACGCCATTTATTGTGTTCTTGTTATTTGAGGGTATATATATTTCAACTTCGATTGTTCAATGCAAGGTGTACTCGGTAAAAACATGTTTATTATTCTTTCCTTAAGCCAAGGCTTTTCAAAGATTAAAATCTTATCATCAGAGGAATTGCATAGATGGATCAGTGGAAAAGCCAAAATTCAAAATAATATTAAGTGATGGAGAGTGAGAGTGTGCGTGTAAAAAATACTTTTAGTTTCATGATTTATATATATATATATATATTTATTTAAATTTCATGTTTTATATATATATATATTTATTTAAATTTCATGTTTTATATATATATATATTTATTTAAATTTCATGTTTTATATATATATATATATATTTATTTAAATTTCATGTTTTATATATATATATATTTATTTAAATTTCATGTTTTATATATATATATATTTATTTAAATTTCATGTTTTATATATATATATATATATTTATTTAAATTTCATGTTTTATATATATATATATTTATTTAAATTTCATGTTTTATATATATATATTTATTTAAATTTCATGTTTTATATATATATATATATTTATTTAAATTTCATGTTTTATATATATATATATTTATTTAAATTTCATGTTTTATATATATATATATTTATTTAAATTTCATGTTTTATATATATATATATTTATTTAAATTTCATGTTTTATATATATATATATTTATTTAAATTTCGTGTTTTATATATATATATATATATTTAAATTTCACTTAAAAAATATCATGTGGAATTATCTAATTGAATTTAGCCTGCAACTTGCAACTAAAATTAGAAGTTCAATATTCTTAATACGATAAAATATAGTTTAATATATATGTGTGTGTACGTGTTTAATAGTATTTAAGTCAAATTTCAGAAAGAAAAGTTTATATCAAGCAGATTTACGAACTTTGATTAAAATCCAGGATGTGATAACACAAGAAATAAAAAACGGTAACATAGAATCAAAATGGCTTCTTATTAGAAAAAAAGAACATACAAAAATTCAAACTAGAATAAAGAATACAAGCCAACAATGACATGTAGATGAACTAATAGTCACATGCACGTTATTAGCTGTTGTTGAGTCATTTATGCCAAAGTTGTTTTATTTTACTTCTTTTTATAGTAAATTTGACATCATAATATTTTTTTTAATTACTTTTTTCTTTCTTCTATTCATTTAACATTACTTTTCCCTTGTTCAGGAGTCAGACGTTTTTTGATATTATGCCAGCTCACTCTTCACGGTTCAGTAGTCTCCAGATTCCACTCTGTGCAGCCTTGTCCAATCACTTGCTTCCAAGTTTTCCTTGATCGGCCAACCTTCTTGCGATTTAGGACTTTCATGCTTCTACAACAGTTTATCGAGGAGGACGAATGTTCCACATGACCATATCAGCATAATCAACAAATGCAATTATGAAGCCGACTTGTCCACCAATAACTGAACAGTCATGAATGTCTAACAATCTTTGTTCAATGATATGCTCTAAATGTGCACCTGTGCATTGCAAGCGCACCTGGATACGACGTGCAAAATTGTGCATGCTCCTCTTTTGCTTCATCCTGTTGAAACCACCGTTCATTCCTCACACTTTGTCTTCCCAAAACTCCAGATCAGCGACATGCTGTTTGCCGATGAGGCAGCCATATAATCGCATCAGGAAGATGGTCTCCAAAGACTTATGGACAGGTTTGCTGATGCTTGCAGCCTGTTTGACCTCACCATCAGCCAGAAGAAAACCCAAGTTACGGGACAAGCAACCGCCTGCCCATCCAGCATTTCAATCCAAGGCACACCACTAGAGGTTGTGCACCAGTTCCAGTACCTAGGTTCCACTACTTCAAGACACCCTCTCATTGGACGTAGAGCTCAACAAAAGGATTGGTAAGGCATCCACAACCCTCTCTAAACTAACTAAAAGAGTCTGGGAAAACAGCCACCTTACCACTTCTACCAAGATGACCGTCTACAGAGCCTGCATTCTCAGTGTCCTACTGTATGGGAGTGAGTCCTGGACCACATACTCAACACATGATAGGAAATTACAGGTCTTCCATATGAGGTGTCTACGTAGGATACTTGGTATCACACGGCAGGACAGAGTGAGCAACAATGATGTTCTGCAAAGAGCAGGCATTCTATCCATCTACTCCCTACTGCGTGAGCGGCATCTTCGCTGGCTGGGCCATGTGCGCAGGATGGATGATGGGCGCATCCCTAAAGACATTCTCTACGGCAAGCTTGCCTTTGGCTCAAGAAAAAGGGGTCGTCCCCATTTCCGCTTTAAGGATATCTGCAAGCGAGATATGAAGGCTTGCTCAATTGACATTAATACATGGGAAGCCTCTGCAACTGACAGACCTGCCCGGAGGAAACAGAACTGATCATCAGTGAGAAAACACAATGAAAACACAGCAAAGAGAGCTAGAAGAGCAAGCCAGCAGGCACACCAACCAGCCGAAGTGACACATTATACAACAGCCTTCGTATGTCAAGGTTGTAGAAGACCATGCAAATCAAGACTTGGTCTCTACAGTCACACAAGAAGATGCACACGAGCAACATCCCAATACGGCGCTGATCCATAGTCGTTGCGACTGACGGATACCAACACAATTATGGAAATAATATTCCAACATGATGGAAAATGAGAGAAAAAAAAAATTATTTATATATTCATCAACGTTTCGTCTTCATTTCAAGACTTTCTCAAAATGATTGATTTGAAGAAATAACATACAAGTACAATAGAACATTTGAAAATATGTGGTGCGTTTGTGACGTGAAAATAAAATGTTTTTTGTTTTTATCTTTAAACGAAACAGACGATAGAATTTTTTAAAATATGGTGCGATTATGACGTTCGAAAAAAGAACAAATACATTCTTTTCACTCATAATCGCACATTTTTTATATTTTGTTTGAAGAAAAAAACTAAAAACAAAACAAAAACAAACATTATTTTCATGACCCAAACGCACCACAATGTTTTAAATATTGTACTTGCATGTTATTTCTTCAAATAAGTCATCTTGAGAAAGTCTTCAAATAAAGACGAAACGTTGATAAATATATAAATAATTTTCGTTTTTTCCTTTTCCGTTTTCATGAAGACAAAACTGACAGTGAAAGTAAAAAAAAAAAATATGCACAATTGGAAATTGCGAAAAAAATATATTGTCTGCACTATAAAAAAAAAAAATATGCACAATTGAAAATTGCGGAAAAACTATATTGTCTGCACTATAAAAAAAAAAAATATGCGCAATTGGAAATTGCGAAAAAAATATATTGTCTGCACTATAAAAAAAAAAAGAATTTACCAAAATTAGGAGAGTAGAAAGTAAACTTTCGGCAGCCTCGTAAATCTCGCTTCCCATATTTTGTCCTTTAGCCCTCACATTCCATGAGTGATGTTTCTGACAAAGGGGGAAGAATTGCTGGTTTTTGGGTCTGAATCTATCCATATAACACTTATCATAGGCTAGATTTTGACCTTGAAGTAGTATTTTTTTAGCTCCTTACATCAAGTGGCTTCATGCCTTGTCTGGAGCGATTTCCATTAAAAAACAAAAAAAACAAAATTGAAAACAGAATTAAGGAAAATTTGAAAGAGAAAATCTGACATAAAAATGCAAATGAAAATATGGTGCACCTGTCGTGAGATATTGTTCGAATTTCCAGCCCCAGTAACACATCTCTTTTTGAAAATCGGTTCGATTCGCTTCCATCTTCTTCTTCTCTTCTGTGTCAAACTCGCAGAGATAAAATGTATCATTAAATCGTGTGACAGCCAAAAGCCAGCCTTCGCGGTTCTCATAAGGCGAACACAGTAGTCGAGTTAAGCAGCCTCGCCAACACACAAAATCCGTGTTTAAGTTGGACCTGGAAAGAAAGAAATATGGAAGAACAAATTTTTAAACAAAAATTATATTATGAATTATCATTAGAAATTTAAGAAAGACAAAAACAATATGGTTTATTTTTTTGTTTAAAATAAATTATTTATTTACCTTAAAGATATGAACAAGCAAACTTTCAACCTATTTTTTTTTAAATAATTTTATTTATACATCGAAAATATAAAAATCTCTTGTGGATAGTAGTCCATCGAGGTGTTAATACAGATGGTGTTAATGTCTGTTCCTCTGCCCCACGTGACTACATAAGGTTAATGAAAAAAAAAAGAAAAAAAGTTCTACTCTGAAAATGGTGTACTCATCGAAAGTCTTAGCCTAAAAAAAAATAATAAATAAATGATTTTATTCATTTTAAAATTGCATCATATTTGGTTTTCAAAATTTTAATATCAAATATTAATATATATATATATATATATATATATACTTTGTATGCGTCCCATGTTTATCTCTCGTTTCATTTCTTTAAAAAACACTGATATCTGTACCTCTTATTCTCTAAATAATGGGTTACAGCATAGCGATACATACAATTTGAGTGCAAAATCTTAAAGAACATACAATTTTACATAAGAATGCCAAATTCTATCAAAACTAGAGAAATGGTGAAGAAATTAACGAATTTCTTGTGAATTGGTCCGTGATTTTGAGTATTTTTTCCATATAATGATGTCAATTTTGAACCTCCAATTTTCTTAGCTTTAAATTTGTATAACTTTTGAACCACTAGGGATATTTGCATAATTCAAACAGTTTTGAACTCCATTTACTGAGCTCTTTATTAACTAATGTAATTAAATAACAATAATCTCAAATAAACTGGGAATGCTAATTCTTTTCGATAATCATGCTCTAAATGCGATTTTTGTTGCAATAGCGTTTAACCTAGTCAGATTTAGCTGGTTTCTTCTCTGGCCTGCACCATATTATGAATGATAGCGGCCGATGCACAGCGGTCCTGAGCAAGGCCGCACAAGATAGCTAACCACTCGCGATTCCACTGTCGAAGGCTGACCACCATTGGGCTTGAGAACTCAGCCAAATAGTTTCCAGGAAAAAGGGAGATAACTCAAACTTTTGCGATATTCGAAAAAAAACAAAAAAACTCGGTGTTTCTGCTGTTTCACAATGACATTAAAATATTTAAAGAAATGTATAAACTTTGTTATGTACTTACGTGGTAGCTGAAAATAAGATTGTACAGGAAAAATACACAAATTTAATAAATACTAGATGAATTCTGACGCATGCGCAGAGCCTCCCAAAATATGGATACTATGTGGTGAACACCACAATGAGGTACTCTCTCCTTCTCTCTTTCTTTCTTTCTTTGTTTAACCCTTCTTCGCCTCTGAAGGGAGAAACTCGTGAAGTCTCGCAGAATCACGTTGGCCGAAGGATTTCGGCCAGCTTGACCACGCGAGATTTGAAGTCGATAAAAGAACACGTGTTCCCTTCCTCATCCTCTTTTCCTTCAGCGTTCTGAGATGAAGAACAATCCCAAAGAACTCTCGGCGATTCCCCCCCCCCCTCCCTTCACCAGCTCGAACGAGCTGTGTGGAGGAGGGAGGAAGAGAAAGGTAACCCTTTTCGATTCAAGAAATCTATCTATCTTTCAATTTGATGAACATTCTACAATCTGGTAATCTTTCAATCCCAACGAACTCTTATGTCTTCAACACACATCGCATTCTACACACAAAAAGACATTTCAACACGCATCGCATTATACGCCCCAATTACACTCTCTTTTTGTAGTGACGGCTTGGAAGGAGACAGTCGTAACACCGAGGCGCGAACCCACGCCCATTAAATTACGAGACTGAGAGGGTTGCATTATGCAAATTAGGTGTAGCAAGAAGACTACATAAAAGGCGGTGTCTTTTGGATCGGTGGCAGTCGAGTAGAGAACGTCACGAAGATCGGATACGTTGGGAGAAGACGGAGGAAAAAGAAGGAAAAAACGTGTTGCACGGTTAAAGGAACACAATTCACAAAATACTATTACAAGCTATTTCGGCTTTTTTGCTATGGCGAAGGTACGCATACACAGTGACATGGTAAAGCCATTTACTGGCGAGGGAGACGTGGTAGCATGGCTTAAGAAACTGAGACTGGTGGCGAGACTTCAGAAGGTGGATGATGTGGCGAGCCTGCTCCCATTATATCTGGAGGGGGACGCGTTGGCCCTGTACTTGGAGATGGACGAGAGCGACCAACTGGACGTAGAGCAGATAGAGGCCCGGTTAAAGGAGGCGTTTACGGACGGCGCATTCACAGCCTATAGGAAGTTGACCATGGTTAGATGGGCTGGCGAGCAGGTGGATGTTTACGCCAATAACATCAGACAGTTGGTCGGACTAGCAGGTTTCGATGGCGTCGGACTTGAGAAGTTTGTCAAACTGGTTTTTGTCACGGGATTCCCTGAGGCCATCTCTATTGGACTCCAACAAGCACCAAACATTGAGACTAACCATGGGAGACCTAATAGCGAGAGCAAGGGTACTAACAACAGTTAGGGACCAACGCCAACATGTGATTGCAGCCTGTATCCACCTGGCAGTAAAACAGCAGTTCCCAAGAGCTGCCACAACACTGGTATAACCTGCTACAGATGCAGCGGCAGGGGTCACATAGCAAGAGACTGCCGAAGACGTGAAACACGTTGCTACCAATGCGGCAAGGTTGGACACTGGGCCCGGAACTGTTCGGGAAACGAGCCAGGGGACGAAGCATCAGCGCCAGCCTTCTCCCCCACCAGGATGTAAACAGGGCGCTCCCGGAGGTTATTATCCATGTTGATGGGATGCAGTGTTCGGCGTTAGTTGACACGGGATGTGCACAAACAATAGTGGATGCGAGCAGATGCCGATCCTGGAAGACGGCGAAGGTGGACATCGTGACCGTTGGAGGCGCGTCCGGTGCATGCTGCGGCAGTGGTGCGGTCACCATTGCCACAGATGAAGGCAATGCTGTCAGGATAGATGTTCTGGTGGTGCGTGGTAGACCACTGGGATTTGATCTATTATTGGGGATCGATGCGATTAAAGCGTTGGGAGGTGTCACTGTGGGACCGACAGGAGCGGTTCGGATCGGCGACAGGAAAGTTTCTACGTGTGCGGCTATCTCCATCAACGAACCCGACTTTACTGCTACTTTCGACAGTCAAAGACGATCATGGACCGCGGCGTGGAAGTGGGCAGATAACTGCGCACCTAAAGAGCTGCGTAATAAAGGGTCCGAATATCGGGTGGCTGCGGAAATTCGACCAGAATATGATCAGGAGCTCCGCACGTGGATGAATAAGGGTTGGCTCGTGCCATACCCGGAAGAAAGGCTGGGACCTCCAAAGGGTTTGATTCCGTTGATGGCCGTGGTACAGCGGAATAAGGCAAAGGTGCGCCCAGTGATGAACTATCGCGAACTTAACGATCATGTGGACATATTCACGGCAAACGCTGATGTTTGCGCTGCTAAGATGCGTGAATGGCGCCAGAAAGGAGCTAACGCGTCTCTGCTGGACCTCAGGAGAGCGTACCTCCAAGTACGAATCCACGAGACACTGTGGCCGTACCAGACTGTGGAGATCGATGGAAAGAGGTACTGTCTGACGCGTCTAGGATTTGGATTGAATGTGGCTCCCCTTGTCATGAAGGCCATCGTCAGCACGGTTCTATCGCAGGAGGAAGCCATGGACCGCGCAACATCGGCTTACATCGATGATATCCTGGTCGACGAAGATGTTATGCCCGCGTCTTGTGTCAGGGAACATTTGGCTCGGTTCGGACTGGAATGTAAGGACCCGGAGCGGTTGGGGGACGGCACATGCGTGCTGGGATTAATGGTCTGGAGGGAGCGCGGCGTCTTGCGCTGGAAGCGAGGACACACAGTTCAAGAAGTTCCCGACATCGTCACACGACGAACTGTGTTCTCCTTATGTGGAAGGCTTGTTGGGCACTTCCCGGTGTGTGCATGGCTTCGTGTGGCATGCGGAGTGATTAAGAGGAGAGCCAGTTCAATCACAAAAGGCTGGGATGACAAAGTGACTGACCCCCTCCTCCGGAATATGATATGCGAGACTATGGATGCAGTGAAGCGGAGTGATCCAGCTTGTGGAGACTGGTGCGTGAACGGCCGGGAAGTGAATGTATGGGTCGATGCCAGCTCGCTAGCAACTGGGGTAGCATTGGAAAGACAGGGGACAGTGTTGGAGGATGCTTGTTGGCTGCGATCTGA
This sequence comes from Sepiola atlantica, assembly GCA_963556195.1. Classification (NCBI taxonomy): domain Eukaryota; kingdom Metazoa; phylum Mollusca; class Cephalopoda; order Sepiida; family Sepiolidae; genus Sepiola; species Sepiola atlantica. Next base: position 76,163,000 of record OY744536.1, on the reverse strand, counting down.
GAACGATGCCCAGCATATTAATTTAGCCGAACTGGACGCCGTGTTGAAGGGCATCAACTTGGCTCTGCAGTGGCAGAGCAAGGTATTGCATATAAAGACCGACTCTGCATGTGTGTACCACTGGGTGTCAGACACTCTAACTGAGAAAACACGAGTTCGCACCAAGGCAGCCAGTGAGATGCTAATTAGGAGACGGTTGAGCACACTCAAGGAGCTTGTGATGGAGTACAAGCTCTCGGTGGACGTAACGTTGGTTGCATCGATTCAAAACGTGGCCGACCAACTGACTCGCGTGCCACAGCGGTGGTTTGACGCAATGAAAAGGGAAAAGGGGCCCGAGCCCCTGATAGGTGCTGTACACGTAGATGAACTGGACGCGGCCCAGATCATGGATATTCACAAACGCAGTGGACACCCAGGAGTGCGACGCACAACTTATTTCGCCAGAAGAGTTTGTCCTGCAACGACGAAAGCAACGGTTAAGTCGGCTATACAAACCTGCGTAGAATGCCAATCAATAGATCCAGCGTTGGTCTACTGGGAGAAGGGAAAACTGGAGGTGAGCAGCAATTGGCAGAGGTTGGGGATGGACATTACACATTACGGTGGTTATCATTTCCTAACTATCACAGATTGTGGCCCGTCGCGGTTTTCTGTGTGGAGGCAGTTGGCACGACAGGACTCGGCAAGCGTGATTGGTCAACTGAGAGTTGTCTTTTTTGAGCGTGGCCCACCGCGGGAACTACTCACCGATAACGACACAGCCTTTCGCAGCAGGGAATTTAGGATTTTCGCAGATGAATGGGGCGTGAACCTGAGATTCCGTTGTGCATATGCCCCAGCCGGGAACGGAATTGCAGAGCGGTGCCACCGTACCGTAAAACGGATTGCGGCTAGAATGAGCTGCTCCATACAAGAGGCTGTCTACTGGCATAACGTCACACCAAAAGACGATGAGCCACATTTGACCGCACCAGCCAATGCAATCTACCGTTACGAAGTGAGGGTAAAAGGGGTTGACGTGGTGCCATCATTAGCAGGTCCTGAACATGGTCCTTACCAGGTTGGAGACTGCGTGTGGGTGAAGTCACCGGAGAATCGCTGCACCACGAGTTTTGGCCAAGGTCGGGTAACAGAACTAATCAGTCCACAATCTGTCGCGGTGAATGGAATGCCCAGACATGTGAAGGACCTGCGCCCACGCTACAGTATACTCTCGTTAGAGGAAGATTCTGACAGCGCAACATCTTCAGAGAGTCTGATAACTGACGACGACACGGAGTCGGATGATTTACCTGAGACAAAAGTAGAAGCCCGCAATCCTGAAGAGTCCCACACCCCCGAAGAAGCCCACGCCTCTGAAGAAGCCCCACTTTTGCGAAGGAGCACCCGGCAAAGACGACCGCCGAGGTGTCATCTTTGTGATCATGAGATCAGGGGGGGAGTGTAGTGACGGCTTGGAAGGAGACAGTCGTAACACCGAGGCGCGAACCCACGCCCATTAAATTACGAGACTGAGAGGGTTGCATTATGCAAATTAGGTGTAGCAAGAAGACTACATAAAAGGCGGTGTCTTTTGGATCGGTGGCAGTCGAGTAGAGAACGTCACGAAGATCGGATACGTTGGGAGAAGACGGAGGAAAAAGAAGGAAAAACGCGTTGCACGGTTAAAGGAACACAATTCACAAAATTACTATTACATGTGGACATATTCACGGCAAACGCTGATGATTAAATATTAAATAAATAAATTGTTTTGTTAATAAAAAAATGTTATTCCTTTCCTTTTTTATTAACCATTATAAAAGGCCTATTCGTATATGTGTATAGCTTCATCATTCCTTCGCTTTCTTTAAGGTAAGTTTAAATAATATTTTCTTCCTTTCTCTTTGTTGTCTTAAACTGTTTTATTTAATCTCCACGTGGTCCGATGGTGGAATCTAACAGTGAGATCACGTACCGTTATAAAAGCATCTATCACACTACCTATGGTTGGGGGATTCATTATCGCAAAACCATTTGGCGACATCCTTCGCGACTGTGGTTAAAATCCAAAACCCTTCGTTCTTCTTTCGAATCTCCCGCCATAAACACACTTCCACCCCGGCCATAACTATACTACTTTTTTACCGGGTAAAAAAGTAGTATAGTATCCATATTTTGGGAGGCTCTGCGCATGCGTCAGATTTCATTCCTATAAGGTCGTGGTGAGTCGCTGGAGCTAGCGCATGCGTGTTGAGCGCACAATTCAAGTGTAAACGGATGAAAGCATTTTAGTTTTTAATTAAAATAAACGTGTTTTTCTAATACTTTTGGGGGGTTGTTCATTCTGACATTTTGATTTATTTCAAACACTTACATAATTAATAAAATGTTTTTTTTTCAATGTAAATAGAAAAATCAATTTGTGAAAATCGTAAAAAAAACAAAAAATAATTAAACAAATGTATTTAATTTTATATTCAGCATATTTTTTGTTTTATTCCAAACACTTACATTATCAATAAAATGTATTATTATTATTATTATTTTAATATACTTAAAAATAAAAACGTTTTCGTCTGTTTGCATTTGAATTGTGCGCTCAATACGCATGCGCTGGTTTGAGTCGCTCGCTGCGACTTTTTATGAATGAAATCTGACGCCTGCGCGGAGCCTCCCAAAATATGGTACTATACTACTTTTTTACCGGTAAGATGTGACACAAGGTCGGGAAAGTGGGAATTGAAAAACCAGCGCCCGAGAATTTGAGCGCTCTGGTCATTAAAAATTGCTTGGGCAACCCGTCGGCATTCCCCGGTAGGGGCGCCTTGGGCGATTAGCAATAAACTAACCCCTTCTCAAAGGGTGAGAAGGCAAAGCCTGGGAGGGTGCACCTCCTAGAACTGCACAGGACAGACGACCAATAAACCGGCGTAAATCAAGACCCGAAGGCCCAGACAATACCGGTCTATGGGGTGTAGTATCTATCGGAACAGATACCAACCCGTGGTTGAAGGTTTCATAGCGGAGGAATTGTCAAGAAGCACCACCCATTTAACTCTAAATAATTTACGTGATTTAAATAGGAAATAACCACACAAAAGTCCGCCTTGCCGAGTTTAATCTTTACAAATACTTACGAATTTGTTGACGTCTCTTTCTGTTTGTCGTCAGTCGGTGTTTCGGTGGTATCTTCTTTTTGCGTTGTTGATGTTGTCGCCTCTTTTGTTTTGAGCGCGAAGACATGCCGGTTTTTAAGGATCCACCGTAAAAGATTATCGATATATTCTTTGCTGTCATCATCCTTCTGGATCATTTCCTTAAAACCGAGTCGCAGATCGAAACAGACATCGCCCGACGAACCGGCTTTCTCCTTCTCCGAGCACATGTAATAATAACGTAACCGACTCTTATCATACGAGATCTGCCTCTCCATATCCAGGGAGAAATATCCCACCTCTTTCGGTGGACGGTAGAAAGGTAACTTCCGATTGAATTTCTCCCGGGAAAGCAGAAAGAAGCCTTCCTTTCTGTCTGTTTCGGGAGCTTCTGGCTCGAGTGTGCGTCTTTTGGGCGCTGTGGCTTCGTCTCTCATTTCTTTGGAAGCCATATTTGAATGTGGACGGTGTCAGGCGAAAAAGTTGTACCCTCGAAATGTGTTCCGTCCGGGGTTGGGTAATTAGGTTCGCCGGTGATATTGAATTTTTACGCTCACACGGCCTTATTCCGAATTCGTGACCGTGGGCCGCTATCAGTGTACTGTTTCTCTTGTACCAAACGGTTATAAACAACGTTTTACGTTTAATTTAGACGTTTTCAAATCGATATAAATGATTGCGCAATAAAAATAATTAAATTTTTTAAAAAGATCAGTTTTTTTTATTTGAATTATTTAACGGGTACTTTTCAGTAAGCAAGTAAAACTTCCATTTTACTTGATATTTAATTTTCATTAAAAAAATTATTCCAGCAAATTTTAATAAATTTTAATTATGAAATTTTCTTTGAAAAAGATTTTATTTGACTTTTTGTTTTGTTTTAATTATGTCCGATGTGGAAATTTCTGGACGTTTTTCTAAGTAAGTCAACGGTTACTTCCCTTTGTTGAAGGGTCAGGGGGGGGGGGGCTACGTGCAGGTCGAAGGTCATATGGATATTGCGTAGGTGTTATGCGGTGAAGGCCATGTGTCACGTGATTTCTATTTTTAGCAATGATGCAATTTGTCGTGTCTGGATATATCGGCGCGAAATTTAATCAGAACAGAGTCGCACACCGGAATGACAAGACGTGTTAAAACTGTTTCTCCGTCCAAGTGGGGACGTTAAATTCAAGAACAGAGTAAGTCGTTGAAGAGGACACATGTTAAAACTGTTTCTCCGTCCACGTGGGGACGTTAAATTTGCAAGAATTCTACTTGAAGAAATTTAAGAGATATGATATCTCTTGGATGAATTACATGTTGTTTATGTAATATTTTCCCCTCGGTCAAGAATTGTCCTTGGGAAGTTGTTTCAAGCCAGAGACTTGAAATAAGGAGATTGGAGTATGTGAACGAGACAAGAGATAGCTCCGGGAACGAAATTGCCTATGTTGAAGAGATTGGCTCCCGAGAAGTGAAATACTTTGCTGTCGAGAAGATTCTAATCGGAGATTAGGAATCATAGAGATTAATCGTCTGTGCACACAGATCGATTTGATATATTCAACTATGCTAGTCGAATCAGAACATTTGCGCGTGTTCACCATACAAGACGAACGATGGAAAATAGTGAGTATTGTGTTTATTTGAAATGTGTACTGTTCTTGTGCCATACATATTGCGTCGGATTTGCTAAAAGAAAATATTGAAAAAAGAAGAAGAAAAAGAACTTTCTGACAGACGTTTGATAAAACAAAAAAGAGTTAATTTTATCGTGGAAATTATGTTGGACTTCGACACGGTTTGTTAATTTTATTTCTTTTGATTGTAAATTTGGTGTAAAGAAAAAAAAGAGACTTTTGATTGATTTGTAAGAATACGGACTTTATAGTAAGTTCATGTTTTAAAAGGATTTATTCCTTAACTTAGATTGTGTCAAATTTTTGTTGTATCTAATCTTAATGTTCAGAGATACTGATGTTGTATTTTTTTGATTCTTATTTTTTTTGCATGTTATCCAGGAATAATTTATTTATTCCAGCTTTGGAAAAAAAAGCAGTCCAGGCTATCTTTTTTTTGTAAATAAAACTATATTTTAACTTTTACGAACATCTTGTATTACTGCTTTCCTTATCTCTTGTTATAATTTTTTTATGATAATTGTCCTAGATAACATGACCATCGTTTAGAGCGGTTTTTCGTTAACGACACGAAAATTCCGACATTCTGCTTTTTTTTGTTGCCATTAAAAGCATTCTGCTTTTTTTGTTATTAACGGCCATTCTTTTTTTGGTCCCATTTTCGTTTTACAATGGACGTATTGAAACGATATACTGGAATAATATCTATTTCTTTCTATTAAAAGCATTCTGCTTTTTCTATCCTAGATTCGTTTGGGTGAATGTAAGGAACCAGCTTTCAAAGCTATATCCTTCAAATCGATGTGCTGGGAATAATCTAATTTTTTTTCTATTAAAAGCATTCTACTTCTTGTTTCATATTTCGTGTGTTGGAAAAAATACTCGAAAATGTGCTACTAATTTGGATTGGGTTTCTTCATTGCTATTTTTTGGTACTAAGTCAATGAAGGAACTTACTTCAAGTTATAATCTCCTTTCTGCCTTGGCGCCTAGTTGCGTGTGTCAGACGTGATGCACTGGATTCGGCAGCCCATTCATTACAATTAAAACGTAGTCAAATACGAGATGTTCAGGTTTTAATACTGTTTTAAGCTGACTGCTTTTTTTCTTTTTCTTTTATGTATTTTATGTGATAATTGCATTTTTAAGAGTCTGAGCGCCATTTTTGTCCGCCACGTGGAGTCATTTTTTGTAAATTTCCCGCGTATTCTAAGTCGCCATTTTTGTGAACTGTTGAATGTTGGATATTGAATGATTTTTGTGTAATTATTTTTCCCTTGAGAATTTTGCTTTGACTGACAAGTGGAATTGTTAGAATTACATTTGAACGAATTTGGTTAACTATGGTACAGCCTTTTTCCATTTTTTTTGTAGGAATCTTACTTAGATAATTTTACGTTGTCATTTTCCCGCCATTGGGAAGACGTTTGGCGCCTATTTTAGGTTAGCCCACACCTGATCGCCATATTGTATTTTGTTCATAATGGCGTCTACCCCCACTGTTAATCTCCTTGTAGAAAGGAGAGATATTGTAAAAATTAAAGTCGATACTATTATTGATGTTCTTGGGGGTGGCGAGGGGGAGAACCGGGAATTTGTTTCTTCCCAGAAGGTTAGGGTTAAGGAACTCTTTGCGTCCATTGATTTGCTCAATGAGCAGATCACAAGTGCCTATATTGAGAGCGAGTCTCGCGAAGAGATGTCTGAGAACTGTCGGAGCGAAACGTTATATCGTATCCATGTGGATCGACGTTTCAGCGAATTGGAGAGCATGTGGAAGGATGAGGGCTCCCCACATAATGGAGAAGGGGAGAAGCCTAAAGCGTCCCTTTGTAGTGTGACACCAAAACTTGTCTGTCCTGTTTTCGACCCCATGAGTTTGGAACGCGACAGATTGGCGTATCTCAACTTCTCGAAGGAGTTCGAAAATTGCGTGTCAAATATACCCAGTGAGTCCACGAGGTTGATTATTCTGAAAAATCACCTATGGGGCTATGCCCACCGAATAGTGGGACATCTTTCCATTTCGGATGCCAACTTTGAGGCAGCGATGGAGATCCTAGATAGAGAATTTTTAGATAAAAAGTTTATTGTAAACTCTATTTTTAAAGATCTCCATAGTGCTAAACCTCTTGGGGATTCAGATACTAACTCGGTGAAGAGCTTTCTAACTAAGGTGAAAGCTCAAATATACGAGCTGAAAAACTCCTTTGGTATGGATTTTCTAGAGGAGGAGGCCCCCGGCAATCTGTTGCTAAGTAGCATTATTTTTGAAAAACTTCCTATTTCTGTGAGACGGGAACTGATTCATACCGTCAATGGTAATTACCCATCTCTGGGAGATATCTTTGATAATTACTCTGAGGTGTTGCGCACGTTGGACATCGTCAAACCCAGGATGGTTAAAACGGTAAAGCCCGTCGCCAAACCGCGTTCGTCTGGTTCCTTTAGATTCAGGCCCGCTAGTGCTGTTAAGAAGCCCTCCACTTTGGAGAACTTTTTTGTAAAAACTAAACCCAGTCGACATAAGTGCTTCCTTTGCAGTAGTGACTGCCATATTGCTTACTATTGCGGGAAGTATCCCTCTCTAAGGGATCGGTTACAACGATGCCAATTGGCTAAGTTGTGTACCCGTTGTACTAGCCCGTTCCATAACGCCGAGGCGTGCCCTGGTAAAAGTGGTCGTCTCCGCCCCTGTTGGAAATGTAAAAGTTGCGAACATGCAGGTGCGTTATGCCCTGACTTTGACAAGTCTCGGCTGGATACTAACCCCTGTCTCCAGGTGGGGGAAGTGAATCTTCTCCTGCCTATAATTAAAATTGACGTGGTCAATAATGGAGTTGTAAAATCTTTCAATTGTCTGTTGGATTCAGGAAGCCAGCGCTCCTATTTGTCTGATGTAGTTCTGGACCTATTGAATTGCCGTTCTATGCCTGTAAGGAGAAGGGACTTCTTTATTAAGACTTTTCTCGGAACGGCCAGAAGGAGCCTAAATGAACTCGAGTTGCGGGTCAAAGTGCCGAACTCTGAGTGTGTTATACCCTTTTTGGTGGACGAAGGCTTGGACCTTCAGTTTCACGTCAGGGGTCTGTCTACTGCTATTGAAAGTATTATTGCGTGTGGGAGGAAATTGGCTGCTGACTTTTCAAATGTTGAAAATGATTGTATTACTGTACATGGTTTGGTAGGTGTTGACCTACTGATGTATTTGGGACCCATGAAGTTGTCTCCCTTCATGAATGGGTCTGTTTTTGAGTTTCCTCAAGGAATTGTGCCTTTTGGAGATATGTCCAATTTTGTGAGTCCTGTTATGAAGAAAACGGATACCTCCGTTGTTGGCGCAAATTACAGCCAAGTTGTGTCCGAACACTCACGGTGTCTTATGACACATGTTTATTTTGTGCTTGAGCCGAAGTCTCAATATTTCGACCCTTTCGATAGTTTTGTTGATTCTTCTGTGGAAAGAGCCGTGGACAAGCTCTTTAGTTTGGAAACACTAGGAGTTACTGAGAACTCTGTAAGTGATTATGACAAGAATAAAATTGATGCCTTTCGCAATTCGATCTCGTACCGAGACAGTTGCTACTATGTTAGTTTGCCATGGGACGAGGGAAAGTTGCCTTCTGTTCCTTCCAACCATCAAGTGTCGTTGAATGTGCTTGATAGGGTTGTCACTCGTTTGACGAGGCAGGGTCTATATGAGGACTACTGCCAGGTTTTCTTAGAGCAGGAGAGGGAGGATATTATTGAGAGAGTGGAAGTGAATCCAGAGGATTTCACTCATTATACTTGGATTCCTCACCGTCCGGTTATTAAGGCTAATGGTCAGAGTACCACAAAGATAAGGCCGGTGTTCAACTGTTCGTTGCGAACAGGTGGACATCCCTCTCTAAATGATTGTGTCTATCCGGGAATTAACCTTTTCACGGATATGCTAGAGTTATTGTTGAAGTTTCGTATGGACCGTTATGTCCTGTTGGCTGACGTCCGTAAGGCCTTTCTCATGATTCGGTTGGAAACCGAAAGAGATAAGAATCGGTTTTGCTTTTTTGTGAAATTGAATGACAAACTGGTATGTTATCGTTACAAAACATTGATTTTTGGGTTTGTGGCCAGCCCATTTATTCTCAACTTCGTCATTAGACATCATGTTGAAAAATACCCTCATAGTTTATGTAGGGATATGCTTATGGAAAATTTTTATGTGGATAATCTTATAAAAACTCACAATTCACAAAAAACTTTGTTGGACCTATACCTGAATGCAATGAGTATCATGCAGGATGGTAATTTTTCATTAAGGTCCTGTAATTCCAATAGTGATGTTTTGACCACTCGAATGAAAGCTGACAAAAGTTTTGTCACCCATGATTCTCCTCTGGAGAGGGTGTTGGGTTATGAGTATGATCCTGTGCAGGATAATTTGCATGTGGCGGTCGGTTCCTTGGATGTGCCGGCTGATACAAAAAGGGGCATCCTATCGCAGAACTCTTCCATATTCGACCCTTTGGGGCTTGTTTTGCCTGTGACTATCAAGGGAAGGGTAATACTCAGTGAGATATGGAAAACTCAGGTGTCATGGGATCAGAAGATACCGGAGAGTTTGCAGCTCACTTGGAACAAGTTGTTTCCTGAGTTGATGAATCTGCATAGTGTGAGGATCCCCAGATGTGCTGTTGATTCCTCTGCGCCTGCCACGTTAATCATCTTTTGTGATGCTTCACAACAAGCCTTTGGCTTTGCGGCTTACATTTTCCAGTATGGGGCTGCTAAATTAATAAGAACCAGGCCAGGTGGCCAAAATTTATTTGATTAAGTTGGAGCAATCCTTGCTTCTTCCCAGGGAAAAGTCCTTTTTGTTGAACCCCTCCAACCGTGAGATTCCTCCGTTGGTGGCGAAGTTGGATCTTTACCTGGATGATAAAAGCTTGATAAGGTCTGGGGGAAGGATTGGTAAAGCCAGCCTTTACCCTCCGGAAATTTTACATCCGATTTTGTTACCTCGAGGCAGTCATATAACTGATTTGATTGTTATGGACTGTCATCTCAAATGTAAGCATTTGGGTATTGCAGCTACCCTCAGCAAAATCCGTTTGTCAGGTTTCTGGATACATAAATCCAGGCAGGCAGTGAAGTCGGTTATCTCTGCCTGTGCTCTGTGTAAAAGATACAATGCCGTATCTTTCAAATACCCCAAGGTAACCAATTTACCTAAGCACAGAGTTAATTTTGTGAAGCCCTTCAACCATACCGGGATAGACTTTACTGGTCACTTGTGGGTTGAAGATGAAAGGGGACCGCAAAAAATGTATATATTGCTTTTTACGTGCTTCAATGTGAGGGCGGTTCATTTGGAGTTAGTGAGTGACATGTCTACTCACTCAGTCATATTATCATTGGTGAGATTTTTTAACATTTATGGGGTGCCTTCCCATATATACTCAGACAATGCTAAATCATTCGTTGCTGGATGCGGTTTGATTAAGCAAGTGCTGGTGTCTGACGAGTTCGAAGAGAAGTTTAGTACCTTTGACATCAAGCACCAGACGATACCTTTATATTCTGCTTGGTTCGGCAGTGTTTGGGAGCGTCTTGTTAAGACGGTGAAGGTTTGTCTTTATAAGTTAGTGAGTCGGCAGAAGTTGGGTTATTTTGAACTTCTTTCTGTGTTGTCTGATATACAGAATGCTATTAACTCACGTCCTCTAACTTATAGATGTTCTGGAGATGATGGTTTGGATATTATATCTCCAAACGCGTTTATTCGCCCGTATTGTAATAGTGCTGTTTTTATAAATTCTGAAGAATGTTTTCTTGAGAATTCTCCTCCTTCTAGGAGTGACCTTTTGGAGAAGCTGAAACAAAGGGATCTTCTCTTACAGAAATTTAAGGTTTTATGGTACGAAGAATACCTGCTCAGCTTGAGAGAACTGAGTGGTGATCTGTACCAATCTGATTTTGGTGATGTCATCGCGATAGGCGATGTGGTTCTTGTTAAGAACCCAGCTAAAGCTCGCCCATATTGGTCCTTGGGTAGAGTGATAGGTTTGACTCCAGGTGATGATTCTCATATTAGATCTGCCCTGATTAAGAAGGCAGATGGTTCCTCTCAGGAACATTCTTTGAGACACCTTTTTCCGATGGAGTTGTCGGTTACTCATTCCCATCAGGCCTCGGAGGTTCCCGAAGAGCCTCGTGGTTCCGAGGTTCCTGATGTGGTCCAGCCGGATGTTGCTGGTGGAGATCATTCCTCGACTTCCAATTCTAGACCCATTCGAACTCGCGAGAAGGTGAGTGAACAGGATGATGATTATTTGTGGTATTGATGTGTACATGAGACATGTATAGACATTGTACATTTTTTTTCTTTGTCGGGAGAGTGTGGAAATTTCTGGACGTTTTTCTAAGTAAGTCAACGGTTACTTCCCTTTGTTGAAGGGTCAGGGGGGGGCCTACGTGCAGGTCGAAGGTCATATGGATATTGCGTAGGTGTTATGCGGTGAAGGCCATGTGTCACGTGATTTCTATTTTTAGCAATGATGCAATTTGTCGTGTCTGGATATATCGGCGCGAAATTTAATCAGAACAGAGTCGCACACCGGAATGACAAGACGTGTTAAAACTGTTTCTCCGTCCAAGTGGGGACGTTAAATTCAAGAACAGAGTAAGTCGTTGAAGAGGACACATGTTAAAACTGTTTCTCCGTCCACGTGGGGACGTTAAATTTGCAAGAATTCTACTTGAAGAAATTTAAGAGATATGATATCTCTTGGATGAATTACATGTTGTTTATGTAATATTTTCCCCTCGGTCAAGAATTGTCCTTGGGAAGTTGTTTCAAGCCAGAGACTTGAAATAAGGAGATTGGAGTATGTGAACGAGACAAGAGATAGCTCCGGGAACGAAATTGCCTATGTTGAAGAGATTGGCTCCCGAGAAGTGAAATACTTTGCTGTCGAGAAGATTCTAATCGGAGATTAGGAATCATAGAGATTAATCGTCTGTGCACACAGATCGATTTGATATATTCAACTATGCTAGTCGAATCAGAACATTTGCGCGTGTTCACCATACAAGACGAACGATGGAAAATAGTGAGTATTGTGTTTATTTGAAATGTGTACTGTTCTTGTGCCATACATATTGCGTCGGATTTGCTAAAAGAAAATATTGAAAAAAGAAGAAGAAAAAGAACTTTCTGACAGACGTTTGATAAAACAAAAAAGAGTTAATTTTATCGTGGAAATTATGTTGGACTTCGACACGGTTTGTTAATTTTATTTCTTTTGATTGTAAATTTGGTGTAAAGAAAAAAAAGAGACTTTTGATTGATTTGTAAGAATACGGACTTTATAGTAAGTTCATGTTTTAAAAGGATTTATTCCTTAACTTAGATTGTGTCAAATTTTTGTTGTATCTAATCTTAATGTTCAGAGATACTGATGTTGTATTTTTTTGATTCTTATTTTTTTTGCATGTTATCCAGGAATAATTTATTTATTCCAGCTTTGGAAAAAAAAGCAGTCCAGGCTATCTTTTTTTTGTAAATAAAACTATATTTTAACTTTTACGAACATCTTGTATTACTGCTTTCCTTATCTCTTGTTATAATTTTTTTATGATAATTGTCCTAGATAACATGACCATCGTTTAGAGCGGTTTTTCGTTAACGACACGAAAATTCCGACACCGATTGGTACAGAAGAGGCTGTCTATTGGTGGCGGCCCACGGCCACAAATTCGGAATAGGGGCGTGTGAGTGAGAAAATTCAATGTAGCTGGTTCGCCTTAGTATCATTCTGGCAATCTGTCGGAATGAGGTATGGTTCCGTTCGGTCCTAAGAGGCCATTCTTCCAGTCATTACCCCCTCCTCCTGAGGCGCCCCTACATGGGAATTCCGACAGGTCCCTATTTACTTGGCTTCCAATGAGGGCAGAGTTAGACACAAGGTCGGTTTTTAATGTGGGGAAAATCCAGCTCCCCAAAAAGGTCCACTCTGAATTGGGACAAAAATTTTAAATTGTCTCAGTCTAGAAGGATTTCTCCTTCACTGACCGACGACAAAATAGATGAAGTGTAGTATGAGCACAGATACTAACTTTTAATTATTTATTTGCAGAAAATATAAAGAATATACATTTAAAACAAATTCGGTAGAAGGCCATCAGAAATGTGGGGTATGAGGGGGTCGTTGGTCATCCTTGGTCAAAAGTGATAAAAAAATGTATCAGCTACTCCTAACTAGAATTATCTGAATCACCACAATACCACATTTACTCTAGGCGCCATCCTACTTAAGATATCGCCAAATTGGTTGGAAATATTTATTTTTTAAAATTATATTTATGTACAAAAATTCATTGGAATAACACGACCCTACCAACTCTTTCCAAATAATAGAGCGCCCACTGTTTTCCGATTTGTTCAGAACCGAAAACAAGCAGGTCGTTCTCTAAATGGGAGTGGGATCTAAGTGGGAGAAAAAACGGGGGAAGGAGTTGAAAGTATGGGTGGTGTCCTACCAAGATAAATACAATTTGTGGGAGAACGAGGACAAAAATTGAAAGTGGGAGTGGACATCTATAATCGGGGAGGGGGGCTAACTCATTCACTCGACTAGCTAAGAGGTTACATCTATCCGAAGGGCTGGGGTCCGACAGAACCAGGAACTGTGAATGCCATGCTCAGGCAGGAAACACGTACTTATACTTGACTTCTCTTCGTACATACAAGCTCGCTACTTGTATCCACATTTTTAAAAAAAACAAGGAATGTAATCTTTTTCTATAACATTTGATCTTGACCTTCAGCTGGTGCTTGAAGAATGCAATCAGATCCTGATCAGTAAAAGATTCAACTTCTCTCAGACGAGACGTCCACACCACCATTTGCGCTACAGCCAGGATCGCGAGAAACACCATTCGTCTCTCCCCATCCCATGACGGCCAGACGTTGTCGATTACGTTTAGCAGCAGAGGCTACTCAGGATCGATACGAGCCATCACCTCATTGACATACCCCCAGAACTGCCGGAGTTCTCAGCATTCGAAGAAAGTGTGGTTAGGCATTTCTTCTTCAAGTGTGTCGCAGAGGGACATTCGGGCGAGTCTTCCATTACGGAACTGTGTTGTATGTTAGGGGTAACTTGTTCCTGGCCAATCGTCAGGTCAGAGAGAAATCAGAGTTGTTCAGATGACTCGTATCTGGCGCCCAACTCCATTCAGAGCGAATCTCCTCCTCCGACCACGAACGGATCGTCAGCTACTTCCTCACTAATCTCCTGTGAAATTCGTTTCTAGAAGACTCAGAAAGGTCACTGGACCGAAGAATCTTTTTGAGCACGTCTCAGCCGTCTCTGAAGAACTGCGATTCGCCCCTCGACTGAATCGTTGAGAATGCGATCGGGAAAGGCGCTATCAACCGCGGGGTTCCACGTAGATTCCTCTGTCAAAGTTTGACTCAGGAAAGCCAGTCTCTCGGCGTGTCGATGACATGCCAAGTCGGGCATCCTCAAGCCTCCCTCACACAGACGTGCCGGAGGACCTTTAGGCGGTTTGCAAGCAGGGGAAGTACGACCAGTTGGTAAGGGATGAGAGGACAGACGTCAGTGGTTCATGCCTCAGCTCTACCCTTTAAGGAGAGTTTCCTTCGAAGCCAAGTCTTAACCGATGCTTCGACTGACTGTACTTCCGATCAATTCCTCTTGAGCTGGAGGCCCGGTCCGAACCACATGCCGAGGATTCAAACTGTCCAGCAGAAGGGTGGTGTACTGCTCCAAGCACCCAACCGCAGGCCGATTGACTTGCTATGGTTAATTTTTGCCCCATGTGATAGTTTCGTAATGTGTGATCGTGTCTGTCACCATTTCGATTTCTCCAAACGCAGAAACCCTAGCTTGCGTCCCGCCAAAAAAAAACAATTCCGCGTAGGACTGAACTTGCCTCCCTACTACACTTTGACCTAAGCCAATTTTGTAAGCCATAAGACTTTGTTATAAATCTTCCTGCAGTGGAAAGGAAGTAAATCCAATCAGATGCTTGCTTGTAGTTCAGCTCCATCCTAGGAGGTCATCATCCAAGGCATTACCTCCTTATCTTAGGGAGGGAGGTTTGTTTATTGCCTATCGCCTGGGGCGCCCTTATCAGAGAATGTTGATAAGTTTGTTCTCGGCTATTTTGATACCTGACCAGATTGCACCTTCAGGGAAATTGGTTTTCCCCAGTTTTTGGCCTTGTACCATATTTTGCTGTAATGGGAAGTAATTAAATCGTTAGCTAAGGGTTACGGGTTAGGGGTTGACATGAGTCATTAGACCCTTCTTTGTTAGAATGAGGTATGTTTTGGATCAGTCCTAAGTGGACATTCTTCTAGGCATTACTTCCTCCTTCAGGAGGGGAGACGTTATTGCCGATTGCCTGAGACATCTTAACTGGAAAATGTCGATGGGGCCGTTCATTGCTATTTTTTCTCCTCATTCTCGCCTTATGCCACACCTTGCTGCAGTGGGAATCAAGGAAATACCAATTAGACCGTTGGGTCAGTATTTATTACCTATATTATTAAATATATAACTTATTAACTTTGACATTGGTTGATAATCAGTCAGAATACATTGTGAGGTTATGATAGGCCCTTTTTGTCTCTTCTGCACCCCTCTCTCTCTCCTCCTTCATATCGCTCTCTTTCTCTCTCTCTCTTTCTCTCTCTCTCTCTCTCTCTTTCTCTGCATCTCTCTTCTCCCTCCTCTCTCCTCTTTTTCTTCTCTCTCTCCTCTTTCATCTCTTTTAATTATTTACATAATTACAAAGCCAAAGTATTTCACAATCAGAATACATTGTGATGTTATAATAGACCCTCTCTCTCTTCCACCTCCCAGCTCTCTATCTCTTTATTCTCTCCCTTTCTCTATCTCCTATGCCCTCTCCCCCTCTCTCTCTCTCTCTTTTAATCATTTACATAATTACAAAGTCAAAGTATTTCACAAAATTAGAATACATTGTGATATCATAATAGACCATCTCTTTCTTCCCCGTCTCTCCTCTTTACTCTCTCTCTCTTTCACTCTCTCTTCTTTTGTCTCTGTCTCTCGCCCTTCTTTACTCTCCCTCTTTTCCTCTCTCTTCTTTCACATTCTCTTTTAATTATTTACATCATTACAAAGTCAAAGGATTTCACAAAGTTAGAATACACTGTGATATCATAATATATCCTCTCTCTCTCTCTATCTCCCCCTCTCTCTTCCTTACTTTCTATTCCCCTCTCTTTGTTTTTTACCTTAATTTACCCTAAACAAGGCAAATTGCCACTGAGACGTAAGGGGCTACTGTGATTAGAGGCCAGATTTATAGGGGCTTCCTAAGTGGGGAGTTGTGCAGCAAGATGTTTGTTCACGTTACATTTAAATTTCTGCATGTTGATACAGTCAGAAAACAGGGAGAAGAGAGGGAATTCCAAAGGCAAGCTGTTCGAGGAAAGAAGCTATTAGAGTAGAAAGTTTTCCAGCATCTGGGGACATCTACAGTGAAGGGGTGGGATTTTGCTGTTAGTTGGATTTGTTGGGGGCATTTACGTTTAGGGAATACAAGTGTAGTAAGTTCATCGGAGCACATTCTGTGGAATGTACTTGTGAAACAAGCACAGGGATGCAACATTGCGGCAATGGGACAGGGGCTGGAGCTTATTAGACAGTGTCCAAGAGGGAGAGACTCGTGGTTGGTGCACCAGCCCAGATGTGGCAACAATACTCCATACATGAGCAAATTGTGGCTTTATAGAGATATAGGCAGGTGTGAGAAGTTTGCTAGAGGGTACTCACTTTCTTTGCAGCAGACTTGACAGTATCTTCATGTTTTTTAATACTAATGATTCACCATTTATCAAGACCCGAAGGCCATTCGAGGATAAAAGTTAATGAGATTGTCTGTTGGCGATGAACAATACCTTTAAGAGGATTGGAAATGGTGACTTAAATGGTCAGATTCTGGTTATTTAAGTGGACGGCTCAACAAGAATTTGTTAACATTCGACTTGAAAACGACCATGTTGTAGTCAGCTGGGAAGCAGCCCTGCTGTTAATGGTAGGGGGGGGGGAGTTTGAACGTTGAATTCTACCTGTCTCTCTCTCTCTCACTCTGTCTCTCTCTCATTATCTTTCTCTCTCATCTCTCTCCTTTCTCTCTCACTCTCTCTCTTCTTTCTCTTTCTCTCTCCTCTCTCTCTATTTTTTCTCTCTTATTTGCATCATTCCACCCCTCTCACGACTTGTCAGTCTGTCCAGTATTCAAAAATACTTGAGATTGGTCTTCTGCATCTCAGTACAGACCAATCAGTCTCCTGTGCGTCAGTTGGTTGTAATCTGTGATAAATCAAGAAATTGTCAACCACCTCAGCAAAAGCAATCTACTCAGTGACAAGCAATATGGATTTCGTTATGCAAGATCAACTTCTGATGTGCTAACTGTAATATCATACAGGATCAGTCAATCTATTGACTGAGGCTTTGTTTCCAGAGCAATATCTCTTGACATATGAAAGGCCTTTGATAGGATTTGGCACAAAGGTTTGCTTTACAAGCGAGCTAGCTATGGAATATCTGGAAGTGTCTTTTCAACCATCAAATCCTTTCTTTCTGATAGATGATGTTTATAAAAGTCGTCGTTGATCGGCAGAAATTTGAAACACATAGTATCACTGCCTAAGGGAGGGATCAATTTTCGGCCCAACCCTCTTCCTGATCTTTATCGATGATCTCCCAAATCACATTCTAAGTTCATTCGTTGACATTTATGCAGATGACACAACCATCTATGGTAACACTACAAAGAGCATTAATGATCAAGATCTCTCTGTGTCTCTCTCTTCCGACCTGGAGCATATAGTACAATGAGGAAAAAGGTGGCTAGTTATTTTTAATACATCAAAAACCAAGCTTCTCTCTTTTCACCACCAACACTCGGATACTCACTTTGCTCCAATTGAAATGAATGGCTCTCCTTGAAGAAGCCTCCTACTTTGATATGATTCTAGGATTGACCTTCACTCCAGACCTCAAATGGAAGACTTACATCAAATCCTTTATCTATATAAGAGTTAAATACGTCCTAAGATGGAGTACTGTTGCCACATCTTGGGAGACGCTGCTTGGAACAACCTTTCCTACCTTGACAGTGGGGCGTGTCCTCTTCTTTTTCCTACAGCCTCTTTCTCACAGAACAGATGGAGCTAGTCTTTCTTTGCTCTACTGTTATTTTTATGGTAGGTGCTCGACTGAGCTCTAATCTATGGTTCCCTCTGTGTACATAAAACTAAATGGAACTTCCGTGAGAAGAGTTTGTTTCCAAGGAAGTCCATCTGTGGAACACAATACCACGGTGCTGCTTCTCAGCTGATTATAGTATGGTCGTTTTCAAGTCCAATGTTAACAAATTTTTGTTGAGCCGTCTTCTGAAATAATCTCATTTCTGACCAGTCTCAACCATTGTTACCAATCATCACGTTGTTGTATCACTGTCAAACTCATTAACCCCTATCCTCTTATCTTTTGGCCTTTATGTACTTTATTCACTCTTTCTCCCATGTACAGATGAAACTGTTAGGATAACTAAAGAAAAACAGAATTATGTCCCTTGGACCATTTAAGAGTTATCCCCCCCCTTTTCACTCCGGCAAGCCACTCGACAAGAGGGGATAACAACGGTGGGCAATCATTCTACTGGGGTACGATTTCTCTATACAGTACCGCCGGACAACAGAATTCGGCCAAGCTGATGCCTTGTCACGACTCATTAGTGCACCATCAGTTACAGATGAGGACACTGTCATCGCTGCCATCAACATCGAGGACGATTTTCAACGCACGCTCACAGATTGTATCCGGACAATTCCAGTGACAAGGAATGATATAAAGCGAGAATCACAACAGGATCCAACGATACAAAAAGTGTGCAGATTTCTTCACCATACATGGCCTCCTCACCTCACGGGAGACCTCCAACAGTTCAAATGACGCAGTGGCTTTCTTTCTGTCATTGATGTTTGCAGATCGTGTTGCTATTCCCACTAAACTCAGACAAGCAGTCCTTAAGCAACTACATTCGGGCCATCCAGGCATTAACCGAATGAAATCACTAGTCCGCAGCGTGGTCTATTGACCTAACATAGACACAGACATTGAGCATACCGTTAAACATTGTATCCAGTGTATGGAAGCGCAGAAGAATCCACCTAAGATTGTTGATTCTCGCTGGACATACCCAGAGCGACCATGGTCCAGAATACACATAAACTTTGCTGGCCCTATCAATGCCCTTAGTTTTATGGTGGTTGTTGATGCCCATTCCAAATGGCCAGAAGTTTTTCCAATGAAACAGACTGACACTCAGTCTACAATAACAATACTTAGGCGGCTATTTAGTCAACACGGCTTACCCGAGACTTTAGTCTCAGACAACGGAACACAATTTACGTCTGAGTCATTCCAACTATTCTGCAAATCGTGTTGCATAACACACGTTCGGTCGCCACCGTATCATCCTCAATCCAACGGACAAGCCGAAAGATTTGTAGACGCATTCAAAAGGGCACTACTAAAAGCAAGAGGGGAGGGAACAACAGAGGAGATACTACATGCTTTCCTCCTTTTTTATAGAATAACACCAAATGGAGCTGTGAAGAATGGTCTATCACCAGCAGAGGCACTCATGGGACGAAAACTCCGTACCACACTGGACGCTTTACGTCCCCAGCCACAAAGGCAACAACCAAGCCCTAACAAAACAAAAGCATTTTCAGTTGGCACACCAGTGTTTGCTCAGAATTACAGACCTGGCCGGCCAAACTGGGTACTAGGCATCATCCGCAAAATAAATGGACAATTTCTGTATGATGTTCAAGTCGGAAATCAATTCTGGGCACGGCACAAAAACCAGTTGCGTCTCAGATACTCTGTAGGCAACTTAGTGGACAACAGAACAACCATTCCATTTGATTTGTTAATGGACACATTTGAACTGCCATCTACACCACCTCTTATGCAGACAAATGCAGATGAGAATTATCAAAGACCTCCCAGGACTTGGCCAAAGCGCAGTCGCACTAGAGTAAAGTACCTCCAAGTTGACCCCAGGTGCGCTCGAGACAGTTAAAGACTAAAACGGGGAGATGTTAGGATAACTAAAGAAAAACGGAATTATGTCCCTTGGACCATTTAAGAGTTATCCCCCCTTGTCGAGTGGCTTCCGGAGTGAAAAGTAAACATTGACACGGATCAGACTGGCTCATATTACATCTCGCGTTACAGCAGCTAAATAACTCATTTCATTCTAATTTCACTTTTAATAAATCTGTTAAATCTTTCTGTTGAAAAGTCATCCATTTTGTTTTACGAGTTATTAATTATTATAACTTAAATTACATGGTTTACAACAGAAACGTGTGCACGGTGACAAGCAAGCAAGATAACATCATCAGTTTTAGTCGTACATATTTAATTTATATATAGAGAGAGATGCTATATTTAAAACTTTCCATTTTCCATGTAGATACAGTGACCCCCCCCCCCAAAAAAAATAATGCAACTCATGAAATCATTAATAAAATTCAAAATCTTTTCTGTGATTCAACCATCTTTAGTACTAATAAACTTCACGCCTGAGTTGTCCACCAAGATTCAGTAATGACTGCCCCACAGTCTTTGTTTTATCGTCTTATTTTAACCTTTCATCCACTGGACGATCATCTGGTTGAATAAATCTTTCATCCTTATCAGACCGTGTTATTCAAATTAATTGCATGATAATTATAATAAGAAAGCATGTCAGATGCCTTTTGTTTCAACTAACAGAATTAGGAAGAAGGAAGGAGGAAGGCAGTAGCACAATTTTTGTACTAATGATTCACTGCTTATCAAGGCCCAAAGTTCACTCGAGAATAAGGGTTAATAAGTTTGTCATGTGAATGTTGTAGTCAGCTGAGAAACAGCCTCGTGATATCGTGTTCCTCAGACGGGTAGTTCTTGGAAAGAAACTTTGTTCATGGAAGTTCTGTTTAGTTTTAGGTATACAGGGGAAGAAAGGGAACTTTTTTACATGACGATGCCATCCAACAACGAATATATAGATTTCTATTTGATTAACATTAGTAAAAAACTGAATGATTGCATAGGGTCATCTTGAAAACGACCATGTTGTAGTCAGCAGGGAAGCAGATGGTTGTTGGAAAGAAATTCTATTCATTCTTATTTACAACTTTTCTATACATCAAATCTGTTGCTGATTTCATTAGAAAAATGGTTGGATCATTCTACCGCTCCAGAAAGTATCCAACCCCTGATGCAATCCTCTACCTGTATAAGGGACAGATACGTCCTAAGATGGAGTACGGTCGTCATATCTGGGATATCATATATGTCTTGACAGACTACAAAATCGACTCCGCAAGCTAGTGAGGGATGATCTCTTCTCGTCCCTACAGTTTTTTTCACACAGAAGAGATGTTGCTAGCATAATAACCCTAATCCTAACCCTAACCCCTAACTCTAAACCCTAACGCTAAATCCTAAACCCTAAACCTTTTTCTTTTAAACATAGTTCCCCCCAAACAAGGTATGCTGCCACTGTAAACTTAAGGGGCTACTGAGAATTAGAGTGACAGTTTTAGGGGGGTCATCCTAAATTGGAAGCTGTGCAGCAATATGCCTGTTCACATTAGTTTTAAATTTATGCATGTCGGTACAGTCGGGAAAACAGGGAGCAGGGAGGGAATTCCAGAGGCCGGCAGTACTAGGAAAGAAGCTATTATAGTAGAAGGCTCTCTGGCATCTGGGGACCTCCACAGTGAATGGATGGGACTTAGCTGATTGTCGGGTTGGTCGAGTGTATTTACGTCAAGGGGGCACCAGAGCAGCAAGTTCATCGAAGCACATTCCATTGAATTACTTGTAAAACAAGCACTAGGATGCAACATTGCGGCGATGGGATAGGGGCTAGAGCTTGGTGGGTAGTGAGGGACCTATTAGATTAGCGACTCTTTTTTGGACCTTGTCTAAGAGGGAGATACTAGTGGATGGTGCACCAGCGCAGATGTGGCAACAATACTCCATTCATGGGCGGATGGTGGCTTTGTAGAGATATAGGATACTGTCAGGTGTGAGAAGTTTTCTAGCTCGATAGAGGGAGCTCACCTTGGCAATGTCTTCTATGTATTTTTCCAATTCATGCCACCTGTGAATGTTAGACCGACGAGTTTGAATGTTGGACTTTCAAGTAGGGTGTTATTTGCTATGGCAATCGGTGGTTGAAGAGGTTTCTTGTAGTTGTTAAAGGAAAGGAGCAGCATTAAATGTTACCATCCGTTTATGACCCCCAATCCACTATAGACTGAAGGTCACTTTCTAAGGATTCAGCCATTGCCTCGGATATGTACGTATCCGTTATGCCCACATAACAAGAGTAGAGCATGGTGTTGTCAGCAAATATACCCATTTCAGACACAATGTCATCAGGAAGGTCATTTATGAAAATCAGGAACAATAAAAGTCCAAGAATCAATCCCTGGGGTACATCTGCATTTATGTCATGTTGTTTGGATGAACCGCCATTGAGGACAACCTGGATCTTTCTTTTGGTTAGGAAGGATCTAATTATATTAAATATTCGTCCAGTAATACCATATGAATTAATTTTTATGAGAAGCCCTTTATGACAGACTTTGTCAAAGGCCTTGGATATATCAAGCACTACCACTCTAGCTTCACCTGCCTTGTCCAGTGTATGGTATATGCGTTAAGAGATGCCCATTAGGATATCCACAGTAGATTGTGCTTGCCTAAATCCATACTGATGGTTAGAAAGAAGTTTATCATTAACGAGGTGACAGACTATTGCTAGATTGATTAAGGATTCAAAGACTTTTACAAAGAACGGGAGTAGACTGATAGAGCGATAAGTCTGAGGGTCAGTTCTATCTCCAGAATTCTTGAACATTGGTACCACAGAGGCAATTTTCCAGCTATCAGGGAAGCAAGATTCAGCTAGGCATTTGTTGTAGAGTTTGTAGAGTTAAGCAGAGCATTTCTTTATTACTATTACTGGTATAAGATCAAGCCCACATGCTTTGGAGGACTCAAGGTTTTTTTATGATGTCCCTAACATGAGATGGAGTGATGACCAGGTCATCAAGTTTGGCTTCAGTCCACAATGAGTATTTTGGGAGGGAGTGGTTTGCGGAGTCTAAAGTGGAGTTTGAGGCGAAGATCAACTTCCTACTTTTACATAATTTTGTGGATACACTTATTACTTTTGCATCGATTATTTGGAAATTTTTCATTTATCTTTACTAAAAGGGTTTGGTTAGAGTTAGGTTAGGGTTAGTTTAAGGTAAATTTAGAGTTGAGTTATGGTTAAAAAAACAGTTCGGTTTGTTTTGTGTAAAAGTACCGAAACAAAATTACTGAATACACTTAAAGACAAGACAATTTCTTCACAAAAACGTTAATAAGTTTGTTCAGGGAAGTTCGTTTACGTCCGCCAGTCTCGGAAGTCTCTAGTGAAAATGACATAAGTACTGAAATTTTCTTGGATACCTATTCCTAAAAAGTACCATATTATCATTAATAACGAAGACTGAGATTCTGCAATTAACTCGACTGGCCAGTCGAACACAATTCAGCAGTAATCTCACACATACTTTCATAGTGTGTGCTTCACACGCACTTACAATAGTGTTGTTGGGATGTGAGTTATCTCCCTTGGGGAGAAACTGGTTTCCAGGCAATAGTTATGCCCCTTGATAAAAAAAAAAGGGTAGATTCCAAATCTTACATTAAACACGAGATTTTGTGGGAACTTATACCACCATGTTGTCGAGAATTAAGACTAGATTTTGTCCTCACTTTTCTCGCTGGACATATTACAGACAAGACAAGCTCTGGGGGACGTCATCTAATGCCACGAGAAAATGTAAGTCTTCACATCATCTTATTACATGAATAATTTATGCGTTCTTCTGTTGTATAGAACAATGTCTTCTCATGTAATCTTATGTCTTACTTGTCTTGTTTAATATATTTATAGTTTGTCGTAGACAAGCTATTAATAAATGAAATGTCTTTGTTCACATTGGTTTAATTGGGTTGAAGTGAAAAGTCTACTTGATGACAACTTCCGGTTTTGAAATCAGTATTTATCAAAAAACAATTACCCATTATATCTTAGGTATTTTTTTTGGGGGGGGGGGGGATTAATAATTTGTTTTAACTATCTATTTTTTAATTATTAACAGATAAGAAAATCAAACGGGTTTTTATAATTGGAAATATTTTTTTTATTACAAATAATAAGATCAAACTTTTTGTTAGGGGGGAGTTCTACGTTTTAGGCGATTACGCATGGTTTTATGAGTTTGCAACTTGGATTTAGGGTTAGTGATAAAATAAATTTGGTTAACTCTTTTAACGAAATATTTACAAACTAGTGAAATTAAAAATTCTACCAAAATCTAAGCGGACTAGAATTGTGAGAGACTGTTTTTTGAAAAACACTGCTTCTCAATTACTGGTTTCCAAATCGGAAGCCGTCATCAAGTAGACTTTCCCACTTTAACCTTGAATTGTCTTTTACTTTCCAAACGTGTGCGCATAACCAACAGGATACACAGTGGATTTTAGCTAAACCCCACATACGCAAGGAATTAATCAAAAATCTTTGCCCGCATGTGAGACAAACTTGAAGAAATAGAATATCAAATACTATTCTTAGTCTTTAGCTTGTTCACATGTAAAAAGTGAGATGTGTGAAAAAATAGATAATAAAGAGTTTTCATAGTCTGAAATATGAATAGGCTCGAAATTGTCTATATTGAAGGGTAGTTTTTCTGAGAATCAACCAATCACAGAATTTGATGAAATAATGTTAGCCGTAAGTAGCAATGTAAGTTATGCGTCCCCCCCCTTCTCTCTCTCTCTTTCTCTATCTCTCTTTCCAACACAGTGGGAACAATATATATCTGTAACATCTAAAATATAAAGTTATTCTGTCAGATTTTAAAACTCAGACCCAAATAGCATGACAAATGAAACTCTGCTTCTCACCAAATTAATTTTCATTTGTTATTGTTGTACCATGTTATTGGCAATATAATAATGTATTTTGCTACCATTTATTTAAAAATTACTTAGTTCGGCCCAGATAACTAGTAATATGACACATTTTTAAATAACCACCTATACATATAAATCAGTAAGAGGGATAGCTCATATTTTATATTGAAGAATATAATAGGGGTTGTCTACCTTAGAACTAAAATTTTATTTCGTTTCCTGTATAAGTTTTATAATGTACAAATAAATAAAAACTAAAAAGACTTCACTGCATCCCGGGCAACGTCTGGTAGGTATATCTAGTATATAATATATCATATATATAATAAGATTTATTTGTAATGGTAATGATCACCGGTTAAAACAGTTTATTAAAAAATTCGAAAAAAATTAGTGTATAGGCGATAATATATATATATATATATATATATATAAAGTTTAAAGTTCATATTTTTTTTTTTTTTTTTTAATTTTTTTTAAGCATCTATTTGACATTTATTAAAGAATAAGGTAAAAAGAATTACCTTTTTTAAGCATATAAAGATGCGATATCATTTTTTTTTTTTTAAAGAAAATAAATCGAAAACGATTTTTTTTTTTTTTCTTCTTTTTCCTTGTATAAACCTTCATTCTTTTATTGGTTTATAATAATACAAATAATTTCGCCAGTAGAAAACCTGGCTTCTTCAGTGTGTCTATATCCCGATGTTAATGGATTTGGAGGTTTCCCGACTACTGTTGTGGTAAACGGGCTTAGCGGAAGTTGTTGTTGTTTATCCGTTTTAAATATGAAGGCGCGTATGCTCGCGAGACAGATATAAAGTTTAAAGTTCATATTTTTTTTTTTTTTTTAAGCATCTATTTGACATTTATTAAAGAATAAGGTAAAAAGAATTACCTTTTTTAAGCATATAAAGATGCGATATCATTTTTTTTTTTTTAAAGAAAATAAATCGAAAACGATTTTTTTTTTTTTCTTCTTTTTACTTGTATAAACCTTCATTCTTTTATTGGTTTATAATAATACAAATAATTTCGCCAGTAGAAAACCTGGCTTCTTCAGTGTGTCTATATCCCGATGTTAATGGATTTGGAGGTTTCCCGACTACTGTTGTGGTAAACGGGCTTAGCGGAAGTTGTTGTTGTTTATCCGTTTTAAATATGAAGGCGCGTATGCTCGCGAGACAGATATAAAGTTTAAAGTTCATATTTTTTTTTTTTTTTTTTAAGCATCTATTTGACATTTATTAAAGAATAAGGTAAAAAGAATTACCTTTTTTAAGCATATAAAGATGCGATATCATTTTTTTTTTTTTAAAGAAAATAAATCGAAAACGATTTTTTTTTTTTTTCTTCTTTTTCCTTGTATAAAATTAAGAACGTTTTGGAGTTAACATCAATTTATTATTAAATAGTGATAGGGAGAAAAAGACGTTTTAATACTTTTTTTTATTTTGAGCGATACAAAAAACAACATGGCGCCGGTTCCTTTTTTGTAAAAATCTCGATTATTCTAGCATATTTACACATTTCAAACATGTTTTTCTTCCGATTACATGCGTAATACTAAATAGATTTTAACTCTAAATGGTTCCTCGTTTCATGATATTTAAAAAATAAAACAACATAAAACCATTTTTATTGACTGTGCACAATTTTTCGGCGCAGTTTGTTTTAATCTTCACCCTTACCGATTTATTTTTATTTTTTGATTTATTTTTATTTTTTGATTTATTTTTAAGCCCAATAAGAATTTTTTTAAGCCCAATAAGAATGGATTGTCTTCCTTATACCTAGAAATACATTTAAAGCAGTAAGATTTTTTTGTTTACATGCAACAGTGAAGATAAGAGTTTTTTTCCCACGGTTTATCGTAGGTTTGATCTATTGTCACCCATTATTGATTTCCGATACTAGGGTTGTTTTGTTTTCGCCCTTGACCTTTTGGTTTTCATGCATTTGTTTATTTGTTTTTGTTTTGTTTTGTTTTCGCCCTTGACCTTTTGGTTTTCATGCATTTCGTTTATTTATATTTTTTTTTTTTTGCGCATTGAAACCAGCGCCATAAGCGGTCGGAGTTCATCGTAACCTCGACTTAAATTCATAGATCCAGAAAGAAAATTTGTTTTTCAACTTACCCATGCTGAAAATAACCGTAAAATATACTAACCCTACCCCGAAACTAGTAAAAAATAGGATAGAGGATTGAAATAGCATTTCGACCTCACACGGCGCGCGGGTCATCACTTTTCAAAGCAACAGATCACAACGGAGGCTGACAAGAGTCTACAAAGGAGGGTCACGTGCTGTTACCCTTTGTCGGATTTGAACCCGACGGTACCAATGTTGTTCTGATCTTCGGTAATATATATATAAATAAATAATATATATTATAGTCATTCACAGACAAACTGTTTCGTTGTATCACAGCTAAAATGGGTGAAATTAGAATGATAAACATTGTCAAATGCCGGAAGCTCCATTTTCTTACACAAAGAGCATTGCGTTTATATGCTTGTAGCAGTTTGTTATTTCACTTACCAGTAAGCTCAACCCAAGAAAGGGAGCATATTTTAGTCATCTATAGTCAGACTGTTTCGCTGTATCACATCTTTTCAGTGCAGCTAGACAAGTAACTGCCTCAAGTCGGCATCAAAACTCGACCGTCTAGACGATCGTATTACCGAAGAATCTGAATATTGCAAGTTAAGAAAATTGTGAATAATTTTTTTTTTTACGTAAAGTGCATGTAAAGAATTGGTAGATCTTTCAGATCTCGGATGTTCATTCTGGCAACAATTTTTGGAGGTTGGTACGAGGAACAACAACTTGGAAAGGTTCATAAGCTTCTAAATGGGCGCTTCTTGAATTTTGTCCTTTTGTCCACACATTCCATGCGCAACGTTTCTGACAAAGCGAGAAAAATTGCTGTTTTATGGGTCAGAATCTATCCATCTAACACTACTCCTGTGGATTAACCCTAACCCGAACCCAACGAGAACATTCTAATCCTGTGGATTTAATAAAGGGTTCAGTTTGAAATTTCGTATAGATTCTACAAATTCGACAAGATGCACCTGATAAGAGTCAGAGGTTACATCAGCTGAAACCTTGCGAAAATAACATCTAAGATGAGAATAGTAGTCCGAATAATCTAAATGTGATATTTGCTGGTGTTGGACACAATACCATTAGAAGTTCATCCCTCCCCCCCCCCCTCTCTCTCTCTCTCTCTCTCTCTCGCTCTCTCTCACTTTCTCTGTCTGACACAGTGGGGACAATATGTGTAAAATGTCCCTTTTTCACAGATAAGATATTGCTAGTCTTTCTGTACTTTATCGTTATTTTCATTGTAAGTGCTCGACTGTGTTCCAATCTCTAATCCCCCCCCCCCCCCCGGTAAAACATTCACAGCAAGAACTTGTCTAGCTACAACCACTGCAAAAAACTTTCCAAAGAGAAGTCAACACATAATTAAATCTTGTGCCAAATCGGAAATATTATTTATGACATCAGTGTGCAATCTTTTGTCTGGATTTGATATGCAAATCAATGACGACTCTCACAGAAACCAACATGCAAAATGATACTTTCCCACTGGAAATACTATTGGACTCATTTGAGTTACCTCAACAATGCAGTCCAGTCATGCAGAAGGAAGAACCTAGGGCTCAACCTAGGAGGGCAATTCACATCCCAAATCTGGCAAATCAAATGCAGGTTAGGCCGCAAGAAAAAAACATAGTACCACAAGGGGAGGGGGGTATTTTTTTCTGTTATGTGGCTACATACCACCTAATAATAATACTTTTAAATATTTTATATTTAAAGGAAATTTAAATATTTTTATATTTTAAAGGAAAATAACTTTGTACTAAAAAGTTATCTTCCTTGCCCCTAAGACATTTTGAAGCAGAGTTACCTGCCCCTAATATTTACCAGACGACAACAAACAGAAACAGGGAATAATTCAATGGAGGCTAACAACACCGGCTTAACAAACCTACTTATTTTCAAAGTGATTCTTTTCAGTTGTAAATTGTATAATAAATAATTTATTATATTTGATCTACATAGAATCATTTTCATCCAATTATTTCTTCATATTTGTGTTTTACCACTAACAAATCCATTTCATAACAACTGCATTTATGCATTTTCTGCATAACTTATTTTTAATATGATGTACCGCTGACGCTAACGTATTCAGCTTGCTAGACTGTTTACACACACTTTGTCCTAGGACTTTTTTTAGCAGATTTGTGTTTGAAAGTACTGTTTTCATGTGTATTGTTTTGTATTTATTTTTACTAACCACATCGATTAATAAGCCTTCAAAATTATATAGCATTTAAAAGTAAAATTAAAGTTTTCATAACTAGTTTTAATTTTGTAGGTAGTTGAGTTATTAAACAAGTAAAACAAACATTGAACAATTAGAATATTTGATATTCTACTTCATGGGTAGAAAATTAGATTAATCTTCAAAGTATGTGTAGATTGCTAAGATTCGTCTGTATTAGTTAACAATACACGGCACCTGTCGAAAAGTAACAAAACAGTTAAAACAGCCGTGGGGAGACAAAAACATTTCATTTATTTATACATTGGATGCCGTGGTGAGAGTAATAAGGCCAGAATATGTGCGTTAGCAGGGTAGGAGGGATTGAAAACTTCTGTAGCGATTTTCTGGTAATGTTGGACAGAGAATGGTTGTAGAGTAGAAAAAGATAGAAAAAAACAAAACAAAATCAAAAACAAAAAGAGCAACTTTTTTTTTCTCATTATTTATTGGACATTTATTAAACACTACAAGTGGCGACCATTTTTGGAAAAAAAAAGTTCAGTTTTAAGCAGCAAAAAAAAGTGAAAAGGTAACAAAAAAAGATTTTCGGGGGCGTGGGTGGGCGGCAAGTCTGAACTTATGGAAACACTAAATGCAATAAATGTAGATAAAGATGTAGATATAATGTGTATGCAAAAAACTGAAAGATTATTGGAAATTAAGCGAAGGAAATTTTCTTCCGGAAGATAAAAGAAATCAGGAAAAAAGAAATAATAGCAGCTGACCAGAAATCATTTTAATGCTACAAGAACAAAAGAAACTGCAACATGAACAGCTTTTCTTAGTTCTTATATTTTAGTGTATGTTTGGGTTCATTTAATACTATTATATATATATATATATATATATATATATATATTACTTAAAATATAAGTTGGTTTTAATTTATCGTAACAATGGCTTCACGCATGCACAATCTTCAGACAGTATGATATTCGAAAATCATTTTGTCTGAAGATGGCACATGCATGAAACCATGGTTACAATAAGTTAAGAACAACTCATCCTTTTAAGCAATATTAAGCTCTGTCTGAGTAGGTATCGAACACTGTATACAAGTGTAAATCAACATTCGGAATCGGCCAGTATATATATATATATATATATATATATATATATATATATATATATATAATTCTATGATGGTGATAAGATAAATCCACGTTGCTGTAATTTAAAGTGTGTTTCTCGTCTAAAAATAATAAATTTCTTCACATTTAACAAAAAAGACAGCTTTATGGAGAAAGCATGTAATTATTATAATTCAAATTTTAATATTCCGAGCCGTCCTCCGCTCTTTATCAAAAATGTATTTCGTAATAAAAATTGAATGAATATTAAAAGTGGACATTTTCAACTTTGTAAAACGTCCATTCTTCATCTAAAATTTAAAGTCAATCCACGCGAAATCCCTCCACCAAAAGCAACATACGCGCGTTTGTTGTGAATTAGCGTTAAGAGTAAATGATTCAGACAACAAAGTTTCATTTCGAAAGGAAATCCTTCTTAGTCTGTAGAAAACCTAAACATATTAAAATCATCGACGTCAGAGTTTAGACCTGTTTTGTGTGCGTTTAGTTTTAAAATGCATTTTGTTTCTTTTTGTTTTGCGTGCAAATGTGGACGGGAATTTGGTGTCTATTAAAATACATTTGATATTATCTTGTGTATGGTTGTTTGGTTGAAATATTTAGCTATTTGGGAGTAGGGAGTTTTTTGTCTGATACAAAGTTTGTGGTTATTGAATCTGAATCTGAAAGCTTATTTTGTTTCTCTGATGTATCCGCTATTTGGACATTTGGTACAAAAGATATAACATATATATTGAAATTTTGTTCAATCTAGAGTCGATACTTTTAACAACATTCACTGCTGCTGGTTCCTATAATGTTTAGCTATTTGAGACTAGGGAGTTTTTTGCCTGATACTAAGTTTGTGTTTATTTAATCTGACTCTCAAGGCTAATTGAGTTTCTCCGATGTATCCACTCTTTGGACCTATATATATATATAGAAAATGTGATCCAATTTGGTGTCTATTAAATACATTTTATGCTGTATAGTGTATGATCTGTTTAGTTGAAATTGTTTGGCTATTTGAGAGTAGGATGTGTTTTGTCTAACAGTAGTTAGTGGTTATTAAATCCGAACCTAAAAGGAAATTATGTTTCACCTACGAATGCATCCATATTTGGACATTTTGCACACAACATGTAATATATGACATTGGGACGACCACAGGTAACGTGAGAAAGATTACGTGCCATTAAAATAAAAATCGAGAAAAACGCATTGGGAAATTCCTGTGTGAAAAATAAACAAAAATTAAAATTATAATAACATAGAATTTTGATAAAGAACAAAAGACCGTTCGAAATATCAAAATTATAATAACACTATAATTTTACATGCGTTTATGTTTTCCATCCATAAGGCTATTTTTTATTTGCCAAATGTGATGAAATTCATCATTTTTAGCCGAGAAACACACCTGATATATATATAATATATATATAAATATATATATATATATATATATATATATATATATATATATATATATATATATATGAGAGAGAGAGAAAGAATTGAATGTAAGATATATATATATATAATTGTTTTCTACAATCAGACACTCAATGCACCCAACACACACTAAGTTGTCCTGTTGATGGCTGATTTGGTGTTTGTCGACTGCAGTGTGTGTCTGATTGTGGAAATCAATTACATATATATATATATATATATATATATATATATATTACAGAAGATCAGAACAACATCGGTACCATCGGTTTCAAATCCGAACAAAAGGGACCTATAATTGGTCTCCTTTACTGGACTCTCTTCAGCCTCTGTTTATGTCTGCCTCCCCGTAAAATGGCGGTTCGATGAAGAGAGTTCGGTAAAGGAGACAAATTATACGTCCCATTTGATTGGATTTGAAACCGACGGTACCGATGTTGTTCTGATCTTTTGTAATACATATATAAATAAATATTACGCTCTTATTTTTTATTTTTCTTAATAATTGAGCACTCTACTAGAGTTTTCTCACACTAATCTTACATATTACTATATATATATATACATATATATATACATATATATATATATATATATATATATATATATATATATATATATATATATCCTTTTCTTTACTGGATTTTAAAAAAAGCAATATTGATGTAGACCACACCAAAAAAATAAAATTAAACAAAAAATAATAATTGTGTAAATAGATGTAAAACTATTTGTGGTGCATGTTAAGTAACAGAAATAATCATTTGTTTATTTCCTGCAGCGATATTTAAAAATAAAAATTGGTGGGTGACATTTTAACCATTTTTTTTTTTATCAATTTTCAGGGTTTTTTTTCGTTTTAGTGAGGGATTGTTTCTTGCTTGTGTTGCCTTATGATAATCTGGTTGTTAATCTGCTGTGTTAATCCGAACAGTAAAAAATTGGTAGATATTTAAGAAAAAAAAAAAGAATGTATTTCATTATCTACTTTATTAGGCCGAGTTTTTGCTTTAAAAACGTGGACGATATATTTTGATAATTTTCACGCAGGTATTTCTCCCCTCCGCTCTTCTGCCATTCATCTTCGAAAGTATTTTCAAGAATCTCCGCACCTTTCTTCAGGGTGAGGCCGGTCTCTTCCAGGGTTAATTCGCACATCTTCATGTCGTCGATTCCTTAAAAACAAAAAAAATGTGAAAAAAAATTAGACAAAAATTAAAATTGCCTCAGTCTAGAAGGATTTCTCCTTCATTGACCGAGTACAGAAAGGTTGAAGTGTAGTATCATTGAAACCGTGTTTTCTACAAAATTGATGAATTTACCAGATGGTTATTGGCTTGGAAGCCAAACAAGTCCTGATCAAACATGGGGGTGAATATGTAAGGGTTCATCCCTGTTGAGTAATGCATGATTCTTCAGATAGTCAGTAGACAACTGGTATGGAGGAATCTGACAGTGATGACAAAAGCAAAGGCGACAATGTAGATGTGCATGACGACAATGAATCATGGCTAGAAGAAGAAGAGGACTTGATTGATGTACAAGAAGATACTGAAAGACCCAATGCGAATGATGTAGCTGCACAGAAGATTGTGAAGCTCGTTATTCTGACCAAACCAGGACAGGTTGTAAATTGCAAAATGGCCGACCAAAGTGAAAAAGATAATTTGAGAATCATTAGTAGAGCTAGCAAGGTGCCAATAAATATTATTTAAATGTTGCTCAAAATGACAGTCGACACTTTTGTTTTGACTTCCAGATTTTGAGCCAGATACTGACGAATCAACACACTTAACACAGAGGCTCTTTTATTGTCTACATTAGACCCTCGTGTTGAGAAGGCAAAACAGAAAGAACTGTCAAGCTGGATCAAAAACAACGTCTACACTGTTGTTCCTGACGTAGGTCAAAGTAAGATTACCACCTGATGGGTATGCACAGATAAATTTGTGAAAAAATATCAAGTCCATTAAGTGATTTCTCCTTCACTGACCGAGGACAGAAAGGTTGAAGTGTAGTATCAGAACAGATACTACACTTTGCTCCTAGCCAAAAGGCCAACAATGGCATATAAAATGCTCTGTTGACTAAAAAAAACACAAAAACTAAAAAATTGTTTTGGACCCAAGGTACAACGGATAAAGGTGTTGATTAACAATCAGTTCTAAGCGATAGTCCCTATTTGTTTGCCTCCTCATGAGGGCAGAGTAAGACACAATCTCTATTTTTAATGTGGGGAAGATTCAGCTCCTCAAAAAGGGACACACTGGATTTCTCCTTCACTGACGTAGGACAGAAAATATGAAGTGCAGTATCAGAATAGATTTTATAAGCATACACTATATCATATTTCAACAAAAGCCAAGTATCACAGTTCACATTTTTTTAAGAGGTTAACTAATTTGACTGAAAATCGGCTGCTTTGTTTTATGTGTGAGTGTGTAAGATGTGACCGGATGTTAAAATTATAAGCGACCGGATGTTAAAAGCATGTCAATGTCTGGTTGTTCTTACCCTGACTTGAAAATTTAGGTCAAAATACCTTCTTCATACAAAAAATTAAATGAATAAATTAATTAACAAATAAAAAAAACGTAACAATTAATAATATTTTTAGGTGATGAATTGGTCTTTATGAGTTGATCACGTGTTCACTTTTGAAAAAACTCTTGTCTCATTCTACTAAATGAAACTGTAAAGAAAAGACGTTGGCCTTAAGGAAATCCGGCCATTCTATAGCTCTGACCGAAACATGTTTTGCAAATGTGTAGCCAAATAATATTTGTATAAATAAAAATATTTATACCTTTCTCTAATTTTACACTGTGTATGTAAACTTTACCTGAATTACTACATATATATATATATATCTTCTTCTTTTTCTTACGCGTTAATCCGAAGCTACTGTGAGGTCTGCAATGATAATTTTTGTCTCCATGTGACACGATCATAGTCTTGGTCTGGTGAAGGCCGATTTTACAGAGATCTTTGTGCGAGGGTCTGCCCATCTCATCATCAATCTTCCTTTCAGTCATTATATGAATTACTATATATATATATATATATATATATATATATATGATTATTTTTATTTACACAGACATGTACAAAATCTGCGACACTGGCATGTCGATGTTATCGATCAACAGCTATTATAAACTGAGATCTCATCAGGAATAGTTAAAATCCGATCTTAACCGTAGATCATATTTGGAAAGAATGAAATGGAGAAAAAAGAAAAGAAATTTTAAATTTAAATTTAAATTTTCTTTTCTTTTTTCTCCATTTCATTCTTTCCAAATATGATCTAAGGTTAAGATCGGATTTTAACTATTCCTGATGAGATCTCAGTTTATAACAGCTGTTGATCGATAACATCGACATGCCAGTGTCGCAGATTTTGTACATGTCTGTGTAAATAAAAATAATCATATATATATATATATATACACATATATATATATATATATATATATATATATATATATATATATATATATGTGTGTGTGTGTGTGTGTCTGTGGCAAGTAGTATTAACACAGTCGTCATCATGGCTTAAATGCAATGTTCCTTTCAAAAGTCGAACTCTCTACAACAGCTGCCTTTAAGTAGGATTAATCTCTCACTGGTTTACAGAGTTGTTGACTGTGGCCGTGAGGGCAAAGACATTGGAATTTGAGTTTGAAATATAACTCGTGTTCCGGGGTTCTATCCTGGTGACTGGAGTAAATACTTCTTCTCTACACTGATGATTCTCGTAAGGAGTAAATGTATATGTATGTAGATTAAAAAACAAAAAACAAATATATATATATATATATATATATATATATATATATATATATATATATAATCCATGAGATGAGCAGACACCATGCACAAAGACCCCTGTAAAACCGATGCAATGTTCTGTCCAATTGGATTGTTGAACACTGTTGTGACAGCCTACTAGAATGTCCGCTAGTAAAGACATAAATAGACTTTAAGTTTCTTCTTTCCCCCATGGCTTTTAGGTTGGCTGCATTGATTGAGAGGTTCAAACTTGAAAGTTAAAAAATGACTTGGGTCTGGTGTTCCAATTGTGCAACCGGCAGAACAATTATCCTCCACACTGATGATTTCCGGAAAAGGATGAAACACATGTGTATGTTGATAAGAATTTAAAATATTTATCATAATATTAATTATATAGTGTTAGAAACTAACTAATATAATAACTGTAAAAAATAAATTGACTTACATGAGTGATTTTCCACTGGAAGACTTGAGACTATAAGTTTTTTTTATTTAAAAAAAATTTTTTTGTATAGTTTTAATGGTTGAGAAACTTCCGAGACTATATATATATATATATATATATATATATAATATTTATAAATAAATATCAAATATTTATACCTACAGACGCTAGCGTTTCAAGCTTATAGCTCTCATCAGTGCAGGAAAGATCACAGAGTCAGCCTAGAATCTGCAAGCAGTTGCCTTATCCTCGCAGCCACCAGAAATTGTCACGTGATTAAGGGAAATTAAGATCTATATGTGCCTATAAGCGGGCAGCAGACAGAAGACTAATTGAGAATGTTTGACGAATGTATTCGGAACTTTGCTTTATAGCTGTTTGATAATCTATTTTTAAATTCCCTGAGAGTGCTCGACTTTAATTTCTTAAAGTAAAAAAAATATATATATATAATATACATTTTTATTTCTACAAACATTTTTGATTACATATATGCATACATGTTTCGGCTATGATCTTATTCCTCACAGCGAGGATACTGAAAAGATGAATAAATTCTGAGCGCTAGCATAAAATTCATTCATCTTTTCAGTGTCTTTTTTGGTGCAAAATTTGGGAAGGATGGGCGGGGGGGAGATAGGTTCATACCTCTCCCTAAAATATTAATGCAAGTGATTCGATGTGCCCTGGGCCGACAGTAACGTGGAATGTGTGTGTTTCCTTCTCTGTCAGCGGATTCTTACCTGCGACGAGTACAAGGGGAAGATTATCATCGCAGATTTCCATCTGCCGAGCAATCCATCGACCGTCAAAGTGAGCGAACCACCAGCCGTGCTTTTTGTCTGTCGTCAGGTCTCCAGCCGGACGTGTGAAAGGAATTCGGAAGTAACGCTGAGACGCAGACGTGTTGTTGGATTCAATTTTGTTCACGTGAGGCAACGCTTTGTTCTCGGCTGCAAATACAAAATAAGAAGATGTAAGAAATAAAAGATATTCCCGCAACGAAAGATCGTTCTCATCCCCCAGTCTCGCCCTCGGTTCAGATTGGGATGCTTGATGGGAACACCCACCCTTTTGGGAGTAAATTAATTAAACAGAATAACTATTGTAAACAATGCCATGGCTAAAGGTCTTCACATGAAAATTAATTCGTATAATATTACTGGACGAATATTTAATATAATCAGATCCTTCTTAGCCAAAAAAAAAGATCCAGGTTGTTCTCCATGGCCGTACATATAAACAACATAATATTAATACGAGTGTGCCTCAGAGGTCGATCCTCTGACCGTCATTATTCCTGCTTTTTATAAACGACCTCGACGATGCAATTGTGTCCGAGATGGGTATATTTGTTGACAACACCATGATCTATTCTCGACATGTGAGAAAAACGAACACACACATATCCAAATCAATTGCTTAATCCTTAAAAAAATGAGCTCCAGTCTGTAGTGAAATGGGGACTAACATGGATGGTAACATTTAATACTACTAAGACAAAGCTACTTTTAACAATTATAAGAAACCTTTTTAATCACTGATTGCCATGGCTAATAGCATTCTACCTGAGAGTTCATCATTCAAACTCCTTGGCCTAAAATTTACAGGTAACATGAATGGGAACAAATGCATAGAAGACATTGCCAAGACTGCTGCAAGGATGTGGACTTCTTATATTGTGCTAGAAAACTTTTCACACCTGCCAGTATCCTATATCTCTACAAAGCCACCATATGCCCATGCATGGAGTATTGTTGTCATATCTGGGCTGGTGCACCAACCACTAGCCTCTCCCTCTTGGATAGGGTCTAAAAATGGGCCTCTAATCTAATAGGTCCCACACTATCTAACAAGCTCCAGCCTCTTCCAATTGCCGTCATGTTGCATCCCTGTGCTTGTTTTACATGTACTTCAATGGAATGTGCTCCGATGAACTTGCTGCACTGGTGCCCCCTCGATGAAAATACCTCTAACCGATCCGCCAATCAGCAAAATCCTATCTCTTCACTGTAGAGGTCCCCAGATGTCATAGGGCTTTCTACTCTAATAGCTTTTTTCCTCAAACTGCTAGCCTTTGGAATTCCCTCCCTGCTCCCTGTTTCCCTGACTGTACCAACATGCAAAAGTGTAAATGTAATGTGAACAAACATCTTGCACAGTAGCATCTTACGTCCTAGTGGCAACGTGCCTTGTTTGGGGTCAATAAAAATGTAAAACAGCAAAAGAACACAAATATGATTTAAAGTATCGCGAAAATTAAGAAAATAAGAATTCATAGTTAAAATAAAGATTTGAATTTTAATTAGTTATGCAGAGTATGATAAATATATTATAATGGACAGAACACACATGCGACTTTCGCTGCAGAGACTGTCACTTTTGAAGCATTGGCATTTCTTTCCTCTTGCGGAGAGTAGCCCTAGTGAGGTGGTTTGGTCACATAATAACTAATCAGACTCCTGGGCTTATTTATTTTGACCGGACCTTTGAAAGACTACATCCAGACATTTAGGAAAAGGCATGGCAGGTAAAGAGCTTCCAGACACTCACTGTCGGCTAGATACTGCACAAGGCTATCTTCACTTGAAGATATAATGCTCAAAGAAAATACTTTAGGCAGCTGACCGTTATTACTTTTCTATTCCCTTCCGAGAACAGAATGGCCCTAATGAACCCCCCCCCCTCTCCATGGAATCGTTAATAATATCGTTACTCATAGAATTATTAATCAAATTCAAAATCATGACTGTCTGTTAATTTTTTTATTGTCTAAAATCATGATTTAATTCAAGAAAAATTGTACAAAGTGTTCAATTACTGGAGTAAGAGTCTAATATATTTATTAAATAAGACATTGTTTTGATAAACATTATCAACAATCTGGAGGGTTTAAGATCCGATGAGACGATCACCAAAGTGCCCCCTGCATGTCATTGAATAACAATAAAACATATTTAATCTACAGTGGTAGATTGTTCTTGTTCCATCATTGATCATTCCATCAGCAATAATCAGATGGTAATGGATTAAACAAAGGATTCACTTCGAGACTCTGTATAGGTTCCCGAGTTTGACATAAAGATTCCCAAGTTCAAATAGATGCACCTGAAGAAAGTCAGAGGTTACATCAGCCGAAACGTTGTAAAAATAACAACCCGAATTATCAATCGTCATCTAAAAAATTCCAAAACATAATACATTTTCTCTATCGATTCAAAATGATTATAAATCTAAAATATTGCTGATTTTTATTTTTAGGTGATTATTTGAAAATGTTTTATATCAGTAGTTGTCTGGGCCGAACTAAGTCATTTAAAAAATAAATTGGAGCTAAGTACGTTATTATTTTACCAAGGGACTTTTCTTTCTTCTTTTGTGCACCTAAAATCAAATGGAACTTCCATAAACAGAGTTTCTGTCCAAGAACTTCCCATCATTGGAACATAATACCGCACAGCTGATTCCCAGCGGACTACAACATGGTCGTTTTTAGTCAAATGTCAACAAATAACTGTTGAACCGTTTTGGTAAGTAATCAAATTCTGCCCATCCCTTCCATTATTCCTAATCCTCTCATAGTATTGTTCATTATCCAACTGACAATCTTATTAACCCTTATCCTCGAGTGGCTTTTGGCCTCAGTAAGTTATGACTCATTAGTATTAATAAAATAATAATAACATGGTACAACAATAACAAACGAAAATTGGCTAGTCAGAAGCAAAGTTTGATTTATCAGCTTAAATGCTATTTGGGTCTGACTTTGAAAATCCGACAAGATAACTTTATGTGTTGGATATATTTTTCTTTAGAAATTCCACCAACAAAAAACAAGCAAACATAAAAAGCGCAAAATACAAAAGAATCCACGTGAAAGAATATGTTGTCTGCAAAAAGAAAAAAAACTGAAGAAGATTTTTTCTTTTTTTTTAGATTAAGAGTTATGAATTAGACGACC
Source organism: Sepiola atlantica (assembly GCA_963556195.1). NCBI lineage: Eukaryota > Metazoa > Mollusca > Cephalopoda > Sepiida > Sepiolidae > Sepiola > Sepiola atlantica. Next base: position 76,123,071 of record OY744536.1, on the reverse strand, counting down.
AAAAATTTCGGCTCACAAAGAAATGATATTTCTCGAAACAGAATCTCAGTATAATTCATTCGCCAAACCGTTTAAAAACTGGTTTTGGCGGACTTGGAAAAATGTATTTATTTAAATTTTAGGTAAAATAGAAAGTATCCACTTCATCATGGCCGCCATATCTAAAATCGGAAATTGTGAACCAGTGTTAATCCCCCAAAAATCCACCATTATCTTAGACCGCACAGCTTTTGGCAGAATGTTTATTTTTATCATTTATAAAAAACAGTTAATAATTATTCGTTACTTTGTAATATAATTATATTTGGTTAATAATTGTATAATTAAATTATTTAAAAATATGTTCAAAATAAAAAAACATTCCAATTATAAAAAAAGTTTGATTTGATTATTTGGTAAAAATATTTTCAAAATAAAAAAAATTTCCAATTATGAAAAAGCTTGATTTTCTTATTTGTTAAAAATTAAACGAATTGTTAAAAGTAAATTATTATTTGCCACCCCCCCCCCTCCCCCCATCAACACCCCACCCCCCAAAACATCTGTCCTAAAATATAATTGATGAATTTTGGGGGGAAGTTAACACCGGTTCACAATTTCCAATTTTACATATGGCGGGCATGATGAAGTAGATACTTTCTATTTTACACATTTTCTTTTTTTTTGGGGGGGGGGGGTCATTACATAATAAGAACTTATAGTAAAACGATCCCCTAATGGACCCGGTGCTAACTTTTAGAAGTTAGGTGTTTACCGTTTTATAAAATCGTTTTGAACTACAGATGCATAAAACAAAAAATAACGTAAAAAATTGCGTGCAATAAAATTATAATTTATAAAAACATAATAAAAAGCTTTCTATAAATATTGCAAATAAACATAGAAAGACGGTAAGATAGAAAGTATCCACTTTATAATGGCCGCCATATCTGAAATCGGAAATTGAATCTATCATATATTTTTTCTATTGTTATTATTTTCATTTTTATCTTTGTGTTTCATGCTGAGGTTAGACGCTTCATGAATGACTTCCAACTTCTGTCTGTTGCCATTTCGCTTGTGCTGCCTACTAAGACCAGACCACCATCAACTGATCCCCTCCATATCTAAAGCGACCTACCATGTGGCCTTGGTTCATCAACAGTGATGTTAGACAAAGGAAATTATCTTCTATTATACAATGGAATCTTATTTATTATAAAACTATTTAATACTCATAACTAAACCGGATGTTTGATCTTTCAGCAGCTCCACTTGAGTGGCAGAAATAAACACAATTTCTATTCTTTGAGTGCACATTGTCATCCCACTGACCAATCAGATCTTATCAATGTGTTTTCATTAGCAGCAGCTGACCCAGCTGTATAAAAAGGCTGCGTTTCTTAACACAGTACGCATTCGTAGCCCTTGTCGCCTGATGAGGTGTCATCTCCACAAACAATTTTTGCCACCAGAATCTCTTACAGTCGACTCAGCGTCATTTCACCATGATGGCGGCGATCGACCAGGCCTCATCTACCGTGACAGTGATGGCAGTCTCTATTTAGCCTGCCAGTTAATCATCACTATCTACAGTTTGTCTATTGTGAGCTGTAACTACAACAGACAATCACCACGAGACAACAGCAACATAAAAATCGACAATTTTCAGTGAAAGACCAGAGGACATTTCGACCAGAATAATCATTATCATTATCCTACAGAAACGACGTATACACACACAATATATATATATATATATATATATATATATATATATATATATATATACGCACACATATATATTGTGTTTCAATCTAGGCTTCAGGCATTTGCTTGTCTAGTCACACTAAAGAGCTGTGATACAGCGAAACAGGCTGTCTGTGGATGACTAAGATATGCTCCCTTTCTTGGGTTGGGCATACTGGTAAGTGAAATAAAAAAAATGTCTAGTGGCGTATAAATGCAATGTTTTTTGTGTAAACAAATGGAGCTTCCGGCATTGGATAATATTTATCATTGTGATTTCACCTATCTTAGCAGCAGCCACATTGCCTAGGGGTTATAAGCACCGACTGTCATCTAGACGATTGTGTTTCTATCCCGGCTTGAGGCAGTTGCTTGTCTAGCTGCATTGAAGAGCTGTGATACAGCGAAACAGTCTGTCTGTGGATTACTATATATATATATATATATATATATATATATATATATGAAGCAATCCAACAAAAGATATAAGCGTCAACTAATATCTTATAATTAGTGAAACATCCGGATAAAAACTGAAGCTCAATATACTGGATAGAGCATTAATATTATATAAAATGAAGTAATAAAATAAGGTGTCAATCAAATTTTATTAGAATTCAAAGTTCAAGCAAAGTATCCTTAAGTCCTTAGCTCATGAGTTTTCAAAAATAATTCTTCTGTTCAGAGGACCATTACCACAGTTATACTACTACAGGTAATAAAATTAAGCTTTGAAAATATATAAAAATTATATACACAAATACATAAAAATACATAATATCTAATATATCAACCCAAAACATACTTTTTGTTGAATCTATACAATCCATCCAGGTCATACAAATTGAAAAACATAATGAGGAAAGACATTCAGAAGGTTAACCGAGGATTACTCCAAGTTATAAATAGCAGTCCATATACGTGAAATTGAAGGAGCTGACAAAGTTACCCTCTGAATGTCTTTCCTCATTATGTTTTTTAATTTGTATTACCTGGATGGATTGTATAGATTCAACAAAAAGTATGTTTTAGGGTTGATATATTTGATGTTATGTATTTTTATGTATTTGTGTATATAATTTTTATATATTTTCAAAGCTTAATTTTATTACCTGTAGTAGTATAACTGCGGTAATGGTCCTCTGAAGAGAAGAATTATCTTTGAAAACTCATGAGCTAAGGACTTAAGGATGTTTTGCTTGAACTTTGAATTCTAATAAAATTTGATTGACACCTTATTTTATTACTTCATTTTATATAATATATATATATATATATATATATATATATATATATATATATATATATATATATTGCAGGTTTATATGAAATTAAAGATGAATTATTAATTACAGAAATTAAATATATATATATATATTGTAGGTTTGGCATCAAACATGTGTATATGGGTTAATTTGTAAAATATTATTAAAAATAATTATTCAAAGCTCTCGCTAGATTGAGCACTTTAAGTAAGTTAACAACAAGCCATTATTTATAGCGTAATGCGATACTCTATGCCATGCCTATTGAGTTCTGTTTACGGCTTACTAGATGACCGCCGAATTTGCCATTTAGATGTAAATTTACTCTCCCATTTCCAGACAATGCGTGGTGAGCATATCGGAACACGCTACGACTACTAAGTCAAATATGATTTTCGTATTCGGGTTCAAACCGTGTGACCGGCAGAGCTTGTCTCCTCCCATACTGTTTCATGCAGGTTTGGCATGAAACACATGTGTATATGGGTTAATTTGAAAATATTATTTATCAATAAATATATATATATATAATCTGGTTGTTTTTGAGAAATGAGAATAATATATTTGTAAGAGAATAATATATTTTATTTATATCATTTTATATATTTTATTTATATCATACTATACAATTTCAGTCATAGATACCTTTGGTTTCATGGATAGCAGTAAATTTCGCCTGATGGTTAGAAAATACCATGTCTACTGTTCCTCAGTCTGACTAAGTAATAGGTATTTGCTACTAAAAAAGTAGCAAATGTCCATGGTATACATGGTATTTTCTAACCATCAGGCGAAATTTACTGTTATCCATGAAACCAAAGGCATGTATGACTGAATTTGTGTAGTATGATATAATACACCCACACCCACAAACTATTCTTGTTTAAGGCTGTGATGATGTGTGGCAGACAGTAATAGATTAAATATCAAATATAAAAACATAAAAATATATAAAGATTTTTAACATCATTTTTCACTCCTTATGTAATGGACTCTTCCAATTCATGTGGAACATGCTACTAATTATTATTTTAAATTTTACATGAGAAAAAAATGGAGAAAAATGTGATAATTCATTTATTTTTTAAACAATTTTTGTTTCGGAAATTGAAAAAACGAATCGTTATCTTTGGTTAGTTTGGGTTTTAGTTTTTTTGTTTTTTTTTTGACATTCAGGAAAACCAACTTCAAATGAATTAGAAATGTAGAGAAATAATGGATAGAAAGCAGAGAGAAGTTTAGTTTTCAAAGAAAATAGAATTGGAACTGAGGAGAAACAAATTTAGTTTTCAGGGAAAATCTATCTTGAATTATATCCGAGTTATCTCCCTTGGATTTATTCTCGACAACTTTATAAATTAGTAATGAAGGGAAACAAAATGGAAAGAAAGCAAAAGAAAATTTAGTTTTCAGGGAAAATCTAACTTGGAATTATTCTGGCCAGTGTTAGAGGAATGTAGGGAAACAAAATTAATTGAAAGCAAAATTTAGTTTTTGAGGGAAAATCTACCTTGGATTTATATCCGAGTTATCTCCCTTGAATTTATTCTGACCAACTTTATAAATTAGTAATGTAGGGAAACAAAATGGAAAGAAAGCAAAAGAAAATTTAGTTCAGTTTAGTATCGAGTATAGTTGCGCTTCTCTTTCTCTCGTCATGTTGTTCATAGCAGCAGGCGTAATAGTTGTAACATATAGTCTTTTTCATAGAATAACAACAACCCACATATTTTGGGGTTTAATAGTTTTATTTTAACATTAAAACGTACAGTACTAGTGTTTCCCCAGCCTGTCCCTCATAGGGGAAGGGGGAAATTCTTTAAAAGACCTATGCTTCGCTTCAGAGACAAAACCCAAGAGGGAGTCTAGTCTTTCCTATTCTGCCACATATTATATAACCCAAATCGAAATACGAAATTGCATTTCCAAAATTCATCATCATCATCATCATCATCATGTCTGTTTTACATGCTAGCATGTGTTGTGATGGTTAATAGAAATTAACTTCTGAACTAACCTGTCTCTGGCCAGGTGTTCATTTATCCGTCTTCCTCTCAAGACCATCCTTATCACTTCCTCCCATGTTTTCCGTGGCCTTCCCCTGCCAACTGAATATTACCTAAACTGTTCTACATCTACTAAGCCAAGAACTCTCATCCATTCTTTCAATGTGGCCATACCAACAAAGTCTCCTGTTTAGCACACATCTCTCTATACTAGCCAGATTTAAACTTCCTCTGAGGTCATAAGATCTAAGTGTCTTTGAGACTCATATTACACATCCATTGTATAATTTTCACATCACTTCTCTTCATGCAACGCATGTCCTCAACTCTCATTGACCAGGTTTAAATTCTATACATCATCACACTGCATATACATGCCTGATAGACTCTTCCCTTGATTGACAGTGGCAACATTCTAATGGTTAGCAATGGCAGAAGTTCCCTGAACTTACTGTATCCAATCCTAGTTCTTGCAATCACACTAACACCTGTTCCTCCCTGTGCTCCAATGGTATCACCAAGGTAACAAAACTTCTGAGCAATCTCAATAGCTACGCTATCCAAATTTACTTTCTCCACATCTGAGTTCTCATCCATCTCCATTGTTTTACACTTCTTGTACACAAACTGGTTATCTTCTTTGAATTAATTAAATTCTTTTGTCTTTTTTTAGTTTTCATGCTTGTGAGTCCTCACTTTATGCTAACTTATATGTCTCATCATGCTACAAAAATAAATATTAACTCTGCAATTATTTTGAATTAGGAATTACGTCATACAAATTCCGATTCAATATTTTTACAAATATTATTTGTTTATCAAATTTCTAATAACTCATCCGACCTACCTTAAAAATCTAATTTGTTTTAATTGTCCATTGTCCATTGACTTACATCATAACCCAAATCCAAATGCTACATTATATTTTACTGTCTCGTCGGGCTATAAAATAAATATTAAATATTAATATCGCATGAACCCAATTTTTTCTTATTTTAATGGTTGGAATATTTGTAATAATTTTTTTACGGTTTCTGAACGTTTTTAATGCTGATGTATAAACACGGGGAAAGAGAAAATAAAGGAAAATGAAAGAATATGAAATTGAAAGAATGAAAAAAAAGATTACAAAAATAAATCATCTCACCTGGAACATCTAGATTTTCTAAAATAAAGAGAAGTGTACAAAAATCAAGGCATGTATTTCTGGATTAATTCTTTTTTATTGCAAAATAATTAAAAGCATTTAAAGATTAGAAATGGAAACCATTTTCTTTTTGTTCTTATGCTTTGATTAAGGATTATTGTATTTAATAGCAGAGAAAATGCACTCTTTTTAGTCTAAGACGTGGTGCCGTAGAAATACATTTTTGCAAACATTTGGGTGAAATTTTTTCCAACACTCAGGAAATGTGTGTTTTGAACAAACCACTGTAGAAGAACGAGCAGATGAAACTCAACTTACAAAACAGTTTGTATCATGTGTAGTTTCAATTTTCTTATAATAGAAAAAATATTATTCAAGACCAAGTGAGAGGTCACAAATACTACCAGACATAAACATGCGGCCCAACAACTGAAGTTTGTTCTTTTAAAAATGCCAAAATTACAAACCTGTATCTCTATCTATATAAAGTAAAGTATGTATTTGTATACACAGGATTCACTCCTAAACTAACATCATTATGAATTTTAGAAGACAGCTGCTAGACATAAGGGATCCAAATGTGGGCTATATTTAGTTCGATTTAATTCTATGCAAAGAGGGTAAAAAAGGTGAAAATTCAGATACCTCTGAATTTTATGAAATTATAATCATATTAGACATCAATTAATAAATAATCTCCAACTTTAAATTTCTTTGGAGTATGTTAAAGGGTTTTAGGGAGCATAATATGGGCACCACCTTCCATTTGAAAATTCACATACTTCAGATTTGCATTGAATTTGATCCATAGTCATTAGATTCCAATTATGCAAGATCCCCTGAATTTCAATTTCTTCTTAAGATTCCTAAAGCTTAAGCCTTAATTTTTAAATATTTTCTAGAATCAAAATTATGTAATGTTTTTTTTTTTTAAATTATATTTGTAATAACATGGTAAAACAATAACAAATGAAAATTGGCTAGTCAGAAGCAAAGTTTGATTTGTCAGCTTAAATGCTATTTCGGTCTAACTTTGAAAATCCATAAACATAGTTTTATATGTTAGATATTACCTATTCTTAAATGAATAGCAGAATAAATGTGCAATTTGTCATGCCATGATTGTGCTATTAGTGTTTGGTTATCTGTAAATAAATTATCTTTGTTTGTACTAAGAAAAAAAGGTATTGTTGTAGATGAGAACCCTCTGCTACCCCTCCCCCCAATGAGATTCTACTTTTTTAGGCGATCAAAACACCCTGAAAAATTTGGAAGAAAGAAGAAAAAATAAAAAATATTTTAGAATTTAGAATGGGTGATCAGTTTCGCATATAAACTTAATGTAAAATGATACCCCATTTCCGGGCCACTCTAGCATTTTAGAGCATTAATCAATTTTTTTTTGTTATGGGAGATAAATCTTGTGCATTATTTTTTTTTTTGAGGGGGGGGGTCTTCTTTTGTAGACAATTATGTGTGGTTTTATGAGCTTGTCACTTGGACTTAGGGTTATCGATAAAAAAATGGTTAACTGCCATAAAATGTTAGAATGGCCCGGAAATGGGATATCATTTTATGTTAAATTTATATACGAAATTGATCCCCCACACTAAATTTTAAACGAATTGCTTTTTTCTTCTTCTTTCAACCAAGTTTTTCAGGGTGTTCGCACATAATCATCTAAAAAAAGTAAAAACTTATTTTTTTAAGGGGGAGGGGGTAATTCAGCGGAGAGTTTTGATCTACAAATTTACCGAAAAATTCTTATAAAAGTGCATATAATATAATAATTACCTTCGATTATAGCATCAGGTGCTCTCTGGGAATTGTCACCCCGTTTCTTGTTCTTGGATTTCCAAGCGTGATAGACCTTCAGTCGTCTGTGAAACTCCTCACGACAAGCCTCCAACAACTCCAGATCTAAACACAAGGCAGTCAAAAAAATACATTAAAAAACGAAAGCATGAAAGAGATATTAGCCACGAGCTGTATTTTTAAAACAATTGATAATTGCTAAAGATACAGAATAGTTAACACTCTATAAATCATAAACTATTATGGTGATCTATCCTATTGCGTCACTCCATGGACTCTTCCCGACACTATGAATAGTGATAATAGTGTAAACAGAGAGAGTCGCTATGCCCAATCCAGAAACAATCTCTGGCAACCCATTACTTCTCTACTTTCTGTGAATACATACTCTTGTTAATTGCCTCTTTGGTGTTTTATTTCTTTTCATCCCTTTAAGGCTACAATATAAACCCGAAGAAACAACAACATATAATTTATATCAAACTCATTGGAATGAAATTCTCTCCCTAACTATATTATAACGTTTATAACACTTTATTTCATACTTTTTCTTCTATAAAATCTCTCTACTCGACAATCGACTTTGAATGGCTGCGACAACATGTCTATATTTGTTGGCAGCCATTAAAAGTTGATCATTGAGAAGACAGATTTTATAGAAGAAAAAGTATGGAATAACGTGTTATAAACGTTAAAACATAACCGGTTATATATAGAATTTCATTCTAATGAGTTTGATATACATTATGTGTTGCTTTTAGGGGTTTACGAGTTATTGAGTGTTAACTATTCTGGACTTTTACCAGATAATTTAGTGGCCAAACGATAATAATAATAATAATAATAATAATAATAATAATTTCATCCTGTTTACGGTTTTAGCTTCTTTTTGAAATTTGTTTATCTGGGTTTCCAGTCTGATTTCCCATTCAGGCTTTGTCTATCCATTCTTTTGGCCAGTCTTCTTTTCTCTTTTTAGTTTCATACTTATTGATTTTGCCTCCGCATATATTAAGTTGTTTAGGTCTGTGTGATAGAGTCTGTTGGGATGTACGTGAGTACTCTGTTTAATTTCTCTGTTTCAACTTTTAACTTCTTCTAATCTTTGTTCCTTAGGGATGGGAGTTTTGTTTTTGTTCTCAGACATTAATCGTTTGATGTTTTTCCACTTCTCTTGCTTCTTCCTCAGTGAATTTTGTGGTTTCGTAGTCTTCGTCCTCTTCAGTTTCAGTGTTTATGTTTTACCCGTCTTCTACCTGCAGGGTTTTCGTCAAGTGGCGTTTCTTGATCTGTTCCGCCATTAATCTTTTGTTTGATTTCTGTTAATTCTAGCTCTGAGAACCATCCTCTCTTGAGGATCTGTCTTGCTTGATCTGTTATTATTATCATTTGCATTCAAATTTTCAGTACTGTCAGAAAAACAGTGAGCAGGAAGAGAATTCCAAAAGAAAGCGGTCAGAGTAAAAAATCTTCGGGCATCTAGGGACCTCTACAATGAAGGAGTGGGATTTTACTGGTAGTCTGTTAAGTCGGGGGTATTTTCGTTGAAGGGGTACAAGTGCATCAAGTTCATTGGAGCACCTTCCGTGGAAATACTTGTAAAACAAGCATAGGGATGCAACACCGCGGTGATGCGACAGGGGCTGAAGCTTGGCAGACAGTGCGAACTTCTGTTTTGTATTCTGTCCATGAGGGAGACGTTAGTGTTTGATGCACCAGCCCAGATGTGGCAACAGTACACCATGTACGGGTGAATGATGACTTTGTAGAGATATAGGATGTAAGAAGTTTTCTAGCCCGGTAGAGGGAGCCTACCTTATTTACAGCAGACTTGGCAATTGAAAAACTAATCTACATTAAAGCCCTTCCCATTCTTGCTACATGAATATGGTGCACGTTTCTATAATTTAAATATTTATTTACCACATGATGTGTTGATGGCGTCACGAAGTTCGGCATACTTCCACTTGGATAGATCATACTTCTTCTGCGCGGCTGCTTGACGCTGGGCCATCACTGCAGCGGATCTCGCAAGTTGAGGTATAACCACATCATCGACCTGGTTTTGGTCCTCCATCGCCAGACGGAGAGCGAGTTCTCGATCGCGGTGTTCTTGTTCCAACATCTGTTGGCGCTTAGCAATCTCCACAGCATCTTTTTTGCGTTCAGCCTCCATTGCTACCTAAAACACAAAAAGAAAAAAAAACAAAAAATAGTTGAGATGAGCAGTTGTTAACTTCCCAAACTGGGAGCCATGATGCTAGAAAAAGAAGAAATCATCTGTAGATTGATGAAGATCCAATTACTTTGACAGTCATTTTTTCATCTCTCCCCTCTCTCTCCCTCTCTCTCTCTTTAGAGTCAAAAGTCAGTCAGCCAAATGCAACGAAAGAAAGGAGAGTAAACATTACCATTAACCACATAAGTTATTTTAAAGGAAATACAGTTTAGAAATTAGATTAAATATTACATTTTTTAACACAAATCAATTACGAATGAGTAGATAAACCAAAATAAATTGCTTTTGACTAATTTTCCTACTGTATTTCTTTTTAAATAATTTATCTCGCCAATAATAACTTTTCCCAAAAGAAAAAAAGAAAGTGTCCTCTTTTTGATGAGAAAATATTGAAGAAATGTTTAGTTATTAAATTAGTACCCAATGATTTGGGTAGCAGTATTAGGACTTGGGACTATGCAAGTGTTAGCCTTTGCAACTTCTGCTGTGATATTAGTAATCAATACAAAAACTGTTAATTGGATTTTGGATTAAATATAAAAATCGCTGAAATCGATTGGAAATGATTTTTTTGTTTTTCACAACACAGACCAATATTTGTTTGATATGACTGATGAAACAGATTTTTTATGTAGTTTCTAGTAAAAAGGCTATTGATCACAAAAATATGGGAGAACAACTAACTTTACTTTATATATAAGGATACAAACTTGTAGATTTCCATACATAAGTTTTTACTTTAAAAAAATACTTTTTGTACTTTTACTTTAAATTTTGTTAGATTAGTTCAGCCTAACTTTTTGTTAGATTAGTTAGGCCTAACTTCTTCACCAAGTTCTCAAACAGTTGTGCTGTAAACGTACACAATGCTGCATATTTAGTGGAATGCATAAATGCATGCTGAAAACGACAGACCGGTGATGGGAAAAATACTTTGCTTTGAGTAAAACCACCCAAGAAATCGGTTAGGCTTTTTGAAAAAAATGTGATTGCCTATTTAAAACAGGGGCTCATGCTCGGAAATCAGACCATTTGAAATATTACAGAATTAATGTTTATTCTAGATAAAAGACACCTGGGCAGTAAGTTTTTATGTCCAGTGATAAAACAGGCTATGATTCTCAAGTGGTCGTGTTGGGTGGCCCACCTCAAATAACAGCAATATATATATATATATATATATATATATATATATATATATATATATATATATATTCCAGCAAGACAGACATAGGGAATCAGTTGGGTTTCTGTTGGTCTGAGAGACAGAGTTGGGTCTCTGGACCCTAAGCTGAAAAACTGTTTGTGTTTGATTGGAAGAGATGTTTGTTCATTTTTAAAGTCTGTTATTCGGTGGAGAAATCGCTCGTCATTGTAATCACAAAATAAAACATTGTTACTTGTTTTAAACTTAAGTTGTGATTTGGTTTGGAAGGAAATCCCCTTGTTACAGTGGTGACAGAGACCGCATGATTGACACTATGAGCAATGTCAAAATCAAGCATCAAATTCGGACGAGAGCAACGAGCATATTCTGTGCAGTGAACACACAAAAAGGTAGGTTGACAATGCTTCTTAAATTCATCATCATCATCATCATCATGTGTTACATATTGAGAGACGTCAACTAGTAAACATTAGGGAATTATGTTCACAGAAAAATGTTATCATGTAAACAGGATGCAGGGTCATGCGGTTAACCTTTGGAGCCATCGTTGGCATAGGAGTGATAAGTTAAAGGAAGTGACGTCAACCAATGGACGTTGAGAGCACGAACAGAGGCAGTCTGTGTGGGAGAGTACCTGTGAAATAAAAAAGTAAAATAGTACATTTGAAAGGAAATTCAGAGTAATTTCCGGAAGTCGTTTATCGGAGCATTGTTTTCTCAAATTACTACATAATTACATTGAATTTACACTGAAAAATGCTGAAAAAAGTCGTCCCCCGTTACTAAACCTGACCGAGTTTAAATAAAGCTATGGGCTACTATTAAGAGTTCCCCACTGTATCCCTTCTTGATTGTTGTTATAAGCAAACGTAAACACAGCTAAATAAAACCCATCTTCTTCTATTAAGAATGAATTGTTGGGTTAATATCGTTTGCATTGGTTGTGGCAGATGTTGATTCCATAACGAGGGTGTCTGCCATCAGGAAGATCATGGCGAAATGCAGGACCATCGCAAGACACTTAAACAAAAGCAGGTATGATTTTCAGTTATACTGATTATAATATGACCCCCATCCCCTGGAAAGGGAGATAACATGTGGAGATCCTTCAATTCATAATTTTCAAAATTAGCTATATCCTGTTAAATATTCATGTAGTTGAGTTAGATAGTGCTATGCTAGATAGTACATATATAGGATATGAGACAGGAAATGTTATAGACAGGATATCAAAGTGTCAATGATGACTGGCGGTCAATAATGACGGAAGATCCAGAATTTTAGGAACGGAAATCATGATAGAGGAAAAGGGAAATGACATCATATACGAGGTCAAGAGAATTCTGGTCAAGAAGAATCCCGTAGTCTTGAAAAAGCGATAACATGTTAAAGACGGGCTAACGAACAGATAATCTCAAAAGCTGTACATGTAATAATCTTTTTCACTCTCTTTCTCTCTCTCTCTTTCTCTCTCTCACTGTCTCTCTCTTTTTTATCCCTCCCTCTCTCTCTCTCTCTCTCTCTCTCTCTCTCTCTCTCTCTGATCCAATCACAACTCTGGGACAAAAACGGCTTGATGCAACTAATTAATTATAATGTGATAAGCAGCATGCGACTCAATAAATCTATCATTCTCTCGACACAGCGATTGTCTGAGTTTGCCTGCTTTTGAAAGAGAAAAATGTTTTACGAGCTTTGATTTTTAGCAAACAGACGCAGTCTACACCGGCAACAGAACACGTACAGCAAAGGTTGCCCTCAGTTATGGAAGGAGCAGTACAAGGTATAGTTTTGTTGAGGGATGGAGTCTGATTGGTATAATTAAGAACTGAACGATGATGCCAGAATCCCAATAGTCGTTTTGAATCCAAGGGTAGGATTTGGGTCCTTTCCCTTAACAAATTCCAAATAAACTTTCTTCATGGTACATGCAACACTCTGGCTGAGTGGAACTGTGGGTGGCTAGCCATCTCATGTGACCTTGCACAGGACCACTGAATGTGGGCTGCTATGGTCCAAGATGTGGTGCACACAGGGATGAAGGTCACCACAATTGACTACAAATACATCAAGTGACCATACACAATTGATTTTTTAAAATATTATTTCTAAAATATTATTTTTTTAAATATTATTTTAAAAATATTATTTCTAAAATATTATTTTAAAAAATATTATTTCTAAAATATTATTTTCAGATCCAACCACTGATTAACATGTTGTAATAGTAAAAACAAAATGGAAACATTAGTTAAATTATAAATAAGTAACAGAGCTACCCGGCATAGTCCGAGGTCCTAATTTCTGTAAATTACATGGATTAAAAAAAGATGAAAGTAAAAGTAAATGATCTACTTAATATTGGAATTTGAAATGTTTAAGTTCATTTTGGTAGAAAATTAGAGTAAAAATAACTATGCCCCGGGTGAGGTTCAAACTCACAACCTCTGTCTCTAAATACTGCACACTAACTAATTGACCCAAGTATGCTATTAAATACATAAACAATATTGTAATTTTTCTCTTTTCTTCTCTTTCTCCTTCCCTCTTTCTCTCTCTAGTCGAATATCAGTGAGTCAAAGGCAACAAAAGAAAGGAAAGAAATACATTGAAAAAGTCAAATCAAGATTTCCTTTCCCTCTTTTTCACTGGTGAATATTGAAAAAAATGTCTGTTATTAAATTAGTACTTGGTGATTTGAGTGACAGAATTAGGACTTCTGACTGTCAGAGTAAGAACTCCTCCACCTTCATTTATTTATGACTAATAAAAAATAAAATATTGATCAGGATTAAATATTAAAATCCATGAAATCGATTGAAAATAAAATTTTTGTTTCTAACAACGTGGACCAATATTTGTCGTAAATCACTGACAAAACAGATATTTAGTGTGTAGTAAAAAACAACAACTATTGTTCACAAAAGTGGGGGGGGGGGTAAATAGTCTTTACTTTATTTACAAGACGTGAAAAAGAAAGAAAGAAAAAGAGGATTCGGTGGCAAGTATTATTATAGAAATTTCATGGTCTAAATAAATAATTATTGTGGAATTGTTAGATGAATAACAAATTTCATCTAGAAAATAATTTTTTAAAACGAAATAACTCTTGTACCCTAAATTCATCTTCCTTGCCAAACGACATTTTAAGCATAAGTTATCTGCCTCTGCATTTTTAGCAGACGACAACAAACAGGAAGATTCAAATGGAGACGCTTACCGACATCGGCTCAACAAACCTCCTCATTTTCGATGTAATTCTTCCAGTTGTAAATTGTTAAATAGATCATTTATATCGTTGATCTTTTTAGAATCGTTTTCATCCATTTATTTGTCTTACAAACTACTTCACAACAGAAACCAAATTAGCGTAGATAAAAAATAACTCACAGCTGCTGCCTGGTTTGCTTTTTCTTGAATCAGTCTGCCTTCTTCATCTTTCTTTCGTTTTGCTTCAATCTCCATTTTCCTACAAAAAATAAACAAACAACGAATCGTAGCAATGTTTGATGCGTGAATAAGGTAGAAAGGACATTTCAATTTCAAAATTAGATTACGAATTTAGCAAACTGTAAGAGAGAACAGATTGTTTTGTAGAGATCCTCCGCTTCCAACAACTCATCCAAATAAACCATACTACATACAGAAACAATTGTAGCAGTTTCGGTTGTCTGTGGCATGTATAAAAGAGTATACACCTGTTGCCATTGGGATAAACTCCTAAACTAATGAACTGATCATTATGAATTATGGGATACATATTCTAGGCAACATGGAGAGTAACATGGACACATTATTTTTGTTTGTAAATTTTACCATTTAGAGGGGGTGTCTTCAGAAACTGCACCCTCCTCCAAAAAAAAATAAAGAAACAAATTAAAATTAAAACATAATGCTATACATATTGCTTATACTCGTCCTAGGAAAAGTATTCTTCAAGTGATAATATAAAAATGCTCCTTTTTGCAATGCTTGATTGATTTTTTTTTAAAATAATGTAACATTTCTTTCATATTTGACAGAATAATGGTTACTTTTGTAATAGTCAGTTATAAGTTATCTCCCTTTGTTACATTTTTGCTTACTGTGATGTGTATAAACAATTATATTTCCGCTGTTGTTGTCGGCAACCCAGGTTCTTGATCGTCTGGGGATGCAACCACTCGGACACCAATGTTTAGTTTTTATAAGAGGTTTATTAATGTAGATAACTTAGAACATTTACAAACAGAGTGAGGGACCTTTGGATTTTAACACACGTAGGCTGTTCTTCAGAGAAAGAGAGAGATAGACAGACAGATAGATAGTTTATCTCATTACACCTAGCTACATTATGCGCGATTGCCTCCACCCTCACTGACGGTTTTGAGAAAATAACCAGGTTTTGCGTCTGCCAGCTTAAGTTGTCAGCCGAAAAGAGCAAGATGCCTCATTTTCCAGAAGTCACGTGGTTTCACTAACTTCCATTAACTAAAGGTTAAATTCTAACTTCCCATCCATCAATCAATCCTCCATTCAACTAACGGCTTTCGTTATGTAACACAATAATATTAATGTACATCACATAAAGAAAAATAATCAGATTACCTTAATAGTAAATTTCCACTAGAAATTAAGGTTAGGAATTTAGCGAACGTGTTCAGGGAAGTGACGTGTTTAGGGAAGTGAGGTAATTATTATCAGAAAGAAACTTAAGTGAACTAAATTATGATCAGGCCAATAATGGTGTCAGTTTTTTTAAAGTTCTAAATATAGCTTTATTTTTTTTGAACATTTTAAAACATATTTTTTTCGTCACATGTTTACTACTAATTTTAATTTAATTTTTTCGTTGTAAAGTTCACAGAAATGCATTGAAATATCCCCCCCCCCAAATTATTTGCATATCAAAGCGACTGAGTATATACAGAGTTTGTACAGTATTTGAGAACGTACGTTATTTTTACTATAGCAGGAATATTATTTGATTTTATATTTTCTATATTGAACAATTATCAATGGCAGCCATTATAATCACACAACAAATGAAGAGGCACACAGTTATCGTTACTATAAAGGGGAAGGGAAGGTTCAAAAAGTTGCTGCAAATCCTTAGATCTAAGCATATTTCTTTGAAGATTCGAGACAAAGACTTTTTCTCCTGTGTTTGCTCTGCCATCTTGAATGGCAGTGAAAACATGGGCCCCAAACACTTCTGATCTGCAACGGCTTCGGAAAAATGACCGTATAATGGTCAGGTGGATGTGTGACTGGAAACTGGAAGAAAGAATTCCTTCAACCGTTCTGCATCAGAAACTTGATATTGGTGGGATTATGAATGCTTCAGATGCTCGGCATCTCAGGTGGTTTGGTTATGTACAGTGTGCCACCTCTTGCATCAACTCCCTAACACGCCTGGATATTCCAGGCACTGAGGAACGTGGTAGACCAAGGAACGTGGTAGACTGAGGAACGTGGTAGACTAAGGAACATGGTAGACTGAGGAACGTGGTAGACTAAGGAACGTGGTAGACTAAGGAACGTGGTAGACTGAGGAACGTGGTAGACAAAAGAACATGGTAGACTGAGGAACGTGGTAGACTAAGGAACGTGGTAGACTGAGGAACGTGGTAGACTAAGGAACGTGGTAGACTAAGGAACATGGTAGACTGAGGAACGTGGTAGACTGAGGAACGTGGTAGACTGAGGAATGTGGTAGACTGAGGAACGTGGTAGACTGAGGAACGTGGTAGACTGAGGAATGTGGTAGACTGAGCAACGTGGTAGACAGTCTGGGCCTTTTTTTCTGCGGGGCCAAGGTATGGTTCTGTGCAGTTCTAGGAGGTCCACACTCCCAAGCTTTACCTTCTCACCCTTTGAGAAGGGATTAATTTATGGCATTTTTGTAGGCCAAAGTGCTCTGTCTCTTGAGTGCTGGCTTTTCAATCTCCACCTTCCGACTTTGTGTCACATCTTCCCGCAGTGGGAGGGAGATAAATACTAACTCTTTTAAGCCTTTTGGCTAGGCAAAGTATCTGTTCTGATACTACACTTCATTTTTTCTGTCTTCAGTCAGCGAATGAGAAATCCTTCTAGACTGAGCCAATTTTTATTTTTGTTCCAATCCAGAAGCTTTATACTAGACCACCGATCAACCGTTGGATCATATTTGTTATATCCAACATATAAAGTTATCTTGTGAGATTTTGAAAGTTGGACCTAAATAGCATTTAAGCTGACATATCAAAATTTCATTCTAACTCGCCAATTTTCATTTGTTATTGTTGTAGCATGTTATTGGCACAATAACAACGTTACTTTGCTACAGTTTTAAAAATAAATGACGTATTCCTGCCCAGACAACTGGTAATATGGAAACATTTTTCTATTATGACAGAAAAATCAAAATCAGCAAGGGGAATAACTCATATTTTAATTGAAGAATATAAAAAGATCATCTATCTTAGAGTAAAACTTTTATTTATTTTTCTGTATGTTTTAAAAAAATGTACAAACAAATAAAAATTTAAACCTAAAATAACTTCACTGCTCCTGGGTAACGTCGGGTAGTTACAGCTCGTTTTATTGATAAATATATTATTTCTTTATTTTGACATTCGTTGGTTCTATTTATCTTCCTCCCACAAGGCAAGATGTGACACAAGGTCGGGAAAGTGGGTAAAAAACAGCGCTCGGAAATTTGAGCACTCTGGCTGTTTAAAAATTGCCTGGACAGCCCCGTCGGCATTCCCCGGTAGGGGCGCCTCAGGCGATTAGCAATAAACTAATCCCTTCTCAAAGGGTGAGAAGCATGTTTTTACAAGTATTTACTTGAAATAGATGACGTCATAAAGGATGAATGGTAGCTTTTGACAACCTTTGAAAAAATAAAGCTCATTTTGTGATGTCATCCATTTTCAAATAAATATATATATATATTTCTTTCATGATAATAATCCGATCTTTCCCCCTCTCTCTTTCTTTCTCCTCTTCCCCCTCTTTCTTTCTGCTCTTCCCCTTTTTTTTCTCTTTTAATTATTTACATCATCCGCCTCCTTCCAATACTTCTCTTACAATTCACCCTTTATTTACTTCATTCGCCTTTTGTGATGTCATCCAATGTGCACGGTAACAAGGTATTTATCTACCTCCCACAGCGGTAAGATGTGACGCAAGGTCGGAAAGTGGGATTTGAGAAGTCAACACCCTAGAGGAAGAGCACCTATGACCTTTAAAAATTGCCTGGGCAGCCCAGTCGGCATTCCCCGGTAGGAGCGCTTCAGGCGATTAGCAATAAACTAACCCCTTCTCAAAGTGAGAAGGCACAGGACAGTATCCACAGACCGGCCGAATCAAGGCCCGAAGGCCAAGACGGTACCGGTCTATAAGGTGTTGTATCCATCAGAACAAATACTACACTTCGATCCCAGCCAAAAGACCAGTGTGCACAGTAACAAGATACAAGGAATAAAAGTAAAGCTTCATCACTGGGTGAGCTAGAGTCGTCATCAGAATTTTGAAAAGAGTTTGTGCCGTGAACATGAACTTTACTTACATGCGTTTCTGTTCTTCTTCTTCTCGCTTTCTTTGCTCTTCTTCAAACTTTTTCTTCTTTTCCAATTCCATTGCCTCCTGAAAATTAAAATAATTTTTTTAAAAATCTACTTTACGAGTAAGGCTCCAAAACTACCTGACAGAAATGTGCCGTACGATGTTATCAATCTTAGGCTTTCCGCTTAAGCTGCCGCTAGAATATAAATAACAGATAGGGAACGCATAAAGCACACTATTTAGCCTCCTGGAATTTAGTAATCTGCAAGTCAAATCTTCCTACCAAGATGAACCGTTATTTTTTTTTTAACCATTGTTACATCAGTTTTTGTCTTATGGAAGTAACATTTGGACCAAAAGATTGGAGAGGAAATTGACGGTGTGTACACCAGAACGCTAAAAGCTGCTCTTAACATCTCTTGAAGGCAGCCCCTACAAGAGAGCAACCCTACGGACACCTTCCTCGGATTTCAGCCATGATCAGAGCAAGAAGAACCAGATTTGCTGGTCACTGCTGAAAGGTTAACGATGAAATATGGTTCAATGGGAAGAGCGCACAGAACCTATGTCAAGCAACTAGCAGAGGACTCACAATGCACCTATGAAGACTTAGCTAGTTTGATGGAAGATAGAGGGCTAACGATGAAATCATCAGCGATGTTTTTATATCAGACGACGACGGCCTCCCTGGTTACAATTTTGATTCTTTGCAACTGTGTGTTGATGCGTCTAAACAACACTGATGAGTTGTAATAACAACGAAACAGCTGTCTGTGGATGACTCTCTATAATTTTGTATACATATATTCTCTTTATGTTCGATAGCGAGGGGGGGGCACCTTAAAAGGAGGGGAGAGCCTTAAAGCGAGAGTTGAGAAATCATGTGACTTCCGCCCAGAGGAACGGGTCTGTCTCTTAGCCTGCTGACACCGGCCTGAACGGACAGAGAAACACGGTGGTCTCGGCAGG
>OY744536.1:76088204-76098204 GCA_963556195.1 Sepiola atlantica | reverse complement strand
AAAAAAGACCTTTTGCTAATGCAATATTCCCTCTAATTTGTCTTTTCTCTCCTTTCTTTTCAAATTTCTATATACCTAGAAGTGAAAAGCAAAAGAAAATCCAACACAAAAAGGACAGAATTCCTTACCTATGCCGGTGTTTTTTCTTAGCATTGAACATCCGGGCATTTTTCTGGATGATAATTAGGTTGGCTTGACGGTAAAGAATTTTATTCCTCACTAAGTAAAAAAAAGAAATAGAAATTAAAATATGGAACGGAAAAAGGAATTTTTTATACCCTCTCTTAGCAACAAAAGAAAACTTACAAATGTAAATTCAAAAGTTTTAAAAGAAAAAACAGACAACACACAGCAGCTGCGTTATTTTTATTAATTTATCCAGGAGATCTAACAATTCATCTTAATTCTTGGGATAAAGAATAACGGTGTTGTCCCGGAATTATCTTCCTTACAGAGCTACAATATTGTTACCTTCAAATCCAATGTCACTGAACACTTGTCCTTAACCGTCCTCATAAGTCATCAAATTTTGTTTCGGAATTTTTGATGATGTGTATTATTTATATTATTCAGACTACTGTTCTCATCTTGGATGTTATTCTCACAATGCTTCAGCCGATGTAACCTCCAACCTTCTTCAGGTGCATTTGGCGAACTTGGGAATCTATATGTCAAACACGAGAATCTGTACCCTTGCTCTCGTTTCGTCAGCCATGACCGGGTAGTAATATTTAATGATAAGCAGTAAGACTACACATCTAAAACAAGAATAGGTTTAAGGCTCCTAAAATTCATACGAGAATTGTCTGCAAGGATAAAGTGCTAAGTAATAATCAGTTCTAAGTGATAATCTTCTGGAGGTTGAAGGTTCAATCCTCAGTGTGGGCAACAGTAAGAATACAATTACGGATTACTTAAGAAATCTACCCAGTCATGACTGATGGAACGAAAGCAAGCTACCCCCGTGGATTAAATAAAAGGTTCCGTTCGAAATTCGTACAGATTCCTGAGTTTGACAGAATAATTCGGAGTTCGACAAAGTACACCTGAAGAAGGTCGAAGGTTATATCGGCCGAAACGTTGTTAGAATAACATCCAAGATGAGAACAGTAGTCCGAATAATCCAAATAATACAAACCATCAAATTTTATTAATTCCATGAAATATATTCAATCCTCTCATGATATTCATCACAATTCAACTGTCAATCTATCCATCTGATTAATCTTTATCCTCAAGTAGCTTTTAGCCTTGATAAGTGGTGGCTTATTAGTAAATAAAAAAATATTGTTAGACTCTTAATGGATTTAAAACTTTAGGTCTCGTAGTGTGTATGCTAGATAAAGTATTACATTACCTCCCCTCTCAGGGGAGGATTACTGTCTCACAAGTCACAATCAATTAAAATACATGAACGTTCATAACATACCTTATTGGCTGTTCGCTATGACACGTATCCTTACCGTGATCTTGCCCAACCGAGGAAACCCCATCTGTAATCAAGTCCGTTCATACCCCGAAAATAAGGACCAAGACGAGACAAACGGTTAAAGAGAAGACGTAGTTTATTTGCCTTGTTATTCCAAACCATTGAATAGTGTGTGGGGGGGGGGGGCAGATAGAGGTCGATGGCTATTGCTTGATCATATCTTATCCAGACATCTCTAAATCTCCAAGTTCACATGTGTGTGCTTCCAAGCGAACTGACAACTTCTCTCTCTCTCTCTCTCTTTGGACCATGTGACTTCACATCCGTTTCCATCACAGAGGAGGTGGAACTGATATCCGAGTACACCAAGCTAGCCCCTAGTGAACCCTATTTCCTAACAGGAACTAACAAAATGATACTCTCCCAATATTTAACAAAAAGATCTCTTTCCAAGCCCTCTCTGATTTCATGGATGATGTCTTCGATTTGTGATGTCATACACTGTGCACGGGGACAAACAAACAAACAAGCAAAATAAGATCCACAGAGTTTTAGTAAGACTGGATTTCTCCCCCAAAATATGACATCATTTCGCAGGTCAATATTTTGGCAATTCCTGTTGAATACTTATCGTTGACTAGTTTTTGACCTTGAAGTAGTATTTTATTTTATTTCTTTTTAGCTTCTTACATCAAGTGTCTTCATGCCTTGTCTGGAGCGATCCCCCCCCCCCCCCCCCCCTAAAAAAAATTACCTAAAATTTTTACAGAATGTACAGAAAGAGATCAAGATTTTATATTTGATGTTTTATTTTTGTTCTGTTTCAGGTTGAGCCATGACGTTCACTCCCAAAGAGAAGTCATTTTGCGTCTTGGAATATGCTCGCACATAGTGTGTTTTCAATGCAAAATATAAAGAGGAAGACTGCTTATGCGGGGCGAAAAGATCTCGTAGACAATCATAAACATCAGAAGAGAAGGTGAAACAAGTTCGTAAAAAACCTTTTGAGAAGCCCCATTCATTTTTCAACAGGATGATGCCCCACTCCATTAAGACTCAACGAGAGAGATGGGTCGGGTGTTATGCAAATGAAGACAGTTTTCTGATGAAATGACCCCTGCGGTCACCGGAACTATACCCGTGTGATTCAGACCTACATGCTTTGGAGGTGTCAAGGTTTTTTATGATATCCTGGACATGGCAAGGGGTGATGATCAGGTCATTAAGTGTGGCTTTAGTCCGCAATGGGAAATTTGGAAGGGAATGGTTTGTGGAGTCCAAGGTGGAGTTCAAGGCAAACCGCTGTGCAAGTAGTTCAGCCTTATCAGTTGCTGTGCAAACGACATCATTGTGTTATGATAACAGGGGAATTCTTCATTTCCTATTATTCACTACACTTGTATTAGGCATATTTCGCAGGTCAATAATTTGGGCAAATCTTGTTGAAATAAGCTCAAATTTTCACAGAATGTACAGAAAGAGATTTTTGTTCTATTTCAGGTTGAGCCATGACGTTCACTCTCAAAGAGACGCCATTTTGCGTCTTGGAATATATACTCGCACACTGTACAGTGTGCCTTCAGTGCAAAATTTGAAATCACTTCACCAACTGGCAAAAAAGTTTAAAGAGGAAGGATATTTATGCAGGGTGAAACGATCTGGTAGAGCATCATCAACATCAGGTCAAGCCTCATTCATTTTTCAATAGGATGGGGTCCCACTCCATTAAAAGATCTCGTAAACAATCATCAACATCAGAAGATCAGGTCAAGCCTCATTCATTTTTCAACAGGATGGGGTCCCACTCCATTAAAAGATCTCGTAAACAATCATCAACATCAGAAGATCAGGTCAAGCCTCATTCATTTTTCAACAGGATGGGGTCCCACTCCATTAAAAGATCTCGTAAACAATCATCAACATCAGAAGATCAGGTCAAGCCTCATTCATTTTTCAACAGGATGGGGTCCCACTCCATTAAAAGATCTCGTAAACAATCATCAACATCAGAAGATCAGGTCAAGCCTCATTCATTTTTCAACAGGATGGGGTCCCACTCCATTAAAAGATCTCGTAAACAATCATCAACATCAGAAGATCAGGTCAAGCCTCATTCATTTTTCAACAGGATGGGGTCCCACTCCATTAAAAGATCTCGTAAACAATCATCAACATCAGAAGATCAGGTCAAGCCTCATTCATTTTTCAACAGGATGGGGTCCCACTCCATTAAAAGATCTCGTAAACAATCATCAACATCAGAAGATCAGGTCAAGCCTCATTCATTTTTCAACAGGATGGGGTCCCACTCCATTAAAAGATCTCGTAAACAATCATCAACATCAGAAGATCAGGTCAAGCCTCATTCATTTTTCAACAGGATGGGGTCCCACTCCATTAAAAGATCTCGTAAACAATCATCAACATCAGAAGATCAGGTCAAGCCTCATTCATTTTTCAACAGGATGGGGTCCCACTCCATTAAAAGATCTCGTAAACAATCATCAACATCAGAAGATCAGGTCAAGCAAGTTCTGTAAAAAAAACTCATGCGAACCACCAAGGAGTCCATGAGGAGAACAAGTTTGAAAACCCAGATTCATCGAATGACGGTTTGGCGTATCCTGAGGAAACGATTGGAAATTAAACCATACTGTCTGCAACTCTTTCAGGCTTTAAAAGCAAATGAAATCGAAAACGCCCAGAATTCTGCGTTAACATGTTGCAGATACTTGAAGAAGACGAGTCCAACAAATGTCCCTGTATGAATTTTTATTGGAATATGTGAAGGGACTGATCTATGTCCCCCCCCCCCCTCTCCTGCTAGCATTGATGAACTCAAGCAGAGAATCACTTCTCCACCAAATAATTTTACTGGAGACATATTGAACACTTATGAAATCAGTTCCAGAATAAACTTATGATGTTGGAATTTTGTACAAGTCGTCCGGAAGAAATGCTGTATGCTGATGATTTTGTACATGTGAAACAATGAAAGACCTACTTGTAAAGTTAAAGACATGAAGTGTTAAGTTATCTCCCTTTGTATTAGAATAAAAAGAGTTCTGTTTCTTTGTAATAAGTTTTTAGAGTGATCTCCCTTGTTTCTTGTTGTTGGTGGTTATTGACTGGGAAAACAAAGATGGCGGTTTGGACAAATGGACGTATGTCTATGATTGGATTTATGTGATAAGTAAACTAACATTGATAGCAGAGCCTAGAATGCTATGGAAAGTAAAGGTTTGAGAGTGAATGTTACCAAGACCAAAGTGATTATCAGTGATTGTACTGTAGGAAAGTTCACAAACAGAAGAAATTTTCCCCGCTCAGTTTGGGGAAAGGGGGTCAGGGTCACTCAATTTTTTGTGGTACTTGTAAACACTGAAATGCAGTAGAATTAAAGGTAGGTTGATAGATGATAACTAGTTTATGTGCAAGAAGTGTCAGACAATGAAGATGGATGAGAACTCAGATGTAGAGATAGTATATCTGGATGGCGAAGCTATTGAGGTTGTTCAGAGGATTTGATACCTTGATGATACCATTGGAGCACAACGAGGAGCAGGTTGATTGATGATGATGATGATGATGATGATGATGATGATGATGATGATGATGATGCTTAATTTCATTGAGCTAGACTTAATTGTTTTCAAGATAATTCCTTATAAAATGACGTCACATTTTTGGGGAACACCCTGTATATAGACAAGGTGAAAAGAAAATTTTTTTGTCATTATTTTTATCACTTACGTTTGATAACGGACAAAGCACACCATTGTGCCTTTTTCCAGCGAGAAGCAAGGAGCCATTTCTTCACCTTTTTCACGAGCTGGGCTAAGTTTTCTGGATCGCTTTTGAGGATTTGATCAAATTCTGCAAATTTCCCTGGCCGGAAGAAGACTTTGGTCATACCAAACTTGAAGTCAGTGTCATTGAGACCAAGAGCTTTGAATAGTGACTAAAAAATAAAAAATAAAAATAGTAAGATCATCGAACAATTTCATAATAGCAATTCATATACAAATTCACCAAATACACCTATAACCATTTATTTATAAATAGTATGGCTACCCGGCGTTGCTCAGAGGCATGGACAACAAAATAGAAA
This sequence comes from Sepiola atlantica, assembly GCA_963556195.1. NCBI lineage: Eukaryota > Metazoa > Mollusca > Cephalopoda > Sepiida > Sepiolidae > Sepiola > Sepiola atlantica. The sequence goes on along the minus strand of OY744536.1, from coordinate 76,092,664 downwards.
GTTAAAAAGTGTAAAAATAAGCTATTTAATAAGGTATTTAATAAGTTAGATCATTTTAAAGTTATTTATTTAATTTTCACGGGAAAGGTAAACACAAATAAAAAAGGGACGTATAGGTAAAAAAAAAGTGTAAGATTTAAAAAATTTAAAAATGGGTAAATTTGCAAATTAACACCCTCAATTAATACCCGCCTCCCTACTTTTTTTAGGCGATTACGTGTTAACACCGTGGAAAACAAAGAAAGAAAAGCAAATAGTTTAGAATTTAGAGTGGGGGATCAGTTGTATATATATGTAATGTAAAATGTTCCCCAATTTCCGGGACATTCTATTCTTTTAGGGAACTTAACAATTTTTTTTTACGACTAAATCTAAGTCCGAGTCGTAAGGTCATAAAACCATACGTAATCTCTTAAAAAAAGTAGCATTTCTGCCCCCTCAAAAAAAATGCACCGGATTTAACTCCCATAACAAAAAACAATTTAGTTAACTGGCCCGAAAAATGGAGATCATTTTACATTGAATTTTAATACAAAAATTTTCCCCACTTCAAATTCTAAAATAATTGTTTTTTTTTTCTTTTATTCTTTCTCTCAAGCTTTTCAGGGTGTTTACATGTAATCGCCTAAAGAGATAGAATAATTTTTTCTTTTTTTTTGGGGGGGGGGGGTAGTTTAGCGGAGGATGTTAATCTACAATCATACCAAAATACGAATCTCTATTTTTTGTTCGTAATCTGGACAGATCACTGCTACCAATTTTTAAAATTTATTTGTCAATGAAAATAGTGAAAAGGTCTTTGTAAACATTAAAAAATAAGTTCGTTACAATTCATAAATTAGGCATTAACTTAATTAATAAAAAATGTATTTATTTCATTTTTCACGGAAAATGTAAAAACTGCCTGCAAAAAGAGGGCGAGAAAAAGGGGCAGAGAGAGAGAGAAAGAGAGAGAGTGAGAGAGTGAGAGAGAGACAGCCACACTCTCCCTCCCCCTTTCTCTTTTCGCTTTTGCCTCAACCTTCTGTAAGGTCGTCAGCGAGCGCATGTAGTTTTAAACTTAAGATGTTTAGTTATTTTTCCGATTTATTTATTAAATAACTATAATTACTGTTAATATAGACAAAACTATTGTTTATAGATAGCCAACATAAGCTAATGCAATTCCAAATTAATAATACCAAACATTAATTAATTATGAACGGTTTAAAAAATAATTATGCTAATTAGGCAGTCAAAAAGTTCTCTCTTAATCGTTTATCTGCACCATATATACAGAATATCAAGATTTTACATTGTATTATTGATTTAAATAACCGTAACCTTTTTTGATTATACGCATCTCTAAAAGAAACCTTGTCTGTCGGTTTGTCAGACTTTTTTTTTACTTTAATTAACACCAAACAAGGCATATTGCCAGTCAGATGTAAGGGGTTATTGCAAATTAGGGGCCAGAATTATAAGGGTCATTCTAAGTGAGGAGTTGTGCAGCAAGATGTTTGTTTACATTCCATTTAAATTTCTGCAGGTCGGTACAGTCAGGGAAACAGAGAGCAGGGAGGGAGTTCCAAATACTGTCAGCTCGAGGAGAGAAGCTATTAGAGTAAAAAACTCTCTGGCATCTCGGGACTTCCACAGTTAATGGATGGAATTTAATTGATTGTCAAGTTGGTCGAGTTGGTCACGTGTATTTGAGTCAACGAGGCACCAGAGCTGCAAGTTCATCGGAGCACATTCTATTGAAGTACTTGTAAAACAAGCATAGAGATGCAACATTGTGGCGATGGGACACGGGCTGGAGTTTGGAGGATAGTGAGAGATCTATTAGATTAGAGAGTCTTTATTGGATCTTGTCTAAGAGGGAGAGACTAGTGATTGGTGCACCAGCCCAGATGTGATAACAATAGTCCATGCATGGGTGGATGATGACTTTGTAGAGATATAGGATACTGTCAGGTGTGAGAAGTTTTCTAGCATGGTACAAGGAGCCTATTTTTCTTGCAGCAGCCTTGGCAATGTCTTCTATGTATTTGTTCCAATTCATGTTACCTGTGAATGTTAGGCCGAGGAGTTTGAACGTTGGACTCTCAGGTAGGTTGTTTCTAGCCATGGCAATCGGTGGTTTAAAAGGTTTCTTGTAGTTTTTAAAGGAAAGGAGCTCTGTCGTAGTAGAATTATATGTGACTATCCATTCATGTCCCCATTCCACTACAGACTGGAGGTCATTTTCTAAGGATTCAACCACATCCTCGGATATGTGCACATAGAGTAGATCGTAGTGTCATCAGCAAATATACTCATCTCAGACACAATTTCATCAGAGAGGTCGTTTATGAAAATCAGGAACAATAAGGATCGATTCCTGTTGTACACCCGCATTTATGTCATGTTAATATTGAGCAAAGGCAATCTGTAGTAATATTAATACATATCAAGAGGATGTAACATTACCTCCCTTTCTCATACACAATTGCCCACACACCATCAGGGAGGCGTTTTCAGTCCCGAGTTGTCTGCCCTTTGGAAACGCCAGGTATCGCTCCCATCAATGACTATAAAAAGAGCTGCGATTCACTCTCTTCTGGTTGGTTTCAGCAGGCACACCTAGTGGACCGTCTTGGTTTAGCGGTTGCTTTGACGAACACATCACATACCATGTGCACTCACACACACAAGCACACTATGCTGGTAGGTAAGACTTTTCTTTACTCACACACATACACACGCATACGTACACATCTTTCTACTCAGACCTTGTGAACTCAATTTTCATAACAAACATCATTTACAAACTTGCTTATATGCATTCTAAATGGACGCAATTTAATAGTGAACCAATGTCTTTTTTGTATACTTCCTTGTTTTTGAGTTGCTACTTTGTTTTCATTTGCATGCTTGTATATTGAATACATACACATATATATATATATATAGGATACCCGGTGCTGCCCAAGTGTCGGCCTAAGCTCTTAAAAGGAGATGGACAGCCTAAGAGAAACCCTTCACTGAAGCAACTATCCAGAGAACATGACATCATCTCTGAGAAATCTGGATCAAACATCAAAGGACATTACTCGAAAACTCACCATATGAAGGGCTGGTATAAAAAAATTCAGTGGATATGTAATCCATATGACATCAGGACAGTATTTAGGAGCAACTTAGTATTCTGAAAACTTCTCATCTGAGACAAATCTCCTAGAGAAAACATCATGATCAAGCCATTCCACTAATTTCAAATATGAGACATGCCGCCCACTAAAATTAAGGCTGGAAGAACACCGGAAAACCGTAATATGTGAAGATATCAAAAAGTTGAAAAGAGAAAATCATCTGCCCATTCTAGACAAAGAAGAACGGTGAAGACTAAGACGTCTCAAAAAAGCAGCGCATATGTCGGGCGACAATGGCCTCTTACGCAGACTTAGTGTAGAATTACATACAATATGGAAACCAATAATTATAAATAGTAGACTACAATACCAGTTAAAATAAATACATACAGTTCCCAAAATCGATACTAGAATTATTCATGTGGACCCGTGCCATAACAGATAATCAGTTCTAAGTAACAGTCTTTTGGAGGGTGAAGGTTCAATCCTTAACTAATCAATAACTAAAAGAATAATATTATAATTAGCATTTCTACCCGGTCATGGCTGATGGAACGAGAACAATCTACCTCCATGGATTAAATAAAGGGTTCAGTTCGAAATTCTAAGTTCGGCATAAAGATTCCCAACTCCGAAAACATGCACCTGGAGATAGTAGTCTGAAAAATCGAAATAATGCGAATTATCAATCCTCTTCTCAAGACTTCCGAAGCACAATTGGTTTTTATTATATTATATTTTTTTTTACATTTTATAAATTAAACGATATTTATTTTAAAATGCAGAAAAATGCAGAGATAAGGGAGATAACTTTGTAAACTATTTATAAAGGGAAGTAACTCTGAATACACACGTAGAAGATAATCTTGCAACTTGTTGAAACAATTGTGTCAAATAAATTCTTTAAAATAACAAATAAGTTCATCTTTAATTAGGGTTAATTTAAATAATTACTTAATATTTTAATAACTGTTGTCAAAGATTATCAGGAGCGCGGGAGGGAGCTTTACAAGATGCCATTCCCATGTTAATAGGAACGTAGTCTTGTTAGGGTCGGCAAATCCACCAGAATGCCTTTTAGTTTCTTATCTATAGATCTATCATCTTAATTTAATATCGTAAAAATCCACCAGAATGTATGGTTTTTTTTTTTATATATCTACTTTAAAATTTAATTTCGTAAAAATTCCACCAAAATGCCTTTCGGTTTCTTATCTGTCGTCTTCTAAATTTAATTCCGTAAGGATCAAGTGGAATGCATTTCGGTATTTTATTTTATTTAAAATTTCCACTAAAATGCGTTTCTGTTTCTTATCTATCAATCGTTTAAATTTCATGACATAAAGT
>OY744536.1:76053204-76073204 GCA_963556195.1 Sepiola atlantica | reverse complement strand
AATAACATTTAAAATATACTTCTGTGAACTCAGAATTACCAGGAGTTATCTCCCTTTGACCATATCCAAGTTATCTCCCTTGATTTATATTAAACAATGAGAAAATGCACTGTATTTCTGGGAATCAAAAATATCTAATTTTACCCACATAGTGAATATAGAAATCTCAAAATTTTTTAAACATGCTTGATAGAGTCTTACAAAAAGATATAAGGGAGGGAGACTACCCTGATAATTATGCAATTAAAGTCTCAATTATGATGATGAATACAATTCAAAACATCCTCTTAAGATATTTCTAGCATTCTCTGCCTAAGAAGCGTGAGTTTGTGTTGCAGTGAGTGTTGAGCCCTCACCAGGGCCTCACTTGCTCGACTCTAGAGAAATGATAGGATAATGTTTAGGTGGATATTCAATGTAAAGTCGGACCATTAGGTCAGACACTCTACTTGAGAAATTGGTCATTCCAAAACTTCATGTCCTAATAAGGGCAAACCGTTTTTGCTGGTTCGGACATGTTGAAAGAAGCAAGGGGTATGTCAACACATGCAGAGACTGGACAGCAAAAAGAGCCGAGTGCTTTAAGAAGAACTGGGAACTATCAGGCAAGACTGTAAACAGTGGCAAATGGACACAGTCGATCCACACAATCGTGATTACTGGAGGCTTAGCATAAAGACAGCCAGATAACGTTGAACATCTTGTCGAGGGAACATAGAGTCTGGATTATGAGTAAGTGAGTAATTCTGCCAAATATAACATTAGAAATTTTAGCATCAGGATAATAGCATAATATAATTGGGGCAGAGAAGGTATTTGGCAGAGGGGGTATTTGGCAGAGAAGGTATTTGGCAGAGGAGGTATTTGGCAGAGAAGGTATTTGGTAGAGGAGGTATTTGGTAGAGGAGGTATTTGGCAGAGGAGGTATTTGGCAGAGGAGGTATTTGGCAGAGGAGGTATTTGACAGAGGAGGTATTTGACAGAGGAGGTATTTGACAGAGGAGGTATTTGGCAGAGGAGGTATTTGGCAGAGGAAGTATTTGACAGAGAAGGTATTTGACAGAGGAGGTATTTGGTAACAAATTCATGTTTTTTGGCTGAAACGTGAAACATGCTGAATGGAGATTAAAACAAAAAAGGAATAAGTAAGTACTGACCTGAACATTGCAGCTGACTGAGGATTTGAGAGCCTTCAAAGAGACTGTCGACCATTTTCAAGTTAGGTTTGATACAACGAATGAAGTTGGTACCCTGGAATGAAAGAAGAAAAAGTGTTTAGGGAAACTTTTAGATTAATGTTTTTTAATGATTGTATAACTTTTCTGGAATTTTAGGGGTTTTTTGGGTGGTGGGTTAGGGTTAGGGTTAGGGTTAGAGTTAGGTTAGGGTTAGGTTTAGGGTTGTACTAAATATGGTTGTCTTGTCATGAGTCATCCATCAATCGATGGTGAAACATTCACAAAATCCTTGATGCTTGCTCACTCAGTGCGGCCAGAAGCTCCAATCCCAAGAGACCAGTGTCCTTCTCCAAAAGAGTCTTGATCGTAATATAAGGCTTCCCAGCCCGTCACTTGACCTCTGGGGACCACAGAAGCACTTTTTCAGCAGGTTCACTATGTCAAGATTAGTGTTGGGATGATTAATCAGAATCGGAATCAAGAATCGGAACTTTTGAGGTATCGGATTGGTATCGGAATCAGAAAAATTTGTGCGATTTTTTAATTGTTTGTTTTTGTTTCAAATTTAATTTTCAATTGCTAGTATTAATGATGAAATGATAAATATTTATTGATTTATTGTTTTTAAAACTATTAGTAAAACTAAAAGCTATAGCTCAGCCCCCACAAGTGTATTTTTACATTTGCAAAAAGTATATGCACATATTACATGTTTTTTTTTATGGCAATCCGAAAATTATAAACCAAACAAAAGAACTCTATAGCTAAATATTTAGAGATTTTGAATGAATCAGAAGCAGTAATTGTATCGGAATCGGGAATTTATTACAGAATCAGTAATTATATCGGAATCGGGAATTTATAACAGAATCGGTAATTATATGGGAATTGGGAATTTAGAACAAAATCGGTAATTGTATCAGAATCGGGGAAAATATTGAAATCGTCCCATCATTAGCCAAAATACATGCCCAACCAGCACCAAAAGTCGGCATTGAACAACTGCAGATATGTGAGGTGGGTAACCATACAGCATTTTGTTTATTACACAATGTTTCCACGATATGTTGTAGATGATGCATATAATTCATTAAGTTTCTTGGATCAAGCAACATTTCAAATGGCTTCATGCCTTGTCTGGAGCGATTTCTATAAAAAAAAAAGAAAAGTCTGATCCATAGAGTACGATGGATTCGATTGATGCCTTGAATACTTTGAGTTTTGTTGTCATTCTTGATAGCAGCTTTCCCGATTTTGTCGAAAGAGTTGATTGCATTCCTCATCAAATATGGTTGGATTGCAGAAAAGAGTGTGAATTTTATTAACGATTCTACGGATGGCATTTTGGGGGTTCACCATGTGTTAGGGGTCGCTCATCTAATAAAACAATTTGATTTAGACTTACCGTGCTGCGTAACTTATCCATAAGGACCTGTAGCTGAGATCGGAACTTGCTTCCAATACTGATGAAGTTGAGTTTTCCACCAGACATGGGCACACTTTCAGCAAACATGGACTTCAGCAACGGATCAGTGCTTTCCTGGATAAGGAACGCCAGAGAGGTGTGCAGAGCATCATTGTTCTTGGCGATAAACAAACTCTGAAAATAAAAGAGAAAAATAAAAGACAATATAAAAATCTGTTTATTTTTTTGTTGATTAGTTTTGTCTGTTTTTCAGCATATCAACCCCTTTGGGGATTATTAAATTCATGCAGACTCCCTTAACAGCCGTAGTCTGTTAAGGCCTTACCAATTGACTTGATTTTACGAGCGCCTCTCCATCGCTATTATTCATGGAAATGCCTTTAGCCTGCTCTCGGCCTGCCAAGCCAGCAGGACATACGATGAAACTTCTTGATATTTGCATATTGGTTTCGAAAAAAGCCATTTTATTAATTAACTATTATTTGTTTTTATTTATTGAATAAATATCATTTAATTATTTGTTTTACAAACATGTAAAATTTATTCAATAAAAAATTCAGCATTTAATAAGAAAAATATTAATATTAGATTTAAATTTAAAAGTTTGTGAAAATTCGTTTCGACTACCAAATCTAAAAAGCCTATATTTGAAACATCAGAAAGTTTCATCAGATGTCCTGCTGATTTGGCAGGCCAGGAGCAGGCTCAAAGCGTTCCCTCAAATAATGGTGATGGAGTGTCAAACTATTAAAAAACAGAGACATAGTTGTCAAAGTTTATATTATCAACAATAAGAGACCCACACAAACAAACTTTTGTAAAAACAGGATTCTGTAAAAGCATATTGTAAAACCACATTACAAACAGAGACATAGTTGTCAAAGCTCATTGTGATGAAAAGAGAACTCCACTATCTCCTTCTATGCTTCAGAAGTGAATTACTTCCCTTGATCACTCTTTCTTTTTTAGTCAGCCATTGTTTCTCGTAGAGACTAGATCCCTGCGTAGATCTTTGTCGAATAAAGCTTCTTCAAGCAAACTCAGTCTTCTTAAACTCATTCTATTCTATCCTTTTGACTAACTCATTACACTCATATTACAAACAGTTGCAGACAATTCTAAACAAGATATATCGATTACATGAATGAAGGGCACATCACACAAACATAACATAATTAATTGAAAATCATAAATTGATCATTATCAGCGTAAAAAATAGTGGGAGTGAGGCATAAATTATTATAGCAATTTACCGAAGGCCTTATATTAATTTTTTAACAATTAGAAACAATCTTGCTCAATTGATTTACTATATTCTACAACCACAACATCAATTGCAGGTTTTTATATTTAAAGTTATCCATTAATTTGTTATCCTAATACTTAAATCAATTATTCAAAGTTATATTAGTTGTATACTTAGCAGGGAAAGTTTTAACTATTAGATCGTAGGTTTATTAAGGTTACCTTATCGAGTGTTATGGTAAATTCACTTAATTGCTACTATATTTATCTAGGGTGAACTGTTTGAAGTGTCTACAGCTAATATATATTTAATTTCTTTAATGCAGAAGTTTATCTCTATCAGGGAACATAATAATTGCTAATTTTTCATTCAGACAAAGAAAACAGGTGGGGTTGTGTAGTGTAAGAGTTGAAGCTTTCTTTAAGATGCTCCGTTTCAGTACAGGTACCTTATCGTTCTCCTTCAGAAACCATACGTATTTGGATAATGAGGTGTTTTTTTTATCAAGGTTACTAAAAGACAATTTATGGTTTCTGTACTTAGCCTTAAAGTCAGTGCTTGTTCCTCCTATATAGAATTTTTTCAGACTTGGATTAAACTCTAGAAAACGCAGTTCCTAAATACACTATGCTCTTTGTTAAACATTTTTCTTACTTACTTTTATCTCTATAATTACACTCATTATTGCCGTTATTAATAGTATGTGTAATGTTGATTTTATTATTATTATTATTATTATTATTATTATGGTTTAAGATGTGTTTATTATGGCTCTTAATCATTTTTTCTAAGTTATTTGTACAGCTATAGCTAACTTTAACAGTATTTTATTAAATATTTTGTGTAGAGGGTTATTTGCAGGGAAATGTTGATTTAAAAGCTTAAGAAACATATGCTCGATTAACCAGGAAATTATTTTCCGGTTTTTATTTTTCTTCTAATGCTCCTATTATTTCTGCTATTATACTCAATGTTAGTGCTAAGATAACCACTGTTCTGTAAAGTAATGTTGTATGTAAAACTATTGTTATTAAAAATTTCTTCAATGGAATGGCTAATCGATGTTTAATGATAGAAGGGTGTTATTTGACTTTGGATTAACATATATCGGGTTATAATTTTCTTTCATATCTGGTTTATATGTGCCCTGGGCGAGGTTAAATATAACATCTATGAAATTAGTAATCTTAATTACTGCTGTTATCTCAACTTTAAGTCCTAAATTTTTCATAGTTTTGTATATATCATTTTTTATTCTTGTAACTTTAGAGTTAGTAGCATTTTTTACTATAGCTAAGCCATCATTTTTTACTATAGCTAAGCCATCATTTTTTACTATAGCTAAGCCATCATTTTTTACTATAGCTAAGCCATCATTTTTTACTATAGCTAAGCCATCATTTTTTACTATAGCTAAGCCATCATTTTTTACTATAGCTAAGCCATCATTTTTTACTATAGCTAAGCCATCATTTTTTACTATAGCTAAGCCATCATTTTTTACTATAGCTAAGCCATCATTTTTTACTATAGCTAAGCCATCATTTTTTACTATAGCTAAGCCATCATTTTTTACTATAGCTAAGCCATCATTTTTTACTATAGCTAAGCCATCATTTTTTACTATAGCTAAGCCATCAGTTTTTACTATAGCTAAGCCATCATTTTTATATACTCTTATATGCTTAATGTTAATCACATTGGATTCAGTTAGTTTATATAAAATAAAAAGTCTTACTAAATCAGACAGCTCAGCATAACCAGTGAGTCCATTGCCACGTCGAATGAATTAAATAAATTAAAATAACATTAGGCAAAAAAAACTAATGCAAGGAAATAAAACAAAACCGATTGCTTTCTTCTCAAGGGAAGTAGGTATTTATCTACCTCCCACCGAGTAAAATGTGACACAAGGTCGGAAAGTGGGATTAGATAAGTCAGCACCCTAGAGGAAGAGCACTTATGACCTTTAAAAATTGCCGGTAGGGGCGCCTCAGGCGATTAGCAATAAACTAACACCTTCTCAAAGGGTGAGAAGGCAAAGCCTGGGAGGGAGGACCTCCTAGAACTGCACAGGACAAACCCATAGACCGATATAAATTAAGCCCCGAAGGCCAAGACGATACCAGTCTATGGGGTGTAGTATCCATCGGAACAGATACTATACTTTGATCTTGGCCAAAGGCCAAGAAACTCGAACTGACTCTCATCTACTTAGTTCCAACGAGTTATTTCCCCTACACCACATCTTGCATGAATTATATAGAGTGCACATCTTGAATCACTTTGTGTCAAGTATCATCCCATAAATTGAGGCTAGTCAATTGCGTAACACCATAAAGTAAAACATTGTAAAACGTGTTGACAAAAAAACATTTTTATAATTTCAGGTTATAAATAAACAACAAAAAAAAAATTTTTTTAAACTTAACGAACCGTATTGTAGCATACAGCTCCAGCAAAATGCTTGATCAAAAATCCCTCATCATCTCGAACGTCACGATGCTTCTTCAGTTTGGATTTACGAGGAACCTGCAAAGATGTAAATCAATCGATACAATTAAAACTTTTGTTGCTGAAATAAATCATCCAGAATTACAAACTGATCAAACTGATTTGGTAGCCAATTTATTATATCTATTACCAGCAGAGTTACTATCCAGCGTTGGCCGAAGCAAAAGATCTCTTTACTTCTCTCTATTCGTCTCTATATTTTTTCTCGTTTTTAACTCCTCTTCCTCGTCTGCCCAGCCTATTCTTCTTACTGGACATACACACACAAACACACAAACTACTCTCCTTTATTTCGATTCCTCGAGGCATAAGGGAAGTAACTTCCTGATTTAAAAATCAGAGTTACTTTCCTTTAGTACATAAAAATGGCTGGAGAAACGACACCCCCTGACAAAATCTGCACCAGTTTAGGGTCAAAGAATAAATATTTTTTTCTAAATTTTTGATGATATTCATTGTAGGCAATGCTGATCAAGAATATACCTACTTTGTGGCCGTTTGTTTTGTAGTGTTGGACTTTTAGCTGAACATACACACACATACACAACTGCCCTTTACATAATAGAATATATATATATACATATATATATATATTTTAGAGGTGAAAGATGAGAATAAAACATTGTAAAGATACAATCTAAACTTAAATATATATATATATATATATATATATATATATATATATATATATATATATATATATATACTACTTTCTTCTCCGCCCAGCACATTCCTCTCTAGCTGGACACACACACACATATAATAGAATAAACAAAGCAGTGTGGTGTGATGAAACAATAAAAATCTTATGTACAACGATATTAATATAATGAATAAAGCAGTGGTAGTATAACTTCATAACTGGAGCAGGTCAGCAGATTTGCCAGTTGAAAAAGTATGTAAGTCTTCAAAACTTTATTTATTCGTAAACCTCTGTAAAATATTTTTTATTGTAGCTTTTATGCTTTTTGCATTGTTTAATTTTCCCAGACTTTTTAAGTGCAAAAATTAAATACTTAATTTTTATATTTTTTCGGTGCTTCATGAACATGATTTGTAGTAGTGAAAGTTGAAAACGAGTACAAAAAAAAGATCAAAAGTCCGACTCTCGAATTGTATTAACAATTCTACAAAACACAGAATCTCGTCAACGGAATAACCTGACACAAACGATGCCAATTTAATCTTTTCTCTTTTTCTCTCGCTGAACACCCGTCCTAACTGGTCATGTCAATTTTATAGTTTGCCCAGGGAGAAAAGTTCCTTCTCTTTTTGTCTCAACGATAATTCGCTCATGCAAAACAATGCTCATTTGCATAAGTGAACTCTTGTCATCGCACAAAAATAACAAGATTCTATCTTGTAAGCAGAATGCTCTGGGTTCAATCCCCAATGGACGACACACGGCGCGACCCTCACTTTTTTTACACCTGGACCCGCATGATGGCTTACTATCAAATATCGTTTTGTGCTAACATAATTTTAATACAGACATAAATAACATGGCGACTCCTGTAATACTATTATGTAGTAAGTAACATTTTAAATTAAAATATAAAACCCTATCTATCTATTTCAGTCTGTTCCCCCCCCCCCTCTCTCTCTCTCTCTCTCTCTCTCTCAAATCAACAAGAGAATTATATAGAAGCCCAGAGCAGAAATAATTCTTTTTTTTTATGCGTTACTCCCAGACAACGGCGGGGTCCACAATGATGAATTTTTGTCTCGACTTGACACAATCACAGGCTTCTAATGCAAGTTTTGTAACGGTGTATTTGTTGGCCCTTAGTACATATCCAAACCATTCAATCCACCACCCATCGCATTTTGCCCCAAATCGGTGCGATGCCGTAGCGCCTTTGGATATCCTCATTGCAGATGTGATTGAGCAGTGTAATTCGTCAGCGTAAAAATAATTGTTGGTGTTTTCTTTTAAATTGTTTTAACAATTATAACTATCATAAAACAAAGAAAGAGATGAAGAAGGAGAACAATTAATGTGTTTTTTTTTTAATTGCTGATTATGTGAGAAGAAAGATGACTACTATTACACTAGCTGACAACACCAGGAGATAAAGAAAGAGAACCACTCTACTGCCACAACTACAGAAAAAAGGAGAGAGACCTCACAACTGACTGAGCTTACTACTACTGTGTGTCAACAAAATCCAGCTGTTAACTGTTACACAGGCCGGCATATTTGTTGTGCCCAAGAAAATTGTGACATAGCGCATTATGTTACACACCAGCTTACGAGTGGCATAATGTTACAGTATTGTTTCTTCGATAATCTCTTTTTATATAAAGTTAGGTATGTGTATATGTTTATATATCTATATGTATAGGATTAACTCCTAAAATAATTAACTCATCATTATGAATTTTGAAACACAGCTGCTATGCGTAAGGGGGGTGGTAAAGTGGGATATATTTAGTTTAAATTTGTTTTATGCAAAAGAGGGGGGAAATGGGTGTAACTTTTGTAAAAATTCTGATATTTCCGATTAAAAAAAAATTTAAACAATAACTATTAGACATCAATTAATAAATATTCCCCAAATTTCGGTTTATCTGGAGTGTTTTAAAGGGGTTTTAAAGGGCATTATAATATGGACAGAGCCTTCCATTTGAAAATTCAAATATTTCAGATTTGCATTAAATTTGATCCATAGTCATTAGACACCAATGAAACAAGATTCTCTGAATTTCAATTTCTTCTTAAGACCTCTTAAGCTTAAGTTTTAAATTTTAAACATTTTCTAGAATCAAAATCATGTAATGGATTTTGATAAAAATTGGAATAAGGATTATAGCTGTAAGCTTTAGTAGAATTATATCTTGATTTTAATCTTCATAAGGGGACATAAAAGTGGTGCAAATCTCTTCTGCTTTGGAAATTAGAAATAATGAAATAATGAAATAAGACGTTTAACTTACACTGAGTCGGAAGTGGTTCTTATTGCGTGAATGGACTTCGCTGGTGAAGTGGTCGTACTTAGGAGCTGGTAGTTTACTCTCCTCATCAAGCAAATCAAAAATACCTTGACCTTTGCCCTCAATCAATTCTGAAAAAAAAATAATAATTTAAAAACAAAATTCAAATAAAAAGCATGCTTCAAAATTTCTGTTCAATCAAAATATTGTCCAGAAAAAGAAATCCAAGGTATATACGGGCGCAATATAGAAAACTTCCAGACGTTCATTGGGAATTTTAAGATCATTTGATTTCTTTGTGTGGTAATCTTGGTTGGCCCGCAAGATCTCCCGATTTGAACCCGTGTGATTTCTTCTTGTGGGGATATTTAAAATCAAAAGTATTCAGTCATCACCCTTGATCTATTGATGAATCAAACTATGCAGTTTATGTAGAAATAGCAACTATTCCACAAGAAAAAATTCATAGACTTATCAATAACTTTCATGAACGTCTCTGTTTATTTTTGACAATGATGGGAAGAATTTAACTGATTTAATTTTGAAAACTTAATGAAATAAAATGGCGTTATATGTACATTCAAAAATATAAAATGGTGTTATATGTACATTCAAAAAAATAAAATGATCTTATATGTACATTCAAAAAAATAAAATGGCATTATATGTACATTCAAAAAAATAAAATGGCATTATATGTACATTCAAAAAAATAAAATGGTGTTATATGTACATTCAAAAAAATAAAATAGCGTTATATGTACATTCAAAAAAATAAAATGGTGTTATATGTACATTCAGAAAAATAAAATGGTGTTATATGTACATTCAGAAAATAGAACTTTTCTTTTCATTATTTCTTGTTTTGTGCTTTTATTATTTCTTATTTTGTGCTTTTATTATTTCTTGTTTTGTGCTTTTATTATTTCTTATTTTGTGCTTTTATTAAGCCTCCAAATGAGTCAGATCATTTTTGTCCACCATGTATATATATATATATATATATATATATATATATATATATATATATACATACACACAGAGAATTTTTTTAGGCAAATTTGATGATTATTTGATATTCTTTCATTTCAAAACTATTTTAAGTATTTAATAGTGGTAAAGTGCAATGGATAGCATTAATTCTTTTAATTCACATATACATATTGATTAAAGGGAATATCTCATTTATTGCAGATGATAGACTTACCAATGCAATCTTTGTTGTCTGTGTAGTCAATTTTCTTAACATTCAAACCTTCTTTCTCATACAACGTTTGTTCCTACAAAAAACAATAGAACACAAGTAATTAAACAATTGAAACCATATAAGAAAGAAACAATTATAAAAATCAGTTTATAAAGA
The DNA here is from genome assembly GCA_963556195.1 of Sepiola atlantica. Lineage (NCBI taxonomy): Eukaryota > Metazoa > Mollusca > Cephalopoda > Sepiida > Sepiolidae > Sepiola > Sepiola atlantica. Next base: position 76,062,543 of record OY744536.1, on the reverse strand, counting down.
CAAAAAATAGTAAAACTGTATCCCTGCACCTTATGTTAATTCACAAAAGAAAATTGAGATTTTGCTTTTTAGGTGATTACATGTAAACAGCCTGAAAACAGGTGATAAAAAGAAATTTAAAAAATATATATTTTAGACTTTAGAGTGTGAGATCACTTTTGCATATCACCCACTTCCGGGCCAGATAGTTCTTTTAAGAACATGCTTAAAAACAGTTTAATTTTAGAAGAATTAGCAGAGAGTGCAGGGCTCCAATAATACTGAGAAAAATAGGGGTGCCAAATACATTGACCAGATTTAGCAACATACAAAACGTAAACATATTAACAAATGGTGGCGGTTCATACCTAGCTGAATGTTATGGATATACAATCAATCTCTCACATTACTGCTTAGTGACCCGGAGGTGAGTGATCATTTTACGTTAAATTGATATGCGACGACAGTGATCCCTCACTCTAATTACTAAACTGATGTTGAATTAAAAAAGCAGTTAGAAGCCAAACAATGTATTTTATTTTAATAAATATTTATTTATTTAAAAATCCCATATTTTCGATGAAAACACGTCATCTTCAGGGGATTAATAAGATTTTTTTCTATTTTTTTCCTTTCTTAGTGAAATGTTTATTAGTAGAAAGTAGTAGAAATGCGTTTGCTGTTAACGCAGCGGCAGTTCAAATGTAGGAAAATACGTACAGACACGCGTTTTGAGATAGGAAATTGTGGAGGGCTCCTACCTGAAAGCATTGTAATGTTTGAATTTAAAAAGCAGTTAGAAGCCAAACAATGCATTTTATTTTGATAAATATTTATTTATTTAAAAATTCCAAATTTTCGATGTAAAAACGTCATCCTTAGGGGATTAATAAGATATTTTTTCTCTTATTCTTCTTTCTTAGTGCCATGTTTATGTTTTTATGCCGAAAATCTGGGATTTTTAAACAAATAAATATTTATTAAAACAATCCATTGTTTGGTTTCTAATCGCTTTTCAAATTCAAATATTGCAATGCTTTCAAGTAGGAGCCTTCTACAATTTCTTAAAATAATGTTGTTTTTTGTTTAATTGATTTTTACTGCCAGATTCCCGAGTTCGACAGAAATATTCCCTGGTTCGAAGAGATACACCTGAAGAAGGCCAGAAGTTACAGCAGCCGAAACGTTGTGATGATAACACTCAAGATAAAAAATGTAGTCAGAATAACCAAAATTATGCAAAAAAAACCAATTCCAATCATAAAAAAGTTTTATTTGATTATTTGTAATAAAAAATACAAATTTACAATTATAAGAACTTGTTTGATTTTCTTGTGTTAATAATTCAAAAACAATGGTGAAAACAAATGATTAATTATCCCACCCCCCCAAAAAAAACATTCAATCTAAAATATAATTGGTGACAGTTTCTTGATAAACACCGCTTGTCAGTTTCCGATTTCGAAACCAGAAGCCATCATCAAGTAGACTGTTTCTCTTTTACCTCAAAATCCCTGCATCTGCTATAGTTGGTCAGAGATAAAATTGAAGGAGGAGAACCACTAACCTCTTTAAGGATTCGCTCATTGAAGAATTGTTGAAGTTTCTCATTGCAGTAATTGATACAAAACTGCTCAAAGCTGTTCACCTGGAAATATTCTGAAAAGACATCGTTAGAAATTAGATCAAGTAAAATGAATCAAAATTACAATTAAATCATTCATGACTATAATGCATCACTCAGCTTAGAATGATCATCTTGAAAATCTTCAGCAAGCATGTAGCTTCCCACCTCACTGTTATCTATTATCATACTAAAGTCGAGTTAATCAACGTTTGCACAAAATACATGCTAAAATATATACCTTAGTTCTGGGAATGAGTTACGTTTGAAAAAAAAAAATTTAATTGTTTTAATTAGCCATAATTTATAATTAACTGAAAAATTCACCCATCTCCCTTTTAGGTATCGGTGTATTTCTCTCGTCCCCTCTGACTATGTTAATTCAACCCTTCTTTAATATTTCTTAATGTTTCTATGAGCATTGAGAGAAAGAATGACTCTTTTTTTCAGCATCTCCATCTAATTTACATACACATGTTTCTACCCATTCGGAGTTTGAATTACCTACTAGACACCATCCTCGAGTGTCTTCGGTCTCTCTGTACAAGGGTTTGTCAGGAAAACCTGACATGAAGATACTTCACCCTACAAGTAAACCCTAATCAAATATTCAAAATAAAATAGTTTTCGAAACCTAAATAAGATCATCTCGGTTTAGCTACATGCCTATACGAGGAATAACAGCACTTAGCTGGATACTCCACCAGACCAGATGAATTCTAGTTCTGGAATCTGGTAAGACCAAGAGACCAAAAGAAATATATACTATAACATAATCAACTGGTCAATCGGACAGAGGAAATGTAATGTTCTTAACTTCTTTACAAACTTAACGTTTGAGAAATAAAGGAGAATTTTAATGGAACACTCGAATATCTATGTATCTCATATAGAGATCAAGTGTTAGCCCCAAGAAGGGGCCCCTTGATTTCTGAGAACTTTGACTGAAGTAAAATGAAACAAAAAAAATATGATCGTAACTAAAAAAAACATCAAGTGTTAGCCCAGGATGATCTTGATCTCTGAGAAAATCAGAAAGTTAGAAAAGATTAAGTTTCAATATTTGCTACAGAGACTAAGAACGGAGAATAACGTAAAATAAGTTAACACTAACCCTAACACTAGCACTAACACTAACCCAAAACGAGAATAATTTATCCCCATGGATTAAATAAAGGATTTACTCTGAAATTTTGTATAGCTTCCTGAGTTTGACATAATAAAGATTCCCAAGTTCGAAAAGATGAACCTGAAGAAGGTCGGAGATTACATCGGCTGAAACGTTGTGAAAATAACAACCAAGATGAGAATTGTTGTCCGAATAATCCAAATGATACGAATTATGCCTTTTGACTGATTTTAATTTTATGTTCAATTTTTGTACATCTATTAAAAAGTTAAATAGAATGTTGCTAGTGAGTTAGAAAAAAAAATTATTATTACTATCATCATTACTACGACGACGACGACTGTGTGGGGAAGGCAATCCACTGTGAACTATGCAAACGACTACACTTTGAACAGGCAGACAAATTGTACAGACACAAACTGGAGACAGTACTGGAAAACGAAAATCACAAAATCCTCTGGAACATTGAGATACAAACAGATAAACTCATCCAAGCAAGAATACCGTATATCATAATAGTCAACAAGAATGAAATAAAAATTTAAAAAAAAAAAAATAAATAAAAAAAAAAAATAAATAAAAAAAAAATAAATAAATAAATAAAATAAAATAAAATAAAAAAATAAAAATAATAATAATAATAATAAAAAAAAAAAAAAAGGTACTTCTACAGAATTTAAACTGAACTGCTTTTTTAACCCTAACCCATAACTAACTCTAAGCTGAGTTTTGAGTTTAGTTTGGCAAAAATCGGTTAGTTCTGTTCAAATTCTGTAAAAGCACCAATAATAATAATAATAATAATAATAATAATAATAATAATAATAAACAACAACACACTCTAGTCTCGGCTGGTAGCACACAAAATGGTCATGAAGGATTAAGGAAGATGAAAAGACTGAGGAAGGAGAAGACCAACCAGCCCTCCAATGGAAGGGTGCAGAAAGTACTGGAACCTTGGGGCCGCTTATTCTCAGTCAAATTCCAGAGAAAACTAACGGTCGTTGCTAGCTAAAAATCAATGTTAAACGGCTGTTGCGATAATGCAAAATGATTTGCCAATGGTTATTGAAAAAGGTGGAGAGTACTGGAATCTAGGGAGACTTCTTGTCACTCAGACTCCAGGAAACACCACTTGTTATTACCAGTGAGAAATCAATGATAATGACTCTGCGTGAAAACTCCTAGTGTGTAAACAATAATAATAATAATAATAATAATAATAATATAGAAAGAACATCACACGAGCCCAAGAGAACTGAAACTGCCAGAAATCCTATACCTCTTCCCCCCTCCCAAAATATATGCACATGCATGTGATGACACCAGCCTCAGCTGATACCACACACAATGATTGAGAAGTGTCAAGGAGAATGGAAAGACCGAGAGGGAAGAACACCAACCAAACCTCCACTGGAAGGGTACAGAGACTACTTTGCCATTCAAATTCCAGAAAAGACCAACGGTTGTTTCTAGCGAACAAAGAAATGGTTAGATAATGCAAAATGATTTGCAATGGTTATTGAAAGAGGCAGCGAGTGTTGGAAATATGGGGAGACTTGTTTTAACTCAGATTCCAGGGAACACCACTGGTTATTACTGGTGAGTAACCACTGATAATAACTTGTGTGAAAACTCCTAGTTGGTAAATAATAATAATAATAATAATAATAATAATAATAATAATAATAATAATAATAATAATAATAATAATAATAATAATTAGCGGGAGCCTGTGGAAATTCAACGGTGCTTATAGAAAGCACTGTTGAATTTCCACAGGCTCAATCTTTATAATTTACTGTTAAAGCCTAAGTCTTATCCTCAAATGGCTTATGGGCCTTGATAAGTGTTGACTTGTTAGTACATAAAAAAAGTTCATATTAATTTTGAAATAATAATGTCTGTCAGTGACAATAATTTTAAGAAGAAATGTCCGTGTTGCATTGTCCCTTGCTTTCTTCCACGATGTTGAGTATGCGTGCGTAGTTCCCTGTTCTTTTCTCCTGGTGGACGTGTCGTCGTTTCGTTACCTCAATTCGTGTTGTCTATTTCTCCGTCGCTGCTACGTATCATTTCATTGTCACTTCTTCTCACCATTGTGTTGTTCTTCATCGTTTCTTACTCGGGGCTGAATATGCGTTGCGTTGTCCCTTGTTCTTTCCTCTTTGTAGCCGTGTTTCCGTTTCTTCATCGAGACCGTTTTGATTTTTCATCACTGTTCATATAAGTTCTTCATTGCATTATAAAAGAAAAATCAAGATAAGACAGAATCTCGGAATGTAGGTTTATTGAGAGAAAAATATTAAATGAGGTAGAAATACAATCTACACTTAATTATAACGGAGAGAGACAGTTATACTAACCTATGTAACTATTTAGATAGACAGACAGATAGATCGGCGCTCATCGCCACATGCGATTCTTAATAGTTTATTTTGTTGTTGTTAAGACATTTTGTTAGCGTACATTTGCTTCCAAAACGGTCTCTGCTAAAAATCGAACCGCTCTTCGTCGACCTGGTCCCATGTGACATCACATCCGCGGGTGATCTCATCCGCACATCGCTTTGAGTCTAGCTCCTCTGACCCTATCTCGTCAAATCTCATCCTGATGTCATCATCCCATAATAAACTCTGAGAACTTTATCATCCCATGCACGAGAGCAAGAGCACTGTAACCATACTCATTCACCTGTTTCAAATCCGCTACCGATAATCGAACATCTGTTTCTTCTTCCGTAAAAATAATTACCATTGTCAGCTAAATATTCTTTAAATAAAAATATCGAATATATCTCTTCTTTATTTATTTATTCAGAATTATAGCAATTTAATTATTTTTAAAATAATAAATATTCTCTGTCTTTTTACCGTAAAAATAATTGTCAGCTAAATATTCTTCGAATCAAATGTCATTTTTTGAAATGTACTCTTTTAGTCGACAGGACAACATTATTTGATTTTGGAACAATTCATTTTAAAATCAGTAAAGTTGGAATTGTTTACCTTAGCGACATCATATTAATCACTAATCACCATCTTTGCTGATCGGACGATTTTTTTAAATGTGTCTGAAAGTTAATAACGTATGTACGAATATGAAATGCCTTAGTAATAATAATAGTAATAAACACTTATAGGCTCCAACAGTATTGGTTAGAATCGCACCAAATTTGACATAAATAACCCTTGGTATGTCAGATATAATACCATTTAAGAACAGCAATAGCGTGGATCAGTTTAAGATGAGGTTTGATGAATTCAGAGAAAGTGGTAGGAGGGAGAAATTGAGAGGGCACTTTTGGGAGTTATCAAATGAAATATTTAACAGAATTTGATCTGAATATCGATACTGTACTAAGAATTTAATTTTTTTTTTTTTTTTTAACAGTCGAATTGAGAAGATAGTTAAAGGGGAGATATTATTTACCCCCTCTCCAGGAGGTTAGGCACAGGGCCAGTTTTATCTTACTCCCACAAGGTAAGATGTGACCCAAGGTCGGGTCGGGAAAGTGGGACTTGAAAAGCCAGCGCCCGAGAAGGTGAGCACTCTGGCCATTAAAAATTGCCTGGGCAGCCCCGTCGGCATTCCCCGGTAGGGGCGCCTCAGGCAGTAAGCAATAAACTTACTCTTCCCCAAAGAGGGGAGGCAAAGCCTGGAAGGGTGGACCTCCTAGAACTGCACAGGACAAACCCACAAACCGGCGGAATCAAGCCCTGAAGGCCAAGACGACACCGGTCTATAGGGTGTAGTATCCATCGGAACAGATACTACACTTTGATCTTGGCCAGTAGGCATAACAAACAAATAAATAAATAAATAAGAAAATAAATTAAGAATGATGCTGAAATTTTTGGACTGGACTGCATGGATCGCAGACGTGAGATGTTGCCTGATACAGCCCACCCCAGAGTCCTGGGACACTCGCAGCACCACCCTAAATACCAAAACTGAATGAAGAAGAAGAGACTGCATTGAATAATCTTGTCATAGAAATAGAAACATATCTTACCAAACCCAGCAATATCAAGGACACCAATGTAGCTGCAGGATGAACTGAAAGGAATGGCCTTATTCACACGGTTCACAATGTAATCAAAGAGACGTGAGTAAACTGCTTTGGCCAGAGCATCACGGGCATTTGACGCTTCATTAACTTTCAAAGGAACTCTGAAAAAATAAGGAAATGGGAATGTTAAAAGTAGAACCAGATGGGAAAAATGCATTTACTTGTATCTTTAATCTATGAATACAAGTCTCATTTATATATATTTTTTAAATTTCTGACACATGTATTACTGCTAAATTAATATATTGCAATCCGGTACTTTTTAGGAATGGGTATCCAAGAAAATTTCAGTACTTACATCGTCAATTCCGAGTTTAACCAGAGACTTCCGAGACTGGCGAATGTTAACAAATTTCACCGAACAAACTTAATGGGTTTTTTTTTCGAAGAAGTTATCTAACGGAAGAAACTGTTGATTTTATCTTTTATTTAAGTGTATTCAGTGAGGTTGTTTCGGTACTTCTACGCAATACGAACCAAACTATTTTTATTAATTACTCTAACCTAATATTTTCAGTAAATGTAAATGAAAAGGTATCCAAAAAATTCCAAATAAAAAGTTACAAAAGTAATAAGAGTATCCAAAAAATATGTAAAAGTCGGAACTTGATATTTTTAATTGATTGAAAAATAGTCGTCTGCCAAGTAACAGCACCTTTTTTATTTGTATATTTCGGTAAAAGTTGGGACTTGATTCGACTTTCTCCGTTTGTAGTTGGAACTGCCTACATGACGACTGCAAATCTATAGATAACTATTCCTAAAAAGCATCGGCAATGCTTAACTGATTTAAATTCTCTACTCACACATTGCTAATCATGATAGCATAAAGTACAAAATATTTTTACATTTCAAAACTGTCGTCAGAATATTAAATCTTGGTCAGTGCAAAACCTGCGATTCTTACACTGTGTGTGTGAGAGAATATATATATATATATATATATATATATATATATATATATATATATATATATATATATATATATATACACACATTTTACAATCCTAGTTCATTCAAAAAAATTTGTATTCCAAAACACTTGTTGCTGCCCATTCTTGTAGATATACAAATTAAGGGTATACAAAATTTACAAAACATTTGCAAAAAATGTTTCATCAGTGCATAAAACACCACAGTTAAAAATATCCAAACCCTAACACACCACAGTTAAAAATATCCAAACCCTAACACACCACAGTTAAAAATATCCTGACCCTAACACACCACAGTTAAAAATATCCTAACCCTAACACACCACAGTTAAAAATATCCTAACCCTAACACACCACAGTTAAAAATATCCAAACCCTAACACACCACAGTTAAAAATATCCTGACTCTAACACACCACAGTTAAAAATATCCTAACCCTAACACACCACAGTTAAAAATATCCTAACCCTAACACACCACAGTTAAAAATATCCTAACCCTAACACACCACAGTTAAAAATATCCTAACCCTAACACACCACAGTTAAAAATATCCTAACCCTAACACACCACAGTTAAAAATATTCTAACTCTAACACATCACAGTTAAAAATATCCTGACCCTAACACACCACAGTTAAAAATATCCTAACCCTAACACACCACAGTTAAAAATATTCTAACCCTAACACACCACAGTTAAAAATATTCTAACTCTAACACACCACAGTTAAAAATATCTTAACCCTAACACACCACAGTTAAAAATATCCTAACCCTAACACACCACAGTTTAAAATATCCTAACCCTAACACACCACAGTTAAAAATATCTTAACCCTAACACACCACAGTTAAAAATATTCTAACCCTAACACACCACAGTTAAAATATCCTAACGCTAACACACCACAGTTAAAATATCCTAACCCTAACACACCACAGTTAAAATATCCTAACCCTAACACACCACAGTTAAAATATCCTAACCCTAACACACCACAGTTAAAATATCCTAACCCTAACACACCACAGTTAAAATATCCTAACCCTAACACACCACAGTTAAAATATCCTAACCCTAACACACCACAGTTAAAATATCCTAACCCTAACACACCACAGTTAAAAATATATTTATAAAGAATTTTATTATCGCTAATGCTTTTGACTTTTTATTTTTCATCAGTCATTTGTGCTTTATTATCCATTTACTGTCTCGTCATGCTATAGTGTGAATGCGAAAAATAGGAAAGAATCATTATTTAATTTTATTTCCTAATCTTTTCACCTGTCGTGTATTTTGTTAATTAATTAATTCTGGATTCAGGTAAGAGAAGGCAAGGAATTTCATCTGTCAACCTATATCCTATCCAAGGTCGACCTCACTTCTAACATTCTATACTCTGAATAAACAGAGTTGAGAGAGGAAAAGAAAAAAAAGAAAAAAGAAAAAAAAGAAAAAAGAAAAAGGAAGAAAAAAAACAGCAAAAGAAAAACAAAAAAAAAAAAACAGAAAAGAAAATAGCCAAAAAAAAAACAGCAAAAATAAAATCAATGCTTTATCTGGTCAGAAGATGAGAAATATTAGTGCGACAC
>OY744536.1:75948204-76045704 GCA_963556195.1 Sepiola atlantica | reverse complement strand
GCATTGATGACATACTTGGAGCTGTCGAGTAAAGTTGTCGATTACCCCGACACATACTTCCACTGTTATGCCATGAATCCGCTGAATGATGGCTACCTTGAGTTCTGTAATTGTTTGTGGATTTTTATTTACTCCTCGCGGAGTTAGGCACAAGGCCAGTTTTATCTTACTCCCACAAGTAAGATGTGACCCAAGATCGGGTCGAGCAAGTGGGGTTAAAAGCCAGCGCCCGAGAGGTGAGCACTCTGGCCATTTAAAAATTGCCTGGGCAGCCCCGTCGGCATTCCCCGGTAGAGGCGCCTCAGACAGTAAGCAATAAACTTACTCCTCCCCAAAGAGGGGAGGCGAAGCCTGGGAGGGTGGACCTCCTAGAACTGCACAGGACAGGCGTGCAGTATCCATCGGAACATATACTACACTTTGATCTTAGCTAAAAGGCCAGTTTTCCTGGAGAAGTAAGTCAGAACTTGTGAGTGACACGTTCCTCCTATGAAATCCATTATGTGGCAAAAGAGATCGGTTGGAAGGCATCATCACACCTGCATCGACCAACTTGTAGAAGACTCTAGATGGCATATGGAGGACCTGCCGACAGAGATGTGTGGCCGTGGAAGTTTACCCTTTGGTGCATAAAATCGTGTGTGCATTACCCTTTGGGGCATACAATCGTTTGTGCACACATGGCTCCACACATGAATTGCCTGAATTAATAAAAACAAATAAATATATTTTGAGCTAATCATAGAGGTCTCTGTGAAATTGTCAAATTTGCTTTTTGATCCACCTCGAGCCCAAGTAAGGTTAGATTTATCCTCAACTAATCCAGTTGAGTGAAAATCTATGACAGAGCTAACATCTATATTACTCTCGGCTTCCTTCTCCCCTTGTTGGGCTTGGGAAAGATATATACACACTCTGACAAAAAGGCGACACAAACGCAATGCTTAACTCTTTCACACTGTCGTCTGCTGATTGAAAACAAATGTATTATCAAATTCATTTTAATACTCATAACATTTCTCACTGAACTTTCTCCAACGAAAACAAATAGACATTAACTGTTATTAATAACTTTTAATGAAATGTAATTTTTGTAATTGAGTGAGAAAGTTTTGATTACGACTTTTCAGACCTGTGGATACTTCACAGCCCTTAAATTATCGACTCAGGCTTCCTCATTAATGAACCCCCTTTTTTCTGCAAACACTCTCAAACTATGAACAAACATTCTTTGTTTTCCTATGTAAACCTCCAATTTAAATATATATAAAATATCTCTTTTGTGAACTTGTGTTTTTAAACCCATTATTTTGTATGTGTTTATCATATAGCATCTAGGATTCAAGGTTGATTCGAATGTCAAAGTGATTGGATATTCAAACCCAAGTCATAACGGTACACCACATGTATTGAGAAATAATTTAAATTTTGTAACCCGTTGTTGCTAAACTTGATGAACTAGGATATCAAATATTGTAATTTTTTACAATTTTAGGGAAGAATGTTGACACCGGATTTCTTGAGCAACATTTGATCTTTTTTTATTGATTCTAGATCAAATGAATGAAGTTGACTAAAGTGTCAAATAAATAAAAATAAAAAAAAGAAAAGAAATTTCAACGCACAAAGTTTGATCGGATTAACAATTAATGGAAATTGTGTGGATACTAATCGTTTTTAACACAGACAGATTTTCGCAGTATCGCATCTCTTCAGTGTGGCTAGAGATGCAAGCACTTTGAGCTGGAAGCAAAACATAACTCTTTTCTTGACTGCCGGAGCTTCTATCCATTATGCTATTGGTAACAGGCCACGATTAAATGAAATCTTCATGTTTATATTAACAATATTAGCATTGAAGAGTGTTCAATTCGTTTATATGGAGTACTTTGAATTCTCAGTAATGGTAGCTAGTGATTGCATTTACCACTGTGCTGGATCCATGAAAGGCTGAGCACATATATAGACATCCACAGAGAAAATGCTTTGTTGTACCACAGTTCTGCAGAATGGCTTGACAGGCATATGCTTTAAACCAGAAGTGAAATTCAGGTGCCAGATAAAAAATGAAAAGAAATTTAAACACACAAAGTTTGATCGGATTAACAATTAATGGAAAATGCGTGGATGCAGATCATTTTTAACGCAGACAGATTTCCGCAGTTTCACAGTTCTTCAGTGTGGTTAAACATGAAAACACTTAAATCCAGAATAAAAACTGAAATCCTTTTTAGACTCTCAGTGCTTCTATCCATTACGCTATTGGCAATAGGCTACGGCAAAGTGAAATCCTCATGTTTACATTAACAATATTAGCACTGAAGAGTGCTCAATTCGTTTTTGTGGAGAGCTTTGCAGTTTTGGTAATGGAAAGATAGCGATTGCACTTATCACTGTGCTTGACCCACGAAGAGGTGGAGGACATATTCACTCATCCAAACAGACTAATTCGCTGTATCACACGGGTTAGTATGGTTAGACATGTAGATACTCTAATCCAGAATCGAAACCCAACTGTTATTTTGAGTCTCGATACTTCTATCTGTTACACTATTGGCAACAGGTCATGACTAACTGAAACTTTCATGGTTAGATGAACAATATTATCACTGAAGTGAGCTCAATTCGTTTTTATGGAAAGCTACCGATTTCACTTACCATAGTGATCAACCAACTGAGAGGTGGGGGCATTTATAGTCATTTACAAACAAACTGTGTTGCTGAATCACAGTTCTTCAGTGTGGCTAGACAGGTAGCTGCTTCAAGTCAAGATCGAAACAGCTGTTTTTCAATATCCAATGCTTCTATGTATTATGCTATTGACATATATTGAGTTTGGGTTGAAGGTGAACACCTTGTCCAAGACACTTTATAATGAACAAGGTTTTGTCAAATAGTGAGACAGATTTTGATAAATTGTAATAATTTTAACTAACAAAATGGAAGACAAATAATAGTAATAAAGGATTTAAAAAACACAACGTGGGAAGCAACAATATCAAAGATTAAAAAATAACACAACGTCGGTAACAAACAATAACTCAGGAAGAAAGTAAGAGAAGAATTATTTACATGGAATGAATGATGGGAAGAGAAGTGAGAAAGTAAAGCATAAATAATGAAGGTTGGGAAGGAAATCGAGTTAATACTTAACTATTATTATTATTATTATTATTATTATTATTATTATTATTATTATTATACTAAACAAGCAAAAATACCTGTCCCAGGAAGGGTAAAATTAATTTCCTGAACAGAACAGTGTTGCACAAGTTTTATGTCCGCTTATGAAGATTAAAACCAAGATACAACGATACTAAACCTTATGTCTAGAATCCTTATTCCAATTTTGATCAAAATCCATTACATGATTTGATTCTAGAAAATGTCTAAAATTTAAGGCTAAAGCTTAAGGAGTCTTAAGAAGAAATTTTCGAATGAAATCAAAATAAAATAAATACTGGCTGTGTGCATCTCGTGTATATATACACTAGAATGATACCTGTCCAAGAACGAGTAAAATTAATTCCCCAAATAAAATAATTTTGCACCACTTTTATGTCCTCTTACGAATGACTATCAATCAAAGTCAATGAAAATCTGAAATATTTGAATTTTCAAATGGGAGCTTGTGTTCATATTATGCCACCTCAAAACCTTTTTAAATATTTCAAAGAAACTAAAATTTTGTGAATATTTATTAATTGATGTCTAATACCTATTCTTAAAATTTCACAAAAATCAAAGGTAATTTAAATTTTTATAAAGCTAGAATGCAGATAGGCAGCCTTCGTAGGACGATAAAACACCCCAGAGACGATTTTGGATGAAGTATTCTCAGTCTTGGAGGACCCACTGTGGTTGAGCATACAAGTCCTCAGGTATGCCTTAATTATGCTTATGACTTGTTGATTGTATTCGATAACAAACAGACACATATTTGATAATGACATTCAGAGTGCCCCATTGCATAAAACCAAATATAGTCCACATTACTCACTCTTACGCTGAGCAGCTGTGTTAAAAATTAATAATGATCGATTAAGTAGTTTAGGAGTTAATCCTATACATAGAAATATATAAACATATACACATACCTAACTTTATATACATAGAGATGTGAGTTAGTGTCGGTTTGTTTCCTTAAAGCTGTTTTCCTATATACTTTAATCATAAAACATACATTTTAAAATATACCTTACTCTTGGGATTGAGTTATGCTTGAAAAGAAATTCTGTTTCAATTGTTCTAATTAACCGTAATTTATAATTAACTGAACAAATCACCCATCTCTCTCTTAGCAATCTATCTATTTCTCTCATCCTCTCTCATTATGTTGATTCAACCACTCTCTAATTATTTCTTAATGTCTCTGCGAGCATTTAGAGAAAGAGCGACTTTCTTTTCTTCATCTTCTTCGTTATTTTCACAAGGTTTTGGCCGATGTAACCTCCGACTTTCTTCAGGTGCATCTTTTCAAACTTGGGAATCTCTATGTTGGACTCAAGAACCTTATATAGAATTTGGAACCGATTAGTAATCAACGCCTTTACCGTTTCGCCACAAGTCCATGTGGACACTTCTAGTATGAATTTTTTTTAGCTTTTAAACCTAATCTTGTTCTAAGAGATAGTCTTAAAGATTAGGATTAGGGTTAGACGATAATAACTAAATATAACATAATAATTAATTAACATTTCTACCAGGTAGTGGTTGATGGAATGAGAACAATCCACCTCTTTCGATTAACTACTGGGTTCAGTTTGAAATTCAGAAGAGGTTCCCGATTTTGACGTAAAAGTTCCAAAGTAGAAGACGGTCGAATGTTTTATCAGCCGAAATGTTGAGAAAATAGAACCCCCACAAATTTGGTGACCCCCAATGTGATTCTTTTTATAATTTAAAATTGGCTCCTAAAAAGGGAATTTTCTTTTATATGCTACATCATTTTTTGCCAGCGGACGTACTTGTAAACAGTTCTCGTGACTTAATATTTAACTTTTTTAAGTGTGTGTGGGGGGTTGGAGCCGATGTTTGTGAAAAGAATATAAAAGCATTTTTAGCTTTGGCTTCTGCATTCAATTGGTTAATACCAACCAATATGAAAATAGAATAAATTAAATAATTTAAAAACGTCTGAATGAAAAATAAAAAAAAAAGCAAATAGAAAGAAAAAGAAAATGATTAAAAGGATGGTTGCTGGATGACGATTGGTTAATAGGAAGACAATGAGGATGGTCACAATGAGCAGCAGCATCAGGAAGGATAAGAAAAAAGGGAGGAGGAGGGTCAATGGCCGAGCAGAAGAGGGATGAGTTGATTAACAAATGAGCAGCAGCAGCAGCAGCAGCAGCATGTGACGTCACAAACAGAACAACGGGGAGACACGTAGACGCGGCGACAATATAGAGAATAAAGATTATTACCACCTTTGCTGTCATTGTGGTTTTCTTCAAACAAGATGTTGCCAAGATGTAGTACCGCTGCCACCAGACCAAAAATGGCTTCCTTCTCGGTATCACTCATGCCCATCTTCGTCATCGTATCTGTGATCAGCTTGAAATCTTTCATATCATCCAGCAGAGGGTCATACAGATTACCCTGTTGCAAACACTGAAGTTTAAAACAAAAACAAACATCGGTTTTACTATTACTGCTGCATTCATAACTATGGGGTGCACAATGGTTTTATATATATATATATATATATATATATATATATATATATATATGTGTGTGTGGGTGTGTGTGTGTGTGTGTGTGTGTGCGTGAAAACTGCAGGAGAAAAACAAAAACAAGAGATTTGACGGGTTTCGTTCGTGTTAGCGAACGTCTTCAGAAAAAGTGAAGATTTGGAAATACTTTATTTTGAAGGCACACACATATGAGAAGACTTTTAGTCTTATATAGTCCAATCGAATCATTTTTTCCTTCCTCCATGTGTGTGCCTTCAAAATAAAATTATTTCCAAATCTTCACTTTTTCTGAAGACGTTCGCTAACACGAACGAAACCGGTCAAATCTCTTGTTTTTGTTTTTCTCCTGCATTTTAACCTGTTTTCCATTTGTCATTTTTCACACATTTTGTCTACCACAGCATTTCATTTTCATGACTTATCGTGTACCTTACCCCATATATATATATATATATATATATATATATATATATATGGAAAATGAAAACGGAAAACCAGAATTATGTATACATTCATCAACGTGTTTTCGTCTTTATTTCAAGACTTTCTCAAGATGATTGATTTGAAGAAATAACTTACAAGTACAATATTTGAAAATATTTGCTGCATTTGTAACGTGAAAAGAATTCTTTTTCTTCAAATGAAACAATCGCTAGAATTGAAAAGATGTGGTTCGATTATGATGCGAAAAGAATGTTTTTGTTCTTTTTTCGAATGAACCATAGCCGTTAGAATTCAAATTATGTGATGCGTTTATGAAATGGAATGAGTGTTTTTTTTTGTTTTTTTTAAAATTAATTCTTTTTTATATATCGATGTTATGTACAAAGTTTATTTGGAAATGTATGTATGGACCTGCGTATGTATGTTTATATACATGTGTCTGTTTAGTATGTATTTTTGTATTTGGTGCGGAGTGCACAATTTCCGCATGTTGTAGTATATGTGTATGTACATTAATACAGGTTGGATATACACATACATACACACGTACATACATGTGTATATTTCGGCAGCATACTTTCATAAATACACCAGAGGGTCGTGCAGATTACTCTGTTACTGCAGTCATAACTCTGGGGTTCACAATTTTTATGCATATATGTATGTATATGTGTATGTATGTGGGCTCTTTTTTAGTTTAAGGTGGCAAATTGTAATATCAAGGGAGATAACTTACAAAAAACTTCCGATGCTTGTATAATAAAAAGCCGAAAAAAAGTTTTTTTTGTCTTTTAGTGTTGGAGAGGTAAATAAGGGGCAGGTAACTCTTCACAACAGCTCTAGCTTTCGAACAATATTTTTCTAACCCTAACCCTTTTATGTCTAATCGACGTTCTCCTTGCACAGTAGCCACATGTGCAACGCCAATTAAAGCCATCAGTTTTGATTACTGGAACATCTTGCTTAAAATTCGTGGTAAGAGTTACCTGCCCCTTTATTTACCTCTCCAACACTAAAAGACAAAAAAAACTTTTTTTCGGCTTTTTATTATACAAGCACCAAACTTCCAACTACTATTTACCCACTTTGCATAAAACTAAATGTAGCCCACATTACCCACTCTTACGCCTAGAAGATGTGTTCAAAAGTTCATAATGATTGGTTAATTAGTTTGGGAATGAATGCTATACATACAAATATATAAAAATATACACATTTGTAATACGAGCAGGTGATGAGAGACAAATATGCAAGATTTTTTCGTTTTGAATCCTACCTGTTTGCTCTTCCGGTTCTTGTCCATAGTTTTATTGCTTTCCTTCGAGCAGAAATATTGAGTGCAGCCACCATTCAAATACTGAAAGAGAAACAGAACATTCAGAGATGTGAGTAGCTAATGGTAAAAAAAGATGAAATCGAGATGAAGTTTCTAACCTGGGAGCCATGACCCCCCTGTGTGTGTGTGTGTGTGTGTGTAGAAAGGGCAGCACAACAAAAAAAAACTTTTTCCTAAACAACTAAGAAAGTCAAAATTAAGAGAAAGACAGAGTGTTATGTGGGGGAAAAGACGGGGAAGTCATTCTTTGATGAAAAAAAAGTCATCTAACTCCCTACCCCCTTCATGAATTGCTTGAAGTCTTAGCCTTCACGGCAAAATTAACATTTTTTCAGTTTTTAGGGAGAACTGTCATCGGAAAGAAAATCAGTTTTTTCTTACAGGAATTGTCCTTTCCTTATTTTGTTTGAAACTTAATGGATGTCCTCATGCACCACCAACATAATGGATGTTTCATCTACACCTTTCTCCCATGCTATAACACACCTCGACTTGATGAGTTTATTCTCGATGATCTCCTGAACTTCAGTAAGGATTGTGAATCAAAATTAACGATTCCATGGGTGGCATTTCTCTTTGAGAGAGGGGGGAGGTGTCACCCTTTAGTAGTAAGATATCTAAATTTAAGTCACGGGAGTTAGCGTTTATCTATTATTAGATAGGGTGTCTCTGTATAAATGTGGTAACCCATCTACACGCTCATAACTTATGAACCAGACAAGAAAACTTTGGATTTCTTAAAAGCCGAAATGATGACAATTAAAATTAGTGTTGATTCAGTATATCTTGTTATAAATTTAATCTGTACTTTATATTTGGAAAAGAAGTAATCGCTATGACAGTATCTAAATGTATGAATGCAGAAGTTGAGCCCTTTTCTCGCATTAACGGTAAAGTAAAAACGCCCAAGTTATAGACAATTAGCAGTTGCATAAGAGATCTATTTTGTTTATATGTACACAAAATATCTTGCGTTAGGGTTGTGGTTTGACTTCGCTCACACACAATGATGACTAGACTTATATAACTGTGTAAGCGTTAGGACACGACTGCGCAGACGCAACAGATCAATGTGTGATAACAAAGTTTAGCGCCAAAATACAATCCAGTTCCAGAGTTAATTGCCTCACGATAAGACGTGTTATCCTTTTCTTGTCGTTTCACCAGAAGCGGCCTGTCAAGCTGGAACTCCAGGATACAGCATTCTCTTATCGACAAAAGCCAGCCTACCAAACAACTATCAGTTTCAGTGTTCCCGTGAATAAAAGTTGATAGACATTTAGTAGTGGAGATATTGGTGTTATTCTTAAAAAAAATGGTGACCCCGTTCTTATTCAATATTCAATTTCAGCCAGATGCGGCCAAACACAGCTCACTCTACCAAGTGACCTTCTTCATTCTGACGTTCTTCCAAACCAATCAATAGAGCCGAAACTAAAGTAGTACCATCTTTTTTATATACTATGTATGTATATGCGATATCAGTTGAAAGGTTAACTAATCTATATATTGGTTTTGCAAAAGGACATTTCATTAATTAACTATTATTTGTTATTGTTTTTTAATTCAATGATCGTTTTGATTTTAATATAACAAAAAGTTCTGTTTCGCAATATTGTTTTATTTTCTGAACAAATATTTAGCATTTATGTTCAAATGTTCCATTTTTTTTAGGGACCGACTTGATTTTCAACAAGTTGCGAGCTATTTTTATTTTTTATTATCTCCCTCCCACAGCGGTAAGATGTGACACAAGGTTGGGAAGTGGGATTGAAAAGACAGCGCCCTAGAGGGAGAGCACTCTGGCCTACAAAAAATGCCTGGGCAGCCCCGTCGGTATTCCTTGGTAAGGGCGCCTCAAGTGATTAGCAATAAATTAACCCCTTCTGAAAGGGTGAGAAGGCAAAGCCTGGGAGGGTGCACCTGCTAGAACTGCACAGGACAATACCTGCAGATCGGCAGAATCAAGGCCCGAAGACCAAGACGGTACCGCTCTATGGGGTGTAGCATCCATCGAAACAGATACTACACTTTGATCTCAGCCAAAAGGCCAAGAAAAAATGAAATCTATCTTTAAATTGCAAGTGAAAAAGCAAATTGATTTCTTCTTTCTTCTTTCTTTTCCTTTCTTTATGTTCACATTGAAAAGATAAATAAATTTGTATCAAAATTAACAAAATGTTACTGTGAAAGGATACATAAAATATAATATATATAATACTAAAATTTAATATAAAATACTGTGAAAGGATATATAAAGCAGGTGTTCAATTAGCTTCAAAACCTACGCGGAACTTGTCGGGGTCATAAAGCTGAAGCTTTTGTCTTATGGCATCAGGGGCACCAGCACACATCCGATAGAATACGTGATAGTTTCTTTCGTCTTTCCCTTGGACGCAAATGCGGGATTTTTCCAGCAGGTAATGCGAGATGAAACCACCTGCAACAGCTGCCTGCAAACAAAAAAAAACAATGAAAAAAGATTAATTAGTAATAAACAAAATAAGATTTATAAAACAACTGTTTTGCATTGCTCGGCGTTGCCCAGTGTTGCTCGAATTGTGACGTAACTTTTATTCAATGAAGTTAAATTGTCTACAGTTATTTTAAATGCATTATCAGTTTTAGTCTTCCACTAATTTTGAACAAACTAGCAACTAGTCAAAACTATAACAAATTATGTTTATTAGCCAATCAAACGTCCCTGACAAAAATACTGAAGCAAGAACCATTGCATACAAAAATATGTCTCATATTAAATAATATCCAGTTGTTAATGAGTGACGGTATGAAGACTTCTGACTGTGAGAGAAAAGCTCCTCCTCTCTCTTTTGAAATATCACTAAGCAGAATGAAAATATCGATAGGATTAAATATATAATTGATTACATCAGAAAGTAGAAACTTTCCCAAGCCACATCATGCGCTTCATTATTGATCATAAACTATCTGATCACATCAGTTTTGCAGAGTTGCGAAAATTCACTGGCATCTCATCAATATCTTTTGTCATCAAATGTAAAGTCTTGAGATTGTTTGGTCACGTTATGCGTTCCATAAATATGCGTTGAAGGAAGTCGGTTGAAAGGTAGACAAAGAAAAGATGGATAGACAATATTTGTGAATAGACAAACATGAACATAAACCAAGTGAACATCTTGACCCAAGATCGTAGGACTTGGAGGACACTCAGCCATGTTAGTGCGTATTCTGAAACTAGCAGAAAAAACGTTTAATATATAATTAATATTACAAAGCTTTTTTAAAAAACAAATATGGCGAATTTTCGTGACTTTTGAATCTCTTTTAGAATTAATAAAATGAATTTTGATATGGAATTAATTTTTATAATTAATAGTTTTTTTCCAAGGTTTTTGACAATGGCTTTTTTCTTGTGAAATTTGTGACTTTTTTGGACATTGATATCGATTGTGTTTTTTAAGGCACCTACGAAAACTTTGTTCTGAAGATAGTCTACTGTTTTAAAAAAAATATTGTTCATTATGACTTAAAATAAACACTGTCTTGAAACAGCTGTAAACAACTATAATACCTTTGTCTTTATTTGGAATATGATTTTAAAAATGATTTAAATCGTCAAAATACATATATATATATATATATATATATATATATATATATATATATATATATATATATATAATTTAGTTCTTGTTTTTCCATTTCTGCGGGTGATTTTCTTGATATAGTCGAAGATTTGCTTTATAGAGTGCTCAACCGTGTCACCGACCTATGTAAGGATATAATCAGTGTAAATCCTACAAAATATCGGTCACAACAGGGGCCATATATTGTGTCAGGTTATATTGAAAAGAAATCATAAAGTGCTCGATCAAAATTATATTAGCTCTCACTCCTCTGTGATCGAGCACTTTGTTGATTTCTTTTCAATATAACCTGACACACTATATATATATATATATATATATATATATATATATATATATATATATATATATATATATATATTTAAGCAAACATTGTTAAAAATAACAGAATGCTTTAATTTTTCATTTTTTCAATTTTTCTAATTATCTTTTTTGTGTTAAAATCAAAAAAAAAATGTATGTTCCATATGTATCGCAAACGGTTTCGATTCTTCGTCGAATCATCTTCAGGTGACAAAATCAAATGAACAAAAAAGCTGGAGAAAATAGAGAATTTCAAAGGCAGAAAGAATGTGAACTTGCGAAGTCAGTTAGACTCAAAAGAAAGACTTTAACAATTTAAATTCTGGGATCACAGAATTAGCGTCACAAGATAAAATTGTATTACATTAAGCATTTTATGTTGTTACTGGTTTCATACGTAATATATATATATATATATATATATATATATATATATATATATATATATATATAGGAAAAGTGTAAATTACTGAACTACTAAAATAATTCAAGAGTTATTCTATTTTTCTCAAACAAAGGTGATCGCAGGTTGGATCGATAGGTTTCTGGAATAATAATTCCATTCAAAAGATGCGATCCGTTATTGCCTGGATCAGATGCCTTTGAAAAATTTTGTGAATTGGTATTTAATTTTAATAATTACACCCGCCATTCATGTTTTTTTATTTTAATTAACTCTTATTAAAAAGTCGATTTAAACTAGATAAGTTAGGATCATACATCTTATATGATCGCTCCACGATTGGATTTTCAATAAAATATCGGCTGAAAACATAAATAAAAACTGTTTTATTAAAGAAGTTCGTTTGAACTACTTTTTAATCTATTTTATTTGAAACGAATTTGTTGAAATCTGGGATTTATTCGATATTCTCTTTTAACTCAAAATAAAATGTTACCAATGTTTTGAAATTGATGAATTTTGAAATATACTGATGAAGAAAATCATTTATACTCTGTATCTTTACTTAAATGTAATGTGATTTTTTTTATAAACGTGAATATATTGAAAATAAGTTGACTATTGATTTCTGAAACATGTTTCAGATATTTGAAATTGTTTTGAACTAATAAATTTACACACACACACACACACACACATATATATATATGCATTTCTTACCTTTTTATCAAAATGGATCTCAACAAATTTCCCAAATCGACTACTGTTATTGTTCCGCACAGTTTTTGCATTTCCGAAAGCTTCCAGCAAAGGGTTTGCTGCAAAAGTAAATAAAATTTTCAGAAATTAATAAACATTTATTACTGATTATATATTATTATTTTTCAGTCACACAAAAGCTCAATGAGAATGTTTACTATTTATAAAAATAGTACAGAACTCAATATAAAAAGATAAAATCCGGATTAAGATAAATTTTTTTAAAGAAATCCTCGATAAATATGAACTTGTGGGGGGGGGGGGAATGTATTTTACATAAAACTTACATAGGAAACTGAACAGCTTGTTGAAAATTGAACAATCATATTTTTTTAAATTTACAATCTCAAATTTTTGGACTTAATAATAGTATTCCAAAGAATTAACAAAAAAAAATCAGTAATAAAAGTTTTAAACTAGGGGGTCGGTAGATACCAGTTGCGGGCGTTTGTGATGTGTATAAACTATTATAAACCCGTTGTTATCAGAACCCATGTCCATGATCGTCTGTGGATGCAATCACTTGGACGCCGATGTTGAGTTTTTATTAGAGGTTTATTAATACAGAGTACTGGGAACTTTCACAAACAGGGTTAGAGATTTCTTGACTTTATTAAGTGTGGACACGGAATGGCCACGTTTTGCGTCCGCCGGCTTAAGTTGTCAGCCAAAAAGAGGAAGTTTTCTTTTCTTCCAGAAGTCACGTGGTTTCGCCAACTTCCGTTAACTAAAGGTTAAATCTTAACCTCCCATATGTCAATCACTTCTCCATTGAACCAACGGCTCTCGTGATGAACTCCTTCTTTAATCGATAGTCTTCCGAAAGATTTGAGAAAACCCCCAAAATAAGTTAGATGGAAAGGTGTAAAATTGATTAAATTCTAAGAAATCTTAGAATTTCCTTTCTAAACTAATTCTCACTGCACACTTTTCTACTGCCTCCTTATACATCAGTTTTTTATTCACGCAAAAAAAGATTTCACTGTTAAAAAAATAAATATAAATACTGACTAAACAATCTGTAACCATTACATAAAAGTGGTGCAAAAGTGTTATGTTCGGGGAATTAATTATATCCGTTCTGGGACGAATATTCTTGTAGCTATATAAGATTGATGAACGTTACTATTGGCGACATAAATCATTTTAAAGGAAATACAGTTGGGAAATTAGTCAAAAACAAATTATTTTCGTTACCTACTCATTTGTGACCTATTTGCGTTAAACAAATAATATAAGTCTTTAAAGTTACCATAAATATCAATTCTGAGCAAAGTAGCCATCTTTAGTTAAAGGAAGTAAGGTCCATAAAATTGGCTAAACAACATGGCTACTTTGCTCAGAATCGATATTTACGGTAACTTTAATGGCCTATAATATTTATTAAATATTAAATAATAATTTTTTTTAGTGCAAATAGGTCACAAATAAGAAGGTAAAGCGAAATAAATTGTTTTTAACTAATTTCCAACTTTATTTCCTACAAAAATAATTTATCTCGCCAATAGTAATGATTACCAAATAATCTATAAGTCGTCACATTTTATGATAAGTAATTGTTACCATTGTGAGTAGAGGAATGAAGAACGTATATGTATATAAAATTAAAATAAAAACTAAACTTATTTATTCTATTTATTTATTTATTTTCATTTTTTTTTACTTTGATTCACTCCAAACAAGGCAGCACGTTGCCACTGAGACGTAAAGGGCTACTGTGAATTAGGGGCATCCTAAGTGGAGAGTTGTACAGCAAGATGTTTGTTCACATTACATTTAAATTTCTGCATGTTAGTACAGTTTGGGAAACAGTGAGCAGGGAGGGAATTCAAAAGGCGAGCAGTATGAGGAAAAATGCTAGTAGAGTAGAAAGCCTTCCAGCATCTGGGGACCTATACAGTGAATGGGGTGGGATTTTGCTGATTGTCGGATTGGTCGGAGGTTTTTACGTAGAGGTGGCACTAGTGCAGCAAGTTCGTCGAAGCATATTCCATGAAAGTACTTGTAAAACAAGCACAGGGATGCAATGTTGCGGAGGGGCTGGAGCTTGGTAGGTAGTGTTTATTTACTCCTCGCGGAGTTAGGCACAAGGCCAGTTTTATCTTACTCCCACAAGTAAGATGTGACCCAAGATCGGGTCGAGCAAGTGGGGTTAAAAGCCAGCGCTCGAGAGGTGAGCACTCTGGCCATTTAAAAATTGCCTGGGCAGCCCCGTCGGCATTCCCCGGTAGGGGCGCCTCAGACAGTAAGCAATAAACTTACTCCTCCCCAAAGAGGGGAGGCGAAGCCTGGGAGGGTGGACCTCCTAGAACTGCACAGGACAGGCGTGCAGTATCCATCGGAACAGATACTACACTTTGATCTTAGCCAAAAGCCAAGAAAAGAAGGTTAGATAGTGTGGGACCTATGAAATTGGAGGCTCTTCTATGGACCCTGTCCAAGAGGGAGAGGCTAGTAGTTGGTGCATTTGCCCAGATGTGACAACAATACTCCATGAAAAGTGACTTTGTAGAGATATAGGATACTGGCACGTGTGAGAAGTTTTCTAGCCCGGTTGAGGGAGCCCACCTTCCTTGCAGCCGTTTTACCTGCCACATGAGAACATAATATAAAATACTTATGAAACGTTTCAATTTGTAGGGGCCATTAATGGGACCATGTTTTATTATAGACAAGCATTGACTTTTCAGAATCTTTGTTCAAAACCATGAATTTTGTGTGTTAAAATGGCATAAAAACGAGAACAAATTTGAAGGGCTTTGTAATGCTTTAACTTAACCCTGATTTTATCTTCTTAAAAAAAAAATAAATTAAGGTGGTTGATCATAGTCGAGGGCGACCCAAAGGCTCCTTTTTCATTAGCTACTATGCAAAGGTGTAAGAGAGGGTAACACTTCTTTATCAGCATTACTCCACTTACCTTTGATCCTCACCCTATAATGCTGAGTGTTTAGCAAGGGGACATCAAGTACCATTTTTTAAGTCTTTGGTATGACTCGACTGAGGATTGAACCCTGGTCTCCCAGCCATTAGAAAACACTAACCATTATGCCAAATGGGAAGGGAACTCTTCCCATTTGGTATAATGGTTACAGTTTTTCTTACCCTTCCCATTTATATTGTTATGGTGTGATGTTGATCTACCCTATTCTGGGAGTAGATGAACTCTTTCAGAGACTATAAATAGAGTTACGACTAAGTGTCGTAGCAGTCATGGAGGAAGTCATTGGTGACAGCCATAGCTACAGTATCGGACGCATACTTTCTGTACACACTATTTCTGTACTTCTGTAAATACACTCTTGTAAATATACCACCATGTTGTCTTAATTATTATCGGCCCTTCAAAGTCACAACATATTCTTAAACATTTATTTATATTTTTGAATTCCTTTTATTTAATCGCAGTAATAGTTGACTTCTGGTTGGATGCCCTCCCCTCTACAACGTTTGTTAATTTAATCAAACAATTCGGAGACAATTTTTAAATTTGGTTCTTAGTCGTTCATCAGGGCATGGTGAAGGAGATAGAGAATGGACTAATTGTATTTATCATGAGAAAGAAATATTTAATGAAATAAACCCTTTACACTTGGAAACATCGTTTTAAATTTTAATTTTAATCTAGAATGTAGAATTTAAAACGATGTTTCCAAGTGCAAAAGTTTAATTTCATTAACTCATATCACAAAGCCGCGTGTAGCACACAGGACATTTAAACCAACCGCGCATAACATCTCGGCGGACAACTACCCAAGAGAGATTTTATCTCCAACGGAAGGATGATTTACAAAAAAAAAAAATGCCTCAACTTGAAAATGACTTTTTAAAAAGTCGAGAGCTTGTTTAATCTTTAAGGTAAGTAAATTTATTTTAGAGAAAAAAAAACAACATCGTTATTTGACTTTCTACATTCTATACTAAAAAGAAATGTTTATTTAAACATAAAAAATAATACGACATTGTCAGTATTTAATGTGATTTCAGTCAGCTTAAAGAATAATTGGTACCCAGCAGTGAATGTATGTGTAGGTATATTGTATCGATTTTGAAAATACGATTCATATTCTATCTAGCCGTTGTGATGCTGTAAGACTTCAGATTACATATATTTTTCTAACGAACCCTTTTTTTCCGTTCTGCCCAGATTTGGTTGAACATATTTATGGCAGTGTTTTGTACGAGCAAATATTTCAACCGCTTACGGGAGTTCTATATTGTTGCAATCTACATGCTGCTCTGTCTTCTCGAAAAAGATGACCTACATTCAAAACACGTCTTCCCCTTGACTAGCTTCAATGGGATTCGAACCAAAAACTCACAACTTTGTTGATGACGTCATCTGCCACACAAGTTTTCTTATTTCCGCTTTCAAAAGCATGTCGAACCTGACTCTTCTGAACCCGACAGACAACCTTTTCCTACGGTTGTACTTGAACGGCTTAAAGCCTCACTTTTATAAAACACATACAGTATAACCGTCTTCGTTAAAAAAAATTAATAATCCAACCATATTTGATACAAATAAACTTCAGTCTATACCTGACTTGTCCATCAAGTTTCAGTCATGAATATTCAACAGTCTTTGTTTTATCACCATTCAATGATATGCACCTTTGCGTTGCAATCCCACCTGTGCAAAATTGTCAATCACTCTGGCACATTCCTCTCTTAGCACTGCCCTGATTTGGGTTGTGATGGCTTTCTTCAGTTAAAATAATGAATAGCGGCGGCTAAGAAAAATAGAGTTATCTCCCTCAGATCGGTTACTGCTTATACAAGAGCGCCAAATAATAGTTTGAGGATTATTTTGATAGGCATTATCTTTAAGTTAACCCCACAGAAAAAATCTATAGGGGAGGGTTAAGGTCCGGTGAGTGTGAAACTCATTCAGAATCACACCCTGATACTGATCAGACGATCACCAAAGTGTCCCTGAAGCCAACAAGTCATTTGAAGTGTGGAGAGTTGCCCCATCCTGTTGAAGCTACTGTTTATCCCTCACGACTCTTCTTCGTCTACCCAAGAATTCTCAACGTCCATGAGGTAGTGCTCAATATTGATCAACGCAGAGGTGCATATTTGAAACAGGATATAGGGGGGGGGACACTTTCGTGATCATCTCGTCAGTAGGAGGTGTGATCCTGAATAAGTTTCACACTCACCGGATCGTAAGCTCTACCCCCAGATTTTTATCTATAGGCTCATCTCAAAGATAATGTCTATCGAAACAATCCCCAAAGTGTTCTAGGTGTGCTTATCATTGAACTGCACTAAAACATAAACTGTTGGATATTCGTGACTGAAACTTGGTGGACAAGTCACGGATAGACTGAAGTTTATTTGTACAAAATATGGTTGGATTGCAGAAATGATTTTGAATTTTATTAACGATTCCATGGGTGACATTTTTTTTGTGGGGGGGGGTACCCTGTAGATATAAGTATATGTAAAAAAGACATTATTTTATATTATGTAAATGTAATGCACTTCAATGTTTCTGAGCAAAACAACAAAAGGGAAGAAGAAAGAAAAAAGAAGAGAAAAAAGAAGAGAAAAAAAAGGAGAAAAAGAAAAGAAGAAGAAGAAAGAGAGAAAAAAAAAAGAAGAAATACTAACATTCGACAATTCTTTGTTCAATGGGGCCGGCATGGGTTCCCCAGCTCTCAGTCAAGTACTTCAAGATATACTTGGTAGACTCGGTTTTGCCGGCACCAGATTCACCGCTCACGATAATGGACTGACTCTGCTTTAGGACTTTCATATCACGGTAAGCTTTGTCTCCTGCGCAAAAATAAAATAAAGAAATATTGGAGAGTGGTTGAATCAACATAGAGTGATAGAAAGGAGGTGGCGAGAAAAATACATGGTTAGCTAAGAGTTAGATGGGTTGCTTTTTCAGTTAAATATAAACTATGGCTGATTAGAACAATTAAAATAGATCTTTTTTCAAATATAACTCAATTCTAGAACTAAAATATATCTCAGCATGTATTTTGTGTTGTTAAAGTATATAGGGAAACAAACGTTGATCTAATCACATTTAGTATAATATATATATATATATATATATATATATATATGTAGTGTTAAAGTAAATAATTTTTGTAAGAAATCCGTCATTTCCAATATGTAGATGTCCCGTTAGCATTCTGAGGAGACTAGGAAGACGAAATAAATTATAAATGATGACAGTTGTAATGTGTATGTGAATTTTTTCTTTCTATATTCTATATATATATATATATATGGAAAACAAAATATTAAATAATATATGGAGAAACAAAACATATAAAAAATAGATAAATGTTGAATGCACTTCCGTTTTTTCCAGTCTGGAGAGTTAAGTTTTTATGAGTACTAAGGATATCCTCTTTAATAGAAATTGATGTTTTATGCATTTACAACTTCATGTATATCATGAGGAGATATGTGATTGAGGTAGGTCGAAACAATTGTATAAACTGTTTCTTAATGAATTTGTTAAAATTTGTCCTCTACATTTGCTGAGGTTTACACACATATATATATATATATATATATATATATATATATATATATATATATATATATATATACATATATATATATAGTCTAAAGAAGCTTTGAGTTATTTTAAACAAAAAGACAAAAAAAAAAGGAAAATGCAGTTTAAATTCCCAGAGAAACTAACTAAATCCAAAATAGTGTAAACTTAACATTTGTTGGAAAATTCATAAATAAATAATATATAATAGTAAGTAAATAAAATAAAAAGGGGGATTAAGTATCTAACAGTGAAACAAAAGCAGGAGACCTTAACGTAAGCATCTAATATTAACACGGGGATCTTCAGCTGTTTACCATGTAACTGTTTCGGAGATTTAAAAACAGGACAGTTATATGCATGGCTCTCCAATGGTACAGATAAAACTACCATTTCCCCAATAATCAAGTGTCGAAATAATTCAGCTTAAAATGTTACTTATATATACATAAATAAATAATAATAAAATAATAATAATAATAATAATATACTACCCTTAAGACTACCGTGTGATATGGTAATTTGCATATCAAATAAAATTCTTTATAACAATAGTAATAATAATAATAATAATAATAATAATAATAATAATAATAATAATAATAAAATACTATCTAAACACTACACCTACTAACCATTCTACGATATGGTAGCTAGAAATAAAATTATATAGGAATTAAGGTTGCATTAAAAAAAAATATATATAAATAAAAAAAATAAATAAAAAAGCTTTAGTACCTTTTATATCATATAATTGAAAGATTTAAATAATATTTAAACCTGGTTTTAAAGTAAAAAATTCAAACAAAGCATGATTTTTACTAAACATTCGTAAAAAAATCACGTTTAATTGGAAGTTTTTTACTTTTGAAACCTGGTTTAAAAATTAGTTAAATCTTTGAACTCTAACTCTTGTGTGTGTGGTATATTTAGAAGATGATAATCTGACAGAATGTGTAAATAACAAAAATGGAAATAGAGGAAAAAGAAAAAAAAAGACAAACTACCATCAACAAAAAAAAAGATTAACATAGGGTCATGATTGGATTCAATATTTCGCCCTAAGTCAGGGCTTTATCAAAAATAAACATGATGAAATAACAGAGTCAATATTTATACATTGGATGCCATGTTGGGAATAAGAGGTTCAAATACTATCACAATCCTCTGCCCTTTCCCCCTAGTTTCTGCTCCCCACCTACTCTGCTATCCACTCTCCATCCACATTAATAGCAAATGGCTACATAAGGTTTCAACTAACAATTTCATGTTTTTATCCACTCCCTTCCACCCTAACACGCTCTCATACTCTGCTACCATGCTGAGAAATAAAAACCTTGACTCTTGAGTCGGTTTAAAAAAAATTTAGATTCCCCAGACTTTCTGCTTAAAATGGTGAACTAAGAAAAATAACAATTGGCTGTTTTCCAGGAAAACTGATCCCTTCGGAGTTTACGGCAATAATCCATATCCGAGCACAAATAGAAAAGGACACATTAATGAAAATCAATGAAATGCTTGTTTTTTGCACCCAAGTAAAAGGGATATATATATATATATATATATATATATATATATATATATATATATATATATATATATGAGAGAGAGAGAAAGAGAGAGAGCATTTCTTAATGGTTATTGTGACTTCATGGTAGAGTCATGAATACATAAGTAATGATCGAATAAAACAACAAATATAAAAGAACTAGCTGTCCCTACCCGGTGTTGCCCGGGAATCAGTGATATCATTTTAGTTTTTAATTTTTATTTGTTCGCACATTTTTAAAACTTATACAGAAAAAGAAATCCAATTTTAGTTGTAAGGGAGACAGCATTTTTTATATATTTTAAATAAAAATATATGAGTTATTTTCCCTTGATGATTTTGGTTTTCCGTTCATAACTGAAAACTGTTTCTATTTTACCAGTTGTCCAGGGGGGGGGGGAGGGGGTTAACTGTTTTAATAAAATGTAGCAAAGTTCGTAATTATAGCACCAATAACTTGATAAAAAATGAAAATTTGCTCATCCAAATCATCTCCCCATGTGTATGAAGAATAAAATTACTTTCTCTACCCACGTGTTGCTAAACTTGATGAATTAAAATATTAAATATTCTAATTCTTCAGTGCTACAGAATCAAGAGACAAGATATAAAAAAAAGAAGCAATTGCAGTTTACTTACCAATTGCAAAGACATGAGGCGGCATTGTTCCAAGGGATTTTCCTCGGTATGCATGAATTGTCTCGGATGAGTACAAGTTAGGAATAACACAGTATGGATTGATGGCGATTAGTATATTGGCTGTGTAGGTCTACAAAAGAAAACATTAACAGATTACACTAACAATTTAGAAATAAAAAAGTATAATGTTAATGCTTAATAGAATTTGAATTTTATATATATGAAACGAGTCAACGTACGCGTGTCCGGCCCGATTCCCGGTATGAAGAAGAGGAGGTGGAAAGAGAGGAACGAATAAAAGGGTGAAAAAGTAAGCAGAGTAGTGGTGGCTGCTGCTGCCTCTTTTAAAGCTTGATACCGGTCAGCAATTCAGAATTCAGTTTTTAAGCTGTCAGCATCGGCTGCTGCTGTTGCTGCTTATGCTTCGAATATTCAGTATTACTTAATAAATTTTTTGTTTCAAGACTTGATTTATTTGTTCGTAAAATGAAACGTTTCTCTAAGTTTTGACGGAATGTGTCGTACACTCATGTTTAACCAATTCATCGTCTGTTTATCTCATTGAAAGTTATGTATGGTCGAGAGAAAGGGAGAGAGAGGGGGAGGGGAGAGAGAGGGGGAGGGGGAGAGAGGGGGAGGTAGAGAGAGGGGGAGAGGGGGAAAGAGAGGGGGAGAGGGGGGAAAGAGAGGGGGAGGGATGAGAACTTCAGTTTGAAATAGCAATAGTATTCTTTACATGAATTAATATTTTATTTAGGTTTTAAAAATTGAATTAATATTTTATTTATGTTTTAAAAATTGAATTAATATTTTATTTACGTTTTAAAAATTGAATAATTATTTTATTTTCGTTTTAAAAATTGAATTAATATTCTATTTACGTTTTAAAAATTTAATTAATATTTTATTTACGTTTTAAAAATTTAATTAATATTTTATTTACGTTTTAAAAATAGAATTAATATTTTATTTACGTTTTAAAAATTTAATTAATATTTTATTTACGTTTTAAAAATTTAATTAATATTTTATTTACGTTTTAAAATTTAATTAATATTTTATTTACGTTTTAAAAACTGAATTAATATTTTATTTACGTTTTAAAAATTGAATTAATATTTTATTTACGTTTTAAAAATTAAATTAATATTCTATTTACGTTTTAAAAATTGAATTAATATTTTATTTACGTTTTAAAAATAGAATTAATATTTTATTTACGTTTTAAAAATAGAATTAATATTTTATTTACGTTTTAAAAATTTAATTAATATTTTATTTACGTTTTAAAAATAGAATTAATATTTTATTTACGTTTTAAAAATTTAATTAATATTTTATTTACGTTTTAAAAATTTAATTAATATTTTATTTACGTTTTAAAATTTAATTAATATTTTATTTACGTTTTAAAAACTGAATTAATATTTTATTTACGTTTTAAAAATTGAATTAATATTTTATTTACGTTTTAAAAATTAAATTAATATTCTATTTACGTTTTAAAAATTGAATTAATATTTTATTTACGTTTTAAAAATAGAATTAATATTTTATTTACGTTTTAAAAATTGATTTTATATTCTATTTACGTTTTAAAAATTGCATTAATATTTTATTTACGTTTTAAAAATTGAATGTATATTCTATTTACGTTTTAAAAATAGAATTAATATTTTATTTACGTTTTAAAAAATTGAATTACTATTTTATTTACGTTTTAAAAATTGCATTTATATTTTATTTACGTTTTAAAAATTGAATTAATATTTTATTTACGTTTTAAAAATTGAATTAATATTTTATTTACGTTTTAAAAATAGAATTAATATTTTATTTACGTTTTAAAAATTGAATTACTATTTTATTTACGTTTTAAAAATTGCATTTATATTTTATTTACGTTTTAAAAATTGAATTAATATTTTATTTACGTTTTAAAAATTGAATTAATATTTTATTTACGTTTTAAAAATAGAATTAATATTTTATTTACGTTTTAAAAAATTGAATTACTATTTTATTTACGTTTTAAAAATTGCATTTATATTTTATTTACGTTTTAAAAATTGAATTAATATTTTATTTACGTTTTAAAAATTGAATTAATATTTTATTTACGTTTTAAAAATAGAATTAATATTTTATTTACGTTTTAAAAATTGAATTACTATTTTATTTACGTTTTAAAAATTGCATTTATATTTTATTTACGTTTTAAAAATTGCATTTATATTTTATTTACGTTTTAAAAATTGAATTAATATTTTATTTACGTTTTAAAAATTGAATTAATATTTTATTTACGTTTTAAAAATAGAATTAATATTTTATTTACGTTTTAAAAATTGAATTACTATTTTATTTACGTTTTAAAAATTGCATTTATATTTTATTTACGTTTTAAAAATTGCATTTATATTTTATTTACGTTTTAAAAATTGAATTAATATTTTATTTACGTTTTAAAAATTGAATTAATATTTTATTTACGTTTTAAAAAATTGAATTACTATTTTATTTACGTTTTAAAAATTGAATTAAACTTTTATTTTGTTCTTAGAATAAATAACTTTTTTCAATGCTCGAAAAATGTAACATGAACCCAATGGATTATATTTTTTTCTAGTATATTAAATTACCACAAAATTGAATATGAAATGAATTGATTTTCATCCAATTAGAACACAATGGTGAAGGAAATGATGGTTTCCACTTAGCATAATGCAATACTCTTCCCTAGAACGAAATGAGTCCTCTCGGTTACCAGCATTGTAAACAAATGAATGAAATCATTTAAAACGAGATCATTTTTTCCACTCGCAGTAGTATGTTCATTAGCTTAGATCGTAAAATATCTGACATGAGTTTGTCACAGTTGGTAGTGACCTGGCATCCGGGTTTCTAATCTATGTAATCATGTCAAAACATATTTTAAAAGATTGCAAATGTGTGTGTGGAGAAGGGAGCGGGCTATTTGGCTAAACTAGTTAATTTTTATCTGGGCAATGATAAAGTATAATATTTCGGTGTGTGTGTGGGGGTTATTTACTGTCAGCTGAGGTACCATCATTCCTTGGGGAGTGTTTATTTACCTCCTCTCCAGGGGAAGTTAGACACAAAGTCAGGTATGGTTTTGAAAAGCCAGCACACTAGGAGAAGCGCATTCTGGCCTATAAAAATACTCGAGCAACCCCGTCGGCATTCACTGGTAGAGGCGTCGCGGGCAATTAGCAATAAAGAGAGGGTAAAACCTTAGAAGGTGGACCTTCTAGGACTGAACAGGGTGCTTTTCCAGATTAGAAACTGAGCTAAAATCGACTTGGCATCTTTAGGGTTGGGGGCAGCGTTAGAGTTAGCGTTAGCGTTAGGGTTAGGGTTAGGGTCAGTGTTAGCTCAGGTCCTAATCTGAAGAAGTACCCTGAACAGAATCCTACCTCATCCTGACAGCAACAAACCCACTGTTGGACTGATTGGCGAGGACATACCCCCGACTGGTATGAACAACAAGGGGCCACAGTACTGTACAGATACTCTTGTGCCCATTGAGAAGAGTACCCTATTTAAGGGGTCTGAATTTTTCCCAAATTAAAAACTGATTTTGTCTAACTTTGCCCTCGTGTGGAGGTAACTAAACAGGGACTAGTTCATATGAGGGTCATTTTCAGCTAAATATTCAGCTAAATTTTATTTTCAGCTAAATATTCAGCTAAAGTTTATTTTCAGCTAAATATTCAGCTAAAGTTTATTTTCAGCTAAATATTCAGCTAAAGTTTATTTTCAGCTAAATATTCAGCTAAATTTAATTTCAGCTAAATATTCAGCTAAATATTCAGCTAAATTTAATTTTCAGCTAAATATTCAGCTGAATATTTCTGATCAAAACAATTCTGTCCACTACAAAGTCACTCGTTTCGCTACCACAATTTCAAAGAATTTTCCTTTTTCAGAGTACAAATTTGACCTTGCAATCTAATGGGAGATGATCTTTTATGTTCTCTACAGCACTTTTCTTACAGAAGAGACGTTACTAGTCTTTCTCTACTCTATCGTTATTTCCATGAAAAGTGCTCTAATCTCTGGTTTCTCCTTTTAAGATCTTCACAGCAAAAAGGAGAGTAGAAAACAGACCTTGTTTACTTTCAGTAGCCTCGTAACTCTCACTTCACTTATTTTGTCTTTTAGTCCTCACATTCCATAAGCGATATTTCTGACAAAGGGGGAAGAATTGCTGTTTTCTGGGCTGGAATCTATCCATCTAACACTTATTGTTGGCTAGTTTTTCACCTTGAAGTATTTTTTTTTTTTTAGCTCCTTACAACAAGTGGCTTCATGCCTTGTCTGGAGCGATTTTCCATTATATTAAAAAAACAAAAA
The DNA here is from genome assembly GCA_963556195.1 of Sepiola atlantica. Lineage (NCBI taxonomy): Eukaryota > Metazoa > Mollusca > Cephalopoda > Sepiida > Sepiolidae > Sepiola > Sepiola atlantica. Next base: position 76,020,043 of record OY744536.1, on the reverse strand, counting down.
AACTCGCAATCGTTGGATCATTCTACTGCTCCAGAAAATACTTGACTCCTGATACAATTTCTCTTAAGAGTCAGATGCTCCTAAGATGGGGAGGTACTGCTGCCACATCTAGGAAGGTGCTGCTCAGAGCACTATTTCTTGTCTTGATAGAGTTTAAAATCGACTTCACAATCTAGTGGGGGATGGTCTCTTCTGTTCTCTACAGCCCCTTTCTCACAGAAGAGACGTTGCTAGTCTTTCTCTACTCTATCGTTATTTCCATGGAAGGTACTCGACTGAGCTTCAATCTTTGGTTCCTATTTTTAAGACCTTCACAGCAAGAACTCATCTTCTATCACAACTGCAAAGAACTTTCCTTTCTTTCTCTGTGTGTCTAGCCCCAAACGGAATTTCCATGAACGAAGTTTCTTTCCAATAACTTACCATCAGCAGAATACATTGCAACGGGATTTCTTCCCTGTTGGCTACAAAATGGTCATCTTCAAATTCAATGTCAACAAATATTTGTCATAAACTGTCCGAAAAAATAATCAAATTTGGTCATTCCATTCAATCCTCTCATAATTTTCTTCATCATTCAATTGATAATCTATCCATCTCATTAATTTATATCCTCGAGTCACTTTTAGCCTTGACAAGTGGTGACTCATTAGTGTAAAAAAAACTCCATTATAAGTAAAAGAGTATCTGAACTTGGCCAGTGAGGGTTGAGGACATGCGTTGCATGAATCGAAATGATATGAGAATTATACGATGGATGTGTAATGTGAGTCTTAAAGACAGGCTTAGATCTTATGACCTCAGAGGAAGATTAAATTTAGACAGTATAGAGAGATGTGTACAGAATAGGAGACTTCGATGGTATGGCCATGTTGAAAGAATGGGTGAGAGTTTAGGGTTTAGTAAATGTAGAACAGTTAAGGTAGCAGGTCCAATTCACAGGGGAAGACCAAGGGAAACATGGGAGGGAGTGATAAAAATGGACTTGAGAGAAAGAGAGATAAATAAAGATTTGACTAGAGATAGGTTAGTTTGGAAGTCAATTTCTTAAAGCCGTCCAACACATGCCAACATGTAAAACGTTAACCCGATGATGATGATGATGATGATGATGATGATGATGATGATGATGATGATGATGACGTAAGTTTAAAAAATTGACGAAAGAAAAAGGAATAAGACTTACATAAATTTGATTTTTGTAATAACGGATTTTGCAGTTGTGTAACAACGTCGCCTCATTAAGATACATGAGGGCACCTGAAAAAGAGAGGAAAACAATTCAAAAATAAAACAACAATTATTAAAACAAACATTAATTAATGATGAGACGATAGTGATATGGTTTCGCTAAAAGTTATTGATGAAGGACTCGAAACTAAAAAAGACTGATGAATTATTTATCAACACACGGTTTGTTTGGGAATTTCGAAAATACAATTTTATGTTAGGAGATTGTTTATGACGCCAGTCAACAGACAATGGACAAAGTATGTGGAATAGTTTATTAAACATTTGATAAAGAAATGGAATTTGCAAAAATATCCGAATTGGGTTTATCTGTTGAGTTGTAAAAGGAGAGAGAAATGCAAAGAATGATTATGTTGTAAGTTATGATGTAAGCGATATAGTTAAATAGACGGAGAGAGATTTGCAATTGTTAAGATACAGAAGAGCACCTGAAAAGTGTGTACAATAATTAAAAATTAAATATCAATTATTAAAACAAGTATTAACTAAGTTTATGCCATGTTCATGGTAAAAGCAAGTTGCTGATTGAGTCTGTACCACATGGGGAAGACGATCCATCTGAGAACACAATTACTAAGCTCGACAGGTCTGGCAGCTCTTTTGAAAATTCCACCGAGGAAAAGGTTCAAGCAGTCCCCCTTCAAAGAAGCCCCAGATTATTTTCCTGGGCGGTCCACACACACAGTATATATATATATATATATATATATATATATATATATATATATATAAGATAAATGAAAAAAGAGAGATAAATATGTACGAATGACAAATCTATTTTAACTTCGATTGTTTTACTCGGTAAAAACATGTTTATTTTTCTTTCCTTAAGCCAAGGCTTTTCAAAGATTAAAATCTTATCATCAGAGGAATTACATAGATAAGTTGGCAGCGGAAAAGCCAAAATTCAAAATTTGAAAAAATATAAAGTAATGGAGAGTAAGAGTGTGCGTGTAAAAATATGGAGTCTGTCCAGTTGGTGAATCTCCGTAGATAAGGTGTCTGGTGAAAGGAGATTTAAAGATGGAAAAAAGGGTTTCGTGAAGGCAGCGTTGAAAATGTTCAAAAATGAAGTAAATCAAATAGAAAAATGTTTAGTTCAATTGTAAATGGAACGCACTATACTATCTGTAATACGGCATCAATTTGTTTATTTTGAGATCATATCTTATTTTGCTAAAAGACAGGAAGTCAGGAGTGACATATGGTGAGAAAGCAGAGTCCTCTCTCACTCTCGGGTTTCAACTGCAGAAGAGAACAGATGTGTTTCAGAGATTTACCCCCCCCCCCTCTATGAAGGATAAACTGAAGTGAAAGTCGATACTGATTAGTATACAAATGCTGTAATATGTACTGCAAAGAAGAGAAAAAAAATGCAAAACGGGATTTGGGAAGACCTCGAGCAATAAATATGTGTTGTTGTTTTTAATTATTTTTGTTGCTGCTATAATCTACACACGCCCAAAAGAGAAACACGCAACTCAGACAACTCTATACTTGCGACAACTACTATTAGCAACGTTCTAACAACACAGCTGTTTACACATGCCGGCCATTTGTTGCAATACGGAGAAGACAAAAATTCTCAGCCATACATATGCACTTATAGTCAACATTAATGAAAACCTCCAAAATTACTTTCTACACATACCTTATCTAAATTAGATAACCATACCTGGCGTTGACCGGGAGCCTTTTTACTTTCATTTTTGTTTCGCTTTTTTTTAACAATGCCTTGTTTTACCAAATTATCTCATATAAACTAATTATTACAGTATCGTTTGGCCATTAAATATTAATTGAACTCATAAAACTATAACTAACATTGTTTGTTTTCATCTTTATTCATAGAATGATTGGATGTAAAACTTCATTCTTTTAATACATGATGATTTGCTAAGAATGTAAAAACTTTACTCTATTTAAAACCCATTGGAAGATATATGATCCAATACTAAAAATAGAGTCACGGGTCACAAAAGTTAAATTCAACATAGAGTCCCAATTCATATGTATTTAATAACTAATGAAAACATGCTAATTTTTATTGACTATAAAATATAATTAAATTAATCAAACTACAAAACGTACCAATTTAAAAATAGTTAAATAGTCCGCCATTTATTTCCCCCCACTCTGTGGGTAAATCGCTTATCAAAAAGGGAGCAGAAGAAGAGTATTAGCCAATGAAAATGCTTAAAGTATGATTTATTATCGGTGAATCTCGAAAGATGTATATTATTAAATGTGTTCCTGGTGTTCAAAAATGGCTATGGAAAGAACTGTGAGTGTGAGAGTAAAAATGCTTTCCCCTTCCTTTATGTTATACTGTGATGGTGATCTACGTTATTTTGGACAAAGTGTCGTGGCAGTCATAGCCACAGTATCGAATGCAGACTTTCTATAACATATTATGTACTTCTGTAAATACACTCTTGAAAATATACCACTATGTTGTCTTAATTATTATCGGCCCTTCAAGATCACAAATCAAAAATGAAATACTGATTAATATTAAATATAGAAATATTAAAATCGAACTACAAATTTTTTTTCTTAATAACATGTACCAATATTTGCCATTAATGACTGACAAAAGAGATTTAAGTATGTATTTTGCATTAAAAAAGCTATTAATGTCAAAGAAACAATGAATATACTTCATATATAAGAAGAAGAAAGAGAACGACAGGTAGGTGTTTTGCTATAAAATGAAATACAATTTACAAAGTATTAAAATCGTTTTGACATAAAACATAAAAAAATAAGGACAACAATAAACTACTTGAGACAATATAAGATGGCCGTAACAACAATATCTGAAGTATCATTAACAATTACGTCTTCACCCAATTATGAATTGTTAATGCGATTCAGAATTTTAAGACAAAAAAAAATAACATTAAACAGGATAAAAAATTATTACATTTGTGAGACTAATTTTGGCACACAGCTCCAACGACACTTGTGCAATGTCAGCTCGTATTTATTCCTTAAGTTCAACGATGCTATAAGCAAATATGATTTTCGCTTTCGAATAACACATGCAATAAAAGTATCAACAAAGTTGAAAAGAAAAGAAAATATAGAGTTTGTTATGGAGGACCAACTGTATATATATATATATATATATATATATATATATATTAAAAAAAAAAATTTTTTTTATATATAAATATGTAGCACTTCATCGGTGGGTTCAAATATAAAATATTCAGAAAAAAATAAAAAATCAATTAAATAAGTAATTAAAATCATTAAAAAAAAATCAGTTATAGTTTTAGTTTTATTACATTTGCTGCGGATATTAATATTTACTGCGTTATAAGCAATATTGCTATCCACACGTTTTTTGAGATTTGAAACACCTACCATTTGACAAAGAGGTCTTCCTCGAAATATATTATGGAATAATTAATATTTATTTATAAATATTATTATAAGCCCCCTCCACCAAAGGCCGGGCACTCTGAGTGACTTTAATAACAAGCAGTACTAATAGCGAAATGCACGATCTGAATACATTCGTTGATCACTCTAAACTGCTTGGGTAAATTTAGCCGCCGATTCGCTATTTACAAAGTTAAATTCCTCCCTAATTAATAACTAGTTCACTATGGCCGAGGGGTGAGGAGTCTTGACTACAAATCAGTGGCGATTTGTGTTCGGGGTTCGCGCCTGCCGACCGTTGAGAATTAGCTTCCTGCACTGAAGATTGCGTTAGCATGAAACATCGATGTCTGTAGGTAATAAATAATTAATATTTATTTATAAATATTATATATATATATATATATATATATATATATATATTTCGGTTGTTTAACTTACATCGACTCTTCACTGTAAAGGTCCCTAGATACTGGAAGATTTTTTACTCTAATAACTTATTTTTCTTGGACTAGTTTCTTTTGGAATTCCTTTTCTGCTCCCTGTTTCCCAAATATAATGTGAACAAACATCTTATTGCTCAACTCCCCACCCAGGTTGTCTCCTATATATCTGGCCCCTATAATAGTAGCCCCTTATGCACCAGTGGCAATATGCCTTGTTTGGAGTGAATAAAAAAACATTTGAGAAGACAAGGTCTGATTTTGAGTTGATTGAAATATTGACTTCTAAAATAAATAGAGTACTGTTGTCATATTTGGGCTGGTGAATCTCTGTCCCATTTGAGGGTTCTTGATAAAGTTCAGAAACGTATCTGTAATTTGATAGGCCACACACTTTCTTCTTCTCTGCATCATCTCTATAACAGATGTGATGTTGCTAGTCTCAGTCTTTTCTATAAATACTATTATGGCATGTGTTCTTCAGAATTGTCTGATCTGTTTCCTGCTTCCTTTGTTCCAGCTCGTTCGACTCGCTGGTCTAGTGGTCTCCATCAATTCGTTGTTTTGATACCTTACTGTTATACAGCTTCTTATTCCGGTAGCTTCTTTTCAAGAACTGTGAAACTGTGTGCCTGCTGACTGTTTTTTTCCTACCTATAGCCTTGGTCTTTTCAAGACTACGGTCAATAGGCATCTCCAGTTTTTGTTAGCTTCGTTCTTGTTAGCTTCTCACATCAAGTGGCTTCATACCTTGTCTAGAGCGATTTGCATAAAAAAAAATTTTTTATATAAATTATTCATCTTCTAAAGATCCTGTGTTGAATTAATTAAGTAATTATAATTAATGTGAGAAGTATGCGGTGGCCTTTATTCTAGCTAATGGCATAACTCAGTCCTTGGAGGATAACAACATACATGTACTATGCAGATGACAAAGTATGATTTTGAGTTGATTGAAATATTCTTTTGTTGGATGTCCTTTTCATAAGGGTCGACACAGAGACGACCCCACCCCCTAGGCTATGAAGTGTGGGGGATTGCTTCATCCTATTGAAGCCACTCTTCATCTCTCACGGCACAGCTTTGTCTTCCCCAAACTCCTCAACTTAATCAAAGCAGAGGTGCACATTTGGAGAATATCATTGAACAGCGGTAAAACAAAGATTGTTGAAAATTCATGACTGGAACTTGGTGGACAAGCCAGACATAAACTGAAGTTTATTTGTACAAAATATGGTTAGATTGTAGAAAGGAGTGTGTGCAGAACAGGAGACTTTGTTGGTTTGGTCGCATTGAAAGAATTGAGAGTTCTTGGGTTAGTAGATGTAGAACAGTTGAGATAGCAGTGTCAGTTGGCAGGGGGACGACCCCACCCGGGCTATCTAACACAGATCCCGGATTACTATTAAAAGGACTACTACTTAACTATATTTTAAGAGTACCTGGAACCTCTATCGTATGAAATTTTGATCTTTTCATTTCTATTATCTATTAATGATGAACATTTGGTATCTGTCTGTATGAAACGAAACTATACTATTATTATCTTTCAATGTTCAATTCACGGGGGGGGGGGGTAGTGTAGTCTTTGTTCTATTGTCATGATACCATCCTCTTAGGCATTACCTCTTCCTTTTTAAATTTTTTTTTGGGGAGGGGAGGTGGTGAAGTGTCTATTCTGAGACCATCTACCCAGGTATTACCTGCTCCATTTTTGGTGGAGGGTGTAGTGTAGTATCTGTTCTGTTGTCATGAGACTATCCTCCTAAGCATTACTTCCTTCTTTGTTTTAAGGGAGGGAGTAATACTGTAGTATCTGTTCTGTCGTCATGAGACCATCCTTCCAGGCATTACTGCCTCCTTTGGGGCAGAGTAGCGTGTACGTCAACAAGAAATTGTCACAATCGGTTGTTCATTAGGAAACTCAGCACATATATTATATTTACTAACAAAAGGGGGGGGGCATTTTTTGAGAGTTGCACTAAAGCTGAGTTAATCAACGTTTGTTTCTTTAAGACATTTTCCTACATGTATTTTAATCATATAAAATACATGTTAAAATATTCTTGGTTGTGGGAATGAGTAATCTTTGAAAAAAATCTTTCATTTTAATTGTTTTAATCAGTTGCAATTTTCAATTGACTCAGAAAATCACCTATCTCTTACTAAGTTTCTATCTATAACTCTCATCCTCTTTTTTCTATCACTTTCACTCCCTATCACTGTATGATACTTGACTCCCACCCCATTCCAATTTTTACACTGTCCATCACTCTCCCTTCTGTCACTCTTTCTCCCTCTATCTCTCCCACTCTTTGTTTATTAACAGAAAAAGGTAATAAATTTCCCTACCTCCTTACTTACTATAACTTCTCTCTTTCTATACTAACGAAGAGAGACAGCATAAGAAAAGGATAGTAATACTATTTAACCTGTGGCTGGAGAGAGAGAGAGAGAGAGAGAGAGAGAGAGAGAGAGAGAGAGAAAGTGGGGGAGGGAAGAGAAAGATATAGCGATCAGAAAGAGACTAATTTTCGATTTTGTCTCATCTTTAAAACATTTAACTGGCTTTGCAAACTCACTTTTCCTGATTTAAAAAATCTAACCCGAGTCAGTTTTTCTTATATATATATATATATATATATATATATATATAAGTTAGGTATGTGTTTATATTTAAATATTTGTATGTAGAGGATTCACTGCTAAACTAATTAACCGATCATTATGCATTTTAGGACACAGTTGCTAGGCAAAACAGGGGGAAATGTAGGCTACATTTAGCTTACTTTTGTTTTAGGGAGTAGAAAGCCTTCATTAAAATTCAGATATCTTTGATTTTTGTGAAATTTTAATGATAGGTATAAATATTCCTCTGAATTTCAGTTTCTTTCGGAAGTTACATGTCTATTTCTATTTCTGCTCTGATAATGTCGTTCGGATAAGTAGACATTTAGCGCTTTTAGTATCGCTTTCCATTCGGCAAAAAAGGGTCCTGTTTATTTGGCTCGTGGGAGAGCGAATACTTTCAAAATTTAATTATTTTTATTCGCTCCGGGGGGAAGAGATGACCGTGTTTGTTGACTCAATTCAATTTTAATTTTGTTCAATTCGGATTTAACAGATCCTCCTTTTTAACCAGCGAACTTTGATTTGATTTGTACTGCTCAGATCAAGTTTTTGGAATTTTGAGTGAGTTTATTGAACTTTTTATATTATTTGATTTGATTTATTTATCGTTGTAATAATTAACATAAACATTGGATACTTTTCACTTCATCGATTGCTGACGCATCTCACGACTGGACAACTTTTTCAATTCTTTCAATTTCTCATATTTGGACTGTCACTCATCACCTGGATTAATCTTCAGTCAACCTTCTGGATATCTTTCCTGATTATGTTTTTTAAATTGTATGACTTGAATGGATTGTATAGATTTTAAAAAAAGTATGTTTTTGGGTTGATATATTTGATGTTATATATTTTTATGTATTTTTGTATATATTTTTATATATTTTCAAAGTGTAATTTTATTACCTGTAGTAATATCACTGTGGTAATGGTCCTCTGAGGAGAAGAATTATCTTTGAAAACTCATGAGCTAAGGACGTTAAGATACTTTGCTTGAACTTTGAATTCTAATAAAATTTGATTGGCACCTTATTTTATTATTTCATTTTATATTATAATATTAATGCTCTATCCAGTATATTGAGCTTCAGTTTTAATCCGGATGTTTCACTAATTATAAGATATTAGTTGACGCTTATATCTTTCGTTGGATTACTTATATATATATATATGTATGTATATATATATATATATATATATATATATATATATATATATATATATATATATTTAAGCGTATACTCTTTATAGTATCCAAAATATTTCCAATTGTAAGCTTAATGAAGTTGTGTTACAATATTCAAAGCATATATACTTTATTATTGCATTCCAATGACCACGTGAAAATCAATCCAAAACCATAATTTTCATTTGTTCTTTCAATTTCTTTATTTCTGTAATTCGAATTTTCTTTCATTTTATGTGTTATTCAAAACCGAAAATCATATATGTTTATAGCATTGTTGAGCTTAAGGAATAAATATGAGCTGTCATTGGAGCTGTGCGCCGAAGTATGCCGCCCAGTCCTGTAAAGATTAGCAAAGTGCATTGAGCTCTCTGGGTGACGCACGGATCTTTAATAAATGTTTAAATAAACATAAAGCTTGAGTTTTAAGTGTTTTACCCTTTGTTAGTTTCTTTATTGCACTTGCATATTTCTTTAATGTTACATTTATTATGTAAACAAAAAAAATGATATAGTTACTTATGGCGGACCATATATATATATATATATATATATATATATATAGAACAGTTATTTATTATATTCCAATAACCATGGTTTGTTTTATTACTTTTATTTTTGTTTTTATTTTTTTCACATTTCCAAAAATTCCAAATTTCTGTGAGATATATTTAACGGTCCGTTTCATTTGTTTTGTGCCAAACAACAAAAAATGTAGTTTGGCACAAAACAAATGAAACGGACCGTTAAATATATCTCACAGAAATTTGGAATTTTTGGAAATGTGAAAAAAATAAAAACAAAAATAAAAGTAATAAAACAAACCATGGTTATTGGAATATAATAAATAACTGTTCTATATTTTGCTCTGTTATCAATAATTGACAAACATTGAGCTGAATCTTCAAAGGAGACTACAAACTAAAAGGATCTGATGATATATGATAATACATATATTGTCTTTAATAATTAATTATATATATATATATATATATATATATATATATATATATATATATATATATATATATATATATATATATATATATATACTAGAAGAATACCCATCATGGGACGAACAGAACAGTTTTGCACCATTTTTATGTCCCTTTATGAAGATTAAAATCAAGATATAATGCTACTAAACCGTATGTCCTGAATCCTTGTTCCAATTTTGATCAAAATCCATTACATGATTTTTATTCTGTAAAATGTCTTAAGTTTACAGCTTAAGGAGTCTTAGGAAGAAACTGAAATTCAGGGAATCTTGCTTAACTGTTGTCTAATGACTATGGATCAAATTCAATGCAAATTTGAAATACGTTTGAATTTTTTAAATGTGAAGTTTTGTCCATGTTATGCTATCTAAAAAACTTTTAAAATACTCCAAAGAAACTGAAATTTAGGGGAATATTTATTAATTGATGGCTTATATAATAATATATAGGTTGCTTGACTTATTTCAACAAACTGAGATTTTGGTCTTCACAACCTCCTTTCCATTCTTTACTTGTATTGATTGCTGTTGCTGTCGGGGTTAGCAACCACAATTGACCGTTTGGTGTAAGTTTCCATATTTAGATTCGAAACTCATCATTGATTTTTTTCCCCGGCAGCCAAAATTGATTGTGTTGAATTGAAGACAATACTTCATTATCAGGGAAAAGTCTGAAATGATAATTAAACCATTCAAACAGGCCAGCTTGATTGTTTTCTTTGCAGACTTTTATCAAAACAAAGCGAAAACATGATCCGCTTTATAAACATGAGTCTACGTAGACAACATTACATATATTTATATTAAAACTAGAGGAATACCCACCCCAGGATGGGTAAAATTAATTCTCCAAACAGAACAGTTTTGCACCATTTTTATATCACTTATGATCATGAAGATTAAAATCAAGATATAATGACACTAAACCTTATGCCTAGAATCCATATACCAATTTTGATCAAAATCCATTACATGATTTTGATTCTAGAAAATGTCTAAAATTAAAGCCTTAAGCTTAAATGGTTTTCAGAAGAAATTGAAATTCAGGAAATCTTGCTTAATTTATGTTCAATGACTATGAATCAAAATTAATGCAAATCTGAAATATTTAGATTTTAAAATGGGAGGTTGTGCCCATATTCGTTTGTTTATACTTTTTGTAAATTAAATTATGTATTGCTTACAGAAAAAAAATCTCTGCAATCATTTTTAATATGCTCCCACTTTTTCTTAAAATAAATACGAAAAACCAAGCAATGCAGAATAGTTTTAAATTAAAAGAAAAAGTTTTCAGTATTACATGTTCAATGTGTGTCCGCGAGTAGTTTTACAGATTCAACCTAAAGTGAAAGCAACTGGTGTCAACCCGAATCTGTCCTTTTCGTATTTGCTTGCTTTGGGGTGCGTGAAATCTCATTGATACCTTTTTTTTTGTTTTGCTTCAGTAAGTGCTCAGAAATCAAGGGGCCTCTCCATTTGACCACTTCATGAGATACGTAGGCATGTGAGTCTTCATTTAAGGTTCTCCTCACATCTCAAAGTTTGAGCTAGTAAAGCAGTGGAGAAAATTAATTTTTCCTTCTCCCCAGTTGATCTCTCAACTATGTTGTTATAGTTTATCTTTTTTGTGGTCTTTTCTTGGTATTGTCGGATTCCAGGACAATGATTCATCTGGTCTGGTGGAGTATCCAACTAAGTGATGTTACTTGAGGTAACATCACTAGGAGAAGGTGCACCATTCCTCATATGAGACTGTGCATAACCATGCCGAGGAGATTTTATTTGGGCTTTGAATAATATGTTATTTTGAATATTTGGTCATGGGTTACTTGTATGGTGAGGTATCCTCACGTCAGGTTATCCTGACAAACTCCTGTACAGAGAGACCGAAAACACGTGAGAATAAGAGAGACAAAGTATCCGAATAACATCGAGGATGGCGTCTAGTATGCATTTATTTTTTCAATTTTCTTATCTTTTATTTTTGTTTTGGATGAAGAATCCTACCGAATGCCAGACATTCACATGCTATTTCAGAGACTCCAACCGAGAGATCTTTTTAAGATTCTAACCGTCCCTTTAAGCATAATTGTTTGTATCTCTCTTGCACTTGATTCACCGGGTATATTTGCTAGGTAGTTTTTGAAATTCTTGCTCCTATAATTACTGAAATGATGGAGATATTCCTAAGATTTCAGTTTCTGTTCATGTCGTACATAAGACCTTGGTATTTCGTTATCTTCTCCTGCTCAGCTCGGTTTAAGCCAACATGATTAGGGACACTGACTTCAACTAGGGTTGCCACTTTTTCCCTCTTGTCCCATATCACTATGTCAGGTTTAATAGCTCCGTTTTCTAGGTATGTAGCTGTAGATATGACTCGCCAAACCTGTACACTTTACGGTTTTCTGCTCACTTTCAGGTGTACAGAATTCGCTTCCACAAAGCTGCGATGTTCTCTTTGTCGACAATAATCTTTTTTTTTCACTTGCGAATTTGAACAGTTTTATTTGTTTGGTAAAGAAAATATATTTTTAAAAGTTGAAGTTTTAATTTCTAATCCTCAATCGAAAGAAAATAGTCAGCTTTTGCAATTTAATCTTTCTATTTGATTTATATATCTTCCTCCCACAAGGTAAGATGTGACACAAGGTCGGGAAAATGGGAAAGAACCAGCGCTCGAGAATTTGAGCACTCTGGCTTTTTAAAAATTGCCTGAGCAGCCCCGTCGGCATTCCCCGGTAGGGGCGCCTCAGACAGTAAGCAATAAACTTACTCCTCTCCAAAGAGGGGAGGCAAAGCCTGGGAGGGTGCACTTCCTAAAACAGCACAGGACCGGCAACCCCCAATAGACCGGCGTAAATCCAGACCCAAAGGCCCAGACAATACCGGTTTTATTAGGCGGGGTAATTTGAATGTTCAATTCTTTTGGTATGTCTTTTTATATCAGGTTGAATTACAGGATCATCATCATTATCGCTGTCGTCGGTTCTTTTTTTATTAATGTGCAGGTTGAGGGGCATTATCCACACTAGTTAGTCTCCGTCCAGGTAGCTTGCTAGCTGCACACATAGCAGATCTCACTCCACGCCGCCAAGAAATTCTTATCATGAGGATCAACTGCAGAGAGCTTAAATGCTATGCGATCTCTTCGCAGCAGTTTTCTCCAAGATAACAAGAGTCGCCAACCTAATAGGTCCCTCACTGTCAACCAAGCTCCAGTCCCTGTCCCATCGCTGCAATGTAGGAAGGTGAACCCTCTAGAGCTGCACAGCACAATACCTCAGACCGACAGCGAACAAGCCATCGGTTTGATTTTGATATGAATTCTGGAACTAAACAGCAGAATCTCGACTGATAAGAAGGGGGCTTATGATCCAGGGTGAATTGCTGGAGAAACCCCCTCATCATCACCACCACTAAGACTGAGATACCTGCCCAGAGTTAGCGTCGAACTCATTGAACAATAAAGATGATCGTCTAAAAATACAGAGCGCTGTCGAATTAACTTGTCCTCTACCAATAAAAGCCATCTTAATATTCTGTACACAAATGTCTGCCCACTTATGTGAAAAGCTGATGTATTTCAATCAATAGTGGAAAGAGAGTCACCTGATGTCGTAATGATTACTGAGAGTTGACTATACAATGATATGCGAGATGCTGAGACGAACAGCGACACTTCCCTTGACAAGGTCCAAAAAAGAGTCGCCAACCTAATAGGTCCCTCACTGTCAACCAAGCTCCAGTCCCTGTCCCATCGCTGCAATGTAGCATCCTTATGCTTGTTTTATAAATACCTCAATTGATTATGCTCCGATGAATTGGCTGCTCTGATGCCCCCTACACGTAGACAATCTGCCAAATCCCATCCATTCACGGTGGAGGTCCCCAGATGCCGGAGAGCTTTCTACTCAAATAGCTTCTTTCCTCGCGCTGCTGGCCTCTGGAACTCTCTCCCTGCCCCCTGTTCCCCCGACGGTACTGACATGCAGAAATTTAAAGCTAATGTTAACAGACATCTCGCTGCGCAGATCCCAATTTAGGTTGACCCCCCCCCCCAACCTTCTCCCTTTTCTTTCTTCTCAGTAGCCCCTTACGTCTACAGTGACGGCCTGCCTTGTCTGGGGTGAACTGAGGTCGGCCTCTCCCTCGTCTACTAGGGACTTCCACAAAGGTTTTTTTTCTCTATTATTAATATTAATGTCCATGAGGGCAATCTGTTCCAGCAGATCTTGCAACCGCACAGTTGTCACATCTTCTGGTTTCACATTGCAAATCCGTCTAATCATTGGCTTCTTGTTGTGTTGCAAAAGCCAGGTTTCACCTATGGAGCATTGGACTGCGAAAATAGGAACTATAAGCATAACCATAAGACTTGTACATGAGATGAGTAATGGCTGCAGTTCACAGAACTTCTTCCGAACAGTTTTGACTCGTGTTTTGGTGGCTAGTTCATTGCCCCAGAAGCTGAGAGAATGGCCCCAAGATAGCAAAAGAAAGCTAACCCTAACCCTAACTCATCAGGGCCAGCTTGGACACTTGCCAGTGGTCTACCATCAAGGTGACGTGCTTGTCCCTGACACCTTGTATATCTGAAACGCGGATCTTCCACTAAACACCTCAGTCCACTGCACCTCTTCTGCACCCACTACTTGCAACCACGTTTGTCCTTAATATTTCGCATTTTTTAATTATTAAACATGAAAAGAACTCATATATCTGTGAAAATTTGTGAACATTGTCTGCAATGTGAGGCCTTTTAAAAAAACCCGCTTAGCTACACCCACAGTAAAAAAACTTTCCTTTCTCTCTTTTTCTCTGTACCAAAAAACAAACAAAACTTCCATGAACAAAGTTTCTTTCCTAGAACATCCCATCCGTGGAACAAGATATCATGAGCTTGCTTCCCAACCGACTTCAGCATGGTCGTCTTCAAGTCTAATATAGACAAGTACTTGATGAATCTCCCTCTTGGATAATCAATTCCTCTTAAGTAATATCCTGTCCATCCCACTTATTGTTTCCAGTTCTCTCATGGTGGCGATCATCGTCCAACTGAGGATCTACTTAACTCTTATCCTCGAGATGCCCCTGGGCCTTAATAAGTGGTGACCCATTAGTATAAATAAAAGACAAAAACAAAAAACAGTTAGATTCATACCATCAACATGGGAATTATAACTGTGAAGACATTGATTACTTTTTTATAGAATTTATTTTGGTATCATTACAATAAGAAGAATTAGAATATTAAAACCTCACAGATAGAAGAGAATTCCATTCCATCACTAGAGTCTGTTAATAATAAAAATGTTTTTATATCTTATATATAAACTAAGGTCAGTTGTTCACACGCACTTTTTAAAATTAATAGCTTTTTTACTATAAGCTACATACAAAGATCTGTTTCGTTAGTCATATGAGGCAATTATTGGTCTTGTTGTTTAAACAAAGTTTTTATTTTCAATCGATTTCAGCAATTTTATATTTAATCCTGATCAATATTTCATTCATTTTTTTTTTTTAGTCATAAATAGAGAAACGGGGAGGAACTTTTACCCTCACACTCAGAAGTCCTAATACTGGTACCCATAACACAAGGACAAATTTAATAAAGGAAAGCAGAGGTATTCTTACTTTTATAGCAAAGGGCTCTAACATCGCTATTCAAGTCACAGGGTATTAATTTAATTACATATATTTTTCGATCTTCATCAGTGAAAAAGGGTGAAAGCAAGTCTTGCTTTGCCCTTTTCTCTTTCTTTCTCTTTTTTATTTGTTGCTTTTGACTGACAGTGAGAAAGAAAGTAAAACGATAAGAAAGAGAGAGAGAGGGGGGGAGCCAAGGAAGACAGGAAGAAATACGCCTCTTCTGGTTTTAAAAGAGGGAAAGGAAGTATTTCTTTGTCCTTTTCACTTTTTTCTCTCCTTTCTTTCGTTGGTTTTGACTGACAGGGAGAAAGCAAGAGAAAGTAAAGAGCAAGAGAGGAATGGAAGACAGAAAAAATTATTATGTTATTCTGAGAGAGAGAGAGAGAGAGAGAGAAAGAGAGAGAGAATTGATTCAGTGGCTCAGTTTGTCAGCATACCATACTTAAAGGCAAAAGGTATGAGTTCGAACCTCACTCGGGGCAAAATAAGTTTTACTCTGATTTTGTCCCAAAATAAACTTAAATATTTTAAATTACAGCAGATTGTTTCGTTTTACTTTTATTTGTTTCTGTGATCTACATAATTTACAGAAATTGGGACTCCGGGCGACACAGGGTCGCCTTGCTAGTGTCCTATATATTTTACTAGCTGAAGTAACCATCTACATCAAGTTCCTAAAATTTGCCTCTTTCACATATAGCTGAAATGGAAAAAATATCTTTTTAGAAGAATGTTTGTGTTAGAGGCTGTCACGATATTTAAATCAGCATTAGATATAGATTTAAATTGTGTTTATTTATTTATTATTTTCTTATATCTTTAAAATCTTATATATAAAATAGAGACAGTTTTCCTCCTATTTATTTGACCTTAATAGCAGCTTTGTTAGAAAAAGCTACATACTTAAAACTGTTCAGTCAGTTTTGTCAAATATTGGTCTGTGTTCTTACAAAAATTTAATTTTAAATCGATTTCATCGAATTTCATATTTAATCCGATGAACAGTTTTTGTTTTGATTATTAATATCAGAGGGAGTGGGAGGAGCTAACCCTCCTACAGTCTCAAGCCCTCTTCTTGCCACCAATGGCACCATGATAAAATCTGGAAGAAATCTAATTAGACATCATTTTTCGAATATCACCACTAATACTCTTCCTTCTGCAATTTTGCAAGGATTTCTCTCAATTGAACGTTATTTTATCAACTTATACAATAACGTTTTGATAGCATGCTTTATAACTTGTGCATTAATAACACTGGCATGGTGGGCAAATTCATAAGATGCCAGCCTGCTAATACGCAATTCCGAGTTCAATTCCTATCTGAAGATGCAAAAAAACACTTATTCTTATTTTTAAATCACGGTCGACTTTTATTTTGACAAAATGTGGGAAGTGAAAAGTAAATGACCGAATTCCACCAGTTGTGCATTTAATTGGCTCACCTTAATTAGAAGCAAAGTTTACCTTTTAAAGAGGACACAAAATCTTTTTTACATTTATTTATAATCCAAATAACATACTTTTTTGCAGCTGAAGAAATTTGATTTCAGTCACGTAAATTATTAATGAAAGTAAAAAAAAACTCCCAGACAACGTCGGGTAGGAACAGCTTGTGTTTTATATATTTTATCAGGTTCCTCAAATTCTCTTCATTATAACTCAAATGGAAGAGAATATTTGTGTCATAGGTTGTCACAATGCTTAATTCACTGTTAAATAGCTTATTTATTTATTTGTTTATTTGTTCTCTTAATCTTTTGAATAACAAATATTTCGAGATAAATCTCTTCTTCAAAGTAAAGTCAAGAATTGTGGTCAGAGTTTGTTTTCATATGCATACTTTTTGTTATTTCAAACCAAATTTTTTACCTCCGCCAAGGTTATATTTTTGATTGAGTTTGTTGGTTTGTCTCTAAGTTTTTCTTTGTGTACAGTCAAGCATCCACATCGCTTGACCAATCATCATCTAACTTGTTAAAAATATCAGTCACGGTCTAACTTAGAACTCATTTAATTTGGGAATATATAGGTCAAAGGTTAAGGGCAAGGCAACGTAAAAGGTGAAAGTCATACTCTTGGCGATAACTTTGGTTCTGTTCATTGTAGAAAATCACTACTTGGCCCATATTGTAGCCAATGAAGTCCCACATTTTATATGACTTTGATCTTTGAAGCTGACCTTGAAAAGTTCAGTCGAGGTCGAAATTGTTACGGAATGTCACCTTTCGATATTTTTAAAATTTGATGTATGGATCTGATGCTCTTTGATAGCAGTAACCACCATGCAAATTTTCAGCCTGGTCAGATGAATAGTTTTTGAGTTATCAATGTTTCTATGCCATAACTTCGGGAATACTTTATACAATATGGAGGAGTAAGGCTCAGATAAAACTTTGGCCCATCCTTACGTTGTCAGCTAGAGGTATGCAGCCTCACTACTGATTTATGTTTTTGTTGTTCAAATGGTTAAATAATTTATTCGAATTTGAGTGCAAATGTTGTGCGTGTGCGTGTGTGTTTCAGTTACACATTAATAATTCAGCGTTGAGTTCTAATCTGTTATTGATTTATGTTTTGATTTTATTAATTAATCACTACTTATCAAGGCTAAAAGCCACTGGAGGATAAGGGTTAATGTCTTATGGGGACACTTTATGACAAGTGTTTATTGACATTAGATTTGAAGATGACCATCCTGTAGCACTCAGGGAAGCAATCTTATGGCGACGTGTTCCACAGATGGGAGGTTCTTGAAAAGGAAACTCTGCTCATGGGAATTCCGTTTCATATTTTTCACACAAATGGAGAAAAGAAAATTCGATAAATCATTCGTTGAACTTTTTTAATTCTCAGTTATGTCACTTGTCGGTTTACGTGTATAAATGCTGAGAAGTGTTTTGTCTTTTTAACTAATCCGTCACCACTTATTAAGGCTAAAAGCCAGTCCAGGATGATGGTTACTGAGATGGATAGATTGTCAGTTGAATGATGAAGAATATTATGAGAAGATTGGAAATAATGAATGAAATGACTATAATTTGATGACTTATGAAGACGGTTTATGACAAGCAATTGTTGACATTGGATTTGAAAACAACCATTTTTGTAGGCCACAGGGAAGCAATCCCATGATAAGTTCTTGGAAAGAAACTCAGCTCCCGGAAATTCCGTTTGATGTTAGGCACACGAAATAAGAAAGGACAATTCTTTGTAGTGGTTCTAATAAGACGAGTTCTTGCTGTGAATGTCTTACAAGGAGCAACCAAATATTGGAGCTCAGCCGAGTATCTTTCATGGAAATAACGATAGAGTAGAGAGAGACTAGCTATGTTTCTTCTGTGAGAAAGGGGCTATAGAGAACAGAAAAATCGTCCCCATTAGATTTTTAAGTTGATTTTCAACTCGATCAAAGCAAGAAAGGGTGCTCTGAGTGGCACCTCCCCAGATGTGGCAATAGTACTCATATTAGATGTGTCTGACTCTTATATAAATAGAAGATTGCATCAG
Source organism: Sepiola atlantica (assembly GCA_963556195.1). Classification (NCBI taxonomy): domain Eukaryota; kingdom Metazoa; phylum Mollusca; class Cephalopoda; order Sepiida; family Sepiolidae; genus Sepiola; species Sepiola atlantica. The sequence continues at coordinate 76,000,977 of OY744536.1, read as the reverse complement.
GATTCTTTTTGGAGAAATAGAATGATCCAATCATTTAGAAGTTAACAGATTTGAGTTACGGCTACAGGTCAGGATATTGTGTCATAGACAGGAAGTTGCCAGAGACACGTAGTAGCCGTTCTAAAATGGACACATGATCATAAGAAGCAACGTCACACTGAACGATTTGGGGAACTTTACAGTCTTTCGCATATGATCTAAGAAATAGTGGGCAATCCGTTACAAATGGCTGTTCCAACAGATCACATTTTTTTTTAGTTTTTATATAAATAAAGTTCAACGTCCTAAAATGGAGTATTGCTGCTACATGTGGGGAGGTTCCGTTCAGAGCACTCTAATGGGAGATGATTCTTTCACTTCCTTGCAGCCCGTTTCACACAGAAGAGATATTGCTAGCCTCTCTCTACTCTATATGGTAGATGCTCGACTGAGCTCCAATCCCTCGTCCCATCCCCCTGTAAAACATTCACAGCAAGAACCCGCCTGGCTATAACCACAGCAGAGAACTTTTCTTTCTCACTCTCTGTACCATATACTAAGCACAACTTCCATGAACAAAGTTTCTTTCCTCGAACGTCCTATCTGTGGAACAAAATAGCATGAAGTTGCTTCCGAGCCAACTACAACATGGGCGTCTTCATTCAAGTCTAATGTAAATAAATACTTGTTGAGCCGTCCTCTTGGATAAACAATTCCTTGTAAAAAATCTTATGCCCATTTCTCTTGCGTGGTGGCGCTCACCATCCAATCGATGATCTCTTTAATCCTTATCCTCGAGTGGCCTCTAAGCCTTGATAAGCGGTAACTCATTAGTACAAAAAGAAAAGCAGAGAAAATATTGCTCTTTTGATCGACCGTGGAAGAGAGCAGTCGTGCTTTGGGGATAGCTCCCCCCCCCCTTAGGGTGATGGGTAGGGGTATTATGTACAGCATGCTAAAAAACAAAAAAATCACAAAAACATTGTTAAACCCCAAATGATCCTGTGCTGTAAATGTAATGTGAACAAACATCTTGTTGCATAACTACCCACTTAGGATGCGCCTGTAGGTATGGCCCCTAATTCACAGTAGCCCCTTACGTCTCAGTGGCAATGTGCCCCCTTGTTTGGGGTAAATAAAAGTAAAAATTAAAAAATAGAACAAAAAGTGGAGGAGAGAAAAAGAACTGCTGCTATGTGTTATCAATACAACAAGACTCAAGCTATGATGAGCCTCAGTTCGGATAATCTGCTGAGAACAAAGAGATAACAGAAGAGATGATCTCCCCACTAGACTGTGAAGTTGATTTTAAACTCTGTCAAGGCTTAAGACGATTAAAACGTTTTACAATCAAAGAAATAAGAGTGCACGCATTTGAAGTTTACACAAATGCAGAAAAACAAGAAGGTAAGTCAAAATAAAATATCCCTTTTTTTATTTAGCTATAACTATTAGTGTTATTAAATTAATAACTAATAGTGAATATTTAAACTTTTGTTTTTAATTATTTCATAAGTATGAAAGAGCATTCTCGCAGCTGAATAAAAACAATTTTTTGGGAGGGTGGGGGAGATTAAACACTGAAAGGAAAGTATATTTAATATGAGTGAAAAAAAAGAAGAAAAACACACGCCCTTAATTAACTTCATTGCTGACCTTAAGGCCGAATGGATACGGAAAGAGAAAAAGGAAACGGTTCATGCTCACTTCTTGTAATGAAACGATTAAAGTCAATTAATTTTCTATGGTTCCGTTAAAAGTCAATTCTGATTTGCATGGAATTTGAATGAGAGATAATTGGAAGAAATTAAGAAAGATTCCCAAAATTTCAGTTTTAAGTTTGACCAGGACCGATATTTTGATCAAGTCTGGTGACAATTGGCCAAGCGATTTTTATGCTAGATTCTACACAAACAAACATAATGACAAACTCGACCGAAAACATAACTTCTGTCTTGGTGTGTCTCACAAAACCAAGAAGAGTAATCGCAACACTACAGAAATATTTATCATTCAGTTAACCAAACTTAAACCGATTAAACTACAGTAGGACAATCCCTCAGTCTGCAGAATCGTCCTTCAACTGCAAAAAATCCTTAAAAATAAAAATATCCGCTGTATGTGAAGTGGGCTAAAGGGCGCAATCACACTGATTTGTATGAAATTTGAACAATGTATATTAGACAAGATTAAGCAAGAGTTTCACATTTTCATTTTTGTGTGTAATATATATGTATATGTATATATATATATATATATATATATATATATATATATATATATATATATATATATATATATATATATATATATATTTCATGATTTTTGCGGGGGAGTACAAAATTTTATTATTATATATATATGTATATATATATATATATATATATATATATATATATATTTCATGATTTTTGGGGGGAGTACAAAATTTTATAATTGCAAGCATGAATGGAAGACGAATTCTATCGTTCACGATTAAAAGTTAACAAGAGAGAAAAAAAAACTGCCAGCCGACCGGTTTCGCCCTCTCTTAACAAAGGCTGTATAGAGGGATTTAAAAAAAAACCGAGGGATTTTAAAAAAACGGGGTGAAAAGAGAGAGTACAGAAAATAAAATAGCGTTATGTTATATGTACAATGGAGGATGAATCTTAAAGACTGATCACATCTAGTCCCAATAGAATTCCCTTTGCTTGCAAAGGGAGGGACGTTTAAGACGAATGTGGATCGTCTCCAAGATTTTTAGTGAAGGAGTCCATACTAAAATTCCTAGCGCACGGCGGTTTTTAAGTAAATAGTCCGTAATGGAAGACCCGTATGTGTTATTTTGAACGTCCGTTGACCGGAAGATTCCATTCCTGATCCTACTCGGAATGTGCTGTTGGACTCTACTATCCAATCTTAACGTCGTCTTACCCACGTAGTCAGCACTGCAACTACATTTAAAATGATAAATTACATTATTTTATGGTGGGGGGGGGGGTAGAACGTCTTTACGAGAGTACACCAATAAAGGTTTTGTAGAAAACACAACACGCACATTCGAAGAAAAATAACAATTTTCAACTGCTGAGCTGATTTGCTTGGCGAATTTCTCACTTACTGTGCCTAACCAAGGTAAACGAATGTAAATTGGACATTTAGTCACCGTATTTGGTTTTATTTTGGAAAAAGTATTTATTTTCTTTTGGGTGACTGCACCAATCACATCAAGGGGATAGCCGTTATTGGACAAAGTATTTTTATTTTTTTTCTCTCTCTTAATTAACTTTTAATCATAAACGATAGAATTCGTCTTCCCTTCATGCTTGCAATATATATATATATATATATATATATATATATATATATATATATATATATATATCTAGAGAGAGAGAGATAGATAGAGAGAGAGTGGGAGTGAGAGAGAGAATTTATAGAAGGCTAATAACAATGTGGAATAACAAGATGCGATTTCTTTCTTTATTTACTAATTTGTTTTATTTCAAACAGTTTTCACTGAATGCAATAAGACAATCCCGGGTAATGCCTAGTCGGGTCAGCTAGTTTAATATAATGTATTAAATTTTCCAGTCTGTGTTTAAAATGCCATTGATACAGACATTTTGTTGGTTTGGGACAATTGGAAGTGGCTATGTTCCCTTGTCTTGAAATGTTCCATAAATCATAACCGGAAACACTTGTTGATATGGGTCCTGTCCTGTAGAAGCACCAACATATCACTGTCATTTTTAATTGCACTTAAATTCTAACGACACTCCTCTGATGAATATTAGTTGAAACAAGATCTTTTGAAGAGGAGACACATTTACTAATGATGTTATTTCAAAATGTTGGAGCCAGATGATAGATTAATTACATGACTGACCTCCATTGTTTTCCATATTAGCATTGGGCTGGGGAGGTCTTTAAGAACATTGGAATATGAAGGTGATGTAGCTGGCTTGAAGCATTGTGTATATATTTTTTCTAGATAGATAATTTATAGAAAGCTAATAACAATGCAGAAATATACCGGGTTGTAAGAAGGAAAACTGAAGACGGGAAAACTATGCACATGAAGCAGAGAGTAGCCTGAGACAAAGAAAAAGAAACACTTGAGAAAGGGGTGATATCCCCAAAATATTGTGATATTCTGGCATCTATCATACGACTCTAGTGACCGAGGTGAAATCTGTAAGCAATTAAGATTTATTATATAAAAAGAAAATGCCCTGTCATTCAGTTTTCCTTCTTGGTATATTTCTGCATTGTTATTAGCTTTCTGTAAATTATAAAAATAAAATGTCCGACACAAACAATCTTGTATTATTTGGATTATTGGGACTACTGTTTTCATCTTGGATGTTATTCTCACAACGTTTTGGCCGACGTAACCTTCAACCTTATTTAGGTGCGTTTTGTCGATCTCATGAAATCGTTAATAAACTTCCCAATCCTTTCTGCGACGCAACCATATTTGGTACAAATAAACTTCTGTCATGAATGTCTGACAATCTTTGTTTTATCACATTAATGAAAAATATTTTCACTCTAAAAGTTTTCTTAACCAGACAATTACTTCCATTAAAAAAACTGATGCGAAATAAAATATATTTGGGCCAATAATATAGTGGGAGGAAAAACGAAAAAATATGTTAGTTCGAATCAACTATCGATACGTTAGACAGATTGCTATTTGGTTCTGAATTTTAAAATCCGGCAAGATAACTTTATATGTTAGATAGAAAACAGTTGCCATCTCTGAAACCAAACGACAATGTTTGTAAAGAAAGAATAGTAAAAAAATTACAAGAACCTACAGGGTTCAGAGTTAGTACACCCCAAAAATACCATCCACTCATGAAATCTTCTATTATATAAAGGGGAGTTGCCAGTGTGTGTGGGTGTATGTGTGTGTGTGTATGTGTGTGTATGTCCGGTTAAAACTCTAAACTACAAAATAAACACTCACAAATGTGGTATACTCTTGATCGGCGTTGCCCAAAATGAATAATATCTAGAATTTAAAAAAAAATTCATTCTTTGACCCTAAACTGGCGTAGATTTCGTCAAGGGAGGTCGGTTTTTCATTTATTTTATGTATTAACTAAAGGGAAACAACCCTGATTTTTTATTCAAGGAGTTACTTCCCTTATGCCGACTTATTCCTCGTAGAATCTATAAAAAGGAGTTTTCTGTGTATGAGTGGGAGCAAAGAGAGAAAATGGGCTGGGCAGAGGAGAACGAGGGGGTGGGAGAGGGAAAACGAGGGAGGTGGAAATAGAGAAAGAGAAACAGATAGAAGTTTTAATAGAAATATGTTACACTTTTGTCCCAACAATGCCGGATAGCCCTGCTAGTCATCAATGAAATTCAACACTATTTCTGCAATACAATCATATTTAGTACAAATAAACTTCAGTCTATACCTGACTTGGATAGAGATTTTCTCCTCTCTCTCTTTCTTTTCAGCTAATTTATAATGTGTTTGTACACACCATAAACAAGTATGTAAATTAGAGAGCAAAATAATAGATCTCTTTACTTCTATATTATCTATAAGTATAATATATATATATATGTATATATATATATATATATATATATATATATATATATATATATATTGAATAAAATCAAAATGAAACAAATAATAGCAGTGGTTGTGACTCAACGGGTCACAAGTAGTCTAGTTATTATTGAAAGACTGCCATCACCTAGGTAACTCCTATATGCCTCTTTCCCCCCACCGAGTTTCATGATCACAAATAAGAACATATTTTTATTGGAGGTCGAAGAAGCCTGAAGTGTCAACGGATAACAAATGACAATGTAAATAAATGAGTTTTTCGTTAACTTATTTATGACTTTATGAAAAGGTCAAGATTCAGGTTTCAAGGTCAGAGGAGCCTCCAGAAATCAAGCCAATAACAGTTGAGTATTTGCCAAAGTTAATTCAAAACTGAGCTTGTTTTTTTTTTCTTTTTCTATTTCTTTTTTTTGAAGGAGGGTGAGAGGAGGAAGAAGAGGGAGGAGGAAGAGAAAGAGGAGGATGGAAATTTGAAGAAAAAGCAGGAGGAAGAAAAGGGGGAGGTGACAGAGCAGAAGGAGGGAAGAAACAGGAGGAAATTAAAAAAGAGGAGAAGGAGAAGGAGGAGATGGAGGAAGAAAAGGGGGAGGTCAGAGCAGAAGAAGGGAAGAAACAGAAGGAAATGAAGAAAGATGGGAAGGGGGAGGAGGAGATGGAGGAAGAAAAGGGGGAGGTCAGAGCAGAAGAAGGGAAGAAACAGAAGGAAATGAAGAAAGATGGGAAGGGGGAGGAGGAGATGGAGGAAGAAAAGGGGGAGGTCAGAGCAGAAGAAGGGAAGAAACAGAAGGAAATGAAGAAAGATGGGAAGGGGGAGGAGGAGATGGAGGAAGAAAAGGGGGAGGTCAGAGCAGAAGAAACAGGAGGAAATGAAGAAAGATGAGAAGGAGGAGGAGGAGATGGAGGAAGCAAAGGCGTAGAAAGAAAAGGAGGAGGGTGTAAAAGGATAAGGAGGATGAAAAAGAAGAGTAGGAGGAGAAAATAGACGAAGAGAAGGCGAAGAGGGAGAGAGGGTAAAAAGAAGAAACACAAGAAGAAAAAGAAGAAAAAGAAGAAGAAGAAGAAAGAAAAGAAGAAGAATGAGAAGATGGAGGGTGTGTGTGACTCGGCTCCTATAAAAGCTGTTGCTCTTTTGATGACTTATTTCAATGTAAGCATGTCGACTATTACAACTTTCTAAATGGCTTTTGAGTTGCTAAGCAAGCTTCGGCCACTTAACTTCTTCATTCGTCATTTTAGACGTATGAAATATTTTTGAAAATGCCAACAGTTTCCGGGGGGGGGGGGTCCAATGGATATCATTATGAAATATGCAATTGGCTACTCAGCATCTTGGCCAGAGTGCTCACCTCTCGGGCGCTGGCTTTTCAAACCCCACTTTCTCGACCCGACCTTGGGTCACATCTTACTTGTGGGAGTAAGATAAAACTGGCCTTGTGCCTAACTCCTGGAGAGGAGTAAATAAATACTCAGCATCTTGGCCTTTTGGCTAAGATCAAAGTGTAGTATCTGTTCCGATGGATACTGCACCCCATAGACTGGTATTGTCTTGGCCTTCGGGGCTTGATTTACACCGATCTATGGGTCTATCCTGTGCAGTTCTAGGAGGTCCACCCTCCCAGGTTTCGCCTCCCCTCTTTAGGGAGGAGTAAGTTTATTGCTTACTGCCTGAGGCGCCCCTACCGGGGAATGCCAACAGGGCTGCCCAGGCAATTTTTAAACCCCACTTTCCTGACCCGACCTTGGGTCACATCTTACTTGTGGGAGTAAGATAAAAACTGGCCTTGTGCCTAACTCCTGGAGAAGAGTAAATCAATACTCAGAGTTCAGATTCTATAAGATCCAATGCGATCATTTAGACACTAATACTGATAGAGTATGTATGTATGTATATATATATATATATATATATATAGAGATAGAAGAAAAAAGAGTGATAAATATGCGACGATTGTCCAAATTTATTTCAAATTTCAATTGTTCAATGCAAGGTTGTCAGTAATAAACTAGTGTTTATTTTCCTTTCCTTAAGCCAAGGCTTTTCAAAGATCGAAATCTTATCATCAGAGGAGAAATACAGATGGATAAGTTGGCTTTCGAAAAAACCAAAGTTCAAATATTTGAAAAATATGAGAATTATTTTTTAAAAATTATTAAAATAATTTTTGTCAAAAAACGTACTGAATGAAAAGAAAATTTCGTGAAAAAGAAATACAATTGTCCGGGTGGTGAGTTTCCGTTGAAAAGGTTCGGTGAAATTGTAGAAAGTGAATAAAAACACTTTGCATGGGAGCAGGTTGGAAAAGGTGCTCAAAAGTAGATAAGTCCAGATGTACTTAAAAGAGGCTTTGAAGAGGAAAACAGGCCATTTTTTGATTTTCTTCCGGGCCTAGAAAAACGGTAGGATCTCATACAAGGATTAACTCAGAATGAGAAAAAGCCAAAGTTGATGAAAGTTTCAGATTTGGGGTCAGGATGGGGGGGGGGTTAGGAGGTGCGGGGTAGTTTAAAAAGTCGCTTTGTGAATTTGGGGGAAAAATAAAAGTAGGACGGGTTGGCATGGGGATGTAGATAAAGTGACAGGTGGGTTAAGGGTGCGGGCTAGCGGTAGGGTGTAGGTTTTGGGGGTGGGGTTAATCTTAAATGGTGAATAGGTATAGAAAAAGTTGATTCTAAAAATAGAAGTAAAATGTGAGCTTCCAAATATATCAGGCTGCTAAGGGCAGATTAAAAAGTAGTTATCAGATATGGTTTCAGTGTGTTTATATATATAATACATGTATTGTATTAGTTTCTGTAGATGTAAATCCGTTGAAACTCTAGTGTTTATAAAAAGTGCTCAATAACAAGTAGAGCTGTTCTTTAATATAAATTTTTATTTATACAGACATTATTAGTTACATATGTGCATATATATGAAACATGTATGCACATATGTAACCAATGATGTTTGTATCAATAAAAATTTATTCTATATATGTATATATATATATATATAGCAGTTACATGAGTGAACTATTTTTTTATCAGTCTTCGTAACAGGCAGTGATATGTGATTAGGCTTGACGATTATGTAACCATCGATTTTTCATTGCACGAGATACATATGCAATGAATCGTGTTTTGGCGCGAACACAAACCACTTGATGAGCGAGATATTAAGTTCCAGTCTTTCTTTCAAACAGACAAGTCGTATATTCCTGCGCTCTCTACCAGGCCTGCGGTAGAGGAATCGAGGGACTCCAGGATAACGTTATTTCGTCTTGACTACATTAATCACCCCATTGTACAACTTTCATTCTGCATTTTCTGTAACTAAATCCGCACACCTCTTTAGTTGTGAAGCCATTGTTTATTTCGTGAGGAATGGTGATCCCGTTTTGCTTATTCTATTTCAGTCAAACATGGTCAGACGAATTACTCTTCAAAGTAAGTCGTCATTCTGATTTTCTTCTCGATTGAAACCTTAAACTAACATTGGTTTTCTCAGCTAATATATATATATATATATATATATATATATATATATATATATATATATATATATATATATATATATATATATATATATACACGAATAAAGATAGAGATAAAATGATCCGACGTAATAGAAAATGAAAAAGGAAAGCCAAAAACTATATTATTTATGTATTCATCAACGTTTCGTCTTTAGTGTAAGATGAAGAAAAATGCAGAAGAAATAATCATACAATTATCAAATTTGATCTGGCCGAGGGCGGCAAGCCTCAGGCCAGACTGTAAGTGAAAAGAAGAAAAAAAATTGAGACAGACAAAATTGGCTGTGTATTATCAGCAGCAGTTAACAGAGTTTTTAGGGGGCGGGGTGCGTTCGTTGGATATGAGTTTATTATCTTTAGCCTTGAAAGAAAGAAAATTATTTATAATATATACACACACATATATATATTTATATACACACATATATATTTTATTCATTAAAAAAATTAATTGTTTGTGGTTTCTAATTTCTGTAAAGAAAAAAACTTCTGCTCCCATCTCTGAACTCCATATTACTATTTTTTGCAATTTTCTTTCTTTTTCTTTTTCTTTGATTCGTCCAAATTCAATAATGACATCATGGCCGTCATTGATAAAAATATTAAATTTAAGTTACTATTTTATCGGATTAATGTGTTTTTTAATTAATAATTTTGATACTAATAATGATCAGGTAAAAGTTAGTTTTATTTCGTTAATAATAAATATATTCTCTTCAACGTACGTATATAGAGGCGATAGATTTTTGTTTGGTCGGGTAAGTGGCTGTTAAATAATATTTTCAGTTCATAAACATCGAAAACTCATTATTATTATTTTCTATGATTGATTATGTTGAAATTGTTTTTAATCTGATTTTTGAAAAGTTAGTTTTAGTGAAAAAACAAAAACATTGTCGACTTCTAAATGGTACATATATCGTAATACAGAAATACTCATTTATAAAAACAAAATAGAAAGAGAAATGAAATAATCGGACACGGTTCGAATCACACTACCCACCTTTCTGCTATCAACCGTAGCCAATAACCAAGAAGTCACTGATGCTAGTCAGTTTGAAAGAGCAGAATCGTTATATATATATATATATATATATATATATATATATATATATATATATATATATATATATATATAGATATATATATATTAGCTCAACAGATGCAACTACGTTTTTGTATTAATGTTGATGTAAGTTAGTTAGTAAGTTAGACACAAGGTCAGATGTGGGTTTTTGATGAACGAACTGGATTTGAACCGGCACACCCAGGTGCTCAGTCCGCGTCGTTAACCACTTAGCCATCGTAAAGTATAATACTTAACCGGAAGTGTATATTAAAACGAAATGGGGTAATACTGTTTTTTATGTGTCTTTCAGTGTGTAAAAGTTACGTAAAAAGGAAGAAAATGTGTGCGATAATTAGTGTACGAGTGAGAGATAAAAGAAGGAAAGAAAAATGATTTACGATAATTAGTGTGATCACACACATATATATATATATATATATATATATATATATATATATATATATATATATGAAGGAGAGGGGGGAGAGAGTTGATGTAATTGTTATAGTCGACCGGAAATGTATACTTAAACGAAACGGGTTACTTTTGTTTTCAGTTGTCAGTGTGTAAAAGTCACTTAAGAGTTTTAATACGAAATAAAAGGTACACGATAGTGAGAGAGAGAGGGAGAGAGGAGAGAAATGTTGATACAATTATTACAGTTGACCGGAAGTGTATACTGAACAATAGTAAAACGTAACGAGTCACTTTTTTAGTTCTATTTTATTAGTGCGTAAGAGTTTTTAATACGAAAGAACAGGTGTAGCTTGATGCCACTAGGATCGCATGCATTCAGACTTTTTGCTCTGTCAATCATTTTACATCCATGCTGAACTTTGATATTGTCGCAGCTATGTTGGGAACTTAGGTAAGTGGACGGTTTTGTCGGCAACCCGAAAACAAGAAAAACTCGCTGTGAACAATAACAAATGCTTATTGGAACACAGGTGTGTAACAATAATAAAAAGGAAAAGTTATGTAGCTCATGGTGTAGAGAAAAGACAAGTTGAGGAATCTGATTGGTACTAAGTCTTGAAATTAGCTTTGTGTTTTTGTCCCTTTAAAGGAGATCGAATTTGGAAAATAATTATTTGCCTTTTGAACTTCTGTCTTTGATCGATCATCGATTTCAGTCCTTCATTCAAACTGCCTGTTTGTGCGTCTGTATCATTGAGCTGACTAGATGTCTTCTGGTCAATTCTTCACGTGCCAGTCTTTTATTAGGAACTTTTATTTGAGACTAGTTTTGTAATTCGTTACCCAATCACAATTCCTATTATTTTTTCTTTCTTATGATTGGTCATGAAATGAAAACCTTCGTTTTACCTAACAAAAGGTGCACCTTATTCATAATCCTCAATATAGAGCTGGGCCTTATTTCAAAATTAGCATAACTTAGTATTTTTTGAGAGGTAAATATATTTATCAGATAGGGTGGTGTCCTCGTGACCTTTCAAATCGTAACCACATTATGAAAATTATCTCTTAACAATTCAATTAAAATCAAAGAATGATTTTCTCTAGTTTCACACTTAAAGATCAATGCGGTGACCTTTATAAATTGCAAATACAATATGGTTTTCTATTAATTTTGAAATGCATTTCCTGGCAATTCCGTATAAAAGCTTGCTGTGGATTTTAACCTTTCAAGTATAAAGATAATTCCTATTACACCCCAAGATATAATTTCTTAATTTACGATTAAATCATAACCTTTACCGCTAGTAAAACCAAACAGTGGCTTTGGCCATAACTGACGAACGAGGCAGCACATTAGTCCAACAGACTAAATTCACGTTACTTCATGAAACCATTGGTATTATAGCCATTTGAATCATTGTATAAATAAATAAAAATATATATTGTGCTCTTTTGCAATAGTAATTGAGCACTCTGGTATATTTTTCCAAATACACAGTATATATATATATATATATATATATATATATATATATATATATATATATAGAGAGAGAGAGAGAGAGAGAGAGAGAGATATATATTGAGCTAATCCTTTTCACAATAGGTTCCATCTACTAAAAGTTTTCACTTTGGTTTATTTTGATCCTATATATATATATATATATATATATATATATATATATATATATATATATATATATATTGTTCCAATGCCCATTCGAGGAATGTTTCCCCAAGACCCCAAACAGACAAACACAGTACTTATATTGGCCATACAATTACAACCCTCTCCCGACGCCTTACGCATAACTTAAATGACACTAGTGCCATCCAGCGCCACATTACCACACATAAAAAAAACATAAAATCAACCGAACTAAGACAAATATTAACAACTAACACTAAGATCATACATAAAAACAACTGCACCAACAGATTAAAAATCTTTGAAGCCCTACACATAAAAAAATTACAACCCACAATTAATAAAATAGCATTCACCACTGGTACTAACGCCCTATCAGTCTTTAACAATTAATACATAATAATAATAATAATAATAATAATAATAATAATAATAATAATAATAATAATAATAATAATAATAATAATAATAATATTAATATTAATAATAATATTAATAATAATAATAATAATAATAATAAATATTTTTTTAAATATTAAAAAAAAATATTTTTAAATAAAAAATAAATAAATGAATATATATATATATATATATATATATATATATATATATATATATATATATATATATATATGTATACATATGTAAATTAATAGATATATAACTAATAATAAAACTATAAATACGGCTCTTAGTAACAATAAGACACAGCCTCCTGAAGACGGTCGAGAGACCGAAAGCGCTAGAGGAATGACCCACGATACAACATTAGGTGCCATACTCCACCAATTAATACTAGAAAACCGACGAATCGCTCGCCGCGTCGAGAAATTAACAAGAAAGATAGCGAAGAAAGAAAACTATGTGGTCTTTAACGACGCATGTATAAGAAATAACTTGCTGCCGAAATATATATATATATATATATATATATATATATATATATATATATATATATATATATATATATATATATATATATATATATATATATATATACAGTAAACAATAGTATTTTGAATTCCAATGACCAAGTCTTTATTCATATTTTTACTCTTGCCGAATTTTAAAAAATTCAATGTAATTCTTGACAACTGTTTCGCACACAAACGAACAACCGTTAATAAACATATAATTACCAGGATCATTCGTTCATGCAGCTCATCAGTCTGACGTTTACAGCCCCTGTATTTAGGCATGAATATAACTTTATTTCTCTCGTATCACGTGATAATGTCAGATGGCCGCGATGATAGGGCGAAAGTGTACAGTCTTGGTTGACTCTGTGAATCAGGGTCGTACCTTGTGACTGTCTGAAATTATCGCTTCCTACACTGATGAGAGTGTAAGCTTGAAACGCAGGCGTATGTAGGTATAAATAATTTAATATTACTTTGTAAACATTGGTATATATATATATATATATATATATATATATATTTCGATCTCATCGCGAAAAGGATAGTGAATAAAAAACGTGCCAAACGAAACAATTTCAAGTGTTGAGAGGAAGCGAGAAAGCAATAGCAATTTAGACAAATTATTAGTTTTTAAAATTACAATACATTTATATTAAATATTTAAATTAAATTAATTTAATTAAATTCAATTAAATTATTTTAAAATTACAATAGATTTATATTAAATATTTTAATTAAATTAATTTAATTAAATTCAATTAAATTATTTTAAAATTACAATAGATTTATATTAAATATTTTAATTAAATTAATTTAATTAAATTCAATTAAATTATTTTAAAATTACAATAGATTTATATTAAATATTTTAATTAAATTAATTTAATTAAATTCAATTAAATAATTTTAAAATTACAATAGATTTATATGTAGCAACAAAAACATTCGATCTCCACGGATTAAATAAAGCGTTCAGTTCGAAATTATGTATAGATTCCCAAGTTCTACAAAATGAAGCTGAAGAAGGCCGGATGTTTCACCGGCCGAAACGCTGTGAATATAACAACCAAGATGAGAATAGTAGTCCGAATAACCTAACTAATACCAATCATCAATCCTCATAAAAAAAATCTCGCCTTTCTTATCCCCAGCCTACCAGTCGAGGATCCATCCTCGACAATGAATCAAACAGTCTGAGCCATTTTGACGACGGTGGGTTTTTTCTGTCAGGCTGTGGTATTAAGCCGGAGCTAGAGATGTGATGGAGAGCGATATATGGCAAGGAGGAGAGTGATATATAGCGAACGAACATAACGCCTAGTTTAGGGGGTTTCTTTCTTTTAATTTAATTATTTCTCCCATTTCTCTCTTTTCCTCTCTCTCTCTCCCTCCATCCCCCTCCCTGACTTTGTCTCTCCACCCCTCCCCTCTCTCTGTCTTCATCCCCCTCCCCTCTTTCTCTCTCCATTCCCCTCCCTCTCTCTTCATCTCACTCCCCTTTTTCTCTTTCCATCCCCCTCCCCTCTTTCTCTCTCCATCCCCCTCCCCTCTTTCTCTCTTCATCCCCCTCCCCTCTTTCTCTCTCCATCCCCCTCCCCTCTTTCTCTCTCCATCCCCCTCCCCTCTTTCTCTCTCCATCCCCCTCCCCTTCTCTCTCTCCACCCCCACCCCCCCCTCTCTCTGGTATTTGTTCAGTTCAACTCTAGGAGGTCCACCTTCTCAAGCTTTGCCTTCTCACTTTGGGAAAGAGTTAGTTTATAGCTAACTGCCTGAGGCGCTCTCACCGGGGAATGCCGACGGGGCTACTCAAGCAATTCTTAGAGGGTCAGAGTTCACCACCTCTAATGCACTGGTCTAGTCTCTCCATCTTCCGGTCTTGTGACAAATCTTCACGCGGTGGAAAGGGGGAAGCAAATACACTCATGTAAAAAAAATTCCGAAACATTTCTGAAAAGATGTGACGATTATTACAAGTTAATTTTGATGACGTCAGTGTATAAACAGGTGCGTTCAGATTGTTCCGTGTCGCAGTCTGATTGACACTTTGTTGTCAAATAATATAAAACATTAACATCAGAAACTGTTTTGGTAAATGGCCAGGAGATTATCAACTCAACAATCAATCTTTTAAGTACAGAAAGGTTGAAAGGTAGGCGGCTTATATAGACAGACACGCTCATAAAAATAATAACACTGATGCAGAAATAGAATTAGAACTAAAAAAGATATAAAAAAGTGAATGCAACATTATAGAAATTTACTTTTACAAAATGTGACCCAACAAGTCACCCACTGAGCTTGGGTTTGATTATTTGAATCAGGAAAATGAGTTTGCAAAGCCAGTTAAATTTAAAAAATGTATATATAAAGACAAAACCTAAAATTAGTCTTTGAGTTCTCTCTCTCTCTCTCTCTCTCTCTCATTCCCCCCCCCTTATCTTCTTTTCTTTTTCCCTCTCCGGCTGAGAGTAAAATAGTATTACTACTTGTTTTAATATTTCCTTTTGTTTATAATGGCCTATTCCAATCTGAAATGTTATCGTTAGTGTTATTACCTTGGACCGTTAATCAACACAGAAGGAGATAGATAGATAGATAGATAGATAGATAGATAGATAGATAGATAGAGAGAGAGAGAAACTAAAAAAGAAGACAAATCCCAATTAGTCTTTCTGCTCGCTCTCTCTCTCTCTCTCTCTCTCTCTCTCTCTCTCTCTCTCTCTCTCTTTCCAGTTACGGGTTAAATAGTATTACTACTTGTGGTGATATTTAATTTTGTTAATGATGGACTATTCTAATTTAAATTTTTATAGTTAGTTTTATTACAATTACTTTTGACTGTTAATAAACAGAGACGAAAGGGAGGGTTAAATAAAAAATAAAAAGACAAATCCCAAATTAGTCTTTCTGTTCGCTATACCCCCCCTCTCTCTCTCGATCTTTCTCTCTCTCTTTCTCTCTCTCTATCTCTCCCTCCATCCAGCTATAGGTTAAATAGTATTAATACTATGGCGATATTCCATATTGTTTATAATGGATTATTCTAATCTTTTATCTTATAGATTTTAACTGTTAATACAGAGAGAGAAAGAGAGAGAGAGAGAGACAAACAGACAGACAGAGAGAAAGAGAAAGAGAGAGAAAGAAAATCAAGTGAGCAAGAGAGGATAGACACTGTATAAAATAAGAGTGTAGGCCAAACAATGTACAGTGAGAGAGGGTAAGAGTAACAGACAGAAACTGAATTTTGTGTGATTAAAAATATATAGGAAAAAAAAAACCTTAGCGAAATAAACGTTGATTAACTCAGCTTTAGTATAATAATAGATCACAGGACTTTCACTTTCATTTAAACGACCCAATTGTAACGATGGCCGAGGTTCAACAAAGAAGAACCAATCATAGGCTGCCTAATGAAACCAGCTTGGTTGAAAAGCCTGCATCGTTTAAAAACATGCAGCCTCTTTTGTTCGAAGCACTATGCAAGTTCAAATTAGCACCGGCTACTTTTACATGTGCCAACAGCACGTGTAAAGAATGTTTACCCCACCCAATAGACCGGTATTGTCTGGGCCTCCGGGTCTTGATTTACGCCAGTCTATCGGTTGTCCGTCCTGTGCAGTTCTAGGAGGTGCACCCTCCCAGGCTTTGCCTTCTCACCCTTTGAGAAGGGGTTAGTTTATTGCTAATCGCCTGAAGCGCCCCTAGCGGGGAATGCCGACAGGACTGCCCAGGCAACTTTTAAATGACCAGAGCGTTCAAATTCTCGAGCACTGGTTTATCAAATCCCACTTTCCCGACCTTGTGTCACATCTTACCTTGTGGGAAGAAGATAAATAGAACCACATGTAAAGAATTGCAAAGAACGAAGCAGCAACAGAGAAGAACGGTATATGAAAGACACTTTTCTACATTCTAAATACACCAGCACTTTATATACAAAAAAATAACCCAAAGAACTGTTATATTGGTGAATATTGTTCTTTAAATTAAGTTCCACAAATGCCAATTATTTGCAACACAACTTTCTGACCCATATTTCGTTTTCTTTTCCTCTTATTTATATCATCATATATAAGTGTTCCAATTTTAGATTTTGTTTGTGATCGGTTTCTTTCGCCATCGTCGTTTACATTTCTGAACATAATTAGATTAAAATCCAAATCATATAATCAGTCATTATGGTATGAAAATATTGCATCTACATTATTGCAGATGTGCAGATGTGCAGATGTGCAGATGAAGTAGTTATTAGTAGAGCAGGTACAAGTCGAAGTTTTGGTCTTTGTGACGTCACCAGACTAACGACTATGATTAAACTGATACATTTAGCCTGATGATTTCCCTTTGGAATGAAACATAAACGTTTCTGTGTAGTTTATTTGTCATGAGTATATTTCTATACTACTACAAAACTCTACTCATGTATTGAGCACTTAACTGCCAAAAACATCGCCACGGATGCACCCATAACAAGGACATTTTATCAAAAAAACAAAAGGAAATAAGTTTGTTTTTTTGTTTTTTTTACGAAAAAAAAAATTACACAATACTGGTCAACTCTGATGATGAAATATTATTTCGAAATTAATAAGATTAAAGTAAAAAAAAAAAAATTAATTAATCTTGCATTGATAAAGGTTTCTATTTTCAATTTTATAATACTGACCCACCAATGTTTTGAAATGAACGACCCATTTTCTTAGATATATAATATGTTTTATAATATACGTATATATATATGAAATGTGTGTGTAAGGTATATTTATAGGATGATAATCCAACAGAATATATGAAACAAAAATATAATTAAAAGAGCAAAAAAAAGATAAACTAATATGAACAAAAAGAGATTAACACAGGGTCATGATATGATTTAATAATACTAAGGAATTTATCAAGAATAAACATGATCAAATAACAGAGTCAGTATGTATACATTGGATATCATTTCTGTAGTCACCAGCAAGTTCCCACTGCCACTGCTATCCACAGATCTGTCTACCATCATGCTATCATGTCCCTCGATCCTTTTCTCTTACCCTCATTCCCTACCTACTCACTCCCTGTCCAAATTGCTAGCAAACCGCTACATAAGGTTTTTGCTAACAATTTCATATTGAAACACCCATCGCCTCCATACTACCCACACATCCTTCTCCCATCTTAACACTCTCTCCTACCTTGCTACTGCACATTTTTGGACAAATTACTCACACCACAACGCCTAGTCTTTCTCTACTATATCATTATTTTATGGTAGGAGCCTGACTGAACAACAATCTGTAGCCTCCCCCTACCCCCCCTGTAAAACTTTCACAGCTTCCACCACTACAAAACACTTTGCTTTTTTCTCTGTGTACATAGAACGAAACGAAATTTCCATAAACGGAGCTTCTTTCCAAGAACTTCCCATCTGCAGGACACAATACCACGAGAATGCTTCCCTGTAGACTACAACATGGTCGTCTTCAAGTTCAATGTTAACAAATACTTGTTGCACTGTCCTCTTAAGTAATCAAATCCTACCCTTTTCACCCATCGTTTTCAACCCTCTCATAGTGTTGTTCATCATCCAATTGACCATCTCATTAACCCTTATTATCCTCGAGTGGCCTTTCAGTCTTGATAAATAGTGATGACTCATTAGTATCTAAACAAAAAGCAAAAAAGCATCCAATGTATAATTAGTGACTATGTTATTTCATCGTGTTTATTCTTGATAAAGCCTTGACTTAAGGCGAAATATTGAATCCAATCATGACCTTGTGTTAATCTCTTTTTATTTGATTTCAATTGTTTTCAAACAATACTTACAGTTGTCTTCCACATATTTGTTATCATCTTCCTCTGCGGGGTAGGTTTTGTCGTAGAAGGCATTGATCGTCTGAAAAGCAAAAACAAGTGAAGAATTAGAATATTTGATATTTTCATATTTAATTTCAACATTTTTGTAAGCTGGTCAGAGGCCTTTTCTGGTAGAAGTCACATTGTCTTCCAGATGACAACCAAAGAAAGTAAGTGACATTGACTGATACATTGCTCACGCATATATCTCTATCTATGGCCCAGACAACATATGTTCTTTATCGCTTGTATTTGGGAGAGTAATGTATTCTTTCTGGGGTACTAAAGTCTGTTGTTTTTTTCTTTATGTATTATAATATAATATGTATATAAAAGAGTATTAGAAGACAATCACAATGCAAGAAATGGAAATATGTCAGTGTTGAGAAGGAAGACAAAAACAAGCGATTTTTTAAAATGTTAATAGTAAATCTTACTTGATTAGTCAAAACTTCTACACAGTGATCTAATGTATGCGACCGTGTTACATAATATATTTCGAGGAAAGACCTCTTTATCAAATGGTAGGTGTTTCAAATCTCTTGAAAATTTCAAACACCTACTATTTGATAAAGAGGTGTTTCCTCGAAATGTATTATGGAACACGACCACACACATTGGATCATTGTGTAGAAGTTTTGACTAATGAAGTAAGATTTACTATCAAAGTTTTTTTTAAAACTCACTTGTTTTTGTCTTCCTACTCAATACTGACATATTTCCATTTCTTGCATTGTGATAGCCCTCTATATACATATACTCTTCTATATGCATATTACACGCAATGCTTCAAGCAAACTACATCTCCTTATTATAATATAATAGTATGTAAATCTAACTATTTCTTGACTATTGTCCTTTCCTTTTTCTTCCAACACATGCATGTGTTATTCCTGATAATGCAACACACAAAATGTCGACCACCTGTGTGGGAAAGATATACCCGAACACGTGGTCACTAAAACGTAAAAGTTCGGATATAAAATAATCGTTAGTTTTACATCTGGCAATACAGTTTCATTTTCTCACACACCCAAAATAAATTTCACTGAACAATATCCGAGAAGAAATTGGTGATGTAAATAGTTGTTTGCTTGAAAGTAAATAAATGTTTGTATTATTTGGATTATTCGGACTACTGTTCTCATCTTTGATGTTATTCTCACAACGTTTCAGCCGATGTAACCTCCGATCTTCTTCAGGTGCATCTTTTCGAATTCGGGAATCCTTGTGTCAAACTCAGAAACCTATATAGTGTTTCAAACTGAGCCCTTTATTTAATCCACAGAGGTAGATTGTTCTCATTCCGTCAGCCATTAATGGGGTAGAAGTCGTAAGTAATTCTTAATTATATTCTTAGTATTAAGTACTGAGGATTGAATCTTAAAGAACTTAGAGCTTATTATTACTTAGCACTTTATCGGTTGCGCCACTGGTTCATGTGGACAGTTTTAGTATGAATTTTGAGTGTCCTAAACCTATTCTTGTTTTAGATGGGTAGTCTTACTATTTATTACTATATTTATATATATATATATATATATATATATAGTCTCGGAAGTTTTTCAACCATTAAAACTATATATAAACAAAAAAAAATAAATAAATAAAACTTTTTTAGTCCCAAGTCGTTCGGTGGAAAATCACTTTTTTGTAAGTCAATTTACTTTTTGCAGTCACTATATTAGTTTGCTTCCAAGAATTTACGCTAGTCTTAACATTAAGGGATCATCAGTTGTTTAACATGAAAAACTGTTTCGGGAATTTATATATATAAGCGATATTGAATTATCTGACCTAGTGGCCGCTATTCCAAATTCATAACCGTAAGCCGCTATCAATAGTCTGGTTTCCTTGTACGATCATAATTAAAAAAAGTTACATAAAATCGTTTTCAGGTAAAATTTTATAATTAAAATTCATTAAAATTTTCTGAAAATTAAATATCAAGTTAAAATGAAATTTTTACTTGATTACTGAAAGCCATCAAAATAATTCGAATTAAAAACGAAATAAACTTTGTTTTAATTCAATTATGTTTAGTGTGCAATCATTTATATCGGTTTGAAACAGTCAAAATTAAACTTATCAAAGATAGCGGCAACAAGTATGGTGTCATCAGCATAGAGAACACATTGCTAAGAACCAGTGTTGACTTTTCAGCTCTTTCATCACAAATTTCAAGAAAACTTTGAAGAATGCTGGAGATAAGAGACAACCGTGGTGTTTGCCTACAGT
The DNA here is from genome assembly GCA_963556195.1 of Sepiola atlantica. Lineage (NCBI taxonomy): Eukaryota > Metazoa > Mollusca > Cephalopoda > Sepiida > Sepiolidae > Sepiola > Sepiola atlantica. The sequence goes on along the minus strand of OY744536.1, from coordinate 75,979,766 downwards.
TACTTCAAACCAATTTATGATATGTTCGTTAATAACAACTGCACACATTCTGTGTCTCTATAAATTTTCAATAATGTTTACGGTTTTGCTATCAACTCCAATCGCCCGTAACATTTTCTGTAGGGCTTTTCACCACATCATGTTGTAGTTAGCAGAGAGGCAGTTTGTGGTAATATGTTACTCGTATAGAAAGTTATTTCAATCTGAAACAGTAAGAAGCTTGCGAGTAACTTTGAATGTTGTCTCCTGATCTTCTTTCCCTATCAATGCTGGTGTTCCTCAAGACCCTATTCGAGGCCAAACACTGTTTATTCTGTATATCAATGATCTACTAGAGAATATTATTCAGAAGATTAACATCTCTGCTTATGATACCACTCTCTATTCTGGGGTTGCTTCTCGTCCATCTCCCTGGGATCAGTTGCAATATGCAGCTGATATAGAAGTTGGATTGGGTTTGGTTGAGGATTGGGGTACGAAACGGTTCGTTTTGTTTAATCCTGTTAAGATTCAGCTTGTGTCTTTCAATCGTAGGTGTGTCCCTTTTATTTCTGAGATTTTGATTGTTCAGACTACTGTTTGCATCTTGGATGTTATTCTGACAACGTTTAAGCCGATGTAATCTCCGACCTGTTTGAGGTGCATCTTGTTGAACTCGGGAATATTTATGTTGAACTCGGGAATCTTTATGTTGAACTTGGGAATATTTATGTTGAACTCGGGAATATTTATGTTGAACTCGGGAATATTTATGTTGAACTTGGGAATATTTATGTTGAACTCGGGAATATTTATGTTGAACTCGGGAATCTTTATGTTGAACTTGGGAATATTTATGTTGAACTTGGGAATATTTATGTTGAACTTGGGAATCTGTACTGAATTTCGAATGGAACCGTATATTTAATCCACGGAGGTAGATTGCTCTCGTTCCATCAGCCATGGCCAGGTAAAAGTCTTAAGTAATTCGTAATTGTATTCTTCGTATCGCCTGTACCGAGGATTGACCCTTTAACCTCCAGAAGGATGTCACTTAGAACTGATTATGACTTAGCACTTTTATCCGTTGCACCATGGGTCCTCATGAGTCATGGCTTGCAGAATGAGAGCAAGCCAATCCCGGAGTTAAATATAGGGTTCGGATTTCCGAGTTCGATATAAAGATTCCCGAGTTCGACAAGAGGCACCTGAAGAAGGTCGGAGATTATATCGGCCGAAACGTTGTGAGAATAACATCCAAGATGAGAACAGTAGTCTGAATCACCTAAATAATGCAATTTCAAGTGTGTCTCATTATTTTCGGCCCATCCCGAGATTGGTATTCCAGCTCGTGTTAATATAGATTAATCGAAGAAATCAGGTTTTATTCAATTTACCACCTGCACTTGACAATTCCAACAAGTCTGGAGATGCGTAAGTAATAAATCATAATTTCCTTCTGCGGATGTGAACCAGTTGTCAAAAACAGGTCGTTTATAAACATAATTAATAAACAGGTCGTTTATAAACATAATTAATAAACAGGTCGTTTATAAACATAATTAATAAACAGGTCGTTTATAAACATAATTAATAAACAGGTCTTTTATAAACATAATTAATAAACAGGTCTTTTATAAACATAATTAATAAACAGGTCGTTTATAAACATAATTAATAGACAGGTCTTTTATAAACATAATTAATAAACAGGTCGTTTATAAACATAATTAATAAACAGGTCTTTTATAAACATAATTAATAAACAGGTCGTTTATAAACATAATTAATAAACAGGTCGTTTATAAACATAATTAATAAACAGGTCGTTTATAAACATAATTAATAAACAGGTCTTTTATAAACATAATTAATAAACAGGTCTTTTATAAACATAATTAATAAACAGGTCGTTTATAAACATAATTAATAGACAGGTCTTTTATAAACATAATTAATAAACAGGTCGTTTATAAACATAATTAATAAACAGGTCTTTTATAAACATAATTAATAAACAGGTCGTTTATAAACATAATTAATAAACAGGTCGTTTATAAACATAATTAATAAACAGGTCGTTTATAAACATAATTAATAAACAGGTCTTTTATAAACATAATTAATAAACAGGTCTTTTATAAACATAATTAATAAACAGGTCTTTTATAAACATAATTAATAAACAGGTCGTTTATAAACATAATTAATAAACAGGTCGTTTATAAACATAATTAATAAACAGGTTTTTATAAACATAATTAATAAACAGGTCTTTTATAAACATAATTAATAAACAGGTCTTTTATAAACATAATTAATAAACAGGTCGTTTATAAACATAATTAATAAACAGGTCGTTTATAAACATAATTAATAAACAGGTCTTTTATAAACATAATTAATAAACAGGTCGTTTATAAACATAATTAATAAACAGGTCTTTTATAAACATGATTAATAAACAGGTCTTTTATAAACATAATTAATAACTTGGCTGTTTGTTGTAAGCTTTCTTGAATCATTTTTTTTTTTTTAATTTGCCAAAATATTTAAGCACGGGTTATTGAATTTCTTTTTTTAATTCTTGGTTTTTCGAAATTTACTAATTTGTTGATATATTTACTTTCCATTGCCATTCCGTTTAAATTGTTTTTCGCTTGTATCTCACAAATGAGTAAATAATAAACAATTACTTAAAAAAAAGGTTAAATTGTCATACAAAAAAGTAAACAAACATTTTTTTTTTTCAGATTTAGGTGACATTTTCTTTTTATAAAGTTTGATCTGTATTTTTTTTTTAATATTCCATCCTAAGTTTTTACAAAGATTTTTCCAAAACATTACTAGCGAAAAAAACAAAACAAAACACAAACATTTTGACTTTTTTTTTTTACAAACGAATCACCACTTATCAAGGTTCAAAGGCCACTTGAGGATAAGGGTTATTGCGTTGGGAAAGTAGATGGTGAGACACCGAGGAGATTTTTAACAATGGTTGTAACTGGTCAGAATTTGATTATTTAAGAGGACGGCTTAGCAAGAATTTTTTGAAAACGGAAATGTTATAGTCAGCCGGGAAGCAGCCCCATGGTACAGTGTTCCACAAACGGGCAGTTCTAGGAAAGAAACTTTGCTCATGGAAGTTCTGCTTAGTTTTAGGTACACAAAGAAAAAAAAAATTATTGACAGTGGTTGAAGCTTAACGAATTTTTGTTGTGAATGTTTTACAGGAAGAGGGGCCTATAGAATGAAGTTCAGTCGAGCACCTGCCATGAAAGTAACGATAGAGTAGAGAAAGACTAGCAACGTCTCTTCTATGAGAAAGTGGTTGTAAGGTGGAGAAGAGGATATTGCCGACTAGATTTCGGAGTCGGTTTTGTATTCAGTCAAGGCAGTAAAGAGTGCATTGAGCTGCACCTCTCCAGATGCATTTTGTTTTTGATGTTCCCTTAAATGTGAAAGTCTTGAGTTAATAAGACTGAACACTATTTAATTAGTGCTGATTCTGGAGAGACACTAGGAAAATATATGATGTCATAATTTGCAGCTGGTCGACGAGCTGATACGTGTGATGGGCATTGGAGAATCAGCAGCAGTAGCTGTCGTGCCCATGGGCATACGACGACGGTTCGACCGGCGTAAATAGTAAAACCATGAAAACTAGGTTTTATGCGATTTACAACCTGTGCTTGGTAATTCCAACAAGTCTGAAGACGCGAAAGCGATAAATCCAAATTCCCTCTGCAGATGTGAACCAGTCGTCAAAAACAGGTCTTTTATGAATATAATTAATGCGTCGACGGTTTGTTGTAAGATTTCTGGTGGGAAAACAAAGTGTTTGAATGTACAAATGCTAATTTAGTGGGAATCAATGAAGGGAAAAGGGTGGGTGCTTCGTCGTTTTCTAACTAATTTTAGATACACGTGGGATATTTTTAACAGATAAATAAAAGGATAACAATTAGATAATTTGTCATCACACTAACTCATATATATTCACCTTATGGAATGTTGAGTATGTGGAATAGTGGATAAGCGTGTAAACAGACTCATGGCTTCCGTTCAGTCTTGAGAGACAATGGATACACCCTGTAAGGGTGGCTGCACGTGTAATTGTGAAGAAAACAAACCAGATATTTCATGACCATCCACAAAGTCACAAAACAAGACATTGCGGAATATTCTTGCAAGATAACCAACAAATTAGGTTCAGCTTCAACTTCCTGTAAACTTGTTGTCAAAGGTAAAAAATTCTTTTAATATCTCCTTTATTCAAATATGATAATTATGGCCTCCGTTTAGTCTTGAGAGACAATGGATACACCCTGTAAGGGTGACTGTGAGTGTAATTGTGCAGTAAGGGTTGCATAATCTCTAACCACACCTCTCCTGAATTAGCACTGCTTGATTCCAGTGGCAAAGAGAAATCCAGGACGACTGGAAACAATGCCGGGATAAGCAGAGAAACACATACAGCACCTGGTATTCCCAAATGGTCACCCATTTAGTACTGACCAAGTTCAACGTCACTTAACTTCGGTGATGTCAGGAACCAGTGTGTCAATGTGATTATGTCGAAAACAGATTAGTAGAAATAATAACACAGACACATTTCTAAAGCCAACTGATATTTCGGTCAATTAAAAAGACCTTAATCTTTGGTGCTTTTAGTCTTCCCTTCTGCACAGTGAATACCAACGTGGGCTGAAAACCTGGCATGTCAAGTTCGATCTAAGTCGGTTACATAGCACCACTTTGATTTATGGGTGTTGGCAACCTTCATGTGGTCCCTCCTGTAAGTACCTGATTCTAGAAAGAATTGTGGATACCAATGTGAACAACCGAATCGAGCCGGTTAAAAGTCGTACATTGCTGATTTATACAAATTTACACTTTTATTAAGAACTAGCAAGACCCTTTGCCCGGCGCTGCCCAGAAAAAATATAAAAGAATGAATTAAACAGCTAACAGAACGCAGTTATAATGTTTAGACAAAAGATCGGTTTTTAATTGTGAAAAATGTATGTAACCACGAAAAGGAGCATTTCGGGGTGAAACAAAAATAGAAATTGCCATTGTGTAAAAGGAAGTGTCTTTTTTTGTGATCTGTTGTTAACGAAATATTTTGTGTTTTAAGTATGAGCGTTAAAAAAGAACTCTTATTATTTCGTATTTAATTAAGAATGAAAAATGAAGTCGGTCAGTAATTATTGTTTTGATTACGTAAATTGTATGGAAATGTTTTGGTTTTTTTTATAGAAATGTAACGGGCTTAATATTTTGTGAAAATTAAAATCTTATTTATATCCTCTGATATAATAAATGCATGGAAAAGTAGAAATGACTGAGAATGTTTCAAGTTTAAGTAATAATTTATTTTAAGAATCGTGTACAATGATAAATTATAATCCTGCCTGCACAAATAGGTCAAATCGGATAGTGTTAATGTTTAGACAAATGGTCTGTTTTTGATTGTGGAAAATGGATGTACCCACGAAAAGGAGCAGTTCGGAGGGGGGGAAAAAGACGAAATTGCCGTAGTGTAAAGGGATTTCTCCTTCACTGACTGATTATAAAAAAGAGTACTTCTGTCGGATATTTGTTCGATCTGTTATTGTTTTCTCCTCATTCATTGAAGGCGAACCCTTTTAGACTGCGACCATTTTTATCTATGTTGTTAATCTGCAAAATATAATGAATGTTTGTAGATTTTCGTCACATTAAGAAGTGACATTGTGTCTAACTATTTGCGCGTGTGGAGCCAAGACAGAATTTGAGAAAATCTGTTAACATCGCTGTGTCATTACTTTTCATTTTTTTGTTCGATTTTTTTTTTTAAAGCATGGAATATCTTTTTTATTATTGAAAAGTTTTGAATGTTTTGAAAATTAAAATTGTACAATGATAATCTCGCTTGTATTGAGTAAACACTTTGTGTATGTTCACAATCGGTTTTTAGTATTTATAAAATACGAAAATAATAAATCATGAGTGAAAAGGTATGTATCAATAATAGTTAATGATGTGAAATATGCAAGTATTACTCATGTTTTAAGAAAATATAAAATAACTTGCATATGCGAAAGAATAACGTTGTTGGACAGATGAAAGAATAACGTGTTCGTTTATGAATGTAGCTAATACGTAATTAAGTGTGGAAAATAGCTAATCGTTATGTGTAGAATATCAATTCCGGTATTCTGTCAATGTTGTAAAGTGAGTGCTCATTGGTTTGTTTTTCGTAATCTGAAACCGGTCTTTGCAAGTGTAATTCCTTGTGAAATAATTTCATAGGTGAAATGAGTTGTGTGGCAGGACTGAAATACGTTTTTGAGAGAGTAAGACTTGTGGGTCTCAAAGTAGTTTTTAATGTATGATGATTGAATTTAATGAAAGGCAAGTCGACTTTATATAGAAGAAGAAAGAAGATTTATCATTATCAGCCTGTCTGACCCCGAAACTATACTAGTACTTCTATTAATACTCAGTTCAGTTTACTATACGATTTCAGACTAATGTTCTATCTTTCAATGTTTCATTCAGAGGGAGGGGAGGTAGTGTAGTTTCTGTTGTCATCAGACCTTCCTCCCAGGCATTAATTTCTCCTTTGGAGAATGGCAGTGTAGTATATGTTCGTTTGTAATGATACCATCCTTCTAAGTATTGCCTCCTCCTTTTTGGAGGGCGGGAGTAGTGTAGTATCTGTTCTTTTGTCATGAGACCATCCTCCCAAGCATTACTTCCTCATTTTGGGGGGTAATGTGGTATCTGTTCTGTTGTTGAGATCATCATCCCAGGCATTATCTCCTCATTTGGGGAGTAGTGTACTATCTGTTCTCTTGTTATAAGACCATCCTCCCAGGCATTCCCTTCTCCTTTGGTATGGGCAGTATGGTTTATGTTTGTCATATATATTCTAGCAAAAGTATGCAATCAGAGGGAGCATACATTTGCTAGTACCAAAAACTTATGATACTAAAATGGAGCTGCTACACTGGGACGAGACAAAAAGTCGTCTTTTTTGGATAGTATTTTCCTAAAAATAAAAGTTGCTAAAAATTGTATCAATATTTGGTTGTGAAGATACATGGCCATGAAATCATTTTATTTATCTTTAAAAATTTACAAAAAAATTCACAGTGTAGTAAATTTTTTTTACAAAATAAGATGTGACACAAGGCCAAAATTGGGATGGGGGTTTGCTGTCGTCCTCTTGGTCTATTCTCTAAACTAGTTCCAGTCACCAAAATACCACATTCGCTCTATGGGTAAAACTTACTTAACATTATCCTCAATGGTTTGACTTTTTTTATTTGCAAAAAAATATATGTACAAATTCACGGTGTGCCACATTATAGAGACCTAACTGATCACGGATGTTATTTCAGAGTTTTCCATCTCCTAGGCAAGTTGACCTAGCAAGGTTTTAGAGTTTAGTCTACCCTACTAATTCTCTAATATATGTAAGGGGAAAAATGAACCCGGTTGAGAAAGGTATGCACCCCCAATTACCCCATCCGCTATATTGTATAAGCATGTTAACACATCAGTTTTCGTTAAACCACTGAAATTAAGAGCACAAAAAACAACAGAGATATCTGAAAAATAAAATGCTTAGTGTGGTGGTTAGTAGGACCCTACCAAATCTATCTAGATATGAGCTGGGTTATTTCAAGAGCCGAAAACAAGCAGACAGTTTCTAAGTTTGTGTGTGGGTGAGTAGGGGGGCAGGACTCATTTGTACCCCTAGCTAAAGGGACTTTGTTAACTGGGATGGGATCTGATTAATATAGATGAATACAAAAAAAGATGTGGCGGTAATTCATGACGTTTTCCCTTTTTTGTGGTTTCCGTTTTCTGCGGAGTGGTTTTCTGAGAATTCTACGCCGGTGCAACGTTACGAAACTTCCCTTCTGAATAATGATATTTAAAAAAGCCAGAACTATTTTTTATCAAAAGTATTTCTTGTACACTTGAAAATTTAACAAGGTTTTTCTGTTTTAATATACTGAAACGAATTCGCTTTTATGTCAGAACTATTTTGTTATTAACAAAATATATTATCATAATACTTTCCTTTATTTTCGACTTCCGGTTCACGTCTGATTACTGATTATCTTCCTCTCAGATAATTTCAGATGAGTGATTACCTTCTGATAATGGACAAGTTGGTACTAATTACCAAAAACACCCAAATTAGGTTTATTTGTTTATTCAGAAATTATAAAAAACGAACATTTTTAATGTAAATATTATGTCTTTATTAATAATTCCATGAAAAATGTCAGTATACTGAAATCATATGCCCTTAATAGGGTTAAGATGAAAATTCATATACACTAAATGTACAAAAGCAAGGAAATTCCCAAATTTTTACACTTTTATTGTCATTAAGGGTATGCGAGCACAACAGGGCTATGTATTTTACTGGTAAGAATTTTTCTTCAGTGCACCTCACACACTTCATCCACTCATGCATAGAGATTTACACTGTAGTGATGTGATAATAGAAATGGTTTGGTTGATATGTAGTCATACCCTTAATGACAATAAAAGTGTAAAAATTTGGGAATTTCCTTGCTTTTGTACATTTAGTGTATATGAATTTTCATCTTAACCCTATTAAGAGCATATGATTTCAGTATACTGGCATTTTTCATGGAATGTCACTACTTTTGTAAAGACTATGCCTCAATACAATGCCTTCTCATAAGGTTTTTTGGAATTTTCTGGAAAACTAAGGTATATGGTAAACTGAAATTAAAATGCCATCAACTAGACCCTAGAACCTCTATCTCTGCCAAAAATCAGCTGAATCCATCAAATAGTTGATGAGATACAGGGTGGCACATACGTACGTACGTAAGTACATACACACAGATAACATGATTTCATGCTTGAACTTTCTGGATCTCTGGGTTGCCTTGACTAATGATGCTGAAATTCTACACACTTATAGAACCTATCAAATAAAAATTTTGTGCAAAGTTTTAACTAATTTGGTTTATTGGTTTTTGAGTTATGATTGATCAAAGAAATGAGATTTCCAGCATAGGCCATTCTTGAAGTCTATTAAGGGATAGAGCGCTCTCGCGCCTCCCTTGATTTAAAACAAAACAGTTTGTGAAAATAATAAAAAAATTGTTTATCAAGAATTTTAAACCAAAAACAATTTTTGACAAAAAACAACAAAAAACAATAAAAATAAATAAATTATTAATAAAATCTATTCGCTATTTTGTTGATTATTTGTTTATTACGAAATAAAAGTAAAACATTCAATTGATTATTTGTGAAATAATTTTTTGTGAAATAATCTTTTCTGAATATTTACTTAAACTATAATAAGAAGGGACATTTTCAATCGTGCATCGGTTTAGAATTCTCTGAAAAACGTTCGACAGAAAATGGAAGCCACAAAAAAGGGAAAATGTCACAAATTACCAAACCTGGTAGCAAAGGAAAAGAAAAGAAACTAAAAAAGACGTGGGAAAAGCCAATAATTGTATTCGTGCGAAAGAAGAATCGATAGAAATTAGGGTTTTTGGCTTTAACCCAGCATCAAAATTGAAAAGATTTGCCTGGCTTTCACAGAACTGATTCAAAAGAAATTTGGTTTATTCATAAAGTGTTAATCAGAAAAAATTCACAATTTTACAATCAATAACAAAGAACATCATCAGACTGCATACCTCTGTCTGACAACGTAAGGATAGGCCAAACTCTTGCCTAGGCCTTACTCCTCCATATTGTATGAAGTATTCCCGAAGTCATGCCATGGAAACGTTGATAACTCAAAAACTATTTTTCTGATCAGGCTGGAACTCTGCATGGTGGTTACTGTTATCAAATTTGGAAAAATCGAAAGTCGAAATTCCGTCAAAATTTCGACCGTTACCGAACTTTTCTAAGATCATTTAAGATGCAGGATTTAATTGGCTACAATATGGGTCAAGTAGATGAACAGAACCAAAGTTATCATCAAAGGTGTGACTTTCATCTGTTCCCTGACCTTGGCTTTGCCCTAAACATCCGAAAATTAGATCAGTTCGAAGTTAGACCATGGCCGATATTTTGACGAAGTTTGGTGACGATTAGTCAAGCGATGTGGACGCTAGGCTGTAAACAAACATGGTAACAAATCAATAAAGGCAACCGAAAACATAACCTCCTTGGTGAAGGTGATAATATTCTTTTTTTTCTCTTTCAGAAAAGGATATTTTTGCTTTTTGTGTTCATAGCAAGTGTTGGCGAAGTATATTCAGAGTTATTTGCCTTGAACGATATTCAAGTTATCTCCCTTGAATTATTACTTGCAAAATGTGAGAATGAACTCTTCAACTTTGAAGGACAAAATAGACTTGCACATGAGATTCAAAATCGAGGCTTGGTCTCTTTCTGGTATGAGCTTTAAGCTAACTGGACGTGGCTGAGTTAGCTCTGCTTTTTTGCATGGTTTTCTATAACTCTGACGAAACGGCGTCAGATGTCCAATTTACAGGTCACGACTATCGTTCACAGATCGATATCCAACCATGTTCTTTTTAACTATCTTAGTACAGCACTTTTCTACTGGTCACAGAATTCATATCCAAATAGTTCACAGACAATACAAAAGGAAGTCGTATTCACTTTACATATCCAATACGTTCTTTATAATTTGTTTACCCTGGCAATTCATGTTTATTTTCATTGTGTGTAGGGACTTTTAACGTGGACACTTTCGTTAGTAATTACATCTGTAATGTTCACCTCTTTCTATGTATCGTATTTTATTAGGTTTCTCTTACGTTTTTATTTCATGGAAATAGCTCCAGAAAAGGCATGAAGTCACTTGATGTAAGGAGCTAAAAAAGAAAAACAGAAAGAACTATATGTGTATGTAAATTCAACCGTTATTTCTTTATTCTCACCGGGTCTTAACCATTGTTATTTTTCCCATTTACTTCCGACCATCATGTTTTCTCAAGAAAACACATATTCAATATGGCAACCGCCTGTTTGGAGAAGATACTCCAACACATGGTTGTCTATACAAACATATAAAATGGGATATCAAATATCATTCGCAGAGATCATTTTATTGAGAGTAGTTCCCAGACAATACAAAGTAAGTTGTATTTACTTCATATAGCCCATTGCATTATCTATAATGTTTTTACCCTAGCAATTCATGATGTGATGTCAACTCCTTCGGACTAGACTGTATGGAGAGCAGGCATAAGATGTTGGCCTGATGTTGCTTACCTTACAATCAATTCCCCCAACCCCCACTGCTCATGCAGAAGAGGGGAAATCTGCCCCCTAGAAGGGGTTGCACCATCAGATCCATAGTGTATGAAGCAAAAGTCATATCCGGTGTAAACTCCAATAAAGAAGTAATTTACATTGGAATGACTCAAGGAACTTTCGAAGAGACATTATACACCCATACTAACACTTTCAAATGTCCGGAAAAAACATAACACCTCCCTAGTAACCACCATATGGGCGCTCAAAAAGTCAAATACCCCCCATGAAATTAAATGGAGGATCATCGATAAACAAAAGCCTTATAGCCATACCTCCAGGAATTGCCCACTATGCACCACTGAAAAATTCAGGATCCTACAGGCAATCAATAACTCTTCCATAATCTGTATGAACATCAAAACTGAGGTATTCAAACAATGTCCCTACAGACGAAAATTTCGACTAGCCAAATGGACTAACAACGAAAATACCTAAGTGATAGTTCCTTCCATAAATAAGTCTAACGAATCGTTCCCTTGTTTTTTCTTTTGTTTTCGTATTTATCCACTTGTGCCATTTTTACTATGCCATTTTTTTGTGTCATTTTAACCTAAATTTGTTATTATAATCTATAGATTTTACTGGTAGTGAAAATCAATAAATATTTATCATTAGTATCAGCAATGGAAAATTAAGTAAAAAAAAAGATAAAATAAAAGAACCGTTTTTGGAATCGGAAATTAGTCTAAAATTTTTCCGAATCCGATACCAATTCAGATACCCAATTGCAATTAATCTTCCCAACACTAATTCTAATCTTTTAATTTCTAATGGAAAAAGATGTGCGAACCCAGTCATATGAGCTGCCAAAGAGAAAGACTTTTCTCTATTTATTACTATGTGTCACTGTGGACTTTCTGCCATGACGTTATATCCCGACACACGTTGCTCTAATTCTAATCTTTTAACCTCGAATAGAATTTTTTACTTTCTCTCCTTAATCTAGACATTACTTTTATCTAGGCCTTACCCACACACGCCCACCGGCGCTTTTGGCTCAATAGAAGAAAAGCAGCATTCTTTGTCTGTGTTTCTGCTCGATGGAACAACCTGCCAAAGGAGGTTGTGACGATGACTACCATATCCAGGCCTTGGACAAACATTCAGACTGAATCTAAATGGCTTTCACCCATCTCTTTACATGGCTTGTTGCACTATGCTATTTGTTTTTGCCAAATAAATTTGATTTGATTTATATCACTACATATCAAATTTCACATTCTTTGGTCTAACAGCGTAAAAGTAGATAACAGACAGCTTATCTCACATAAGAATAGATTGAATAAGATATGTGATTGGAATTTATAGATTGATCAGTGTGGGTGTCTTCCCTTGCCCATTTACGGGTCGCGTGGATTGGTCAAAAGGTATACCTAATTGCTGCTCTCGTGGGGATCACGTGAGCCAGCCTGTATAAACTCAAACGTTTAGAGCTCAGCCTCTTTTGTTATTTTCAATACTACAGTCAGCGTCGGTTAACGGTTGACTGCACTATGACACAAGCCCCTGACAGCTGTCATAAGCAAAGCTTTCCTCCTACGACTAAAGAGCCAACAACTGCATGAGGCCCGATGTAGAAGGCAACGTGGAATTTCCACGGGTCCCATTAATTATTATTATTATTATTATTATTATTATTATTATTATCATTATCATCAACTCACTAGGTCATTATCAGTGATTGCTCACTGACATTAACCGGTGGTGTTCCCTGAAGTCTGAGTGACAAGTCTCCCCAGACTTCCAATATTCTCCACTTCTTTTGATAACCATTGCAAATGATTTTGCATTATCGCAACAACAGCTTACCATTGATTTTTATCTGGCAACAACCATCGGTCTTCTCTGGGATTTGGGTGGCAATAAGCCTCCCCAAGGTCCTCATACTCTCCGCACCTGTCCAGTGGAGGTCTGGTTAGTGCTCTCTCTCTCTTCGGTCTTTCCATTGTTACCTTTCACAACTATTATTATTGTTATTATTATTATTAAAAAGCGAATAATCCATGACTATATTTTTCGTCTTTTGTCTATTTCTATTTGCTTATGAAGTCGAACCAATAATTCTTCTCTGTGTATCTGGAGGCACCATGGTTGTACTCGCGGGTGTCTATACACGTGGTCGGGTGTCCATAGTTGCCTACAAACATCATCTGTTAACAGAACAATTCTTCATGTCGATGTTTACCTTTTACTGCTTCGTATATCATTCTTTATTACTTGCATAAGTAAAAGTGTTCAATTAATATACATGGTTGTTGTTCCTTTTCTTTAAAAGCTGTCACTCCATTTCAATTTTCTGCACTTATCTTCTAGTACAATTCCTATTTTTTTTCTCGTGCAAGAACTGACCTTTGTTTCGGGGATAGGAATCCCCACAGAATGATTGAAACATAATTCCCTATTTTTAATTACTTATGGTCTATTTTTATGCTGTTATTTTTTCCCCACCTGTTTTGCAACAAATCAAGCAAAGAATAAGGCAATTTCATGATAGAGAATTACCCAGGGTTGAATAAATAAAGAAGATGGAATTCCACAAAGCAGGCACAAAAAGTCGTCTGAGTAGTCATTCAACGACTATAAAAATAGATGACATATGGACTGGAAACTGGAAGTTATGTGTAGACCTGGCAAACGTTTTGGTGTTCCCATTGGTATCATCTGGACAACGACCAGATATTCTCGTGTGGTGTGAAGAAAAGGACAAAGGAATAATACTGTAATTAACAGAACCATGGAAAGAAAACTTTGCTGCTGCAGAAAATAGGAAAGAGATTAGATCTGAAGAGTTTGTACAGGAGTTTCAAGATAAAAGATGGAAGGTCAGAATTCCATCATTTGGAGATTGGGGCAAGAGGAAATGTGGAGCGAACGAGCGTAAACCTATTTTGACGTCGCTTTTACTGTAACGACTCAGAATTGAGACAATTAATTAGAGATCTTCAGGAAACAGCAGAGAAAACATCTTATTGGATATGGCTGAAGAGGGATGATATGAACTGAAAGGAGAGGTGAATTTTGGATGTTGAAAGAAGGGAGATGAAGGAGATAGTGATGGCACCAGATGCAGGGTAGTGTCATGATGCCTGCCAGTTAGTATGACGTCACAATGCAATCAAAATCAGTTGTTGATGATGGCTGAAAGGTATATGTGGCTTGATAGCATTTATGGGCAGATGACACCAGTGCTACATAACCACCTCCTAACTGAGGGCCCCCATCATTCAGAAAAGCAGTCGATGAATAGGGCCAAAATTGTGAAATAGTTCCTCCTGATGATGGGGTTATGGTTAGGGTTAGTGCTGGATCTGGTAGTGGAGTTGTCAGCTGCAAAGCACGAAAAGATTGTGTCATTCAAATTCTTTAGGGTTGGTTGGAGGAGCAACTCTACAAAACCAATGGCTTTGGAAGAAGAATACAAGAAGTTCTTATTTCCATCACACAACAATTCCTGGTAAAAATCAGTTGATGCGATCCTCAAGCGACTTGAGAAACTCTTGCTGATGCCCAGATCAAATTTTAAATAAAATCCTATGCTATATGCGTTTTCCTCATGTTCATTTCGTGTAAAAATGATAATCATATATATAAAGTAAAGTCAGTCCCCCCCATCTACTTTTGTGATTAAAAGCTTTTTACTACAAGCTACATAAAAAGTCTGTTCACTCAGTCATATAAGGCAAATATTGGTCTGTGTTGTTAAAAACAAAAATTTCATTTCAAATCGAATTCATCGATTTTCATATTTAATCTGTCAACAGCTTTTCTTTTAATTACTAATATCATAGAGGGAGTGGGAGGAGCTAACTCGTGTACAGTCCTAATACTGCTACCCAAATCATTATGTATTAATTTAATAACAGATGGTTTATTCGAACTTCACCGGTGAAAAAGAGAGACATTCTTTTCTCTCCTTTCTTTCGTTGCCTTTGGTTAACCAACTTTCGACCCTAGAGAGAGAGATGGAAGGAGAGAAAGAAAGAGAGTGGGAAGAGTTTGGTTAATGTATTTAATAGCATCATATTCTCGAACCTTACACTTTGGGTCAATCGGTTAGTTTGTCATACTTAGAAACAAAAGTTGTGAGTTCGAATCTCACCTGACACATAATTATTTTTACTCTGATTTTGTCCCAAGATTTCAATATTAAGTGGATTGTTTAGTATTAGTTTTTTATATAATCTACATACTTTATGGAAATTAGGATCCTGGGCGACGCTGAGTAGCCCTGCTAGTTAAAACATAAAGCATAATTCTTTTTAAATAGGGAGTTACCTTTCAATTAACCTGTATATACGGCTTTGTAACAAATCAATAAAATGATAGATGGGTCAAGATCCACTGGAACAACCGTCCCTCTAGACAAATGCATAATTGAACCAGGTGAACCATGTCTCTAAACCACCAGAGATTACTGGAGACTTGAACGTTTTTCTGCCAGTAAATTAGTCTAGCGACAGCAGGACTATCAAGTTACTTCTCATGATTTTGTACAAATTAAAAGATCAGCCGGACACTCATTGCCATAAAATCGATGTTGCACCTATATATATATATATATATATATATATATATATATATATATATATAGCACTAGATAAAGTGACAGAATAAAATAAGGTGCGAATCAAATTTTATTAGAATTCAATGTTCAGGCAAAGTACTTTAAAGTCCTTAACTCATGAGTTTTCAAAGAAAATTCTTCTCCTCAGAGGACCATTACCGCAATGACATTACTGCAGGTAATAAGATTAAACATTGAAAATATATAAAAAAATATATATAAAAATACATAAAAGTATATAAAACATCAAATATATCGGCCCAAAACATACTTTTTTGTTAAACCTATACAGTTGATCCAAGTCATAAAGTTCAAAACATATTCAGGAAAGATATCAAAGAGGTTGATTGAAAAATAATCCAGGTGGTGAATGGTAGTCCAAAAACGAAAAAGTTATCCAGGCGGGAAATCTGTTTGTATATATATATATATATATATATATATATATATATATATATATATATACACGTAAATTTCTAGTACAACAAAATGGTGAGATAAATTTCAGAGGAAACATTATTTTTTTAATCAATGAAACGGGTAGGTGGTAAAAAAAGAAAATTGCTAAAATCTTCGTTAAGACCTTATTGTCTGACCCTTTAAAAGGAAACGTCAGAATGATAAATTAAAAACTAAGAACATCGAATGAGAAATGAGGGGAAATTATTTAAGTTGGAAAAATCAATTGAGAAAAAAAGGGTAAATCTCTCAACGTTATTTGAATCGTGGAAAATCTCCAACTGATGCTTCAAAATCTTTTGTCTACACAGGCTAGGTTGAGAATTGTTAATGACTAACGCCTCAATAATATTGAGATGAAAGTTCGACCTGGTAATGTGTAAAACAGAAAACCACCCATCGGAATACTGGTCAGAACAACTATTTGTACCAACCAGGTTATAACCGATGGCAGATTCATGTGTTGGAAAATTCCCAGATGATCTCGAAACCTTGTGTAAACGAATATCACGCAGTATATGTTGAGATATTCTCATTTCTAATCTTTGGGATGTCTTGCCAACGTAGTCAGCTCCACACTGACATAGGAATTTATAAACAGCAGAATTCTTTTGAATGGCAGGCAAAACATCCTTACGGAAAGAAGAGAAAAGAGTTTGAGTCGTGTAAACTACTCTCAGCTGGAAAACAACGTTGAGTAGATGAAGAAATCCTTTTGACAATGTCAAGGCCGTCAGAACCTAACAATGGAAGTTTCAAATAGATAGGACATCGTGACAGGTGGATAGATTCATCACCATTAAATATAACAACTTTGTTTGATATTGATGGGACATCCATTAGCAAGAAAAATATTGGTAATTTCACCAAGTTCTGCATCCAATGGTACATTGATACACAAACTATTAATGTCAAAAGAAGCCAAGAACTCGGTATCCTTTGAGGGGGAATATTTGTACATATAAGACACAAATTGAAAGGAATCAGAGATACAATAGGCCGAATAGAAAGTAAGTATGGGCTTAAGAATATCAACTAACCATTTCCTAAGTTCATGTTGTGCAAAACACAACATTGATATAATAGGCCGTAAAGGAATGTTGGGTTTATGAACCTTGGGTAAGCCATACATTTTAGGACTTTGAGAGCCGATAGGTCGTATTCTCTCATAAATCTTTTTAGAAATAAACTTGCTTTTATAAAGTTGATGAAGCCTTTTCTGGATTTTTATTTCCATACGAAAAGTGTCATCATCACTTAAACCACCCATCTTGAACAATTTATTTATATCATCCAAAATGTTATACATTTTGGAGATATAATCAACATGGTTCAGGATAACAATGCTTGATCCTTTGTCTGGACGAGTGATATAAATATCAGAATTCAACCTCAGTAATTTCGCAGTTTCAAAATGATTTTTCTGCCAAATACAGTCGCTTGATTTAGTTCATATGGCAGAAAACCTTCGGCCTAATTCACCCACTGGATTTTAATGCTAGTTAATTCATCAGTGGAAATACGTGAATGTCTTTTTAGTTAAGAATATAATAGTTCAATCTCACTAAATATGTTGATTTTATCAACGCGGAGGGGAGGAATGCAAAATTCTAAGCGTGCCGACAAGACAAATTTATCAGTATTGAATAGCACATAAGATGAATAATTGAATATATGTTTATCCGAATATACTCTAGTGCCAAACTTTTTGGTAATCAAATTCTTCAAATATTTATTATATGAAGAAGTGGTTTTATTGAGGGTGAAAATATCGACATTAGACAAAAGCTTTGAAAAGCGAAGTCTGTCAAAGAAAGAAAAATTCCTTCCAAACCATAGCCCAAAGTAAAGGATATTTACTTCGCATACATATATATATACATATATATATATATATATATATATATATATATATATATATATATGAAGAGTTCGAACGCAAAACGCGATAAATCCAATCCATTTAAATTGAGACCGTAAACAAAAAAAACACAAATATTTTAAATCTAGACTTCGAATGAAAGCTGATTTTAATTGAAATCAAAAAGTAAGTATTTCGGTATCATATTATGTAACACATAGTTTTGGGGTGTCGTTGAGTGTTAGAAATGCAACACTTTTTGTAGGGACAGTTTCGTGATTTTGAAAATGGCATTTATCGCGTTTTGCATTCAAACTCTTCATTTATATATATATATATATATATCAAGGGAGGTGCGAGAGCGCTCTATCCCCTAATAGACTTCACAAATGGCCTATGCTGGAGTAAACTGTACAAATTTGGGAATTTCCTTGCTTTTGTACATTTAGTGTATATGAATTTTCATCTTAACACTATTAAGGGCATATGATTTCAGTATACTGGCATTCTTCATGGAATATATATATATATATATATATCTATATATATATATATATATATATATATATATATATACATACAAATATATATACATATATATGTATATGTATATATTAATATGTGTATATGAATATGTGTATATGAATATGTATATACAGGGTGGGCAAAAATAAGGGTCCTATTTTTAAAAATTCATAACTTTTTTATTTATTGATTTTTTTTTTTTTTTTTTTAGAATAAGTAAAGGACCCCTTCCGAAGCAAGCATGAGCCGTATTAGCCCTAAGGAACGTACCCTCATTTAGAAAACATTATTTTTGCTTAAAAAACTCAAAACAGTGTAAAAAACAATACTTTAGTTTTTGTAAGTTTTAAGAAGTGTTTTTCGGCTAAAATTTGTTTTGTTTATTTCAAAAAATCTCGGAAGGGTCAGTCTACACACACATAAAGTTTGGTGAGTTTAACTTTTATTTTGTGGAAGTTATTCAAATTTAAAGATAGGACCCTTATTTTGGCCCACCCTATATATATATATCTATACATATGTATATATGTATATATACGTATACATGTATATATATGTATACATATATATATGTATATATATGTATACATATATATATGTATATATATATGTGTATATACATGTATATATGTATACATGTATACATATATATGTATATACATGTATACATATATATGTATATACATGTATACATATATATGTATATACATGTATACATATATATGTATATACATGTATACATCTATATGTATATATATATATATGTATATATATGTATGTATATATATGTATATATATATGTGTATATATATGTATACGTGTATATATATGTATACGTGTATATATATGTATACATGTATATATATGTGTATATACATGTATATATATATGTATACGTGTATATATATGTATACATGTATATATATGTGTATATAAATGTATACATGTATATATATATGTATACATATATATATATATGTATACATATATATATATGTATACATATATATATATATATGTATACATATATATATATATATATGTATACATACATATATATATATATGTATACATAGTAATCCAGGTAGGGTAAAAATCCACAGGGTAGAAATCCAAAGGGAATCAAACCGGGTTTATAAAAGAGTGCTCAATAAAAATATAGAGCTGTATTGTGAATGCTTTTATTCAAACATGTACAAGGTCTGCTACACTGGCATGTCGATGTTATCGATCTACAGCTCTCAAGAGCTGAGGTCTCATCAGGCAGAAAATTGTTTTTTGATTCAACTGGTTGCTGAATTCCAGGGAGAATGAAGTCAAGCAAAAAAGAAGAGGAGAAAGAAATAAAAGTCATGTGACCGATTTTAAAATATGATTGCCGTTAGAAATTACTATTTTCCTATTTTTATCTTTTATATATTTTATATATATATATCCAACGCTGAGCTGGGGTAGAGAGGGGGGGGGGCCGAGGAAAAGAAAAAGAAAAGAGAAGGGGAAAGAGATACAATTGCTGTCAGAAAAGTTTAATTCACAGCTATTTATATTTTTATTTTGTATTTTTATCCAACGCTTAGTTAGGGTGGGGGGGGGGGGGTGGAAGAAAAAGAAAGAGAAAGGGGTGGAGGGGTGTTAGGGGTGGATGTCTATAGCCATTTAGGATTTGTTGCGGGAATGGTTTTGAGTTAAATTCATATTTATTTTTATTCAGCGCTGGGCTGGATAAAGAGGGGGGTGGGGGGGAGATTAAACAAGAGCGAAAGAGAAGATGAAGAAAGAGGGGGAGGGGGGGTTTCAAATTTGTCGTGTCTGCTTCCTGTCAATGCAGACATATAACAATTACATGACACCCAGCTTATGGGGATATTTTATTTTAACTCATTGATGGATTTATGGCCTTATTGTTAATAAATTATGTTGTTATATTTTGATCAATTGGCATTTAATTTTGATTATTTTGATGGATAGTTAAATGTATTTTAAATAATATTTATCAGTTAATTAATAAAACATAATGGTAATTGTCTTTATTTTTAATAAGATTCATATATGGATTAGTGGCAGTAATATTAGTAGGTTAGTTCTAGGTACTAATGAGTTAAAATATATTGGGAATTATTCTTGGTAAGGATCGTATATAAGTTTATGACATTGATATTGATGGATTATACTATTATATTTAGTTTTAATTATTTTGGAGTATGAATAAATGTATTTCGATTATAAATAATAGTTAGTGATGGATTAATAAAACATACTGGTAATTGCTTTTATTTTTAATGGAATTTATATATCGATTAATTTCAGTGGTATAGATAAATAAATTTTATTATTCGTTGTAATCCTATTATTAATGGTGGGGTTAACACCTGTTATAGTATTAGTGGTAAGGTGTTCTAGTTAAAATTGTTAACGCAAGTTATGGTCTATGAAGGGGGGGATTAGAAATGGTGGGGGCCAGTAATTTTGATTAAAGTGATCAGTATATAATTATTTAAATATTTAAAAATTGGTTTTGGTAATAAGTAGTTTTGTGAGCTGGATGTTGAGCACATACACGCACTCGTGCACACATATAAATACATATATGCACATGTATACACAAACATTCATATATGCACCCAAACCCATACACATATACATGAACACACAGATACACATGTATGTGCACATATGTATACGTATACATACGCGCATACAGGCGTACACACACACACATAAATAGTTATAAATTTTATATCTTCATACATATGCCTATTCATATGTCCACAAAAATCACCTATATATATATATATCTAAAAATTTTACTTTTACATGTTAAAGTATTTATTCAAAAATTGGGGTGGTTGTACTTGGGGGTTAAAGTTACTTGATTTGGAGGTGTTGATAAGTGTTAATTTTAGCGGGCTTGTTGGGTATTGGGTTTTTTTTTTTTTTTTTTTTTTTTTTTTAAACAAGCCCGCTAAAATTAACACTTATCAACACCTCCAAATCAAGTAACTTTAACCCTCAACTACAAATACAGTACAATTTTTGAATAAATACTTTAACATGTAAAAGTAAAATTTTTAGATATATATATATATAGGTGATTTCTGTGGACATATGAATAGGCATATGTATGAAGATATAAAATTTATAACTATTTATGTGTGTGTGTACGCCTGTATGCGCGTATGTATACGTATACATATGTGCACATACATGTGTATCTGTGTGTTCATGTATATGTGTATGGGTTTGGGTGCATATATGAATGTTTGTGTATACATGTGCATATATGTATTTATATGTGTGCACGAGTGCGTGTATGCGCTCAACATCCAGCTCACAAAACTACTTATTACCAAAACCAATTTTTAAATATTTAAATAATTATATACTGATCACTTTAATCAAAATTACTGGCCCCCACCATTTCTAATCCCCCCCTTCATAGACCATAACTTGCGTTAACAATTTTAACTAGAACACCTTACCACTAATACTATAACAGGTGTTAACCCCACCATTAATAATAGGATTACAACGAATAATAAAATTTATTTATCTATACCACTGAAATTAATCGATATATAAATTCCATTAAAAATAAAAGCAATTACCAGTATGTTTTATTAATCCATCACTAACTATTATTTATAATCGAAATACATTTATTCATACTCCAAAATAATTAAAACTAAATATAATAGTATAATCCATCAATATCAATGTCATAAACTTATATACGATCCTTACCAAGAATAATTCCCAATATATTTTAACTCATTAGTACCTAGAACTAACCTACTAATATTACTGCCACTAATCCATATATGAATCTTACTAAAAATAAAGACAATTACCATTATGTTTTATTAATTAACTGATAAATATTATTTAAAATACATTTAACTATCCATCAAAATAATCAAAATTAAATGCCAATTGATCAAAATATAACAACATAATTTATTAACAATAAGGCCATAAATCCATCAATGAGTTAAAATAAAATATCCCCATAAGCTGGGTGTCATGTAATTGTTATATGTCTGCATTGACAGGAAGCAGACACGACAAATTTGAAACCCCCCCTCCCCCTCTTTCTTCATCTTCTCTTTCGCTCTTGTTTAATCTCACCCCCCACCCCCCTCTTTATCCAGCCCAGCGCTGAATAAAAATAAATATGAATTTAACTCAAAACCATTCCCGCAACAAATCCTAAATGGCTATAGACATCCACCCCTAACACCCCTCCACCCCTTTCTCTTTCTTTTTCTTCCACCCCCCCCCCCCCCCACCCTAACTAAGCGTTGGATAAAAATACAAAATAAAAATATAAATAGCTGTAAATTAAACTTTTCTGACAGCAATTGTATCTCTTTCCCCTTCTCTTTTCTTTTTCTTTTCCTCGGCCCCCCACCCCTCTCTACCCCAGCTCAGCGTTGGATATATATATATAAAATATATAAAAGATAAAAATAGGAAAATAGTAATTTCTAACGGCAATCATATTTTAAAATCGGTCACATGACTTTTATTTCTTTCTCCTCTTCTTTTTTGCTTGACTTCATTCTCCCTGGAATTCAGCAACCAGTTGAATCAAAAAACAATTTTCTGCCTGATGAGACCTCAGCTCTTGAGAGCTGTAGATCGATAACATCGACATGCCAGTGTAGCAGACCTTGTACATGTTTGAATAAAAGCATTCACTATATGTATACATATATATATATATGTATACATGTATATATATATGTATACATGTATATATATATATATGTATATATATGTATACATGTGTATATATGTATACATGTGTATATATATATGTATATATATATATATATGTATACATGTATATATATGTATACATGTATATATATGTATACATGTATATATATGTATATATATGTATACATGTATATATATGTATATATATGTATACATGTATATATATGTATATATATGTATACATGTATATATATATATGTATATATATATGTATATATATGTATACATGTATATATATGTATACATGTATATATATGTATATATATATGTATACATGTATATATATATATGTATACATGTATATATATGTATACATGTATATATATGTATATATATATGTATACATGTATATATATATATGTATATATATATATGTATACATGTATATATATATATGTATATATATATATATGTATATATATATATGTATATGTACACATATATATATAATGTGCATAGATAGATAGATGATTTGCATTATTAAAAATAGAAGTACATACATATGTATAAATATGTATAAATAGTCGTAAAACACATCATGTTCAGGCAGTTTTAAGGAAACATTTAAGAAAAACGATAAGAATCTGAGAAAAGATAAAAATAAAACTAAGTTGATTCAGGAAAGGTTAAGTTTTTCCTGGGAAGGTTCTAAGCTGCCGTAAACAAATTTGAATGCATCAAGCTCGTTGAATTGAACTCACTGATCTCAATCTCTATTCATATAAAATTAGGTATGTGTCTAGGTTTATATATTTCATGTATAGGATTCATTCCTAAACTAATTAACCGATCATTATGAATTTGAGAAAACTGTGGATAGGCGGGCGGCATGTGGGCTATATTTAGTTTTATCTAGTTTTGTGAAAATTGGGTGTGAAAGCTCTGTGTAAAAATTCAGATACCTCTGATTTTTGTGAAATTTTAACAATAAGTTTTATTATTAAACGCTTTCTCCGAGAGCTGCAAAATACACTAACTGGTTGAGTGTACTCCAAGTTTTATGATCTTGGGTCAAGCTGTTGGCTTGTTTCATGTTCATGTTCGTTCATTCACAGACATTTGTCCGTCCATCTTTTCTTTTATCTACCTTTTGACCGGCTTCTTTGTGTCATGCCCTCAACGCATATTTTGAATAACACCATGCTTAATGTGGACAAATAATCTCAAGAGTTCACATTTGATGACAGACGACATTGGTGGGATGCCAGTAAGTTTTCATTATTAGACGTCAATTTAGAAATATTCCTCAAATTTCAGTTTCTTTTGAGTATTTTAAAGGGGTTTCAGAGGGGATAATATGGACGCAAGTTCCCATTTGAAAATTAAAATATTTCAGATTTGCATTGAATTTGATGCATAGCCATTAAACACCAATTAAGTAAGTTTCCCTGAGGTTCAATTTCTTCTCAAGACCCCTTAATCTTAAGTCTTAAATTTTAGACATTTTCTAAAATAAAAATCATGTGACGGATTTTTATCAAAATTGGAATGAGGATTCTAGAATATCATATATCTTGATTTTAATCTTCGTAATGGGACATAAGTAAGTATAAAAGTGGTGCAAAACTGTTCTGTTTAGAGAATTGATTTTATTTGTCCTGAGACAAGTATTCTTCTAGTCAGTATAAGTGAATTTAAACGATTTCGTTTTTGTTTCCTTGTATTAATGTTTTTTTTACATTTTATGAGATAGGTAGCTTCTGTTTAAAATGAGTGCATATATTAAAACTAAAATAGGTGGTTGAACAATTTGATTTCTGGCCACAAAAATGAGTGCATATATTAAAACTAAGATAGCTGGTTGAACAATTTCATTTCTGGCCACAAAAATGAGTGCATATATTAAAACTAAAATAGGTGGTTGAACAATTTGATTTCTGGCCACAAAAATGAGTGCATATATTAAAACTAAAATAGGTGGTTGAACAATTTGATTTCTGGCCACAAAAATGAGTGCATATATTAAAACTAAAATAGGTGGTTGAACAATTTGATTTCTGGCCACAAAAATGAGTACATATATTAAAACTAAAATAGGTGGTTGAACAATTTGATTTCTGGCCACAAAAATGAGTACATATATTAAAACTAAAATAGGTGGTTGAACAATTTGATTTCTGGCCACAAAAATGAGTGCATATATTAAAACTAAGATAGCTGGTTGAACAATTTCATTTCTGGCCACAAAAATGAGTACATATATTAAAACTAAGATAACTGGTTGAACAATTTGATTTCTGGCCACAAAAAATGCCACCCATCAAATCGTTAATAAAATTCACAATCCTATCTGCCATCAAACCATATTTGGTTCTAATAAACTTCAGTCTATGCCTGACTTGTCCACCAAGTTTCCGTCAAGAATATCTAACAGTCTTTGCTTTATTGCCATTTAATAAATACAACACCTGAATACAACATGCAAAATTGTTGATAACCCTGACACATTCTTCTCTTTGCACTGCCTTGATTTTGGGATGCGATGGCTCACTTCAATTCAGGAATAGTCTGGGGATTGTTTTGATAAACATTATCTTTGAGATAACTCCACAGATAAAAATCGGGGGGGGGGGGGGGGTTAACGTCCGGTGAGTGTGAAGCCTATTAAGAATCACAGCTCTTACTGATGGCTATAAAACAAAAACTGTTGGACATTCATGACTGAAACTTGGTGGACAAGACTGAAGTTTATTTGTACCAAATATGGTTGGATTGCAGAAATGTAATTACGATTCCACAGGTGATTTTTTTTTTGGGGGGGGGAGGGTCACCCTGTATATAATGATCACTTTCATTTCGGAGCAATGCTGCATGTCTCTGCTATTCAAAATATATCGGAAATTAAATTATATTTTGCCATCATTTTTGATGGCATGGCTACACTAGTTAAAATCACTATCACCATCATCATCATCATTATCATCATATTAGGTTTAACACCCGTTTTACATGCTGGCATGTGTTGGACGGCTTTAAGAAATTGACTAAAAAACTACTCTATCTCTGGCCAGGTCTTTATTTATCCCCATGTCTCTCTTGCCCCCCCCCCCCCCCTATGAACTGGACCTACTACCTCAACTGTTCTAAATCTACTGACCCAAGAACTCCCATCCATTCTTTCAACGTGGCCATACCAACAAAGTCTCCTGTTCTGCACAGATCTCCCTATACTGTCCATTTATTTATCTACCTCCCACAAGGTAAGATGTGACACAAGGTCGGGAAAGTGGGATTAGATAAGCCAGCGCTCGAGAGGTAAGCACTCTGGCCATTTAAAAATTGCCTGGACAGCCCCGTCAGCATTCCCCGGTAGGGGCGCCTCAGACAGTAAGCAATAAACTTACTCCTCCCCAAAGAGCGGAGGCAAAACCTGGGAGGGTGGACCTCCTAGAACTGCACAGGACCGGCAACCCCCAATAGACCGGCGTAAATCCAGACCCAAAGGCCCGGACAATACCGGTTTTATTAGGCGGGGTCCATATTTAATCTTCCTCTGAGGTCAATGTTACAAAATTTTTTTAGAAGATTGATAATTTGTATTATTGGGATTATTCATACTACTATTCTCATCTTGGATATTATTTTTATAAAGCTTAGGCCGATCTAACCTCCGACCTTTTTCCGGTGCATATTTTCAAAGTTGGGAATCTTTCGAGTTCGACATGAAGATTCACAAGTTTGAAAAGAGGCATCTGAAAAAGGTCGGAGGTTACATCGGCAGAAACGTTGTGAATATAACAACCAAGATCAGAATAGTAGTTTGAATAAGTCAATCTATATCTCTAAAGTTATCTTGTAGAATCGTCAAAGTCAGACCCAAATAGCATTTAAGATGACAAATCAAACTAATTTTCATTTGTTATTGTTGTACCATGTTATTGGCAATATACTATTGTATTTTGCTACAAATTATTTCAAACAAATAGGCCCTTTTTTACTTTAGGCCGGCAAAGTAGGGAGATAACTGATCTCAATTTATTTTAGATTTTTTTCAGCAATTTATTTTAACAAAAATTTAAATTTAAATTGTAATTGTAAAAGAGACATTTAATTAATTTTAACAAAGAATTTTTTCAACAAGTGATTTTTATTTAAGAAAACAACAAAGATTTTTGAAATTTGTTTTGAAATCGAAAATGAAGAAACATTTCTTATTTGCTACTTAAAGTAAAAAAAAGAACCTTTGTTTTTTTCCAATGGAAAAGTTGTTTTCTTTTAACTAGCCAATAAAAAAGGTTTTCTTCATTTCCATTTCAAAACAAATGAAAAAATCTTTGTTGTTTTAGTAAATGAAAATCACTTGTTGAAAAAATTCTTTGTTAAAATGAATTAAATTTCAAAACAAATTAAAATTAGTTTAATTGTTTTGCCAAATAAAAATCACTTGTTGAAACAAATCTTCGTTAAAATGAATTATATGTTTCTTTTACAACTCCAATTTTATTTCTTTTTCTGTATAAGTTAAAAAAATGTGCCAAGAAATAGAACTTTTTACTTTAGGCTGGCAAAGTAAAGCCGATGACTTATCTCAACTTATTTTTAGTTTCTTTTTTCAACAATTGATTTTAACAACTATTATTTTCAACAATTGATTTTTATTCACAAAACAACAAATGAATAAAACATTTTTATTGCCTAGTTAAAGGAAAACAAGATTTCCATTGCAAAAAAAAAAACAGGCTCTTTTTTAGTTTAACTAATAAGAAATGCTTTTGCAAATAAAATGAATTTTTGAAAAAATCTCTGTTAAAGTAAATTGCTGAAATTTAAAAAAAAAAATAAGTTGAGATAAAAAAATAAAATCTAAAAATAAGTTCAGATAAGTTATCTCCCTTACTTTGCCACCCTCAAGTAAAAAACGGCCAACAAATAAAACTTTTTTTACAATCGAGTCACCTCTTATCAAGGCCCAAAGGCCACTCGAGGATAAAGGTTATTGGGTTGGGCAGACATTTATAACAATGGTTGTAACTGGTAGAGAAATTGATTATTTAAGAGGACAACTCAACAAGAATTTGTTTTACATTGGACTTGAAAACGACCCATCCAACACATGCCATCATGTTTTTTTCTTGATTTTTTTTACAAATGAGTCACCACTTATCAAGGCCCACAGGCCACTCGAGGATAAGGGTCATTGAGTTTGACAGATAGATGGTGAAATAACAAGGGAATTAATAACGATAATTGTAACTTGTCAGAAAGTGACTATTTAAGAGGACGGCTCAACAGGAATTTGTTTACATTGGACTTGAAAACAGCAATGTTATAGTCAGCTGGGAAGCAGTAGTCAGCTGGGAAGCAGCCCCGTGGTATTGTGTTCCACAGACGGGCAGTTTCAGGAAAGAAACTTTGCTCATGGAAATTTCGCTTAGTTCTAGGTACACAGAGAAAGAAAGGGAATTTTTTGACAGTGGTTGTAGCTAGACGAGTTTTGTTGTGAATGAATGCTCAGTCGAGCATCTGCCATGCAAGTAACGATTGAGTAGAGAAAGACTAGCAACGTCTCTTCTGTGAGAAAGAGGCTGAAGGGTGGAGAAGAGGACATTCAATACATCCCGGAGTGCTTCTCCAGATTAGGACCCGAACTAAAATCGATTTGGCATCGTTAGGGTTAGAGTCAGGGTTAGCTTGGGTCCTAATCTGGAGAAGTATCCATTCTGGACAACACCAGGTGGGCACAGCTAGTAATACAAATAAAATGTTTGTTTTTTTATTTTTTATTTTTTTAAAATCTTTTCATCTCAAAATCATTCAGTTTCGTTCAGGTTCAGATGTTTCTCAAACAAATGAGCGATCAATAATCTGGGGCAGATGTGTATGCAATGTCATATCTACATGAACACGTTACAACTTTTGTCGTGATAATTGCAAGAAATCAATATTGATTAAGAAAACTCATTCAGATGTAGATTTAACAGTATACAGGCTGTTTGAGACAAATTTGATTTTTTTTATATTCTTTCATTTCAGAACCATTTGAAATATTTAATAACGGTAAAGTGCAATGGATAGCTGTTGCTGTATACTATTGGTGGGTTTGAGAGCTGGAGATTATGAACAACAAGGCTCAAGAGGACCGTTTTATTATAATATACATGGTGTTTCAGACGAATTGAATAAGTTTTTGATATTCTTTTACTTAAGAATCATTTAAAGTATTTAATAACAGTAAAGTGCAATGGATAGCTGCTTTGGTGTAGTGTTGGTGGGTTTGAGCGTTGGAGATCATGGACGACTGAAAAGCACTGGAATATTGGAAGAAAATGCCCTGCATCCTGATGATCCATGCTGGATTTACAAATTCAGAAATCTTAGCTGCAGCTCAATGCTTAAATACTTTGAAGGTTGTGAGATGTGACCTGGAGAAATGCGACGGCGATGTGGAAGCAAGTGGCTAACAGAAAGGACCATAGCAGGCGTTCTTACTGTGTCCGCACAAGGAAATTCGTCAAGAAGCTTAAAAAAACAATGTGACAAGATCCATTATAGGCCTTAGCGACTGAGTAACGACTATGAAGAAAGCACTGAACGAGGATCTTTTCTACTCCTCGCAAGGGCCAACTACACACCGCCTAAACCCAAGAGAGTCGCCTTAGGAAAGCCAAGAAACTCCTCAACAAGGTGAAACGTCCAGTCGAGCCGAGGATGCACTGGTTTTTCTCAAGATCAGTTGCACAACGTGCAGAACAACAGGTGATTAGTCTACGGTCTGCACAAAGTCCTGCACATCATGAAGACCAAGTTCCCTCAAACTGTTAGATAGCGAAGGGGGTGCCCGCATGAAGGGCGCCCTAAAAAGTTGAGGGGGGGCTTAAAAGTGGTAATCGAGAAATTATGTGACTTCAGCCAGAGAACATGTATTTCTCTTAGCCTACCGACAACCGGACCGAATGGATGAGAGACGTTGCTGTCCTGCTAGCTCCGGCAGGGGAGGGCGGGAAGAGTGGCGTACAATGTAGCTAAAAGTCAGCCTGTCTGTCTATATGTTATTAGTATCTCTCTCTTTCTCTTTTTTTCTCTCTCATACACGCGCATTTCAGTTTTCTGTCCCTGTTGTGTCTAAATAAAACTTTTAAAAGCAAACCAGGGTCCATGTGGTTTTTTTTTCAACAGCCGAGTTTTGCAGCGCAAGCCTTGTAAACAACCTGGATTACAGCAGAGAAGACATGGGATATAATGTTTATACAACCGACGGTAGGTGTGCTGTATTTGCCTTATGGATCTTCTAGGATTACCACCAAAGGTGTGCTGTATTTGCCGAATAAATTCATGTGTTCTAATGCTGTCAGTGTGGCTAGAATGTCTTTTACATTTTGATAATGGTGATACTTTTCCATCTTAAGCCTTTAACTCTTTGTAAACGAAAGATCAAGCGACTTTTAAAAATGATTTTATTTCTAACTTGCTATATTCAGTCGTTATAATCACGATAACTGTGTGCCTCTTTATTTGTTGTGTTATTATACGGGTTATTTATCTCCCTCCCACGACAAGAAGATTAGACACAAGGTTGGCAAAGTAGGATTTGAAAAGCCAGCACCCTAGAGGAAGAGCACTCTGGCCTACAAAAAAAGCCTGGGCAGCCTCGTCGGCATTCTCCGGTAGGGGTGCCTCACACGATTAACACTAAACTTACCCCTCTCTCAAAGGGCAAGAAAGTAAAGCCTGGAAAGGTGGATCTCCTACAACTGCACAGGACCATACCTTAGACCGACAGAGAATAAGGCACACCAGCATGCCGAAGACTCTGCCGGTCTGATTTTGTGTAATTATAGGGGCATAATCACATTGACACACCGGTTCCCACTAGATCACCAAAGTTAAGCTATATTGAGCCTTGCCAGTACTAGATGGGTGACTATTTGGGAATACCAGACGCTGTATGTGGACACCTAGCTATGGGCAAATAGTGTCGCCAACCCGCAATGCCTATCATGGCGACTATGGCAAAACCCATGAATAACAGTCACCAATAAGGTGGACGGAAACCAGGGAAGAGTTCTTCTTCCAGGAGTAATCAAAGACCCTGATGGTGATGGTGATGGCGATGATAAAGGTTGCCGTTGATAATTCTGAAAATGTGAAGCCAAATAATAT
>OY744536.1:75903204-75943204 GCA_963556195.1 Sepiola atlantica | reverse complement strand
ACAGAGAAGGGGAAATTATCAACAGTGGTTGTAGCTAGACGAGTTTTTGTTGTGAATGATTTACAGGGGGGGGGGGCATAGATTGAAGCTCAGTTGTGCACCTGCCACGCAAATAACGATAGAGTAGAGAAAGACTAGCAACGTCTCTTCTGTGAGATAGAGGTAGTAGGGAGGAGAAGAGGACATCACTCACTAGATTTCAAAGTCGGTTTTGTACTCTGTCAAGGCAGGAAAGGGTGCTTTGAGCAGCACCACTCCAGATGTGTCAACACTACTCCATTTTAAGGTGTATTTGGCTCTTATACAGATAGAGGATTGCGCCCGAAGTGAGATACTTTTTGGAGCAGTCGGATAATCCAACAGATTTGATGTAAGTCTTCCATTTCAGGTCTGGAGTGAAGGTCAGTTCAATAAGCTTGCCAAAGCAAGGGGCTTCCTCAAGACGAGAGCCATTCATACTATCATGCATTGAACGGATTTAAGAGATGAACTTCCGAACTAACCGACATCTGCCAGGTCTTTACTTATCCCTCTTTCTCTCAAGTCTATCCTTATCACTTCCTTCCATGTTTTCCCTTGTGAACTGGACCTGATACCTTAACTGTTCTACATCTACTAACCCAATAACTCTCATGCATTCTTTCAATGTGACCATATCATCAAAGTCTCCTGTTTTGTATTGATCTCCCTATATCGTCTAGATTTAATCTGCCTCTGAGGTCATCAGAACTAAGCCTGTTTTTAAGACTCACATTGCACATCCATCATATCATTCTCATATCATTTCTCTCCATGCAACGCATGTCCGCAACCCGTACTGGCCAGATTTTGCTTTCATACATTAGCACACTGCATACCAATTCTTGATAGACTGATGTTATGAATATATCCACAAAGGCTTCTTAAACTGATTATTTAGAATAGGACACAACAAAGTAAATGTTTACATTAACCTTTTTCATGTATAAAAACTTTTTAAACGTTGCAGTTGCAATTGAGTAGGGAACCGATCTTGATGGTGCACCAGTTCTGAGCACTGCTAAGTATTTCTCCTTGATTGTGCCTGAGAAGGACCAGAGAGTATTAAAAATTCACTGTTGTCGGACTTCTCCTGTTGGGCTCCCATAAAAGTGAAGAATCTACCCCCGCCCCCGTAATCAATGTTTCTATCTTAAAGGTGGATTAAGAACTATATATTTTTTATTGCTTTCCATAATGTACGTTGTTTGTCTTTCATAATTGTCAACTGTAATAAATGTGTTATTCGTATTTGTATGAGCCTTTCGTTCTAATGATGGATATGTTTAGAATGGTGAAAGGGTGGGGTGTTTATTGATGAATGTTTTATCTGGGTTAGGCCTAGGTTGTATCAGGGTAGGCAGGGTTTATGTAGTCACGCCCGTTGTGTGTTTAACATATATCTTGGGGGGGGGGGGTATTTTGTACGTAAATAGAAAGATAGGAATTTTGTTATGGGTTTAGGGAGGTCTTAGGGAGATTAGTTATTTTATATGTTTTTAAGAACTACTTTACTATCTTTTTAGAGGGGTATTTGGTTTAAAGGGATAATTGGTGGGTTATGTTATATTGTTATCAGACCTTTCACCACAGATAATCACATCAGAACTAACCCCATCCACAGCGGATTATACATTTACCAGCAGATACCCCATCTCCATGTGACCCTCCTATCACAGGATTACAGATACACCACAAAGTTTTCTTAACCCCTAAACCCCCCACCCACCCCCGCTTCATACAATCCATATAATAGATTCTCAAATCACCCGCCCACCCCTGTATAAATGAAGATGAATGTACAGGCATACGTATACGTCCAGATGTGTGTACAAGCATGTATATATATATATATATATATAAAATGCCCTTTTAACATTTTGTTATGGGTTTTATTATATTTTCAATATATGCATTGGTATGACTTTCTAAAGCATACAACTTTTATTTTAGCATGAACTGAAACAAAAAAAACTTTCCCACAAAATTTCTAATTATAATATTCATTTTTTTTAATTGTTTCTTTTAAATTATTTTTATTTTTGTATCCAAGAAGATAAAAAGATATTTCTAGCTCCATGTAGAATTCACATGACCTTGCCTTCCTTCCCAGATCAGCTCACAACTTTCACATTGCGCACACTTGCCCGGCCATCTTTTACCAAGTGCAAATTATACAAAGTCACCGGGTACAGCAAACCAAGCGATCCACAATGTCATTCCAGTTCGTGTCCGTTCTTGTATTTAAATTAAACAGAAATCCGTGTACATAAACACAGTCATTCTTTGCCCGTGAAAAGGTCAACATTTCCTGACAGCTTGGAACAGCGGGACAAGCAAGAATTCCAAGTTTGAACAAATACTCATTGATCCTCGGAAATATATATATATATATATATATATATATATATATATATATATAGTATACTGGTTCAAATGGTTTCGGTAGGAATCCGAATAAGAGAGCTCGATGTCCAATTAAGCAGAGCATGTATAAATTTGAAGATGAGATGAATTAGATGCACATTTAGGTTGTATACATAATAGTCTATTTCGGCCTTTACTTGGTCTCATCAGATGTACCTTCAACCACGATTCAGACTGAATCGTAGTTGAAGGTACATCTGATGAGACCAAGATAAGGTCGAAATAGACTATTATGTATACAACCTAAATGTGCATCTAATTCATCTCATCTTCAAATTTATATATATATATATATATATATATATATATATATATATATACAGCACAATCATGCTTGTGAATTTGATATTTCCAAGAAACTTTCTCCTTCCGCAGAAGCTGGTTCAACCCACCTATTCGTTCATTTGTTCTTTGGTCCTCGGAAATTCATAAGAGTGACAGATGATAAACAGCTTAAGTCAGGATACGTCCTCGCCAATCAGTCTGATAGTGGTTTTGTTATTGCTGCGGGGCCGAGGTATGGCTCTGTGTAGTCCTAGGAAATCCACCCTCCCAAGCTTTACCTTCTCACCCTTTGAGAAGGGGTTAGTTTATTGCTAATCGCCTTAGGCAGCCCTACCGAGGAATGCCGACGGGGCTGCTCAGGTATTTTTTGTAGGCCCGAGTGCGCTTCACCTAGTGTGCTAGCTTTTCAAAACCCTCACCTGACCTTGTGTCTAACCTCTTGAAGCCTATATAAATAATACGTAAAGCCTAATGTTGTTGTTGCTGCTGTGTTCAGATTTTACGGCATGTCAACCATCGTTGGGTCATTTTATGCCGAAATCGCACATGTTTTTGTGTACAATTGATTTGAGAGATCAATTTAAATTTGAAGAGATTTTTGTATCATTGGATTTTCAAAATGGTCACCCATTTACTACTGGCCAGGCTAAATGTTGCTTAATAAGAGAGAGAACGACAGAGAGGGAAAGAGAGAGAAGTTGGAGAAAGAGAGAGAGAGAGAGAGAGAGAGAGAGGAGGGGATAGAGAAATATATATATATATATATATAAATGAAACTACAAAGATAAATATTATAACTTTATCTTAGATCATATCGTGATAAGTAAATGCTCGATATACAAGATAGAGCAATAATCTAAGAAAATGAATGATGAGAACAAAAATGAGATAAAATACAATATTTATTAATTCATCTAGTATTCAAACAAGGAATAAAAAAAATGTTTTCCTTAATCCATGGATTTTCAAAGATAAGCTCTTTTCATCAGAGGAGAAAAATCAGAAAAAAATGTATTACTGGTTAGCATAAATTAAAAAATATAAAATGTTCCGAGCAAAAAACATCTTCAATGAAATTTGGGTAGAGAAATATAATGTGTCCATGTAAATATCCAACTGATTATTTTCCTCTAATGAAAAAAGCTTATCTTTGAAAATCCATGGATTAAGGAAAATATTTTTATATTCCTTGTTTGAATACTTGATAAATTAATAAATATTGTAATTTATCCAATTTTTATTATCATCATTCATTTTCTTATATATATATATATATATATATATATATATATATATATATATATATATAAGTGTGTGGTATCTTTCAAGTTTCAAAGTATTGCATGGAAAGTTAATAAAATTGAAATATAAGCCAAATTAGCAATACAAGATTAATTAATTTTTTTTTTTTTTTTTACATTAATCCTATCGATTACGGAATAAAATTCCTTCTTCAGGGGTGACCAGTATTGAGTCATTTTTTTTTTTTTTTTTTTTTCATCAAAAAACAAGAATAAAGAAACTTAGTTCTTTGTTAATCTTGTATTGCTAATTTGGCTTATATTTCAATTTTATTAACTTTCCATGCAATACTTTGAAACTTGAACGATACCACACACTTTACTTAACAGCGTGCCAGCGTATTTCTCTTTCGACACCGGTTTTGAATCCTAACCGCCAATTTTTAACAGCACGGCGATGACGTCGTACCACCAAGGACGTTTATCAAATTAACAAAGAAATAAGTTTCTTTATTCTTGTTTTTTGATGAAAAAAAAAAAAAAAAAATGACTCAATACTGGTCACCCCTGAAGAAGGAATTTTATTCCGTAATCGATAGGATTAATGTAAAAAAAAAAAAAATAATAAATTAATCTTGTATTGCTAATTTGGCTTATATTTCAATTTTATTATATATATATATATATATATATGAGAGAGAGAGAGAAAGAAAGAGAGAGATTTGTTGTTGTTGGGTTTCACAGATGTCAACCATCGCTGGTTGATTTTATGCCAAATCACACAAGTCTTTGCATATGATTGATTTGTAGATTAATTTGAATTTGAAGAGATTTTGGTTACACTGGTCTTCCCAAATGGTCACCCATTTAGTACTGGCCAGGCTCAACGTTGCTTAATAAAGCATCATCAGTAATTTTTCTTTGATGACACTCTGACATGGAAGTTGAAATAATCTATATTAAAAAGTTCTTAAATCTTAATTAAAACATATCGGCGACAGGTCACGATTAAGTGAAATGTTAATATCAAAATTAATGTAAATGAAAGTATTTCATGAATTTCTACTGCCATGGCCAACGTACAACACACATCTAATGTAGAAGAGACATTAAACAAAGAAGGAGAAGAAGTAGAAGAATACTTCTCAGATAATACCAAAGTTAGTTGTATCTACTTTTACAACGCCCGTGTATCTCTCTCTATAAATTGTTTGCCCTGGCAATTCATGTTTATTTCGCTTATGTTTGATTTTCATCCTATTTTATGCACCATGGTTTATTATGTTCTGCTTACATTTAACAAAACTTTCTGTGAGAAATATATATATATATATATATATATATATATATATATATATATTAAAATTGAAAATAGAAGCATTTTTTGATGAAAGATTTATTTTTTTATACCGTAATCTTAAATTTTTCAGAATTAAATTTCTATCTTCAGAGTTGACCAGTATTGTGTCATATTAAAAAAAACAACAAACAAACTTTTTTTTTAACATCTGTGTTATGGTTGCTGTCCGCGATGTTGCCTTGGTATTTAAAAAAATTACACAATACTGGTCAACATTGAAGATGAATTTTATTCCGAAAATTTTAAGATTAAATTTTAAAAAATATCATAAAATATTGCATTGAAAAGGCTTCTATTTTCAATTTTAATATTTATAATCTATCAATGCTTCCAAATGAACAACCTGTCTCATATATATATATATATATATATATATATATATATATATATATATATATAAATTTGAAGATGAGATGAATTAGATGCACATTTCGGTTGTGTACATAATAGTCTATTTCGACCTTATTTTGGTCTCCTCAGATGTACCTTCAACCACGATTCAGCTTCCAAGAATATATATATATATATATATATATATATATATATATATATATATATATATATATATATATAAAAACAAATTCTTGGAAGCTACAATGGTTACAAGAGATTGATTGACTTACAAGCAAAGGAATTTTCCAACGAATGACTTAGGACTGTGTGTAAATTCAACAGTTTTTTCATTATCTTTTTTCCCTTTATATTATGACCACATTCCTGTTCACAAACACTACCTCGGGTGTTAGAGATAGATAACCATATATATTATGAAACTGCATTACCCAGAGTATGTAGCTAAGT
Organism: Sepiola atlantica; assembly: GCA_963556195.1. NCBI lineage: Eukaryota > Metazoa > Mollusca > Cephalopoda > Sepiida > Sepiolidae > Sepiola > Sepiola atlantica. Next base: position 75,937,072 of record OY744536.1, on the reverse strand, counting down.
ATATGTAATTTTGATCAAATGGGAAACAGCGTTGTCGTGTTTGCACTTAGCCTTTTACATATCCAATGCATTCTCTATAATTTGTTTACCCTGGCAATTCATGTTTATTTCGATTGTGTTTAGGAACTTTTAACCTAGACTCTTTAGTTAGTAATTACATCTATGATTTTCATCCACTTTTATGTATCATGTTTTATTATCTCCCTCTTACGTTTGTCTTTGATAAAACTTTTCTGCGACAAGTAAATGTATATATATATATATATATATATATATAAAAATAAACTTTCTCAAATTTATATCCACCAGCGACCATGCGCGATTTAAGTTCTATTTAAACAGACATTTGCACCATTCGTGAACAACGTCGGACGAGACACTTCTACAAGACCAAGAAGGATTATTACGAAAAAAAAGGTTTATACTTTTCATTTGTCTAAGCTCTGTCAAGGCTTGTTTTATCAAGCAAAATATTAGATTAAAAAAGTCAAGATGAGGAAAAAGAAAAATATTTTGATCTTTATTTAAAAAATATCTGCATCTAACACATGGTTTCTTTGAAGGCATTTTGCCTCTATATTTATGTTAAAATTCAAAAGATGCTTTAAAAAAATGAACTTTCCCAAATTTATATATATATATATATATATATATATATATATATGTGTGTGTGTTTCATCAATCGTTTCTTTATCATTTCCTTTTTAGTGAACTCCCAATATGTGATCTACCGAATTGTGAGAGTTAGGGTTAATGGGTAGATTAAATATTGGAATGTAAACAACTCGGTAGACCAAATATTGGAATGTAAATCATTCGGTAGATCACATATTGGAAGAGCACCGCCTTTTTCCTTTATGTTTCAACCTCGTGCTATTCACGATAACACAACATATCCAACATGGCAGCGTGTGTGTTGGAGAAGAGGCTCCAACATGTACATCACTATAAAAATGATTTAAACATTTTCTTAAAACTTTTACTCATTCTAAACAAGACATATTGCTACTGAAGTATAAGGGGCTACTGTGGTAGAGGCCAGATTTAAAGGGGAGCAAACTTGATGGGGCGTTTGGCAGAGAAATGTTCGCATAACATTTACATTTCTGGATGTCGGTACAGTCGAGGAAACAGGGAGCAAGAAGAGAATTCCAAATGGGATATCTAATAATTGTATAGAAAGAAATATCAGATGTTTCTGATTTTTTGAGATGAGGATTGATAATGTGTATTGTTTGCATAATTCTTATCCTGCTTTCAATCATTTCTAAGTGACAGTCTTCTGGAGGTTGATGGTTCAATCCTTATCACAGGTGATAATAACAAAGAATAACATAATAAGTAACACTTCTACTCGGTCATAGTTGACGGAATGAGAACAATCTACCCCCGTGGATTAAATAAAGTGTTCGGTTCCAAATTTCGTATAGGTTCGCTAGTTTGCCATAAAGATTCACAGGTTGTAAAAAATGCACCCGAGGAAGATTGGAGATTACATTGGCCGAAACGTGAAAATAACAACCAAGATGAGAACAGTAGTCTGAATTATACAACTAAGTCACTTGTGCAAGTTAATAATGCAGAAGAAAATGTTGAATACTCGCTCTCCATAGGGTAAGACACTCTTGAAGTTGGTTTGTGTTCAAGCTAAGACAAAACCTGAGAGAATCCAAAGATTTGAAAAATTCTAACTTATCCCACAATCACTTGACCTTTAAATCTATTCTTTTTTGTTGTTTATTTTTTATTTATATATATATATATATATATATATATATATATATATATATATATATAACAAAGTTGTCTGTACGTGTGTTGTAACATCATAGTTAAACTATTAATCTAAGAGTCAAACTAAAATCCCTAATTTGGAATCGGCACCTTCGATCTGATGTCTTTATTGATGTCAGAAGTTCTTGAACCTTTTTCAAAACTCATCATTCAAAATTAAAAGTATGTAAAATTAAATTAGAAACAAATATTCCGAGATTTTTACTGTTCCCTTTCAGATAACTTAACAACTACTTTTCATGGTATTTCACGTATTGCTTACTTTGAAGTGAAAACATGGATCTTTTTTATTATTAAAAATGGATAAAAAATATTTGCTAATTGTTCACTAATAAAACGAATTTTTTTATTTTATATTTACTTTTATTTATATATTTTAGGCAATCGAACTATTTTGGATGTATGCAGTTTCAATATTTTATGCAATCATGAGTTCAAATCTCATACTAGACAATTTGTTTTGCTTTTTATGCTATAGCGTTCCATGCATTTTCCTAGGCAATATCAATCATCACCATAAACTTGAATAATGTTTTTTTATATAAAAGATGGATGAAAAACATTTAATAAATGTTCTTCATTTCTAATCTTGGCTGTAAAATTCAAGAAAAGTTTTAAAATCCGGCATATAAGGGTAATTCAGATAGTACTTTATGTTCAGATCCTGTTTTTAAAAGGTTAATCTCAGGTCGGAGGTTACATCGGCCGAAACGTTGTGAAAATAACAACCAAGATGAGGATAGTAGTTCGAATAATCAAAATAATAGAAACATATCAGAATTAAATAAAACTGTGTGTGTGAGTTAGTGAGTGAGTGAGTGAGTGAGTGTGTGTGTGTGTTGCAACGAATGGCAGAATAAATTGGCCGGGATTCGACTCCAGACAATAGGGGAGATAAACGAACAGGTAATTTTTAGTTAGACACATAACTATTGATTAATGACGTCGAGAGAGAGAGAGAGAGAGAGTGAGAGAGAGAGAGAGAGGATTGAAGTTGCCATTTGGACACCACAATTTAAGGATGTAATTGGAGTTGAGGTGTAATTGTTGTTATTCAAACAGTTCACCATTTTGATGAAATTAGAGGGTCTCTTTCAAATGGCCATTTGTTGGGGCATAATTATATCAATGGCGGCCACGTACTCTGTATTATTTAATGTTTAGATTATTCAGAGTACTATTCTTCATCAACGCACCCACCTTCTCCTAGGTGAGTTACCTTACAAAAGGTTTGAGTTTATTATTTTGTGAAAAGTTACTATGTCACCTGCAACTTTATTTTTCTTGACTGTTTTTAGTCTGTAGCAATATTTAGATGCGGATATGTCAAATTAATATTAGGAACGGTATTGTTTACATAAGGTTAAAATAAAGAAGATAGTGGAAAATTCCGTTTAGAAGTTAAAAGTTTAGAATTAAGACTACGTGACAGGATATGACATCATTGAGAGAAGTATGTGGCAGAAAAGGAAGGGAGTTCCTGCAACGTCACGGCTAATAGTTTTGAGAAATCGTAAGACAAGAATAAGTGAACTTACAGTGCCTGGCGCATCGAAAGGTTCAACAGTGATAGAATCACTGCCAATATCCACAATGCGGCCCAGCTTAAAGCCGTCCGTGTGGTGCGGCACCCACACTTTCTTCCCACCATCCATTGCGACCTGAAAGAGGAAAAAAATGAATATGTTAAACTTACAAATTTAAAAAGATAAAATCAAATCTTAAAAGTAATATTTATTTAAAACATTATGTACAAAAAAAACATGATGATTATGATAATGATGGCAGCTACAACTATTAGTACTATTACAACTAATCATCATCGTCATTTTGCCTGGTGCTACCAGATCAGGCTGTCTGAAGATATCGGCTTCCTGACCCCAAATGCACCAAACATTGATGTTTTATTGTTTTTTTTTCTCTTTGCAAAACTCAATCATGTTCTGCAAAATCGAAAACGAAAAACAACAATTGACCTCCCTCCCCTGCCCCTGCCCCTCAACTAAACAATATGAATAAATGCTTGAACATATAAAGAACTTGAAGCATGAAAACTTTTACCAAAATGACCGAATTCGGCATTAAATAACCCGAAAAGGGTTGATATGCCGTAAAACAAAACAACAAAACCATCATCATTTTGGAGTTCATTTGTCCATTTTTATTTATTTTTTTATTTGTTTACTCATGAGTCAACACTTATTAAGACTAAAAGCCATTCGAGGATAAGGTTTAATGAGATAAATAGTTAAATGATGAAGAATATTATGTGACGATTGAAAATAATTTTTATCAGTTTTCAATGTTCGTAGTAAATTTTGCATTGTGCGACGAATGAGAAGTTTTAAATTCGGCAGGGCATGTCCGTTTCTTTGGTGAGTGATTTTGAACGTTGAACTGAAAAGAAAAGAACAGGAAAGCTATCGTCGTTTTGTCAAATAAAAGATCAACCCAAGCATAAAAAGTTTTGCAAGTTTTTTGTTTTTTTACTAGCAGTGTCATCGCTTATCATGGCTAAGAGTCACTTGTGGATACAGGTTAATGAGACGGGAATGAATGCCAGCCGAAAAAATGAGGAGCACTATGGGAGTACTAACATTGTGTTTGATTACTTTTGGGGTGGTCCATGGCAAGAATTTGTTGACATTGGATTTGAAGATGACCAAGTTGTAATCAACAGAGAAGCAGTCTTGCGGTAATGTGTTCCAGGGAAGGAGTCCATGAAAATCCCGCCTGACGCTAGCCACATGGAGGGAGAAAAGAAAAGTCTTTTTTCGTTGTGGTAGCAATACGAGTTCTTGCTGTAAATGTTTTACAAGGAGGAACAAAAGAATGGAGCTCAGTCGAGCACCTCTTATGAAAATAATGATTGCATAAGAATGCTCAAGCATGAAGGAAACGTGACGTCACATGTTATAGCAGAGTGATGTAGAATCTCACAGAGATTTTCTTACTTTCAGCACATCTGTTTCTATAGCAAGAAAAGTATTTATATAAAGTTAAGTACGTGTATATGTTTATATATTTCTATGTCCAGGATCCACTCCTAAACTAATTAACCGATCATTATGAAGTTGGGAACACAACTGCTAGATGTAAGGGTGTGTTATGTGAGCTTTATTGAGTTTAATTTAACTTTATTTAAAGGTGGCAAAGAGGGGCTGGAAACCCTTCGTATAAATTCAGATACCTCCAATTTATATGAAATGTTAACAATAGTTATTAGACATCAATTAAAAAATATTCCCCAAATTCCAGTTATTTTGGAGTATTTTAAAGGGTTATTAATGGGCATAATATGGGTACAAGCTCCAATTTGAAAATCCAAATATTTCAGATTTGCATTAAATTTGATCCATAGTCATTAGACGCCAATTAAGCAAGATTCTCTGAATTTTAATTTCTTCTTAAGACCCCTTAAGCTTAAGCCTTAAATTCTAGACACTTTCTATAATCACAATCTTGTAATGGATTTTGAAATAAGGATTCTAGACATAAGATCTATTAGCATTATATCTTGATTTTAATCTTCATAAAGGCACATAAAAGTGTTGCGAAACTATTCTGTTTGGGGAAATAATTTTACTCGTCCTGAGATGGTTATTCTTCTAGTTATTATCTAGTTATTCTTCTAGTTATTATCTAGTTATTCTTCTAGTTATTATCTAGTTATTCTTCTAGTTATTATCTAGTTATTCTTCTAGTTATCATCTAGTTATTCTTCTAGTTATTCTTCTAGTTATTATCTAGTTATTCTTCTAGTTATTATCTAGTTATTCTTCTAGTTATTATCTAGTTATTCTTCTAGTTATTATCTAGTTATTCTTCTAGTTATCATCTAGTTATTCTTCTAGTTATTCTTCTAGTTATTATCTAGTTATTCTTCTAGTTATTATCTAGTTATTCTTCTAGTTATTATCTAGTTATTCTTCTAGTTATTATACTAAATGTTATTCAACAATAATGAATGCAATAATTGAGAACTATTAGTAAATATTATCAGTAAAAAAAATGTTGCCAGGAAGAAATATGGCGTCCATTTTAATTTACATTTGCTGTTGTAAATTAAAATGGACCCCATATTTCTTTTCATTTGCTGTTGAAAAGAAATATGGCGTCCATTTTAATTTACATTTGCTGTTGAAAAGAAATATGGCGTCCATTTTAATTTACATTTGCTGTTGAAAAGAAATATGGCGTCCATTTTAATTTACATTTGCTGTTGAAACGAAATATGGCGTCCATTTTAATTTACATTTGCTGTTGAAAAGAAATATGGCGTCCATTTTAATTTACATTTGCTGTTGAAAAGAAATATGGCGTCCATTTTAATTTACATTTGCTGTTGAAAAGAAATATGGCGTCCATCTTAATTTACATTTGCTGTTGAAAAGAAATATGGCGTCCATTTTAATTTACATTTGCTGTTGAAAAGAAATATGGCGTCCATTTTAATTTACATTTGCTGTTGAAAAGAAATATGGCGTCTATTTTAATTTACATTTGCTGATAAGAAGACAGATTTTTTTTTTTTAACTTAGTTCACCCCAAACAAGGCAAGTTACCACTGTAGACATAAGGGGCTACTGAAAATTAAGGTGAAAGTTTAGGGAGTCATCTTAAATTAGGAGCTGTGCAGCAAGATGCTTGTTCACATTAGTTTTAAATTTTTGCATGTCGGTATAGTCGGGGAAACAGGGAGTAGAGAGGGAGTTCCAAAGGCCGGCAGCTCGAGAAAAAAAGCTATTAGAGTAGAAGTCTCTCTGGCATCTGAGTATCTCCACAGTGAATGCATGGGATTTAGCTGATTATTGGGTTGGTCTAGTGTATTTACGTCGAGGAGGGCACCAGAGCAGCAAGTTCATCGGATTCCATTCCATTAAAGTACTTGTAAAACAAGCACAAGGATACAACATTGTGGCGATGGGACAGGGGCTGGAGTTGGTGGATAGTGAGGGACCTATTAGATTATATACTCTTTTTTGGACCTTGTCCTAGTACGAGAGACTGGTGGATGGTGACAACAATACTCCATGCATGGGCAGATGGTGGCTTTGTCGAGATATAGGGTACTATCAAGTGTGAGAAGTTTTCTAGCATGATAGAGGGAGCCCACTTTCTTTGCAGCAGTCTTGGCAATGTCTTCTATGTATTTGTTCCAATTCATGTTACCTTTGAATGTTAGATCGACGAGTTTGTACGTTGGCCTCTCAGGTAGGGCGTTATTTGCCATGGCAATTGGTGGTTGAAGAGATTTCTTGTAGTTGTTGAAGGAAAGGAGCTTTGTCTTAGCAGCATTAAATGTTACCATCCATTTATGACCCCATTCCACTACAGACTGGAGGTCACTTTCCTAGGATTCGGCCATTGCTTCAGATATGTGCGCGCCTGTTTTATCCACATGTCGAGAGTAGAGCGTGGTGTCGTAAGCAAATATACCCATCTCAGACACAATGTCATCAGGGAGGTCGTTTATGAAAATCATGAACAATAGAGGTCCAAGGATCGATTCATGAGGTACACCTGCATTTATGTCATGTTGTTTGGATGAAGGCCCATCGAGGACAACCTGGATCTTTCTTTTGGATAGGAATGATCTAATTATATTAGATTGTGGTTATTTTAATTTACATTTGCTGCTGATAAGAAATATGGCGTCCATTTAATTTACATTTACTGCTGATAAGACAGATGGTGACCATTTTAATTTACATTTGCTGCTAGAAAAAATGATGGCAGTTATTAGAAAAATTACCCTAGTAGGATAAACTATTTTCTGAAATAAATTAATCTTATATATAAAAAAAACGATGTCTGGGTGTCTGTATGTATGATGTTTGTGTGTTCCCTATAGAAAGAAAGGTTAGAGAATCTACATAAAATCTAAAAGTGTATTCTTATGTAAAATTTACAGTGGAAGACAATGGAAGTGTTCCCGAATCTCTAAGCAACCCTAAGGGGGCTATGCGGGCATAACCCTCTTAAAACTTCAAATATATCCTATTTTGATGAGATTTATATAATATAAAATTCTCCAGAAAAGACAAAGGAAGTGGTCCCGAATTTCTACGTTACCTTCTATGTGCCGAATATCTACATGCCCCCACTTCTAAGTGACCCATAGGGACAGAATCCCCTTAAAACTTCAAATCTGATTTTAATGGAATTTAAACCAAGACACTAATTCAGAGAGTTTTCCAACATTTCAGCTTCTTCCGGCTATATTAGGTGGCGAAACGGAAGGAGGGGGACAGTAAAAACAAAGAAAGTAATATGGTGCTATGAGCAGAGTGAAAAAAGGGCATAATAGTGATCCTCATTCAATCTTAATCAATGTCGGGTCTTCCTGTTGGTTTGAAATCAATTTTATCCATCTTAACAACATGGACGAATGCTAAATAAAGGAAAAACTGAGTTTTTAAAGCCAATTAAATATAAAAAATAGACAAAATCCAAAATTAGTCTCTTTCTGCTCGTTTACCTCTCCTCCCCACCCCTTTTCTCTCAATATCATTCAAAAGTCAAACAAAACACTAAGACAGGAAGAGAATGATGGATAGAAACTTAGTAAGAGATGAGTCACTTTGTGAGTTAATTGCAAATTACTGCTAATAAGGAAAAATTCAAATGTAATTTTTTTTTCAAACATAAGTCAATCTTAAAACTAACGAATATTTTAGCATGTATTTTGTGTGATTAAAATATGGAGGCAAAAATCCTTAGAGAAACAAACGTTGATTAATTAAGCTTTAATATAATAATAGATATATGTGTGTGCATACATTACACATCACTCAATAAGTCTCAGGCCTGACATATAGATAGGATCACTAATACAAATCCATATGATTTTTATAAAATACTAACCTTCAAATGGCATGTGTCAAAATTTGAATTGGATTATTAGTTTACAAATTACAATTATTTAAATGAAGCTACTGTTGCAAATTTTCAAAACAATGGAAAAATCTGAATTTTGCGTGTTGATAAAACATTGCTTTATGATGAGAAAAACACTGTTCAAGCAAAGCAATGGCTTGATGAGTGTTATTCGGACTTTGTTCTGTCGCAAACAACAGGTTAGAGTTGGTATGCTGGCTTTAAACTTGGTTGTAGTGTATAATAATAGATATTAAAATAGGGTTAGGGTTAGGGTTATGCTGACTTTAAACTTGGTTGTAGTGTATAATAATGGATATTCAAATAGGTAAATGTTACCTCTGTGGAAGGAAATTCAGTTAAGAGTCATCGTTGGGAACGATAGCCTTCAAGTATTCGATTATGAAAACAAAGTTCGTCAATCTGAAAATTTTGACTCCGCTCGTCAAAAGCAAGAAAAGGCTCAAATCTACCGCACCTTTTCATCCTCCCTACCCAACTGCACCTTGTCATTGTAAAATGAAGTGACCGTGTTAATCTTGTCTCTGTGATACACACCAGGAAGAAAACATACCTAAATAAAAGTCACAGCAAACATCTACTCAACTGATATGTAGGTATGTAGGTACATACCACCTACTAGCAAACAAAGTAACGCATGCCTTTACTGCCGCGGTCTCGTCCTGTTTGCAGGCCCAGAAATTCACTGACTGTAACTTCATGCAGAGGAGTAAAACTCCCCCGAAAACGGGGTCACCTGTAGGCCGTGGATGATGACCCGACCCATGATGCTTTAGGACGGGATCTTCGTGGTTGAGCCATTCTCCCACTTACTTCGGCTAAACAAGAGATTGGAGAGGCCCAATCCGATTAATCAGTTGGTCACATCATGCTCTAGTATCTATGAGTTCATTCCCAACCGTATTATTCAATCTGATTTTTCAAAACATCAAAACCTTATTTCTCTTTTTTTTTTCCCCCCCACAAATAGATGCTAAAAGGGTCAATAATATTGACAACAAAGAAGATTACCAATGCCAAGGGGTAATTTTTTAAAGTGTAATGTTTTCAGTGGGTAGTGTTCCCACTCTCACTAAGAAATTTCCTTCTTAGAGCAATGTATTCTAAGAACAATGTATTCTAGGAGCATAAATAATTTCCTAGAACTACACAGAATTACCTAACTCAAATGGCCTCGACTCTATTGGACTGACTGTCGAGGACGTATCCTCGACTTTGTATGAAAAACAACATCACCCTTAAGGTCAGGGTGACCCAATTAAGGCCAAGGAGTTAAGTTTTCCAACTTAGATGTAAAAGTCAGTGCTAGACGCTTATCAAAATAAGGGGCTCCCTCAAGGAAAGAGGCATTTATTTGAACTGGAGCAAAACAAGAATGTGAGCGTTGGTGGTGACAGGAGTTTTGCGCAGAGGCTCTGCTGTACATACCAGTCGAGGATACGTCCTCGCCAATCAGTTCGACAGAGTCTGAACCATTTTTAAGCTAGGTGGCCTTTCTTCTGTCGGGCTGTTCTAGAAGGTTCACCATCCCAGTCTTTACCTGCTCTTGGGTCGAGAAAAGGGTTAATATACTGCTACTCGCCTGAGGCGCACCTGCCAGGGGAATGCCGACAGAGATGTTAAGGCATTTTTGTGGGCCAGTGTGTACTTTCTTCTTGTGTGCTGGCTTTTCAATCCCCACCATCCGACCTTGTTGTCACATCTTTCTACGGTGGGAGGGAGGTAAATACGAGCTTGGTTTAAGAGGTGTTAAAAGTAATAAGCCACTTTTGTGCCATTGTACCACGTGCTCAAGATCAGCAACTTAACAAACATAAAGGTAAAAGATTGTGTATATATATATATATATATATATATATATATATATATATATATGTATATTTCGGCAGCAAGTCATTTCTTATACACCTGTCATTAAAGACCACAGAGTTTTCTTTCTTCGCTATCATTCTTGTTAATTTCTCGATGCGGCGAGCGATCTGTCGGTTTTCTGGTGTTAATTGGTGGAGTATGGCATCTAACGTTATATCGTGGGCCATTCCTCTAGCGCTTTCGGTCTCTCGACCGTCTTCAGGAGGCTGTGTCTTATTGTTACTAAAAGCCGTATTTATAGTTTTATTATTAAAAAAAATAAATAAAATAAATAAATGAATAAGGATATATATATATATATATATATATATATATATATATATATATGTATACATATGTAAATTAATAGATAGATAACTAATAATAAAACTATAAATACGGCTCTTAGTAACAATAAGACACAGCTTCCTGAAGACGGTCGAAATGAAAGGAATGACCCACGATACAACGTTAGGTGCCATACTCCACCAATTAATACTAGAAAACCGACGAATCGCTCGCCGCGTCGAGAAATTAACAAGAATGATAGCGAAGAAAGAAAACTCTGTGGTCTTTAATGACACGTGTATATATATATATATATATATATATATATATATATATATATATATATACAAACAAGAAATTCAGTATCTATTGGGAAAACATTCGTTGATATTTTGTTTATAAATCCATCAATAAGACATCAACCCCACCCTACTTCTACATAAATACATTTCAATTTTTTTTTCCTACGTTTTATTTATTAATATGTTGAGCTAAAAGGTTCCTCATTGGCTGCTTTTACAGTATCAATATTTATAACTGTTGGGTTCTTCCTGTAGCAGGGTAGGAGGTCCTTACCCTTCAAGATCATGGGTTCATACCAACTAGCCCGCCTGCTTTGTTCTGGAAGTATGCCAAGTGACAAAAAATAGGCGGAAAGAAAAATCAAATCTATACAAAGAGAAAATGTACTATTGTAAAAACTAAGTGACTTGTTTCGAAATTTTTTAGATGAGGATTGATAATTTGTATTATTTGGATTATTCGGTCTATTGTTCTCACCTTGGATGATATTCTCACGACGTTTCGGCTGATGAAACCTTTTTCGGGTGCGTCTTGTCCAACTCGGGAATCTTTATTTCAAACTCGAGAATCTGTATGGAACCCTTTATCTAATCTATGGGGGTAGCTTGCTCTCGTTCCGTCAGCCATATATATATATATATATATATATATATATATATATATATATATATTTCGGCAGCAAGTCATTCATTATACATGTGTCGTTGAAGACCACAGAGTTTTCTTTCTTTGCTATTTTTTGGTTAACTTCTCGACGCGGCGAGCGATTCGTTGGTATTCCGGTGTCAATTGGTGGATTATGGTGCCTAACGTTGTATCTTGGGCCATTTCTCTAGCACTTTCGGTCTCGCGACCGTCTTCAGGAGGCTGTGTCTATATATATATATATATATATATATATGTATGTACACATATGTAAATTAATAGACATAACCATAAATAAAACCATAAATACGGCTCTTTACTAACAATAAGACATAGCCTCCCGAGACCGAAAGCGCTAGAGAAATGACCCAAGATACAACGTTAGGCGCCATAATCCACCAATTGACACCGGAAAACCGACGAATCGCTCGCCGCGTCGAGAAGTTAACCAGAAAAAGGACAAAGAAAGAAAACTCTGTGGTCTTCAATGACACACACACACATATATATATATATATATATATATATATATAGTAATATGTTGTAATATATAGTAATTAGTTGTAATATATAGTAATAAGAAGTAAGACTACATATCTAAAACAATAAGTTTAAGGTTTCTAAAATTTCTATATTAATACTAGAATTGTCAGCAAGGATCTACGGCGTAACGGATATAAGTGCTAAGTAGTAATCAGTTCTTAGTTTTTTGGAGGTTGAAGGTTCAATCCTCAGTGTGGGCAATACTAAGAATACAATTACGAATTACTTTAGACTTTTACCCGATTATGGCTGACGGAACGAGAGCAAGCTACTCCCGTGGATTCGAAATCCATACCGAAGTTACATCGGCCGAAACGTTGTGAGAATAACATCCAAGATTAGAACAGTAGTCCGAATAATCCAAATAATACTAAGTCACTTGTGTTTTGGAATTTTTGAGATGAGGATTGATAATTTGGATTATTTGGATTATTCGGGCTACTGTTCTCATCTGTAAATCTGCGGTGGCTGTCTTATTTGCTATTTGCTTTCTCACTTCCCTTCGCAACTTGAAATAGTTACGTCCGGGGGCTTGAGATAGCAGAAGAGTTGAAGATATCAGAAACCAGTGTATTCATTATTTTTCATGAACATTTATCAATAAGAGAGCTGTGCACAAAGTGGGTGCTGTGTTTGCTCACAGTTGATCACAAACAACAATGTGTTTATTATTCAGAATGTTGTTTGCAACTGTTTCAGCACAACAAAAAGGAGTTTCGAATCAATATGCAACAATGGATGAAACATGGATGCATCACTTTACTCCAGAGTCAAATCAGCAGTCAGCTGAGTGGACAGCAGCAAGTGAAAGCCGTCCAAAGCGATAAAAGATGCAAACATCAGCAGGCAAGGTTTTGATCTCCGTATTTTGGGATGTGAAAGGTATTTTATTCATCGATTACCTTGAGAAAGGAAGACCCATCAATAGCGAATATTATATAGCATTATTGATGTGTTTGAAGAATGAAATCGTCACAAAACGGCCACAAATGAAGAAGAAAAAAGTGTTTTTTCACCAAGATGATGCACCATGTCACAAGCCGATCGCGACGATGGCAAAACTACATGAATTCCACTTTGCTTCCGCACCAACCCTATTCTTCGCATTTGACTCCCAGCTTGTTTGCAAACCTCAAAAAATGCTTTACGGAAAGAGATTTGACTCTAATGAAGAAGTGATAGCGGTAACTGAAGCGTATTTTGAGGCTAAAAACAAATTGTTCTACAAAAAAGACATTGAATTGTTAAAGAAGCGTTGGAATTAGTCCATCACCCTAAAAAAGAAATGAATTCACGTCGATGAATAAAGTCGAATTTTGCCTAAAAGTTGTTGTTTTATTAGTTTGGCCAAGGACTTATTGCGTAACATGTTTTGTCCCCTAAAACCCTTTTAAAATCCTCCAGAGAAACTGAAATTTAGGGAATTTTATTAATTGATGTCTAATAACTGTTGTTAAAATTTCACAAAAAATTGAAGGTATCGCATTTTCATGAAGCTCTTTCGCCCCGACTTTGCATAAAACTAAATTAAAATAAATATAGCTCACATTATCAACTCTTATGCCTAGCAGCTGGGTTCCAAAATTCATAATGATCGATTAATTAGTTTAGGAGTAAATCCTGTACATACAAATATACAAACATATATACATACCTTACTTTATATAAATAGAGATATACATATAATAAATGATATATATGAAATAGAGTCACTTTTTTCTCCTGTACTGTTGACGGGTATAGCTTCATAACCAATAGTTACATAAAAAACTGTTTTGTTATTCCTATTCGACCCTAATTTTTTCTGTGCCAGGAACGAAAACGATGTAGTTTTCAATCACATTTGCCGAATTTAAGATTTAGTCCTGTTTGAATTTTTCTCTTTGGTTACACATTTTACCTGTTTGGTTTACACTGTAACTCTCCTAAACGTCACTGTCACAAAAATTCATAGGACAAACTTTTAATTTACAACTTTCTCATAGTTGATCACCGATTGGATAATATCTTTAAATTTGTTTGTCGTAGAACAATAGCGATGGCGTCCGATTTGTTTTACAGCACGTAGACCATTTAAAATATTGTGTGCATGCATAATACGCTCGGTTTTAGTATAGTGTATGTGTGTATGAGAGAAAAAGAGAAACAGAAAATCAGTTTCTACGATTACTTTAATTAGGTTAGTCACACCGTAACAACAGATTTGCTTTCTATACTTAAATTCGAATAAGTGATAAACAACAATTTTGTAGCTTAATAAAATCTCTGCTTGTAAGTACAGAGGTTCGAACCTCCATCGCACAAAAAATATTTTAATCTGCTTTTGTTCAATAATATATTAATACATTTATAATCACATTATTAAACTATTGATTACTTATATTTTTATTTTTTCTTATTTACTTTTACATCCATAGCTTTTATCATCATAATAAGATTATACTACTATTACTACTAACAATAGTAATTTTACTGATGATGATGATGATGATGATGATGACGATAATGATAATGATGATGATGGAACAGACCTTTGTCTCATAAACTCTTATTATTTATAAATTTATGACTTAAATAAAACAAATTCTAAAGTATTTATCAGGGTTGCCGAGTTGGAACAGTCAGAGGTTTTGGAAGTAGTCGGAGTCGAACTCGGAAGAATGCTAGGATTCTTTTTTTTAATCCATGAAGAATCAACAGTCAGTCTGAATATTGGAAGACTTTGAAATAAGGAGTTGGAGTCGGATATTTTGGAATTCTAGGAGTATAGCTCTCGACGCCGCAACCTTGGTATTTATGTGATTTACGTTTAGATTTTTTTGTAATAATACTTATATGGGGTTCAAGGGTGGGAGTGGTAGTTTCTTAGGTCCCTCAATTTTCTCGAGAAATTCAGAGACACGGGTCCCACTAGTCATTTTAAAAATTTTTTTGTTACTTTTACTTTTATTCACCCGAAAGGCGGCATATTGTTAATGAGACTGTGAATTAGGGACTATATTTATAGGGGCCATCCTAAGCGGGGAATTGTGAAGGAAGATGTTTGTTCACATTACATTTGCATATCTGCATGTTTGGAAACAGGGAGCAAGGAGAGAATTCCAAAGGCAAGCGGTTCGAGGAAAGAAAGTTTTTCAGCATCTGCGGACCTCCACAGTAAAGGGGTGTGATTTTGCTGCTTGTCGGGTTGGTCGGGGGTAATTCACGTTGAGGTGGTAGAACTGCAGTAAGTTCGTCGGAGCACATTTCATTTAAGTACTTGTAAAAGAAGCACAAGGATGCAATATTGCGACGATGGGACAGTGGCTGGAGCTTGGTAGACAGTGTTCGACCTATTAGGTTAAAGACTTATTTTTGCAAGTGAGAGTGACTAGTGGTTGGTGCACCAGCCCAGATGTGGCAACAATACTCCATGCATGGGCGAATGATGGCTTTATACAGATATAAGATACTGGCAGGTGTTAGACCTTTTCTAGCCCGGTAGAGGGAGCCCACCTTCTTTGCAGCAGCCTTGGCAGTATCTTCTTTGTATTTATTCCAATTCATGTTGCCTGTGAATGTTAGACATTAATAAATTGATGATGACCAAACAACAATGAAACAACTCCGACATGAAAATGGACGTAATAATTTACATGCTCCTATTTATTTGCCTTCCAACGAAAGCAGAGTTAGACACAAGGTCGGCTTTTAATGTGGGGGAAATCCAGCTCCCTGAAAAGAGGCACTCTGAATTGGAACAAAAATGAAAATTATCTTAGTCTAGAAGGATTTCTCCTTCTCTGAATGACGACAGAAAAGATGAAGTGTAGTATCAGAACATATACTACACTTTGAAATATTTATTTGCACAAAATATAAAAATTAACATTTGGAACAAATCAGGCACAAGGCCATCAAAAGTGTGGGGGTAACGGGTGTCGTTGGTCATCCTTGGTCTAAAATGATAAAAAATATATCACCTACTCTTAACTAGAATCATCTCAGACACCACAATACCACATTTACTCTAGGTGCCATCCTACTTAAGATATCCACAAATTGGTTTGACATGTTTTATTTTTCATAAATATGGTTATATATACAGACTACACTTTGCTCCTAATTATTTCTTTTGATATGTCAGATCTCTGCTGGAAGTTTGACATTTATTGGCATTTCGGTTCGGTTATCTACTGGGATGTTCGACTTACAAAGGAATTTGGTTGGAACTCGTCATGCATCCGTTTGAAGTTTTGTAAATAGACTTACATCAAATGCTGATTGTTTTGGATGGCTGATTTCAATGATCATTTTCTTTTGGTTTTATTCGTCCCTCACCCACCACCACCACATTCGGGTTAACGCCCATTTTACATGCTGGCATGTGTTGGGCGGCTTTTAGAAATTGACTTCCAAACCAACCTATCTCTGGCCAGGTCTTTATTTATCCCCCTTTCTCTCAAATCAATCCTTATCACTTCCTCCCATCCCCCCCCCCTGGCGTTCTCCTATCAACTGACCCTGCTACCTCAACTCTTCTACATCTACTAACCCAGGAACGCTCAACCATTATTTAAACGTTGGCATGATATGGACGTCTCCTGTTCTGAACACACCTCTCTATACTGTCCAGATTTAATCTTTTTCTGAGAAAAAGATGGGTCACTTGTTGAGTTAACTGAAAATTACGACTAATTGGAACAAATAAAACAGAGTTTTTTGTTTGTTTATTTGTTTTTTTTCAAACATAACGCAATCCCAAAACTAACATATATTTTAGCATGTATTTTGTGTGATTAAAGTATATAGGAAAAAGCTGATTAACTCACATTTTGTATAATAATAATAAGTACACAGTTGAATGTTAAACTGTAAGAACTGGAGGCTAATACAATATTTTTGTTGATACCTTTTATCATGATGAGGATATAAACTTATAAAAATGTTTGGTTTACAATACAGAAAAGCCATCTAATTTACATACGTGTTTGTGGTGTGTACAGACATACGTATGTAAATTAGATGGCAAAGCTGAAAAATGCGATAGCCTTGTTCTAAATCTGCACAGAAACATTAAGAAATATTAGAAAGTGGTGGGATCAACAGAGTGAGAGAGGGCGACAGAAATACATAGATAACTAAGAGAAAGAGAGAGAGAGAGGGAGGGGGAGGGGGAGAGGGAGGGGGAAAGGGGAGGGGGAGAGGGACATAGACGGATTAAAAACGATTTTTTTTCAATCATAACTCAGCTCTAGAACTAAAGAATATATTTGCATGTATTTTGTATATTGCAGGCTTGTGGAACTCTCTTCCTGCTGACTGTTTTCCTCCTACCTATAGCTTTTGCCTTTTCAAGACTAAGGTCAATAGGCATCTCCTGTCTTTGCGATAAGCATCTTTCGTTTTTCTTAGCTCCTTACATCAAGTGGCTTCATGTTTTGTCTGGAGCGATTTCCATAAATAAAATAAAAAAACAGGAAAAAAGCATTTAGGAAACAAACTTTTCTCAGATAGTTTAATAATAGACAACATTAATAGTTTACGGTGTGTACGAACACACTGTGTAAATTAGATGAAAAGAGAGAGTCATTCTTTCTCTAAATGCTCACATAGGCATTGGAAACTATGGAAAGTGGTTGAATCAACAGGAGGGGGCAGCTGAGAGGGAGAGAGAGAGAGATATGGGAGACTTGTTCAGTTAATTACAAACTACAGCTAATTAGAAGAACCAAAAAGGGTATTTCAATCATAACTCAATCCAAGAACTAAGGAATTTTCGCATGTATTTTGTATATAGGAAAATAGAAGAACTTGAAGGCAGTACAATTTTTTAATACTTTTGCAAACCGTCTTTAAAAGCTGACGCTCAACGACAAAGAGAAATTCTCTTTTCTTCTTTTTTCTTTTTAAAATAAAAAATATATTTTTTTAAAATAACGCCTCTTTCTTTTGTCTGTTCTCATTGGATGACAATGTAATGACATGTTCAGTTGTCATGGTTACAGTTAAGAAAAGGAATGAAGGGGGGGCGGTAGTAAGAAGGTGTGGAAGTCAGGTGAGCTGAGTCAGGTTTATATGCCAAGGGCGGAGTACAGTGTGATAAGAAGGGACTGTCAAGTATGAAGACGGCGATGGGGAGGGAGTGTTTAAAGTTTTCGCGTTGGGAGGGGGGGGGTCAAGACATTACATAAGTTAGTAAGAATATCAAGAAGACTATATGGTATTATTGAAGTCCTGCACCCAAAAGAAAAATAATGATGATAATTATTATGATAATTATTATTATTATGATAATTATTATGATAATTATTATGATAATTATTATTATTATGATTATTATGATTATTATGATTATTATGATTATTATTATTATTATTATTATTATTATTATTATTTCATAGTAGTCTCAACTTTTGGATGTTTTTAGTTGGAGTTTTCTGTTTTGAACATCAAGTCAATTTCCTTGACTTTAGACATACAAGCTGTACCTTAACACTTTTCGCTGTTCCTAACAGGCAAGCCTTTTGCAGAATTGGAAAATAAATTGTCTCGTCAATCTGTTTAAGCCATTTATGGTGGCTTTTCGTTATGGTTTCAAGCGTTCCAATTACAACGGGAATCACCTTCTTATTATTCTTATTTTTCTTCTTCTTCTTCTTCTTATTATTATTATTATAATCACTACTACTACTACTACTAGCAAATATATGTCCCCTTCGGTCGTATATTTTTGCTAGTTTTATTTAATTGATCAGTAAAATGTGTT
The DNA here is from genome assembly GCA_963556195.1 of Sepiola atlantica. Taxonomy (NCBI): domain Eukaryota; kingdom Metazoa; phylum Mollusca; class Cephalopoda; order Sepiida; family Sepiolidae; genus Sepiola; species Sepiola atlantica. The sequence continues at coordinate 75,918,000 of OY744536.1, read as the reverse complement.
TGTTTTTTACCCCCAAATTTTTTTTTAAAATTTAAAAAATCACCCCATCCTTTATTTTAATAAATAAAACACGGAATAATAAAAACATAGTTTTTAAACAAAATTTACCCGTTATGGCGTAAAATGTAAAACAAAACCTAAACTCACTTAAGGTCGTAAAAAGATAATGGTACTGTTTTAGATATTGACCCTAATTTCCGTGACTGCCCGGCAGCAGCAAGCCGACAGCTAACGGAAGCGTCCGAGACCTGCCGAAATCGAAAACGAGGCTGGCAGACGATATTGATTTGAAGGAGAGACGCTTGGCACTTGTTGAAAATGAAATTAGGGTCAATATCTAAAACAGTACCAAGATAATATTTGAAGTTTTTCAAATCGAAAAAAAAAAAAAAAATGGTGTAGCAACAATAAAAAAAATAAATACAGTGAACACAATTCTAAATTCAGTTATTTAATTGTGTTTGTTTTCTTACAAAAAATAGTAATTTTTAAATCAATTATGTTTTAAATTAAGCAATTTGATTCAATACATTGTTGCTTTAAAACATAATTTCTTATAAGATTTAAAAAAAAAAAAACCAAAACGTTAAAAACTCAAAGTAAATATATCATTTTTTAGCGACTCGTACGATAAATCTCAGAGAATGTGTTGTTTAAATATTATTAATCAAATAACGCGCCCCTGTCTTATGTCCATATCTTTTTTTCTCTCTCTCTCTCTCTCTCTCTCTCTCTCTCTCTCTCTCGCTTTAAAATAAATTAATTATGTGAATTTGAAAGACGCGTGATGTGTGGGGAATTTTTGGAATGGGTATATATAGGAATTGATAAGTAGACATAAAAAGAGAGCGATCAAAACTAATAATATAGTTTCGAATTCAGACAAACAGATACATAATCTCCATTATTATTATTATTATTATTATTATTATTATTATTATTATTATTATTATTACCCCCCCCCCCCCAAAAAAAAATCAGGCATTTTTTTGTGTGTGTTCTATTTTGGAGGGAGGGAGGGAGGGAGAACTATTTGTTTTTTGTTTTGTTTTATTTTGTTGAAAATATATATTAAACCATGTTATAAAACAATAATTGAAAAAAAAGAGGTGAATAAAAACAACAACAAATAGACAACAAATAACTGTTACCAAACGCAAGCAAATTTACTTTTCTACTTTTCTATTATCTTGTCTCCAAAAACAGTCTTCATTATTAATGATAATAAGAGTGTCTATTTACTTCTTTCATGTCTGCAGATATTCGATTATCTGTAATACTCCAATATTCCGGTAATCACGTCGTTTCTCGACGTGATAATTTTATCCGAATGGGCAAAAAAGTTTTTTTATTTTTTATTTTTTTTATGATATGCTGAACATATTGGCGTTAAAATCAATTTAGTATTACGTATGAAATAGGAAAGACGCACTTTTTAAATTAGTAAATAAGCCGATATACTGGCATATTTCCAATATGGCATCCTGTTTTGCTAATCAATATTAGTCAATATAAAAATTGGAACGGAACGTAGAATATGTCGGGATATTGAAATGTTTGAAACAAATATTTTAATATATTTTTTTTTAAGACTTGCGAAAACACAAGAATTACGTTATGAAACAAATATTTTTATATTTTTATAAATATTTTACTTATTAAATACATTAATTTTATATAATTCACTAAAATTCCTTACCTTTCGTCTGACATATTCTACATTCTGTTCCAATTTTTGTATCAACTAGAATCGATTAGCAAAAGAGGCAGCCATATTGGAAATATGCCAGTATGTCGGCTTATTTACTAATTTAAAAAGTGTTTTTTCCCCTTTCATACATAATATTAAATTGATTTTAACGCCAATACGTTCAGCCTGTCATAATGTTAAAATCATTATACAATTTTTTAACTACTTTATATCGCTTTTCCGATAAAATTATTACGTTGGGAAACGACGTGATTACCAACAAGTAGATTTTATCGCAAATTTCCGAAAATGAATCGTTCAGATTGAATAATAATTACCGCCATTGTGAAATCTCACCTTAGGAAATTTGGTTTTAACCTTCTTATAGGTCTTTGTTAAAAATATACAATAAAATTAAATTAAACTGTTTCCTAGCGGTCGCGAATCTTCTAAACAATAGTTTAATGGATCCTTGTAAGAAATGGGCACCCTCAAGATTTCGGTATTTACATAGTAAGTCCTGAAAATTGACAGAGAATCCCGAGTCAGTCCCGGAAATGGCTGAAGAAGTCTATGACTTGAAAGTCGCGAAAATAAAAAAAAAGTAAAAAGGCAGACGACACTAAGCATGCGAAGTGTTAGGTTAGGGATAGGGTTAAAAAAATGTTAGTCGCTCAAAAAATAAAAAATAAAGTTTAAAAAACTTCCTCACAAAAAAGAAAAGAAAAGAAGGTGGCTTTCAAATCGTAAACTATTTCGGCTATTTCCGGGAGATTGTCTGTCGATACTCGGAACAAATTTTGGGTGCCCATTCCTTACAATTACCGTTTAATGACGAAACGATATGGTAATAATTAAATTTAACTTTCAAAATCCTATTTAAAAAAAAGAAAAGCGAAACCATAATGAAAGTAAAAAGACTACCGGACAACGCCGGGTCTGTACAATAAGTTCGTTATAAAATGAGCCCTTACCGGCAATAAGTGTTGATGTTTATGCTTCCGTCATAGCAAAATCACTTCTTAGTCCTTTCACCGATCTGGCCGTAAAAAGCTGGTTTTACAACAAATTAGCATTTGAAACCCCCACCCCGCCCCACCCCACCCCACCCTGAAAAGGTAAGAAAGTTATAAATAAACTTTCGTTGAAATTCCTAATCAATGCGACGATAAAAAAAAAAAACTAAAAAAAATGATTTCACACTGTAGATGTATTTTTTACACAACGTTATGTTCTATTTATTTTTGAAGCAGGAATGAATATTTATCCTAATTCTAGGCTTAGTCATCTTCTATATATATATATATATATAAAAGTCAATGTGTGTGGGTATGTGTGATGTTTGTGTGTTCCCTATGGAAAGAAAGGTTAGAGAATCTACATAAAATCTAAAAGTGCATTCTTATGTAAAATTTACCGGGGAAGACAATGGAAGAGGTCCCGAATCTCTAAGTGCACCCTAAGGGGTCTATGAGGGTATATCCCCTTTTACACTTCAAATTTTTTTTTTATGAAATTTAATTTTTTTATTCTTATATTTAATTTTTAAATTTTTTAAAGTTAAATTTTTATGAAATTTAGATCATATGTATTCAATTTTTTGGGGGAAGACAATGGAAGTGGTCCCGAATCTCTAAGTGCCCTTCTAACCCAAGGGAGCTATAAGGACCGAACCTCCTTTAAAACTTCAAACATATCCTATTTTGATGAAATTTATAGCCTATGTATAAAATTGTCCGGGGAAGCCAATGGTAGTAATCCCAAATTTATATGTGCCTCCACCTCTAAGTAACCCATGAGGACAGAACTCCTTAAAACTTCAAATATATTCTATTTTAATGAAATTTATATCATACGTATAAAATTCTCTGGGGAAGACAATGGAAGGTGTCTCGAATCTCTATGTTACACTCTATGAGCTGAAATCTATGCCCCCCCCCCTAAAACATTCTCAACAAAAATTCGTCTATACACAACCACGATCAATAATTTCCCTTTCTTTCCTTGTGTTCCTAAAACTGAACAGAACTTCCATGAGCAAAGTTTCTTTCCTAGAACTACCGTCTGTGAAACAATACTACGGGGCTGCTTCCCAGCCGACTACAACATGATCGTTTTCAAGTCCAATGTAAACAAATTATCGTTGAGCCGTCCTCTTATATAATGAATTTCTGACCAGTTACAACCATCGTTACTAATTCCCTCGTTGTTTCATCGCCGCCGTCCACCTGACAAACTCATTAACCCTTATCCTCGAGTGGCGTTTGGGCCTTGATAAGCGATAACCCCTTAGTAAAAAAAAAAAGGTAGGAAAACCCTCACCTGCAGTTTCCAGTAAACTTTACAATCTGTCTTCAATGAAATGATATTGAAAACAACCTGTGTCTTTTTTTAAACAGTTTCTTAAGTATCTCTCTCTCTCTCTCTCATATATATATATATATATATATATATATATATATATATTTGTTATTGTTTATTATCTATGTACATATACGTTTCGTCCTTTTTAATAATCGGGACTCATCAGCATAGAGATATGACTATTCACTACCGGTCATGCGATTCGAAACCTGAATTACGAGTATTTTGCAACTCAAATCCGACGCCTTAACCACGCGGCCAATTTTAAATAGCGAATAAACTGTGATAATTTTAACACTTTACTGGCGGCTTAACGTCTGAGAGCGTTCTACTTTTTTAATGGAAGGAACGATGCATTTAAAGCTAGTGACGTCATGCTGTGTTAATACTACACTTACAGTGCTCTACTTTTTTTTTTTAATGAAGGTTGATAGCAATGCAGAAAAATCGGAATGGTTAAAAAAAAAGTATGAACAAAAACAAAAAATCGAAGACCGTATTTGGGTTACGAATTTTCACAAAATCTATTTATTCTTCACTGACAGTTCCTTTTTTGAGAAGGAGGAGTTTCTCCCGAAATTATTAAAAGATGTTACACATCCCAGATATTTTTTATTAATATTTAGCAGTAAATCTCATATTTACTGATTTAATATGTGAAATGTCTTTTGAAAAATAAATAGATTTTGTGAAAATTCGTAACCCAAACACTGTCTCCGTTTTTTTTGTTTTTGCTCATATTTTCTTTCACCATTCCGGTTTTTCAACATTGCTATCAACCTTCATAAATACCTACATATTCATTTGCCAGCAATTCTTCAAGGAAACTACCATTACCTTTTATAAATATCTATATTAATAAAATTATGTGACCGCTTATTGTATGTCTTTGTATGCGTGTGTTTCGTCCCTATGTAATGTTAAACATAAAGTTAGATGATCTTCAATAAATTTCTCAAGAAAAACAAACAGTTGATTCATTTTTATGTAAATACTTGAACTTATAGTTCGAATAACATTGAAATACTGAGGACAAAAAATTGATAAGAAAGAAAATTTAATGCAAATCTTATAGATTGCCGCGCACTTTGAAACAGCTGCTCTCCTCGTCCTATGTAAGTATTATGTACATTACTAGCGGGAGTATTGTTGCCACATCTGGGCTGGTGCATCATCTACTAGTCTCTCCCTCCTTGACAAAGTCCAAAAAAGAGTCGCCAACCTAATAGGTCCCTCACTGTCAACCAAGCTCCAGTCCCTGTCCCATCGCCACAATGTAGCATCCTTGTGCTTGTTTTACAAATACTTCAATGGATTGTGCTCCGATGAATTGGCTGCTCTGGTGCCCCCTCGACGTAAGTTAACTAGACCAACTCGACAATCGACTAAATCCCATCCATTCACTGTGGCGGTCCCCAGATGCTGGAGAGCTTTCTACTCAAATAGCTTCTTTCCTCGTGCTGCTGGCCTCTGGAACTCCCTCCCTGCCCCCTGTTTCCCCGACGGTACTGACATGCAAAAATTTAAAACTAATGTAAACAGACATCTCGCTGCGCAGATCCCAATTTAGGTTGACCCCCCCCCCCCCCACCTTCTCCCTTTTCTTTCTTCTCAGTAGCCCCTTACGTCTACAGTGACTGCCTTGTCTGGGGTGAACTATGTTAAAAAAAAAAAAGAAAAAAAAAAGAAGACCCGTGGAAATTCCACAGTTGCATCCTTCATTTGTTGGATATTGCTGCTCGGCTTAAAAGAATGACGACGAACAAAAATATAATGCTATATCATTATTTGGTTGTTCTATGGACCCCACGATTTTATTGTATCACCTTTGTTCAAACTGAAACATTCTTATCCAAGTACTCTGATTAATCTATTTTAAGAATATATCTGGTTGGGGGGGGGGGGGGTCAATCTCCAAAATTCTTGTAGAAGTTTGCGACATATTTCCAGTTTACAGAGCCAATACAGACCCCACGATATTATTGTTCCATCTTCGGACAGAACATATACTACATTTTGATCCTAGCCCGTGAGGAGGACAAACTTTATTTCAGGTGTGTTTTACGAGTATATTTCCAACAACGTTTTCCAACAGCCTTGAAGCATTTATTTTTCTTTGTTTTGTTAATTCGATTGCATATTTAAAATTGTATATTAACGCTTGATCGATTCAAATTCCAATCGAACATGTTGAACTCGACTTTTGTGCTGTCTCACCTTCACCACAAAAGAAAAGACTTACATCTTTCACATCAAAGAGGATATTAGATTAAGATCAGTTCAGTGTTTGGCTGTTCAAATCTAAATATGGAAGACTTGATTATTGGATTCAACCCAGGCAATAAGAGATATTGGCCAGGACTGTTGGCACACAACTGGCCTTTCCAAACATTCCCCAGGCAAACACCAAATTTAAATCAAGAGTCGAGTAAGACAGTGGGTCAATCAATCGCAGGGGCCCAGATTAATGCATAGAAAAATTAGGTTGGTATTCTTTAAATTGTAGGGTGACCTCCCCCCTCCCCCCAAAAAATATGCTCGAACTCTGTTCAATAAATGCTTTCCTTGAAAAAGTTTCTTAAATTAAATGGAAAATCAAAATAAAATCACTATGACTGTTCAATAAATGCTTTCCTTGAAAAAGATTCTTAAATGAAATAAAAAAAATAAAAATAAAACCACTATGACTCTGTGTTGATTCTTTTTTGAGGGACAAGATTAATGTGTAGAGAGTTTAACTTCAAGTGTATGTGAAGAATTAGGTTGTTATTTAGCACACATTATTAATGATAATAATCATCACTTGCCTGGTGGAGAGAGCGGGTTGGGTTCTATACTAAATAAATTTTTTAAAAAACAGCAAAATTCCAAATAAAGAGTATATATACATAGCGAATTTCTGTGTCTCTTGGCTTATAATAATACGCATTTTGATGTGGAATTAAGAAATAATTTTTATCGGAGTAATGAATCTGATTTGTGATTTTTGTTCTATTTTTGGTCGAATTGCTAACCTTTTTTTTAAATATTGTTGCTGATTTGCACTTTTGGTGGGCACCTTTGAAAATTTGGTTCTGATGATAGTCTAGTGGTAAAAAAAAATCATGATTAATTGTATGACTTAAAATAAACATTGCCTTGACCCAGCTGTAAACAACTATAATACCTTTGAGTATGTTCTTTATTTGGAACTTGATTTGAAAAATGATTTAAATCGTCATAATACACTATATCTTCTTCATCCGATTTATTTTTGAACAGGCCTTCGATTACTCCTCTATAAGAGGGTGGTGCCTGTCTGTCAGTCTTGATCGAAATCTTCCACTCCAGGCTCGGCAGTCGCGAGGATCTAAGTACGTAATCTCCAGGGATGCACGGTTACGTTTACACAGCTCATCCCAAGAAAGCTTTGGTCTTCCAGCCTGCCGACTTGATGTGATGGACATGTTTATATATATATATATATATATATATATATATATATATATATATATGCCGTTTCATGTATATTTAAAAGATATTTTTCTGAGAACTGTTCTAAAGAATGTAGTATTTCTATTTGAAAAATCTATATTCATAAATGACCGTTCATTGTGTATTTGAAAATAAACGTTTTGAAACGTTCGTAAATGAGGATATAAGTATACAGACATTTTATTTTGGAATATGATTTAAATGTAAGTGAAATCATATATGTGTATATATATATATATATATATATATATATATATATATATATATATATATATATATATATATATAGAGAGAGAGAGAGAGAGAGAGAGAGAGAGAGAAAGAGAGAGCGAGAGATTTTTGTAGGTACAAAATTTTAATATACAATCGAACTATATTGGACACACTACCATTATCATCGATGGTGAGGTTAGTCTTTTTAAAATTGATATTATTCTTAAAGAGGAATAGAGAATCACTTCAGAACTTTTTCTTTACCAATATTGTTCGAATATATATATATATATATATATATATATATATATATATATATATATATATATATATATATATTAAATACATAACAGAATTATACAGCTTGATTATACCTTTTTTATTTTTCAATTTTTCGAATAATCTTTTTTGTGTCAAATCAAAAACATTAATGAATATTCCATATGTATTACTAACGTTTTCGATTCTTTGTCGAATCATCTTCAGGTGACGAAAACAAATGAACAAAAAAGCTGGTGAAAGAAGAGAATTTTAACCCCTTTTTCGTTGCTAGTCTTTCTTTACTCTATCATAATTTCCATGGAAGGTGCTCGACTGAGCTCCAATCTCTGGTTCCTTCTTGTAAAATATTTGTCTTCTTACAACCAATGCAAATAACTTTCTTTTCGTCCTTTTTGTGCCTAACATCAAATAGAATTTTCATTAACAGAGTTTCTTTCCTAGAAATTCACATCTATGGAAAACATTTCAACATGATTGCATCCCTGAGGGCTACAACATGGTCAACTTCAAATCTAATATCAATAAACACTTGTCATAAACAGTTCTCATATCATCAAATTCTGTCCGTATCATTCACTATTTTCAATCCTCTCATAATATTCGTCATCATTCAACTGACAATCCATCCATCTCAGTAACACTTATCCTCGAGTGGTTTATGGCTTTGATACGTGGGGAGTTTATTAAGAAAAAATATATATTGACAGGGAAACTCGTTGGAACACATGCAATTCTCATGGTACCGGACTATATTTAGTGTCGACATATTTCGTAGAGACTCTCCAGGCCACAATCGTATCACATTTGGTGCTGTGACCAGGATTCGACCCAGGGATATCTCCAAGGCACAGCAACACCACATTTGACGCCTCGAGATGCAGCCTTGATAAGTAGTGATTCATTAGTACATAAACAAACAAGTCTAGCAGAAAGACAACTGTGAAATAACATATAAAAGCGGGAAAGCTGCTGTTATTTAGCATCTTAATAGTCATCACTTGCCTGGTGGAGAGAGTGGGTTGAGTTCTATACTAAAATTTTTTTAAAAAACAGCAAAACGAACACACCTATTGACAAGCTGTATAGTTGCTAGCCACTTACAATAGATTCTAAAATATTTAACAGTCAATACTAGGAGTGGGACCATACTCTAACCCTTCCCCTTCACCCCGCGATAAAATAAAATATGAAGATACAATTATTGGGAAGCTAGAATATAATTTTTTTTTCACCCCAAACAAGGCATATTGTCACTAAGACGTAAGGGGCTATTGTGATAGGGCTCAGATTTATATGGAGCATCCTATGTGGAAAGGAGTTGTGCAGAAAGATCTTTATTCACATTACATTTAAATTTCTGCATGTTGGTACAGTCGGAGAATAAGGGAGTAGGAAGGGAATTTTAAAGGCAAGCGGTCCAAGGAAAGAAGAGTAGAAAGTTTTGCGGCATTTGCGGACTTCTACAGTGAAGGGGTGGAATTGTTATGCTTGTCAGGTTTGTCGGGGGTATTTACGTTGAAGGGGTACAAATGTAGTAATTTCGTCGGAGAACATGACGTGGAAGTACTTGTAAAACAAACACAAGGATGCAACATTGCGGCGATGCGACAGGGGCTGGAATTTGGTAGACAGCGTGGAACCTATTAGATTAGAGGCTCTTGGACGGTTGGTGGCTTTATAGAGATATAAGATACTGGCAGGTGTGAGAAGTTTACTAGCCCAATAGTGGGACACCACCTTCTTTGCAGCAGCCTTGGTAGTACCTTCTATGTATTTATTCCAATTCATGTTGACTGTGAATGTTAGGCTGAGGAGTTTGAAAGTGTGACTCTTAGGAAAGGTACTATCAGCTCTGGCAATTGGTGGTTGGACAGGTTTCTTAAACAAGTCTAATACATTCAATTACACAATATACCTCCCCCCCCCCTCCTCCAAATGCCCTTATAGAATTATTAATAAAACTCATAATCCTTTCTGCATTCCAACCATACATGCTTGACTGGTCCACCAAGTTTCAGTCACGAATATCGAACAGTCTTTTTGTTATCGCCGGTTACTGATACATGCTCCAAATGTTGATCAACGCTGATTGCTACCTAGTGCTTGTTTAGAAGTTAAGAAGTTTTGAGCAGATGAAAAACTGTTGTGAGGAATGAACAATAATTTTAACAGGATCCCCACACTTCAAATGACTTGTTAGAATGACTGCAGGGACACTTTGATGATCGTCTCATCAGTAGGGGGTGTGTTATCACAAAGATAATGTCTATCAAATCAATTCTCAGACTATTCTTGAACTGAAGACGGCAGTCATAACCCAACGGTGATAAAATAAAAACTGTTGGAGATTCATGACTGAAACTTGGTGGACAAGTCAGGCATAGAGTTAATTTTATTTGTACCAAATATGGTTTGATTGTAGAAAGGATTGTGAATTTTATTAACGGTTCCATGGGCTGCATTGGGGGAGGGGGGGGGGTCAATTAGCCAGTGTCCCCCCTTTCTACTGTAGAGACAGCACATAAGTCGTCGGCAATTCAACAGGTATGGGCGTCCATTATCACTGGGAGCAATGTTCGAATCATCTCCACTACAACAAATCAGATATATACTAAAGTTTATTTGTACAAAATATTTTTGTATTTCAGAAAGGATTGTGAATTTATTAACGATTCCGTGGGGTGACATTTTTTGTATTTGTCTGTGTGTGTGTGTGAAGAGGGGGGGGGGTCACTCTTTATTACAAAATGCTAAAAAGTCAATACTAGTAGTTGGACAACATTCGATTCCTGTGCCCCCCCCCCCCTCCTGCAAAAACCAATCATGAACTAATAAGCAATTATTGGGAAGCTGTAATGTCAGAGCAAGTCTAATATATTCAATTATGACAATGCACAAGCGTAAAAGATGAATATTTCATAAGGGAATATTGAATGAACCCAAACGAGGCTCGGAAGAAATTAGTTGCATCAAAGTTTAGTATTTTCATATTTTGGACTGTTGTCCGCATCTTGGTCGTTTTTATTTTAACAATACTTAGGCAGTTTAACTCTCCTGCCCTTTTTACAGTGCATTTTGTTGTAATGGGTAACAGGGTTGTGCAGTCGAAGGTTTGGAAGGAGGCATGGTCGGACTCAGACTCATAAAAACGCTAGGAGTCAAAGTCGAACTCGCAAGAATGCTAGGAGTTAATGTCAGATTTTTTTATCTCAGAAGAATCAACAGACAGTCTGAATATTGGAAGTCTTTAAAATAAGGAGTCGAAATTGGAGTCGAATTTGTAAGAATGCTAGGAATCGGAGTCAGATTTTTTAATCTCGGAAGAATCAGCAGGCAGTCTGAATATTGGAAGTCTTTAAAATAACGAGTCGAAATTGGAGTTGAACTTGTAAGAATGCTAGGAATCGGAGTCAGATTTTTAATCTCTCAAGAATCAGCAGACAGTCTGAATATTGGAAGTCTTTAAAATAAGGAGTCGAAATTGGAGTCGAATTTGTAAGAATGCTAGGAATCGGAGTCAGATTTTTTAATCTCGGAAGAATCAGCAGGCAGTCTGAATATTGGAAGTCTTTAAAATAACGAGTCGAAATTGGAGTTGAACTTGTAAGAATGCTAGGAATCGGAGTCAGATTTTTAATCTCTCAAGAATCAGCAGACAGTCTGAATATTGGAAGTCTTTGAAATAAGGAGTCGAAATTGGAGTCGAACTTGTAAGAATGCTAGGAATCGGAGTCAGATTTTTAATCTCTCAAGAATCAGCAGACAGTCTGAATATTGGAAGTCTTTAAAATAACGAGTCGAAATTGGAGTCGAACTTGTAAGAATGCTAGGAATCGGAGTCAGATTTTTTAATCTCTCAAGAATCAGCAGACAGTCTGAATATTGAAAGTCTTTAAAATAAGGAGTCGGATATTTTAGAATTCTAGGAGTCAGAGTCAGATTTAAATAAGAAGTCGGACTCGTAAAAATGCTAGGAGTCGGAGTCAGAGTTCTAATTTTGTTAATCTTCAAATAATCAAGAGGCTGTTTAAATATTGGGAGACTTTAAAATAAGGAGTAGGAATCGAATGTTTGGGAATTCCAGGAGTCAGAGTTGGAGTCAGAAGTTTTGGAATCCTAGAAGTTGGAGTCACAGTCAGACCTTATTTCTTTCGGACTCCCCAACCTTCACATTAACCTTCTGTGAAGATTGCTCTCAGTCCGCATTTCATCTCTTGTGAGCATCTAGAATCAGATAATTTGTTCTCCAGTTCCTTCAGCAATTGAACTGACAACCAATCGGTAGAATTCACTATAGAATATCAATTAACCAACGCCTTTATCGAATTGGCTATGTGATACGAGATATCTAAAAAAAACCCTGAGCTGCAGAGTGAGGACAGTCAACTCCAGTGGATTTAATAACGGCTTCAGATTGAAATTCCCAGACGGTTACCGACCATAATAAAAGACACCTTCGGAATCTGTATAATAAAGTAGAGCAAGTCTATTCACAATTTCTTCATGATTAACAGCATTCTTTCTGCAAAATCAAGTTTGATCCTGGTTCGTCAGTTTAGTTTCTGAAACGTTAGTACATGTTCTTAACAAGAAAATATGTATTTCGATTCAGTTTCTTTCAAAAAATATTTAATCTACCTCGAAAGATTATTAAAATGGACGCATTTTTCAATAATGTCCTAAATAGCAATAGTAGAAGAACAAGCAGTGAGTACACCTAAAACTGCTTAGAAATCTAGTAAAACCAGTCTGTACACAGTTTCTTTGTGATCTATATAATAATATTTTATGCAAATTTCATGTTCCTATGTATGTGATTTCTTTCCACTCCGTTTTTTTTAAAGATAGAATTGCCCAATCACCGAAGATGCGAAGCAAAAAAGTAATTTTAAAGTTTCATCTGATGTTGCTGTCAGGTTGAATGTGAAACTTGAACTAAAATAGGAGCTAGGATCAAAGTGTAGTATTTGTCCTGTCAAAAGATGGCACAATAATATCGGGGGGTCTGCGTATGTGCCGGACGTTTATAGAATGGAAATAACCGCAAACTCCTACAAGGGTTTGGGAAATAGATCCCCATAATCAAATATATTCTGAAACTCCATTAACCAAAGTACTTAGATAAGTATAATTAAGTTTGAACAAAAATGGCACAATAATATCGTGGCATCTTCGTTCATGCCGGACGTCCATAGAATGAAAATATTTTTAAGCACAACAGTAATATACAACAGATATAACTATGACAATTGCAAGTTAATAATATACTTCCTGCAAAATAAATGTTTACTCTGGTTCGTCAGGTTCTTTTGTGAAACGTTGGTATATCTTTGTAACAACAAAAAATTTATTTTGATTCAGATTTTTTTTAAATTAATTAAATCGCCTAGGAAGATTTTTAAAATGGAGGCAGTTTTCGATAATGACCTAAATAGAAATTGTAGCAGAAGCATCAGCGAGTACAAGTAAAACTGGTTAGAATTACACTATAAATCGTCAAGTAAAGTAGCTCAGATGGTAGAGTGTCGGCCTGACGATCTAAAGGCTAAGGTCACGTTTTCAATTGCGAGTCTAGGTATGTAATTAAAAAAAAATTGTTGGAAATCCATTGCGATTAATACATTCTTTATTTTAATCAAAAAGGCAATATCGTAAAGTACTAAAACCAATGCATTTCCATTTCTTCGTAAACAAGTCAGCCATTTTAATATTTTGTTATTAGTAGAAAAGAAAAGAATAAATTTAAGTGAAATAATATTACAAGTACACATACTCCAGGCAACACCGGATCGGGGAAGCTAATATATAATAAAATAAAACGAATCCATCTCTCAAAACTTTGTGATTAATAGCTTTCTTTAAAAAAGATCAACGTTTAATCCTGGTTCGCCAGTTTTCTTTGTGGAATGTTGGTACATGTTCTTAATAAGAAAAAAATGTATTTTAATTTAATTTCTTTCAAAAAATGATTAATCAGCTAGGAAGATATTTAAAATGTATGCATTATTTTTCAATAATTACTTAGACAGCAATAGCAGCAACGGTAATTAAAGATATGAACACTTAGCATTACAAGATTTACGGCCGACCTAAATATCTCAGTTGGGAGAGAGTCAGACTGGAAATCTGAATGTCCCCGTTTCAACCGTGCATCTCGGTATCCACTTTTTTCGTTTTTGTTGAAAATCTATTATTTATTTAAATCAAAAATGCATTTCTGTTTCTTTGGAAACAAATCAGCCATTTTAATGTGTTATTATTAGTTGAAAAGAAAATAATGAATTTAATTGAAATACAAATGCAAGTACACATACTCTCAGGCAACGCCGGGTCGGGGAAGCTAGCATATAATTACATGAAACGAGTCCATATCTCAAAACTTTGATTAATAACTCTTCTTAAAATATCAATGTTTGATTCTGGTTCGTCAACCATTTTGAAAAAAAAAAAGAGAATTTGTTATAATTTAATGACAAAATGATGCTTAAAATTAAATTTTAAATTTTCACGTGTCCTTGCAATAATTTAGTTATTTTTATGTTTTATTTAAAAAAAAAGAAGACATTTAATTTTTCCATTTAATAATTGTTTATTTTGTTTGTACAGAAAAAAACATTTCTTTATAAATAATTTTACTTACTACTTTGAAACGGGAAAGGAAAGAAAAACTTTAGTTGCATAAACATTAGGTGAGACGACACAGACGTGTCATTTGCTTTTTTGCTTACTGTTTGTTATTCGAACTTAGCTATACTTTATTTCTAGTGATTTTT
>OY744536.1:75795704-75900704 GCA_963556195.1 Sepiola atlantica | reverse complement strand
TGGCCTTTGGATGGAATGTAACAAAATCTTATATATATATATATATATATATATATATATATAATGTATATTGTTAGTGTTCTAATCTACTATTTATAATTATTAGTTCCCATATTGTATTTAATTCTATACTAGGTTTACTTAGATGGCCATTGCCAACCAACATATGCACTGCTTTTTGGGGACGTTTCACTCTCCACCGTTTTTTGTCTATGATGATGATAATAGGGTTCATTTCGAAATTTCATATAGCCTCCCGAGTACGAAAATAAAGATTCCCATCGGCCGAAACGTCGTAAAAATAACAACCAAGATGAGAACAGTAGTCAGAATAATCCGAATGAGTACCAATCATCAATCCTTATCTCAAAATTCCGAAACATGCTGCTTTACTTTTTCCAATATATATATATAATAGAAAAAAAAAAGAAAAAAAAAAAAAAAAAAAAAAAAAAGAAGAAATGTGACCATTGGGTCACCCATTGAGCTCGGGTTAGATTGTTTGAATTTGGAAAATGTGAGTTTGTAAAACCAGTTCAAAAAAATAAAAATAAAAAGACAAAATACAAAATTAGTCTGTTTTTGCTCGCTGTATCTCCGTCCCCCTTTTTCTCCAGATTAAATATTCCTACTCTGGTGTTATTCCCTGTTGTTTATAATGGACTATTACAATCTCTTCTTCGACTGTTAAGAGAGAGAGAGAGAGAGAGAGAGAGAGAGGAAGCGAGAGTGATAGATACCGTATAATATAAGAACAGATGATCAAAGAACATACAGTGAGAGAGGATGAAAGTGATAGATAGAAACTTACTATGAGATGAATCACTTGGTGATTTAATTATAAATTACGGCTACTTAGAACAATTAAAATGGATTTAAAAAAAATATAACTCAATTCCAAAACTGAGGAACATTTTAGCATGTATTTTGTGTTATTAAAATATGTAGGAATAAGCCTTAAGGAAAGAAACGTTGATCAACTCAGGTTTAGTTAAATAATACATAGATAGCCAACATATAGACAATAATGGCATTATAAGACAATGGACTGTGATAAAAGAACAATGATAGTATTATGGGGTTTTTTTTTAATTGAAAAAATAAAGGAAGATTATTTCCAGACGACATCGTTTTATACAAAGAAATCATTATATATATATATATATATATATATATATATATATATATATATATATATATATATATATATATATATATATAATGTCATTTGTTTGTTTATTTTGTTTGTGATACTGTTGGACAAATTCAATTATTTATACGGAAAAGCATTACCTTAATGCTAGTTGAGAATAATTTTCCCTTCACTAATGTGATGCCCCCAGCTGGAGAACGACATATATACATTTAAAAATTTATTTTTTAATATTTAATCCATTATAAACAAAAGGAAACATCGTCAGAGGTAGTAAGGATATTTAACCCATAGCTGTACAGGGGGGGGGGCAGCAGATATATATATATATATATATATACATCTATAAATAAATATACATATCTATATATATATATATATACATACATGAAATAAAGTTGATGATTATGACGATTGAATATCTATTACTAAACTAAAGCTAAGTAAATCAACGTTTGTTTCCCTAAGACTTTCTTCCTATATATTTTAATTATATACATGCTAAAATATTCCTCAAATTGGGTATCGCATTATGTTTTAAAAAAAAATTAATTGTTCTAATTAGCTGCAATTCGCAATTAACTTACCAACTTAGCCATCTTTTACTAAGTTTCTGTCTATTACTCTCATCCTCACTCACTGTACGTTGTTTGACCTCCACTCTTATTGTATATGATATCTATCACTCTCGCTTCTGTGTCTGTCTCTCTCTCTATTTATTAACAGTCAAAGGTAATAAAAAATGTTTTAAAAAGATTGGAATAGTTGATTATAAACAAAAGTGAACATCGCCAGAAGTAGTAATGATATTTAACCCATAGCTGTACAGAGGGGAGACAAAGCAAGCAGAAAGAGACTAATTTTGGATTTTGGATTTTTATTTTTTATCTTTAACTGGCTTTGCAAACTCCTTTTTTTTCCTGTTTCAAACAATCTAACCAGAGCTCAATGGTTGATTCAAAGGATCACATTTTTTCTAGTTAAATTTTAGTGATGTGGCTAGTGTTGACAATACAACTGTTATGATGATGATGATGATGATGATGATGATGATGATGATGATGATGATGATGATGACGATGATTTACAAAGATGAAATTGATGATATTGTTTGGAATGATGACGATGATGATGACGATGACAGAAAGGCTTGAACTATTCAAATGCTATCAAAGTTAGAGACATAAGGAGGAGGATGTTGATGGCAATACGGTTGATAATGACAGCATGTCCTGACATCATGCAGCTCACGCATTCATCTCCAAGAAAAAAAAAAGGATGTTTTTTTGTTTTTTTTAGTTACCAGTGGAACACCATCGCCAGAGCCGGTCCCTCTGCGTCCATCGGACAGACTTTGTAAGGATCCCGGGTGCTCGATCTCCAACACGTCCGATGACATTTATAAGGTACATCCCTGGTGGCAACTAGTGCAAGCCAGCATTCCTCAGTCGCGGCGACTGCGTTTAAGGCTAGAAAAATGGCCAGAGAGCGACGAACAAGGAGGCTTGCTCTCGTGATGGTGCTTGTTGTGATGGTTGTTCTTGTGGTTGTTGTTGGGAAAGTGCATCACTGAGGTGGGGGTAGGGGTAGAAATGTGTATCTTCTGCGAAGATAGCCACTAGTTGAGATGCTGTTTCTCGTTGCAGTTGAAGACATCAATATTGGTAGAGAGAAACATTCCGTCATTGTAGTCTCCTTCTCCCTTGAAAGAGCTTGCAGTAGCAGTACAGTTGTCTCCCCGGCTGCCGGAAGAGCATCGGAGAAGCAGTTGTCTAGGACGTTGCCTCTTGGAGAGAACAAAACGGATCAATAAAAGAAATTTGGCAACAGAATAAAAGTAGAAATTGGAGAGAAACGGGGGAAAAATGTCTGTTTTTAATGACGGCTTTCTTTGAAAAATAATAAATAGATGTTTAGAATGGATTTTTTAGCTGAGAGGAAATGGAAGCTTCGTCTGGCTGACAATGTCACAGTTTTTACGTCTTACAAAACCAGTGTACACCCTCTGCAAAAATTTAAAAAAAAAATGCTTCTCCAGCGTTCGCACGTGTTATTATCTAGATATATTACTAAACTATTCATATAAAATCATGAAATTACGTCAGTAATTTAATTTTTCATATCTATTACTAATGGAGATTTGGTATCTGTCTGTCTACAGACGAAACTTACTATTTTTTAATGCTCAATTCAGTTTACTAAACTTTTTAAGACTAATATACTGCCTTTTGACTAAGATCAAAGTGTAGTATCTGTTCCGATGGATACTACACCCCATAAACTGGTATTGTCTTGGTCTTCGGGGCTTGATTTATGCCAGTCTATGGGTCGGTCCTGTGCAGTTCTAGGAGATCCACCCTCTCAGGCTTTGCCTCCCCTCTTTGGGGAGGAGTAAGTTTATTGCTTACTGCCTGAGGCGCCCCTATCGGGGAATGCCGACGGGGCTGCCCAGGCAATTTTTAATGGCCAGAGTGCTCACTTTCTCGGGCGCTGGTTTTTCAAACCCCACTTTCCAAACCAGACCTTGGGTCACATCTTACTTTTGGGAGTAAGATAAAACTATCTTTCTATGCTCAATTCGAGGGTTGGTAGTGTAGTATCTGTTCTGTTGTCATAATACCATCGCCCCAGCATTATCTCGTCCTTTTTAGGGATGCAGAGGTGAGTGTAGTATCTGTTCTGTTGTCATGGGACCATTCTCTCAGGCATACTTCCTCCTTTGGGGGAAGGCAGTGTAGTATATGTTTGTTCGTACTGATACCACCCTTCCAGGTATTACCTCCACCTTTTTTTGGAGGGTAGTATAATATCTGTTCTTTAGTCATGATACCATACCCCCAGGAATTACATTCTTTGTTTGAGGGGGTGGGTAGTGATATACTAGCCAAAATATGCAACCACATGTCGGTATTTTTTGCTAATATAAATTATTATTATCATTTCTGATGACCTAAAGAAAAAATATCTACCGTTGACTTTTTATCATAGAGTGGAGGATTTCTTTTCAAATTAATTTCAGGCAGCAAGGTAAGTCTGAGGGGGTTGTCTAAATTGCTATTGGCTTCTCGCTTCTCGCACAATTCAAAATGGTTTCGTCCAGGGGCTAGAAAAAGGCGCATGTTTTACTCAATAACGGCTGTGTGACGGGATGGAAGCACATATATTTATTTATATACAAACAAATGCACATTTATTTTTATTATAGAGTGGAGAATGCCAAGTTTAGTTAAGTATACATGAGTAAAAGAAACAAACCTATCCAGTAATCTAAAATATTGTGTAATATCTATTATTATATATATATATATATATATATATATATATATAGTACACGTATTGTATTAGTTTCTGTAGATGTAAATCCGTTGAAACTCCAGTGTTTATAAAAAGTGCTCAATAACAAGTAGAGCTGTTCTTAAGTATACATTTTTATTTATACAAACATTATTGGTTACATATGTGCATACATGTTTCGGATGTAGTCTTCACAGAGAGTCAACCTCTTCAGACCCAAGAAGACAGAGAAGTGAGATGGATTTGGAAAACTTTCGCTTTAAATAAATCTTTTTTGTGGGATGAGATATTTTTTTATAATTTAGTATCGGGTTACATTCTTTACTTGTTAACTCTTTCAATTAGTTTTTATCTTTTTTATATAAAAAATGGTACTTGATGTTTCTTTATTATTGCTAAACACTTCGTATTATAGTGTGAGGATCGAGGGTTATATATATATATATGAAAAATTCAAAATGGCGTATTAGTGGGTTCCCCCACGTGTGAGTGTTTGCTCTCTTTTTATTTATTTATAGTGTAGGTTTTTTCAAGACACTTTAATCCAAGAACTTTTTACTCTTTGTGAATTTTTTCTGATGATTTTGTAGTGTTGCAGAGACGATATTGACATAAAAATATTGTTTGACACAAGACAAATGAAACGGACCGTAAAAAATATATCTCACAGAAATATTATGTTTTTTGGAAATGTGAAAAAATAAAAATAATAAAATAAAACCATGGTTATTGGAATATAATATGAACTGACTTATATATATATATATATATATATATATACTAGCAGAATATCAATCCCAGAACGGGTATTCTGTTTGTTAATAATAAAATTAAAACATCTTGACCAAGAAATATGGGGATGCATTCCGTGTATGTAAAAATGTACTAAAATGAGACGTGCCGCGCACCAATAGTAAGACTAGAAGCCCATCGGAAATCCGTAATATGTGGAGATATTAAAAAGTCGGATATGGTTCATCGCATATGGAGGGAAAAGCGAAAACATCTGCCCACGTGGAACAAAGTAACATTCTAAAGAGAAGAACAATGGAGAGTAAAACGCCTTAAAGAAGGAACGAATATGTTGGGCGACAATAGCCTCCTACGTAGACCTAGTATAGAACTAATAATTGTAGATTAGAACCCCATTAATAAAAAAAAAAAAACATTATCCCGTGACCCGTTGGGTCATAACCACTACCACTATTTGTTCTACTTTGATTTCAGTCGAAAATTCATAAACTGTGATTTTTTAAAACACTTTTCTTGCATAACTAGTATAGAACGAAAAACACTATGGGAACTAATAATTGCAGATTAGAACCCCATTAATAAAAAAAATTATCCCGTGACCCGTTGGGTCATAATAACTATTTATTCTATTTTGATTTCAGTCGAAAAACACTCTTCTTGCATAACTAAAAGCAATAAGTCTTTTTACTTCTATATTATTACTATTTTTATTATTATGATGATGATGATTATTATTATATAGAAATATTATTATTCTTCATTATTCTTATATAGAAGTAAAGAGACTTATTATTTTGCCATCTAATTTACATATGTGTTTGTGGTTTGTAAATTAGATGATGAGAAAAAAGAGTCGCTCTTTCTCTAAATGCTCACAGGGACATTCAGAAATATTAGAAAATAGTTGAATCAACATAGAGTAAGAGGAGCGAGTGAAATACATAGATAGTTAATAGGGAGATGTGTGACTTGTTCAGTTAATTATAAATTACGGCTTATTTGAACAATTAAAGCATGTTTTTTTTCCGACATAACTCAATCCCAGAACTAAAGTGATATTTTAGTATGTATTTTGTGTTATTAAAGTATATAGGGAAAAGATCCTTAGGAAAACAAACGTTGATTAACTCGCATTTAGTATAATAATAGAAGATAGATACATAATTAAAAAAGTAAAATGGTTGACTGTAGTCGAGGGCAACCCAAAGTCTTCCTTTTCATTTGGCTACTACACTGAGATGTAGGGGAAGGAGGGGGGCAACTCCTTTCCCAGGATTACTCCACTTACCCTTGATCCTCACACTATAATACTAAGTGTTTAGCAATAATAAAGAAACATCAAGTACCAATTTTTTAAATCTTTGGTATGACTCCACCGAGGATTGAACCCTGGTCTCCCAGCCCATTAGTGAACATTCTAATCATTATACCAAATGGGCATATATATATATATATATATATATATATATTAGTAGTAGTAGTATGTTTAAAAAGGCTGAGGGCAATGCAAAGTGCCGGGTAGGTTGTAAGCTGGAAGGAACAAAAATAATAAATCGAAATGTGACTTACTATTTATTTTTTCTTAAAATCTTACATAACAGCAAGTGTGGTGTTAGCTGTTTGTGTGTTGTCCGGATGATTATTAAAAATCATTTATTTAATATTTCGGGAAAATCTTCCCTTTGTCAAAAATAATAAACACCAAAGGAAAAAATCCGTCTGTGCAGAGAATTCACCAAAATCCATTTTTAAGAAAAAATAAATAGTAAGTCCCATTTCGATTTATTATTTTTGTTCCTTCCAGCTTACAACCTACCCGGCACTTTGCATTGCCCTCAGCAATTTTATTAACAATGAATTTTATTAATGATTCCATGGGTGGCATTTCAAAACAAAAATTGAATTTGAATTTTGAATTCATCTCATTTTCAGCTGAACTACTCCCAACAGTTTTCCTTGAACATTCAAAATAAAGTTGAACATACATCTGAGGAATGGAATTTTCCCCCGAAATATTATGTTATACAGAACTTCAATCGAACCACACTGACAAGAATGAAGATTGTAATAAAAAACTATACTAATAAAAGGTGGAAATTGCAAAACTCATTCCATGTCTTAATTTGCTTCAGCTCGTCTTTATCCGTTATACCTCTGCACTGTATTGCCTTCTGTAAATTACCTTTTTATACACACGAAACAATGCTTTAATCAAACTACATTAACTTATGATATATGAATATGTGTTTCGTTAATTGTGTTTTGCCATTTTTTTTTTTTGCACACTTTCTTTTTATTTTTATCTGTTAGCCTGAGTTCTATTACAAAAGACAAAACGCCCTCGTCCATCTTATAAATACCACAGCTCATGCTGTATCTGTATGTTTTTATGACTAAAAATCAGCTTTAACCATAGGAACCTAGGAATGACACTACAAAGACATCCCACTCGTTGATATCGTTTCAAAAATGACTTCCGGTCAGTTGTTTGAATAGTAAATTAACAGGGTTGATTGTTTAAATATTCTTAAATCAACAATTCCTCTTTGACATTCTCACCCATCGTTATTAACTAAAGGCAAAAATAAGTCTTCTTATCTGTTTTTAGATCCTTTCCTCTGGAACTAAAGTAATGTCCTTATTCAAATAAAGTGATTCAACCCTTTTTTCGTTTAAGATGGCACTTGTAATATCAAGGGAAATAACTCTTCCTACCTCAAATTACGGGACATTTATCTCTCAAGCAGAAAACTTATTTTTTAATTTTTTTTTCCGTATTTCTACTACATTTATTTTTTATCTCAACTTATCTTTAGATTTTTTTGTCAACAATTTAAGTAAACAAAAACTTTTTCAACAACTGATTTTTGTTTTCAAAGACAAAAATGTTTTTTTAATTTCTTTTACTCATGGAATATTTTTGCTATATCTGGTCTACCGTAGTAACCACTAGTCCTCTTAGACAGGGTAAAAAAAGAGCCTCTAATCTAATAGGTCCCACACTTCACTAGACCAACTCGACAATCAGCTAAATCCCATCCATTCACTGTGAAGGTCCCCAGATGCCGGAGAGCTTTCTACTCCAATAGCTTCTTTCCTTGTGCTGCTGGCCTCTGGAACTCCCCCCTGCCCCCTGTTTCCCCGACTGTACTGACATGCAGAAATTTAAAACTAATGTAAACAGACATCTCGCTGTGCAGCTCCCAATTTAGGTTGACTCCCCCCCCCCCCCCCAAATCTCCTCCCTTTTTCTCAGTAGCCCCTTACGTCTACAGTGGCAGCCTGCCTTGTTTGGGGTGAACTGTGTTAAAAAAAAAAAAAAAGCTGCAGCCTATGTCTCATCGCCACAATGTTGCATTCCTGTTCTCGCTTTACAAGTACTTCAATGGAATGTGCTCCGACGAACTTGCTGCACTTGTGCCACCTCGATGTAAATACCCTCGACCAACCTGTCAATCAGCAAAATCCTACCCCCTCACTGTAGAAGTCCTCAGATGCCGGAAAGCTTTTTACTCTAATAGCTTCTTTAGCCGAACAGCTTGCCTTTGGAATTCCCTCTCTTCTCCCTGTTTCTCCAACTGTACTAACATGCAGAAATTTAAATGTAATGTGAACAAACATCTTGCTGCACAACTCCCCACTTAGGAGGCCCTTATAAATCTGACCCAAATTTCACAGTAGTCCCTTACATCCCAATGGCAATGTGTCTCCTTGTTTTGGGGTGAATATAAGTAAACAATCAAAAATGTTAAGCACCAATGGAACAATATTAATGAACAATAAAAAAAAATGTTAAGAAGCAAAAATAGTGAATTCCAACAGCCAATGAAATTGCAATTTTAGCATTGTTTTCCTTTGTTCTTCCAATGGAAAGTTGTTTTCTTTTAACTAGCCAATAAAAAATGCTTGGTGCTTGTCCATAAAAATGTACGGGTGAAATATGGCAGTTCCAAATAAATTAACAGGAAAACACTTACGTATCAGGCAAAAGTAGGTATCTACACAAACAAATTATGGAAAATTATCGAGTAGAATTTTAATTAAAAATATAAATCAGTTTTATCGTATTTTTCTGATACGCCATTGATTATGACTTGGCGAAATGACAGACTGACTTATCTCCCCTGTTTTACGCATATTTGTGCCCTTATCAATCGCGAATCGGAAAAATACGAGTAAACTGATTTATATCCTTAATTAAAATTCTACTCGATAATTTTGGTATAGGTACCTACGTAAGAATATCAAAGAGTTTTCCTGTTAATTTATTTGGAACTGCCATATATGTCACCGGCACATTTTTATGGACAAGCACCAAATGTTTTCTTCATTTCGATTTCAAAACAAAGCAGTAAAAGTAATGTCCTTATTCCTAATCAATAAAGTTATTCATTTAGATGACAATTTCATTCCTTTCATTAATCTGATTTGGATGTAAATCCGGGTTTAATTAATCCGAACTTAAATGGATTTTTAAACACATAGACACACATATAAGTATAAACATGAATTGAGATAATCTCAGCCAGATTTATCTTTATTAATTGAAAACTCATGTTAATACAGAGTGAGGCCCCCACCTCCAAAAAAAAAAAAAAAAAATGCGACATCCGGGGGGGGGGGGGGGGATAATTAATAAAGTCCACATACAATCCTTTCTGCAATTTAACCATATTTTGAGCAAATAAACTTCAGTCTATACCTGACTTGTCCACACAGTTTCAGTCATCAATGTCTAAGCAGTCTTTGTTTTATCACTGTTCAATGATATGGGGGACACTTTGGCGATCGTCTCATCATCCTGAATGGGCTTCACGCTCACCAGACCATAACCGTCCAGATTTTTTTTTATCTAAGAGACCCATGTTATAGCCCTCTGGGAAGCAATCCTGTGGCAACATATTCCACAGATGAAAGGTTCTTTGAAAGAAACCCGAGAAGCTATTGAAACTCAAGTTTATTGCAAATCAACAAATCGTTTGAAGAAAACACAACTACAGTACAAACAGTTCAGAGTTGATTCACTAAGTTTAAATTTGGTTAAGTCTTAGAGTTAGGGTTTGCCAATATGGAGAGAAATAATGTCACCTATGGAAACATTTAAAACATTCACAACCATTTCTGCAATCGAATTATATTCATTACAAATAAACTTTAGTCTATACCTGGCTTGCCCACCAAGTTTCAATCATGAATGTTCAACAGTCTTCTCCATCTAAATCTCCTTTCATTGGACACCTTATCAACGGACAATTACCAACTGGACAAACCCCATATCTTTTTTACACAAACTTTTTTGCACTCTCCATTTCTTAATATTTTTTCAAATGTTGAATTTTGGCTTTTCCAACTTTTCTGCCAACTTATCTATCTATGTAATTCCTCTGATGATAAGATTTTGATCTTTGAAAAGCCTTGGCTTAAGAAAAGAATAATAAACATAATTTTATTACCAAATATACCTTGAATTGAACAATCGAAGTTTGAAATAAATCTGGACATTCGTACATGTTTATCACTCTTCTTTCATCTATCTTTATAATTGCTCTATCTCGTATATTGAGCTTAAACCACTTCACTATAGGTTCTATCTACTAAAAGTTTACTTTTAGTTTCATATTTTATTCTATATATATATATAAAATATATATAAAATATATATTTAAAATATATATAAAATATATATTTAAATTCCCGAAACAGTTTTTCATGGTAAACAACTGATGATCCCTTAAATAATGTTAGAAGCAAACTAATATAATAACTGTAAAAGTTAAATTGACTTACATGAGTGATTTTCCACTGAACGACTTGGGACTTAAGGTTTGTTTTTAAAAAAAAATTTTTTATATATAGTTTTAATGGCTGAGAAACTTCCGAGACTATATATATATATATGTGAAATGAAAAAGGAAAAACCAAAAGATATTTTTTATATATTCACCAACTTTTCGTCTTTATTGTAAGACTTCCTCAGGATGATAATTTTAAGAAAAATGTCATGCAAGTACATCGAACTATTGGGTTGACATGATGGGTTGATGAGAAAAAGTAGTAGCTGACTGACTTCTCTCAGCCCGGACCTTGGTCCAGTGCTCTTAGTAGCCATGGCTACTACTTTTTCTCATCAACCCATCATGTTAACCCAAAATTTCGATGTACTTGCATGACATTTTTCTTAAAATTATCATCCTGAGGAAGTCTCACAATAAAGACGAAACGTTGATGAATATATAAAAAATATCTCTTGGTTTTTCCTTTTTCATTTCCCATTACGTCAGATTACTCTCATCCTTCCTTTCTCATATATATATGTATATATATATATATATATATATATATATATATATATATATATTACATTTTATCCATCACCGGACGGTCTATCATGAACGAAATTAATAAAGTGTTTAGTTCTAAATTATGTATAGGTTTCCAACAAGTACTTCCACGGAACGTGCTCCGACGAACTAACTGCACTTGTATCCCCCCAACGTAAATATCCTCAACCCACCCGACTAGCAGCAAAATCCCACCTCTTCATTGTAGAGGTTCCTAGATGCTGAAAAACTTTAAATTCAGAAAGCTTCTTTCCTCGGACCACTTACTTTTGGAATTTCCTCCCTGTTTCCTCGTACAAACATGCAGAAATTAAAATGTAATACGAACAAACATCTTACTGTCCCGCTCCTCACCCAGGTTACCCCGCTCCCCCTAAATTGTGACTCCTATCACAGTCGCCCTTATGCTTACATGGCAATATGCTTTGTTTGGGGTGAATAAAAGTTTGTTTTTTTAAGTTCGATATAACGATTCACAAATTGGAAAAGATGCATCTGAAGAAGGTCGGAGGTTACATCGGCCAAAACGTTGTGAGAATAACATCCAAGATGAGAATAGTAGTCCAAATAATCAATCCTCATCTCAAAACTTCCGAAACATAATAATAATGCTAAGTTAAACAAAACTTCTTATATTTCATTTAAGTCCAACAAAATGTTGGGAAAACTATCTTGAAGTACGAATTACTTAGGGATTAGTAAGGTTTCGGTGTTGTAAATAACGGATGTAAAGAATGTATAACTTGATAGAGAGGTTGGGATTAATAACATCATTTATAGAGTAATGCGTTTGTACCTTTGTTTTGTGTCACAGGATTTTGAAATAAGTTACAACAGCCTGTATCATAGCAACAACTTAGCTATATATTCATCAAAGAGTTCCGTGTAAATCTATAGTTTCAATATATATATATATATATATATATATATATACATATATATATATATACAAGCAGAGCTACCCGGCGTTGCCCGGGCAAAAGTATAACATATTTCTATTAGAACTTCTATCTCTCTCTATCTCTCTCTCTCTATATATATATATATATATATATCTCGCCTTGCCCCGTTTTCCCTCTCTCGAACCCCCTCTTTTTCCTCTGCCCAGCCAATTTCTCTCTAGACATACTTACACACAAATATACACATGCACTATCCAATTCGGTACAATGAATACTTTTTTCAAATATTTAAAAGCGAAAAAGATGTTAGCATATCGACAAGAACATCTATATATATAAATATTGCTGTACCTTCGTTTTGTGTCACGTTATCAGTAATACAGAGGTATTAAAATAAAATAAAAATGTGATATGTGAGTCTTAAAGACAGGCTTAGTTCTGATGACCGGAGAGGAAGATTACATCTGGACAGTATAGGTAGATGTGTGCAGATCAGGAGACTTCGATGGTATGGTCATATTGAAAAAAAATGGACGAGAGTTCTTGGGTCAGTAGATGTAGAACCTATAAGGTAACAGATCCTATTTACAGGGGAAGGCAAAGGAAAACATAGGAGGAAGTGATAAAAATTGACTTGAGCGAAAGAGGGATAAATAAAGACCTGACCAGAGATAGGTTAGTTTTGAAGTCAATTTCTTAAAACCGTCCAACACATGCCAGCATGTAAAACGGATGTTAAATCGATGATGATGCTGATGATATTGCTGATGCTGCTGATGATGCTGATAATGATGGATGGCGGCTACAGCCTGTCTAACAGTCACAACTTTGTTATATTTTCCTCAAGGATTTTCAGTGTAAATTTATATTTTCAGTGTTATATTTCTATTTAATCCGCATGTCGAACCCAGTAACTTATACAGAATTTCGAACTGAATCTCTTATTTGATTCATGGGGGTAGATTGTGCTTGTTCCATCAACCATGACTGTGTAGAAGTGTAAATTTTATGTTGTTTTTAGTTATTATAGCCGGTAATAAGGATTGAACCTTCAACCTACAGAAAGCTTAAAGCTCCCAAAATTCATACTAGAATTGTCCACATGGACCCGTGGCGTTATGGTTAAAGATATTGGTAAACAATCAGTTCTAATAGTCAGCCTTCTGGAAGTTGAAGGTTCACTCCTTTCCACAAACTATAATAAGTAAAGAATGAAATACTAATTAATTAACACTTCAACCAGGTCATGGGTGAAGGAACAAGAACAATCTACCCTGTGGAGTTTCTATAAATACTATTACGAGCCGCTACTCTTTACATATTTGGGCTGGTGAATCTCTGTCCCATTAAAGGGTTTTTGATAATGTTCAGAAACGTATCTGTAATTTGATTGGCCCCAACCTTTCTTCTTCTCTGCAACCTCTCTTTCTCACAGACGTGATGTTGCTAGTCTCAGTCTTTTTTATAAATATTATTATGGCATGTGTTCTTCAGAATTGTCTGTCTTTCTTTGTTCCAGCTCGTTTGACTCGTTGGTCTAGTGGTCTCCATCAATTCGCCGTTTTGATACCTCATTGTAATACAGCTTCCTATTCCAGTAGCTTCTTTCCAATAACTGCAGGCTTGTGGAACTCTCTTACTGCTTCCTGTTTTCTTCCTACCTATAACCTTGGTCTTTTCAAGACTAAGGTCAATAGGCATCTCCTGTCTTTGCAATAATCGTCTTTCGTTCTTGTTAGTTGCTTACATCAAGTGGCTTCATGCCTTGTCTGGAGCGATTTCCATAAAAAATAAAAATAAAATAAAATTCAAAATTTCCGTATAAGTTCCCGAGTTTAACTATTAGGTTCCCAAGTTCAAAAAGATACACCTGAAGAAGGCTGGAGTTTACATCGGCCGAAACGTTGTGAATATCACAACCAAAATGAGAATAGTAGTCCGAATGCTCGAAAATAAAACTAAACTTACAAAAAATAGTTTTACAAATAAAAGTGACTTTAATGACTTACCTCGTCCCAATAATTTCCCGCTTGGCTGTAGTATCGCCAATCATTGTAGCAATAGTCATAGTAGTCCTCATCATAGTCAAAAGACATTGTGACGGGCGGGCTTCTCTAGCTAAGGTGAAACATGCACCGAACGCAAGAGATACGCACGACTAAATGGAATCAACTCTCGTCAATGTTTCACTACCAACACCCGACGAGACGACAGGTAAGAAAGGGATTGGACTAAGTTTAATCCGCGACTCAAATCCCACCTTGACTAATAACGATATTTAATGCACTTAACATCTTTTTGACATTCAACTCTGGAAATTGGTGGAGAGGGGGGGGGGGGCAGATTACAAAAAACAAAAAACAAAAGAAAAAAGAGCGCAGCTGAGGCTCAGTTATAAATTAGCTAACGTGTAAAAATAGATTGAAAATAAATGTTTTTTTATTGAACCGAAAATAATGGTCAAACGATGCTGATCAATTAAACAATAAATGGCTACACATACGCACACACATAAACTGGAATCTGAGGAAAATCTCCATCATACCAGTAATTATAGGAGCAACGGGACTAATGAAAAAGAATTTCAAAAGCTATCTGGCGAGTATACCCGGTGAACCGAGTGCAAGAGAAATACAAAAAATTACACTTAAAGGGACCGTTAGAATCTTAAAAAGATCTCTAGGCTGGAGTGTCTGAAATAGCCGGTGAATGTCTGGCATCCGGTAGGATGCCCCATTTCCAGCAAAAACGGAAAGATAAGAAAAAAAAGAAGATATATATATATAAATATAAATTTTTTCAGAATTGTGATTAATTACTTTTTGAGTAATAACCACTCTAATTGACAGTTCTAATCACAAAAACAATTCAATAGTTAGTTGCTTTTTTCAATTCACCAACTTGAGTTGAAAATTATAGAATAAATCCATTTTAATCTTATTTTAAACGGAATCACTTTCCTCTAAATCTCTGAAGAGCCTCAAAGAGAATGCATAATTTGTAAATTTCCCCCGCAACATCTTAGATGTTATTCTCACAACGTTACGGCTGATGAACAACCGTCTTCAGGTGCTTCTTGTTGAACTCGGGAATCTGAACAGAATTTAGAACAGAACCCTTTACTTTAATCGATGGGGGTAGCTTGCTCTTGTTCTGTCAGCCATGACCGGGTAGAAGTCTTAAGTAATTCATGGTTGACGGAACGAGAACAAGCTACCCTCATGGTTTAAATAAAGGGTTTTGTTTGAAGTCTTAGGTAATTCATAATTATATTCTTAGTATCGCCCTCACTGAGGATTAAACCTTCAACCTGCCGAAGACTTCTGCAAGTGCATCTTGTCGAACTTTGGAACCCTTTATTTAATTTGTGAGGGTAGCTTGCTCTCGTATCGTCAGCCATAGCCGGGTAGAAGTCTTAAGTAATTGTATTCTTAGTATCACATGTAGCGAGGATTGAACCTTCAACCTCCAGAAGACTGTCGCTTAGAACCGATTATCACCTAGCACTTTGTACCGCAAGTTTCGTATAAAGAATCCTGATTTTGACAAGACTCACCTGAAGGTTACATTAGGGGTGGGACGTAATGGGTGAAAATTTCAGATTCATGCGAGTAGTATTTTTTTGTGTTCATTTATACATAAATAGCACTAAACAATCAAACATTTTGAAAATTTTGCAAAATTCAGAAGGTGCAGGCCAAAAATAGCCGTTAGGGCTCCACGGGACTCAAAATCCATCATTTTTCGGTGAAAAAGTGGTTTCATGCGACATTGCAGGTCCTAAAACATCCTCAAAAGCTATGAATGGATATAGATGGTTAAATCTGATATAGTACTTTAATTTAGGACCATTTTCAGGCTGTGAAAGGGTTTTCATGAATGTAAAATAGCCAAAAACTAGTGGCCTGCACCTTCTGAATTTTGCAAAATTTTCAAAATGTTTGAATGTTTAGTGTTATTTATGTATAAATGAACACAAAAAAATACTACTCGCATGAATCTGAAATTTTCACCCATTACGTCCCACCCCTAGTTACATCTATGTTTTGAGAATAACATCGAAGATTTTGGGAGGAAATTTACAAATTATGCATTCTCTTTGAGGCTCTTCAGAGATTAGAGGAAAGTGATTCCGTAGTCCGAATAATCTAAAATATTAATCGTCATCTCAAAAATTGCAAAACTAAACCCACAACATTCTTCACATTGCAGGCGAAACAGCTGGAGGATATTGAAGAAAATGAAAAATGCTTTAAAATAAGGTATGAATGTGTTCCATAGATATATTACTAATGAGTCATTCTCATCAAGGCTAAAATCCACTTGAGGATAAGAGTTAATGAGATGGATGGATTGTCAGTTGAAATGATGAATAGTATTATAAGAGGATTTAAAATGATGAATGGAATGAACAAAGTTTGATTACTTATAAGGACGGTTTATGACAAGTATTGTTTTTACATTAAATTTGAAGACGACCATGTTGTAGTCTGCAGGGAAGCAATGCTGTGGTGATGTGTTCTTTGCAATGGTAGGAAGAAGACGAGTTCTTACTGCTAAAAGTTTTACTACAAGAAGGAACCAAAGATTTGAGCATTTTCCACGGAAATAATAATAATACTCTTCTGGTTTTACACTTAGTCTATTCTGTCCTCGGTCAGCGAAGGAGAGGTCCTTCTAGACTGAGGCAATTTAAATTTTTGTTCCAATTCAGAGTACCATTTTTGGGGGGATCTGGATATTGCCAACATTAAAAACCGACCTTGTGTCTAACTTTGCCCTCGTGGGGAGGCAAGTAAATAAGAACAAGAGAGTAAAGAACAGAAGAGATCATCCCCCAAGTCGATTTTGTACTCTGTCAAGGCAAGAGAGAGTGTTCTGCGTGGCACCTTCGCAGATGTGGCAACAGTACTCCATCTTAGCACGTATTTGAACTCATATATATATATATATATATATATATATATATATATATATATATTTATTTAAAAACTATGCATTGCAGTATCTGTTGGAGGTACCTGGGGTTCATCAATCTGATCGGTATAAAGCCCGGTTCACCCATCCAAATTTTTGATAATGAAAGGGAGCTGATGAATCTATCTGCAATGACCAGACGCATTTTATCCTAAATCCAGGATGATCATATTGAAGAAACCCGGATACCCCCAACAGACACTGTCATGTATAGTTTTTAAATAAAATAATTTATATTAGCTCTTGTAGAACCTACGATCGAACATTTTATTGTTTTTTTCTTTTCAACTAACTTGTGATACATGCTATATATATGTTTTTGTCTTTTAAGGGAAGTGGGGTCTGATCAACTCTGCTGGGAAGCCATGAAATAAAATATTGTTTTGTTTTTAAATTCCCGAAACAGTTTTTCATGGTAAACAACTGATGATCCCTTAAATAATGTTAAGACTAGTGTAAATTCTTGGAAGCAAACTAAAATAGTAACTACAAAAAATAAATTGACTTACATGAGTGATTTTCTACTGAACGACTTGGGACTAAAATGTTTTTTTTTTTTTTTTTTTCCTTATATAGTTTTAATGGTTGAGAAACTTCCGAGACTATATATATATATATATATATATATATATATATATATATATATAACGACATAATCACATTGACCAACCGGTTCCTGTAAGATCACTAGAGTTAAGCGATGTTGTGCCTGGTAAGTATTAAGTGGGTTACCATTTGGGAATACCAGAGGATGGTTTCTCTGCTTATCCCGGCATTGTTTCCGATTGTTATGGACGTCTTTTTGAAACTAAACTTAAGCAGTTCTGGTTCAGGACTCTTCACGACCAATTTGTGTGGTACTGGCCAAGTTTGGTGCCTCCACATATGTGCATGTTTTTTTGCCTTTCCCTTTTAGGGTCTGTATGTGTGTGTGGGGGGGGGGCAGATTATGGAATATCTGGTAGTTTCAGTGGTCACTTGGATTTGTATATATTTTTTCTATTTCTATTTCAACTTACCTGTGGTTGATCGACATCACCTTGTTATGTTGGTTAGTTTCTACACTCAAGGATTTTCTTTAATATCTCAGCTGTCTTCATCAGTGCTGTGCATGGTAGGTGTCAATTCTCCCTTTGATTCCAATTTCTCTTCTTTCTTCAACGTTTTTCATAACTGTTCCTACAATTATTGGTATTACAGTAATTTTTTTCATGTTTCATATTTCTTTCATTTCTCTGGCAAATTCCTTGTATTTACTTGATGTTCACCCTGTGAACTGCTGGGATGGCGAAATCTACGATTTGTAAGTTTTTTTTTCCCGATCTTCTTGCTTGGATTAGTTTGTCCGTTTGTACATCCATGTCCCTGAAGATTTTATGATTTTTATTTTCCACTCCTGGCTATGGCCGGAAAATGCCGAAGCGCTTATCCAATCAGAATGCAAGAAAATAAGTAAATGACAAGTTAACATTTTAATTAATTGAATCGCGAAATTCACTTATTGGAAATAAAAATTGATCAAAGTTATAATGAATTTTAACGAACCCTAACCATAGCATCTTTTTAACACTTGTTCAGTGATATTTTTCTTCAAAATAAAAATTTTACGTGTAAAAAAAACATTTTTTCCAGTCATACATCAAGCGTTTTGGATTTTTTGGATGCAGGCAACCGACTTTTCGTTTAACCTTTTCCGGTTGTCTACATAAACATCCGGAAACTACAGATGCCAAGTCGATTTTAGCTTGGGTCCTAATATGGACAAGTACCCTTGGTTTTTACATAGTTTGTTCTGATCACGTTGTTTTGTGCAGCTTTTAGTAGCAATTCCGTTTTTCTGTTGAAGTGTCCTCTTCATAGCCATGCCCATGTGTTTTTATGCGTCTCTTTTCTGGTCAGTCTTAGAAATCGTCCGTGTAGCTACTTCTCTTCCCATTTTTCCTTTTTCGCCTCTTTTTTTCTAATTTTGCTGCTCTCTGTATTATATTTGTTGCCAGTGCCTCTTGCAGCAATAATCAGCCTTTCTGTGTTTTCGGTTATGCATTTTTCTAGTTCTGCTTTTGTGTTATCTATGTTGTCTTCTCTACTTACCGGTCCTCTTCCCTCTTCTCTCCTTTTTACATAGTCGATCAGTATCATCCTTCAGATGTAATACATAGTGTATGGTCATTAGTTTCATAGTCGTCTGTTCAAAGTGCCTCAGTTCTTCCTTTGTCCAAGCTATGAAGGGTTCAGAATATATTACTAACGACAGTTCTCAGGTGTTTATACTTTTATCAGGTTTCTACTATATAATTTAGTTTCTAAGAGTTTTCTTGTCCTTTGCAGGTATTCTCTTCTGATCTTTTCTTTCATTTCTGTTGATTTAATGACGTTTGCATCCTAAACTCCCAGATATTTATAGGTCCCATGTTCAAGTGCCTTTATCACTTCTTGGTTTGGTAGTCCATGTTCTCTGCTGACTCGAGTTTTTGCCTTTTCATCTCTAATAGGACACACTTTTCCATTCCGAATTCCATTTAAATGTTTTGGCTGAAAATTCAGGTTTTACTTACCAGCTTTCTATTTCCTTTTTGTTCTTTGGCAAATAGTTTCAAGTCGTCCATATACACGAGTTGGTTTATTCTTTCTTGTGTGTCTGTGAACTTGTATCTAGGGTTGCACTTTCTGAATATGTTGTTCAATGGTATCATGGCTATGATAAACAGTAATGATGATAGAGAGTCTCCCTGAAAAATGCCTCTGTGTATTTTTATTTCTCTCAAATGTTGTCCCACATCTGTCAGTTCCAGTCTCCTTGTTTCCATTAAGATTGATAATTTTTTCGGATATGTTGTACATCATTGGGCATTCAGTTATCCATGCTTGGAGGATTCTTTTGTAGGTGTTCATGTAGTCGATCCACGGCATGGCTATATTCTTTTTTTCTGTTTTTTTACGTCCTTCTCATTATTATTATTACAATTAATATTTGGACCCATGGAAATTCCACAGTTGTATCCTTCATCTGTTGTATATTAAGGTAAGCTACATTTATTATGTAATGGAGGGACCCATGGAAATTCCACAGTGGTATCCTTCATCTGTTGTATATTAAGGTAAGCTACATTTATTATGTAATGGAGGGACCCATGGAAATTCCACAGTTGTATCCTTCATCTGTTGTATATTAAGGTAAGCTACATTTATTATGTAATGGAGGGACCCATGGAAATTCCACAGTTGTATCCTTCATCTGTTGTATATTAAGGTAAGCTACATTTATTATGTAATGGAGGGACCCATGGAAATTCCACAGTTGTATCCTTCATCTGTTGTATATTAAGGTAAGCTACATTTATTATGTAATGGAGGGACCCATGGAAATTCCACAGTTGTATCCTTCATCTGTTGTATATTAAGGTAAGCTACATTTATTATGTAATGGAGGGACCCATGGAAATTCCACAGTTGTATCCTTCATCTGTTGTATATTAAGGTAAGCTACATTTATTATGTAATGGAGGGACCCATGGAAATTCCACAGTTGTATCCTTCATCTGTTGTATATTGCTGCCATGCTTATGGGGGTTTATCTCCAAAATCACTGTAGGGTTTTGTGGCATATTTCCATTCTATGGACGTCCAACACGAAGGCAGACCCCATGACATTATTGTACCCCCTTTGTTCAAACTGAAACATACTTATCTAAGTATTCTCATTAATTTAGTCTCAGAATATATCTGGTTATGGATGTCTAGCTCCAAAACCCTTGTAGGAGTTTGTAACATATTTCCATTCTATGGACATCCAATGCGAACGTAGACTCGAAGATATTATTGTACCATCTCTGGACAGAACAAATACTACACTTTGATCCTAACCCAAAGACTAAGTGTATTTTAGTTCAACTTTCATGTTCGACATAACAGCGTAATCAGATGAAATTTAAAAATGATTTTTTTTGCATTGCATCTTCAGGCGATCCAATCTTTAAAAAAAAGGGTGGCAGGTGATAACGTACATACGAACATGAAATTACCATAGCCTATTATTAGATAGATTACTTTCTCTACCTACACTACTGGTAGTCTTGGTACACATAGGCATATTTAAAAAAATATGACATTTTTATGTGCTTGTAAAGAAGTATGTCTTTGACCATTATTCTCTCAATGGACTGAGATCTCATAAACAACGTCTCATGCATTGAAATCAACAAAACATATGTTAAAAATTTGGCTGTTTGTTTATGACATTGTACGATGCAGTGTGAAATAAAGCTAAGAGAAACTAATAGTATATAATATGAATGAGAGAAAATAATGGTATATAATACGAATGAGAGAAAATAATGGTATATAATACGAATGAGAGAAACTAATGGTATATAATACGAATGAGAGAAACTAATGGTATATAATACGAATGAGAGAAAATAATGGTATATAATACGAATGAGAGAAAATAATGGTATATAATACGAATGAGAGAAAATAATGGTATATAATACGAATGAGAGAAAATAATGGTATATAATACGAATGAGAGAAAATAATGGTATATAATACGAATGAGAGAAACTAATAGTATATAATACGAATGAGAGAAAATAATGGTATATAATACGAATGAGAGAAAATAATAGTATATAATACGAATGAGAGAAACTAATAGTATGTAATATGAATGAGAGAAAATAATGGTATATAATACGAATGAGAGAAACTAATGGTATATAATACGAATGAGAGAAACTAATGGTATATAATACGAATGAGAGAAAATAATGGTATATAATACGAATGAGAGAAAATAATGGTATATAATACGAATGAGAGAAAATAATGGTATATAATACGAATGAGAGAAACTAATAGTATATAATACGAATGAGAGAAAATAATGGTATATAATACGAATGAGAGAAAATAATAGTATATAATACGAATGAGAGAAACTAATAGTATGTAATATGAATGAGAGAAAATAATGGTATATAATACGAATGAGAGAAACTAATGGTATATAATACGAATGAGAGAAAATAATGGTATATAATACGAATGAGAGAAAATAATGGTATATAATACGAATGAGAGAAAATAATGGTATATAATACGAATGAGAGAAACTAATGGTATATAATACGAATGAGAGAAAATAATGGTATATAATACGAATGAGAGAAAATAATGGTATATAATACGAATGAGAGAAAATAATGGTATATAATACGAATGAGAGAAACTAATGCTTACAAATATAATTAAAGGAATCTACATCTGCGGACTTCCGTGATCTAAGAACACAGCGTGGGGGAGGAGATTGTGCACTGTGTGAACAATCAACCAGAGCCAATGACTAAACTCGGACGACAGATGGCGGTGTTGGTTGAGTTGATTATATGTTTACCCGCAGTCAATGACATCGTTCAGCCTTTGAGATTCACAGCTCCATTATATTCTTTTTATATATAAAGTAGTAGAAGTAGAAGAATGCACCATTTTTATATCCACTTACGAAGATTAAAATCAATATATAATGATACTAAAACTTATTTCTAGAATCCCTATTCAAATTTTGATCAAAATACATTAGATGATTTTGATTTTAGAAAATGTCTAAAATTGAAGGCTCAAGCTTAAGAAATTGAAATTCGGAGAATCCTGGGTGTCTAATTACTATGGATCAAATTCAATGCAAATCTGAAATATTTGAATTTTCAAATGGGAGTTTGTGACCATATTTATGCTTCTTAAAACTCTTTCAAATCTCCAAAGAAACTAGAATTTGGAGAATATTCATTAATTGATATCTAATACCTATTGTTAAAATTTCACAAAAATTGGAGGTATCTGAATTTTCAGGAAGAGCTTCTACCACCGTTTTACTCCCTGTACATAAAAATAAACTAAATATAAATAGTATGACCGCTTACCCCTAACAACTGTGTTCCAAAATTCATGATGATCGGTTAATTAGTTTACGAGAGAATTCTGTACATACAAATACATAAACATATACAAATGTCTAACTTTATATAAATAGATTAGAGTCAGTCTCTTCTCAGTTTCTTTGATGTTAATAGTTTTTTAATACAAGGTAGATACTTAATTCTGTCTCACAAATCAATTATGGCAAATATCGGTTTGTGTTCTTAAACAAGAAAAATGTATTTCCAATCGATTTCATTGATTACATAATATATCCAAACCAATTTTTTCATTTTATCTTTGGGTCAGCCTCAACTATGGTCAATCTGTAAAAACAAGTTTTTTTCAGAATTGGGTTTTAATGTCTTTGCATGCCTTCCAATCTCAATATTACATTCCAATTTTCATATTTACATTTATCTATACCGTAAGGATGACGATCATGACAAATCTGATGAAGATGACGAAGAAGCAAGAATTAATTTTGCTGTCAATCGGGCGGCCAGAGAAAGGATAAAAGGTGAATTTCTAGCAGCAGAGTATTCAGAGTTTCCAGACTGGAGAGAACTTCTACCTTTTATGGAATTTTGCTGCCTTTTGTACAAATTTCTTTTTCTGTAAATGTTTAAAAATGTGTAAGCAAATAAAAATTAAAAACGAAAATGACTTCACTGGATCCCTGGCAAATTAATAGTTTTTTTAATACACGGTAGATGCTTAATTCTGTTTCGCAAATCAATTATGGCAAATATCGCTCTGTGTTCTTAAAATAAAAAATTGTATTTCTAATCGATTTTCAATATCCGAACAAATATTTTCATTTTGCTGAGTAATATTTCAGAGACGGTAGGAGAACTTTTTACTCACTAAGATTTATGTACTAATACTATCACTCATTAATAAACGGATTTTATTTAATGAGAGATATAGTTTTCGTTTACACCAGTTATGGCTTCGGGTGTTTTCTCTCGCACGCGTTTTCATTAGCTAATGTCAATCAATTTGATATCGTTTCAACCAATCGCTTCGTTAGTTAGTAAAACGAAAGAAATAGTAGACGGTAGACAAAAAGTTGTGGAGTGAAAGAGAGAGAGAGATAGAGGGAGAAAGAGAGAGATAGAGGGAGTGAGAAAGAGAGAGAGAGATAGAGGGAGTGAGAAAGAGAGAGATAGAGGAAGTGAGAAAGAGAGAGATAGATAGAGGGAGTGAGAAAGAGAGAGAGAGATAGAGGGAGTGAGAAAGAGAGAGAGAGAGATAGAGGGGGTGAGAAAGAGAGAGAGAAGGAAATGGACATAAAACTATGTATCGAAGATGCTCAAGCGTGAATTGAACATTTACATGAACAAATATCATCTATGAACTGTAAGTTTAAAGTTTGTTAAACCCATTTCTTATTTTTAGTGTGGGGCGGGGGTCCCTAGGATATTTCTTCCGTGTGACGTCAACTCTCCCTTCTCCAGTTTTGATAAGCGATTCAACGGTGGAGAATCTTTTCTTTTCTTTACTTAACTTTTTGCTACTCGCCCCCCCCCCCCACTAAATTAAATCGTTACAGCATAATTCCTATTTCAGTCACCTTAATTATTTATAGTGCGTGTTGGTTTGGTTATTTAATGAATAATTGTGAAATTAAAGTTTTAAAACATTTTCATTTGATTATATATTTTTTAACGAATAGGGTTTTTGCAGAGTTACATTTAAATATTACTGTATTTTTGGTCAATTTGGAATTTTAAAAAAGACAGACAGGCGAAACAAAAATGACAATAAAACACTCAAGGGAAAAGCTAGTCAGAAATAAAAATAGAAATCGAAAGTTTGTTTTTTTTCTTTTCTTTCTTTGAAATATTTCGCAATCTGGAAAGTTATTGTTAAGGCAAAAATTAAATTTATTTGCTAATAGAGCAATATATTTTTAGAAAAAATTGTCAAATCAGATTAAAAACAGTGATGGTGTAGACTATTTTAAGATGGAATTCAGAAATAATGCTAAAAAAGGAATTAAGAAGGTGCTGCTCTAGAATTATATGAGTCCCCTTGAATTATTCTGGCCGACATTAGAAAGATGCGCTCTCCTGTCCGGAAATTAATCATTTCATGCATGTGCAGAATTCAGAACAAGGCTCTCTATTTTCTGGCTTGTTTTTCAAGGCCATCGGATGTGGTTCGACAGGCTGGCCATTTGTGAATAGAAAATAGTTATTGGAAAACAATAATAAAAAGCAAAATATATGTTGCTCTTGTCGGGAGAAAAAAACAAGTTGAGGAATTTAACTGGTTAGGTGAAAATTGTTTCATGCTTTTATACCTTAGAGAAAGTTAAAAAAATCTTAGTTTCTTGAATTTCTATTTTTGATAGGCCATCTCTTCCCCCTTCCCCTCTCTCTCTCTCTCTCTCTCTCTCTCTCTCTCTCTCTCTATTAACAGTCAAGGATAACAAAGGAAAGAATAAAAGGATTGGAATCGTCCATTTATAACCAATAGTGGTAGTAATACTATTTAGCTTGTAGTTGTAGAGAAAGAGAGAGAGAATGGGAAGGTGTGCACGCACAAGAGAGAAATATTGCGAGAAGACAGAGACTAATTTTGGATTGCGTCTT
Source organism: Sepiola atlantica (assembly GCA_963556195.1). Taxonomy (NCBI): domain Eukaryota; kingdom Metazoa; phylum Mollusca; class Cephalopoda; order Sepiida; family Sepiolidae; genus Sepiola; species Sepiola atlantica. Next base: position 75,874,768 of record OY744536.1, on the reverse strand, counting down.
ATTTTATATACAACTGGCATGACTCAATAGGTTAATTGTTTTCTAATATATATATATATATATATATATATATATATATATATATATATAACATTTTTGTTTTTTGTGGATTTAGGAAAATGTTAGAAAAGAAACGTGACCTGTTGGGTCACGCCAGTTATATATGAAAAATTAAAAAGACAAAATCCCAAATTATTCTCTCTCTGCTCGCTGGTTTTCTTTTTGTGGATTAAGGAAAAAGGAAATTGTTTACATGGCCAAATGCCGACATTTTCCTGTGGGTCGGAGTTTGCCAAGCAGTGTTTGAAAAGGAAATCTTAAAAAATGTAACACTTAGAATAAATATACAAACGAATATAGTGGGGAGATGCAATATTTTAAGGCTGGTTGCTAAAAGTTCCCCCAGGATAGGCTTTAAACTTGAACAGTTTTTTTTGTTTTGTTTTTTTGTGTATCTCCTTTTGTTTCACCCTCCCAACCCACAAACCTTTCCACCTGTGCAATCAGAGATGCCTGCCTTTTAGGCAGATTAACAACTTAAAAATTTGCGGGAGTGTATGTCAAGTTGTGTGACCTGACCTCCATTGTTTTCACCATCATGATGAGACAGTATCAGTCGAGGGACTCACAACCCATTAAGTGACCCTAATCTTTCTTCTTCGGCGAGATGTTCTCAGGATTAAAAATGCTTGCACAGATCTTAAGTCAATGTGCACACAGGCTAAAGTTTTTCAGCCAATCAGAGAGGAGAGACACTGGAGGCGGCAAATAAAACCTTTCACTCGGATGCCTTTATTTATCTTGCCATATCTACTATGTAAAGTAAAGGCAGTCACTTCCCCATATTTTTTTTTTTGGGGGGGGGGGGTTATAGATTATCGAATACAAATTTAATATTGGATTTTGTATAGACACAAACATCTGTTTTTAATTTGTGTATGTTTTAAATAACTTTTAAATTTTCAAGCGATGTTATCGATTATATATTTAATCCTATTGATATTTTAATTTTTGATTAGTGATATTTAGATGATGGAGGATGAGCTTTAGAAAATGTACTTATACCACTGCTGATTAAAAACCGGGTATAATCTTTGTAACAGACTTTTCTTGCGATTCACCGTTATTAATTTATATTGCAAGCGTTTTGATTGGCCAATCGACATAGATTTTATCAAACGCTGCAGTTGTTCCAAATGACAGAATTGCTAGTGACAGGAAAGAAAAAGTAAAAGTTTCACAGCAAATAATTGACTCTTATTTTATTTAAAGGTAATTTTTTTGATTTTCGGGATGATACGATGGATGTGTAATGTGAGTCTTAAAGACAGGCTTAGATTTTATGACCTTAGAGGACGATTTAATCTGGACGGTATATGTGTGCAGAACAGGAGACTCTGATGGTATGGCCGCATTGAAAGAATGGATTAGAACTCTTGAGTTAGTAGATGTAGAACAGTTGAGGTATTAGGTTCAGTTCACAGGGGAAGCCAAGGAAAACATGTGAGGAAGTGATAAGAATGGCCTTGAGAGAAAGACGGATAAATACAGACCTGTCCAGAGATAGGATAGTTTGGAAGTCAACTTCCAAAAGTTGCTAACGCATGCCAGTATGTAAAACGGACATTAAACCGATGATGATGATGATGATGATGATGATGATGGAAACCAAACAAAAATGACAACAATAACAACAACCACCTTTAAAAATGTCTTTGTTTACATTTTCAGCGGCCCAATTTAGTTTTATAACAATTTGGTTCAATTAATAATTTAATAACAAAATGATATCATCATTAAATTTAATTAGCCAATCACTAATGGTTGCCGAACAGTATGAATACCGTATTATGAATGCACCTTCCACATGTGTGTGTTTGCTCCACAAAGAGAGGGAGAGGGGAGAATATAGCGTGCAGATAGATTAATTTTGGATTTTGTCTTATTGTTTTTTTTATAAGCCCCTTTTTCAGGTTCAGCATTGTCATTAAATGATATCGCCTGCTACTACTTAGCGTAATACACAGCTCTTTGTAAAATAAACAAATAGAGCACTGTAAAGTGGCGGTCAATGTTTATATAAATACATTGTAGATATCATTTACCATCAGCGCCTGTCCTGTGGCTAAGTGGTGAGAACTGTCGACTATCAGCTAAATGGTCGAAGGTTCGATCCTTGGCTTAGGATGGGTTCTAGTCTAACCGCACTGAAGAGCTGTGATACAGCGAAACAGTCTGTCTGTGGATGACTTTCTTTTTTTTAATATGTAATTAAAATTAAAACCTGTGAACCTGTGCCTGCAGAGAGATATATTTGTATTACAAGATTTTCCAACCTGTTTTTTTCCATAAAACAAAAAATAAATTAGACGGAGTAAAAATTGTGTTCGCTAACACTATTGTCTTTGGTCGCGTCAACAATTCCCTCTTGTGAACCCCTTTTCAGTGTTTACCAGTGATCCTGTTATTTTCATCCATTGTGAAAGTTGTTCATATTAGCCATTATCTCTTGTATCCTCTTGTTCGGTACTTCCAGTAATCCTGTCATTTTCGTCAAACATTTATGTTGTTCCTGTTTCTCATTCCTGTCCAAAGATTTTTCTGAAGATCTAAAGGTCCCTGGTTCGGTCCTGGGTTTCTGTGTAACCCAACCCTTTAAATGATCTGATAGGAAGACCCAATATTAAGTATGTTTTTCATAATTTAAAATGTGCTTACTTAATAGTATTTCATAGAATTAAAGAAATAATACAGTAATAAAATAATTCTGACCTAGTCAAAGTATTTTCTGGTAAGAATTAAATCGAATAACATTTTATTCTTTTTAATAACATGCTGCAACGATCCACAAGAAGAACTGATGAACTAGAATCAAAAAATAAATCTGACCTATACAAAGTATTTTCTGGAAGGAATTAAATCGAATAACATTTTATTCTTCTTAAAAACATGCTGCAACGATCCCCAAGAAGAACTGACAGACTACAATCAAATATTGATTTTGTAGGCAGAAAGTTACGGATGACGAAGAACAGATAAAGAGACTGACTTAACTTTATATAATATATTTTGTTCTGATAAAAGGAACGTAATTCTGTATACGTCAATACAGAGTTATGCCCCTTTTTGGTGATCATTTGAAAATACTTCCACCCTGGACAAAGTATGTTCTAGAATGGATTAAATCGATTACATTTTATACTGCTTAACAATATGCTACAACAATATGCCAAAAGAAGTGAAAACCAGAATCAAATATTGATTTTGTAGAAAGAAAGCTATCGATGACAAAAAATCGAGAAAAGGACTAGCTTTACTTTATGTATTAGATGAGCTACAATAATATGGGAATCATCGATATTGTCACAAATGTTGATGATTCTGGTATTTAAACGAAGGAAAACTTTTAATTATTGACATAAATGTTGATGCTGGTATTTAAACGAAGGAAAACTTTTAATTATTGACATAAATTCAAGCACGGATATGTTAACCAGGCAAATAAGAAAAATGAAATTAATAAAGACGTCTTAACTGGTGCGGCCACGTCGCCTGCCGTCTATCATCTGAAACGCTCCAAAGTGTGTCCGACATCAAAGCCACGTGGTTAGCCACTTAAGATATGGAGGGGATGAGTTGATAATGATCTGATCCTGGTGGGTGGCACAAGCGAAATGGCAACAGACAGGAAAAGTTGGAAGTCATTCACGAAACGTCTGACCTCAAGCATGAGACAAGACGAGAAATAAAAAAAAGTAATAATAATAATCGCCACTCGTTTTCTCTCCCTTCATTCTACGTAATCTTTTCCCCCAATATATATTCACCTTTTTGTTAGTTTTCTCTTACTCCGTCTTATTTGTATCTCAATTGTAATATGTAAGACAAGCATTATATGTTGGGATTGACAGCAATTTGAGATTATATCAACCTGACAATAGAACACAAAATGAAGTGCACATGCGCGACTTAACCACCTTGCCAATTCAGCATATTAGATGCAGAAAGAAAAGTATTCCAGAACCTTCCATGTACACGTCTATAAAAAAAAACAAGAGAAACTAATAGCTAAACAGAACGCCACCAGTTGCCCAACAAGCTACCAAGCCTCCACGCCAAAATAAGTTATATTTCCTGCCAATGGAACATGCAGAGTATTGACCTTTGTCAGAGCTTGCGTCGGAGAAATTACTAGTATATACTGTCATGCTAGTGCCTTGTGCAATCACCAGCATCGACAAACAAGAATAACGTTTCTAATCTTGCTTGTTATTCTCACAACGTTTCGGTCGATGTAACCTCTGACCTTCTTCGGGTGTTTTGTCGAACTCAGGAATGGAATCTCAAACTGAACCCTTTATTTACTCCATTGTTCTCGTTCCGTCAGCCATGACCGGGTAGAATGCTTAAGTAATTCTTAATTATATTCTTAGTATTGCCTGTACTGAGGATTCCAAAACATAAAAACGTTGAGTCACAATTATCAGCATCGTCCACATAAAACCAGATCACAGTCAACAACTAAACGATATGCCAGTCTCCATGTCAAAGCAAAACGCTTATTTTCCCGCCCACCTTGGATCTCAATCTGAATATATGTTAGAGAAATAATATGTGCTTTGTTCCGTATGCAAATGCGAACTCGCAACAGCAACACTACATGCTATACATTCATCACATGTGCGAACGTTCTACAGTGAACAACAACAACAACCAGAAGCAAGTGCTTGATCAACAAAGCTAGCAGCATTACAAAGCAGGGTTGCGGAGTCAGAAGATGTAAGTCCAACTCCGACTCCTAGGATTCCAAATATTTGATTCCTTGAATTCAAAGAAATCTGACATCGACTTTTTATCTTAAGTCTTCCAATATTCAAACTGTCTGTTGATTCTTTGGAGATTAAAAAGCCGACTCCTAGCAATCTTACAAGTCCGACTCCCTCTGACCCCACAACCCTGCCAAAGACAACTACTGCTGATAACACACACACACACACATAGATCTTTCTATCTGACAAAGTTTCACTGACATGAAACAAGCTTAAGATATTTTCCTAACAAAACACAACTTACTTACATACATGAACACAAAGCACCCTCATCATATTTTTGTTATATTTACAACCCTCATCATCTGTTCTCTAAATAAAATATTGCTATATTTACAACCCTCATCATCTTTTCTCTAAATAAAATATTGTTATATTTACAACCCTCGTCATCTTTTCTCTAAATAAAATATTGTTATATTTACAACCCTCATCATCTTTTCTCTAAATAAAATATTCTTATATTTACAACCCTCATCATCTTTTCTCTAAATAAAATATTGTTAAATTTACAACTCTCATCTTTTCTCTAAATAAAATATTGTTATATTTACAACCCTCATCATCTTTTCTCTAAATAAAATATTCTTATATTTACAACCCTCGTCATCTTTTCTCTAAATAAAATATTCTTATATTTACAACCCTCGTCATCTTTTCTCTAAATAAAATATTCTTATATTTACAACCCTCGTCATCTTTTCTCTAAATAAAATATTGTTATATTTACAACCTTCGTCATCTTTTCTCTAAATAAAATATTGTTATATTTACAACCCTCATCATCTTTTCTCTAAATAAAATATTGCTATATTTACAATCACTGTTTTTGTCATATTTTATTTGGTGTTTGATCATTTGCATTTTATTCTAATTATTGTTGTTTTGCATTTTTACAAACAGGGTTGCTGAGTTGAAAGGTATAAGATTTGACTCCGACTCTTAGGATTCCAAAAATTCCAACGGCCTTGGTCTTTTTGTTAGGAACAAAATGTTGTATCTGTTTTGATACTGTACTTCATCTTTTCTGTCCTCGGTTAGTGAAGGAGAAATCCTGAGTGAATTTTAATTTCTGTCTTAATCAAAAGTGCTTCTTTTTGGGAAGCTGGATTTTCACCACATTAAAAATCGATTTTGTGTCTAACTCTGCCCTTGTGGGGAGGCAAGTAAATAGAGACTGACTCCTAGAATTCCAATATTTTAAAGTATTCCAATATTCAGACGGTCTGTTGATTTTTCAAAAGAATTTTTTAAATCTGACTTCTAGCATTCTTATGAGTCCAACTTCTTCCAAAGCCTCCGACTCCTTCCAAAGCCCCAAACTCCCTTTGACTACTAAGCCCTGTTTATAATGGCTGCAACATATATCTGAAGAAGATATAAAGTTTACCAAAACGTCATATGAATTTAATAAAACTTATCTTACGTAAACCATTTGTCTAGCCATCATCGCAAGTCCCATCGCTATTGTACAGGTAAACCTCCTAATTGGTACAACCCTAATTGGAACAATTTGCAATTGGGACACGTTTTCTGATAGAACACTTTATACTTTTAATTGGAACACCCTACTAATTGGGACACAAGTTGAGAACATAACTTGTTCTAAATAGGAGGTTTACCTGTAATTTGAGAAATTGTCTTTTCATTGTTATTTTTGATTAACTAGCTTTCCAAACTAATCTTTTCCTGATTCAAATAATAAAACCTAAGCTCAATGGCTAACTCAACGGGTCACCTTTTTTTTCTAGTTCTACATTAAAAGGTCAGTAATAAAGCGTTTCTGTGACACTTTCTTTTCTTTTTTTAATTTAAAGAAATGTTTATCGTTTGGAAAGTTAAACACATGATGTACTAGAAGAAACGTGACCCATTGAATCACCCATTGAGCTTGGGCAAAGCCAGTTAAATTAAAAGAAAACGGAGGCCAAATCCAAAATTAGCTGATTTCTGCTCGCTGTCCCTCTCTCTCGAATTAGGCGGTTTACGTGTATTTCCAATGCAGTTCTTTATCTTCATTATGTTTTTTTCAAAATAATGGGACAAAAGCCAACAAACAATTGATCCGTTTGTGTTTTGGGCGCTTTTTTTCCTTAACGCTACAAAATTAGACAAGTTTTCATCTTCCTTCTGAATTGATTGAGTTTTTCTCTTTCCTTTTTTTTAAAACTTTCATTCACCCCAAAATTACTTATATTCACCCCAAACAAGGCACATTACCACTGAGACGTAAGGGGCTACTGTGAATTATGGGCCAGATTTAGAGGGGCATCCTAAGTGGGGAGTTGTGCAGCAAGATGTTTGTTCACATTACATTTAAATTTCTGCATGTTGGTACAGTCAGGGAAACAGGGAGCAGGAAAAGAATTACAAAGGCTAGAAGTTTGAGGAAAGAAGCTATTAGAGTAGAAAGCCTATCGGCATCTGGGGATCTCTACAGTGAGGGGATATTTTGCTGCTAGTCAGGTTTGTCATGGGTATTTACGTCGAAGGGGCACTAGTGGAGCATTTTCATTAAAGTACTTGTAAAACAAGCACATGGATGCAACATTGCAGTGATGGGACAGAGGCTGGAGCTTGATAGATAGTGAGAGACCTATTAGATTAGAGGCTCTTTTTTGGACCCTGTCCAAAGGGAGAGGTTAGTGGTTGGTGCACCAGCTCAGATGCGACAACAATACGCTATACATGGACTTATGGTGGCTTTGTAGAGGTTAATTTTAGATGTCAATTTTACCGGTTGTTTGTTAATGATCAATAATTAACGCAAAGATCAAAATCAAAATATGGCCGCCGAAAGCCTGTGAGCAGTTTATAATAAAAACTCAATAAAACACCATAATTTTCGTCTGGGTTCACTACCCCAGCTTATAACCTAAGGTATCATGTTGATCTGAACTTCTGTAACATTATAAATACTACGCTCTTATTATTAAATAATCGAGCACTCTATTGGATTTCTTCCTACCCAACAAAACAAAGAATTATATATATATATATATATATATATATATATATATGAGAAAATTATAATAAAACAAATGTAAAGTTACATACTTTACAAGTTTAATAAATTCAACCAGTACAATAAAGAATAGCTTATAAAAAAGTCCTTTAAACCATGGATTTTCAAAGAAACAAGTTCTCTTTTCAAAAAGAAACGAACAATTATTTAACGATCTTTAGTATACATTATTAGTTTGAAAAAGATTATTAATCGTCTATGAAACCTGAAAAAAATAAAAAGTGTTTGTGGGAAGGAGTAAAAAAGAAATATTACGAGGTTCAAAAGGGTATCATCGATTGGAATATTATATTATAATATAAAGAATATATTGGAGTCGAGAAAATAGGTGAAAACAGTCAAAATTCAATACATGTAAAGATCAATATATGTAAATGTATTCTGCCTCTTAACGTCTTCCTTGACATTATTGTATAGATGATGCGATATTTGCAAAGTTAGAAGAAGAATAAAGAGAAAAAGAAAACATCAAGTGTTGAACGTTAAGAGAATGCTGAAAATTTACAAAATAAATGTTTTTTTTTTTTCAGATTTAAAAATTTTAGAGAGAAATCAGTTGAGAGATTTTTTTAATTTTGTAAATTTTCAGCGTTCCCTTAGTAGTAGAAAGTGGACCTTTGATTTCCATTTAATCGCCTCGTAAATCTCGTTTCCTCCGATTTTGTACTTTAGTCCTCAAATGCCATGAATGATGTTTATGACAAAGGGGAAAAAATTGCTCTTTTCTTGATTGGCTGTTTTGAATCGGTGATATGCGATTTTCAATCCTTCCAGTATTCATCATCATTCAGCTGCCAATCTATCCATTTCATTCAACCTTACACTCGAATGGCATTTGGCCTTGATAAGTGGTGACTCATTAGTGAAAAAAGGCAGAAAATAGGAGAACAAATAACTTTGTTTCTGCTGTTTTGGATAGCCCCCAATAATAGCGGCATCTGCCACAGCTATAGAGAGATTATAGAGAGACGTCACTGTTCATTGAGCAACTACTGATGTACATATCTGTTTCTGTCAATGGGAAAGACGGTGACAATCAGTGAGGATCAAAGAATTCCCCCCCCCCCCTTAGAATGTTACAAATTCCATCTCATTGACCTTTATCATTGAGTGGTTCTGGGGTTAGGGTTGCTGGGATTAGGGTTAGGGGCTCTGGGGTTTGATAATATTGTATAAAAAAAGTTAATCATATAATTTACAAACGTTTTTTTCTAAATAAAATAATAATGTAGTTATAAACATAATGATATTTACGGATAGAACTATAGGACTTAAAAGTGTTTGAAATAATTCAGGATTGGGGGGGGGGTAGAGTAAGTAAAAAAACTTATATTGATTTGGCTTATCTTACTGATTATTATACACTGACCATATAATTAGAATACAAAGTAGAGCCATTCATTTGTAAGTCAGCCAGGATAATTAGATGGTAATTTGACATTCTGGTCAGTGTGGATAACAGTTACAGGATTACTCATAAGATTTGTGGTCAAAATAAGCAAATATTGTTAGAAGTATTCTTTAATTTTTTTTATAGAAATCGCTGAGACAAAGCATGAAGCCAATTGATGCAAGAAGCTAACAAGAACAAAGGATGATTATCGCAAAGACAGGAAATGCCTATTGGCCTTAGTCTTGAAAAGACCAAGGCTATAAGTAGGAGAAAAACAGTCAGCAGGAAGAAAGTTCCACAAGCCTGCAGTTCTTAGAAATAATGGTCCGGAAAGAGTTATGAAAACAGGAATACAAAATAGGTTGAGCCCGTCGACGTATACGTTCTTTAGAAATGGAATTGAGATCATGTCTTTTATCTCACCTCTCGCCCCAGTCCTGCTTCACGAATGAGAACATGCAAGCACAAAAGAAAATAGCTCAGAATTATGTAATTGATACGGCTTTTAATGTTGCATCATACAAAAGGCTTATGGCAAAACTATCTGCAATGGGTGTGAAAGAGGATCTTTTTAACTGATTGAAATCCTTCATTCTCGATCGAAACAAAGTAGTCATGGTTCTAGGACAGCATTCTTTGCCATAAGAGATGTCATCTGGTGTACCACAGGAGTTTGTTGTTGGTCCTCTTCTTTTTTGTTGCATATTTTAATGACATTGATACCAATTTAAAGAATACCACGGTACTGAAATATGCAGATGACATCAAAGACATTGAAATAAAACGACAGATCCTGCACTCTATAAATCTTTCCTGCAGTCAAACTTGGAAATAATGCAGCGATGAATCACAGAATAACAACCGAAGCTGTGGGCAAGTGCACCACGATGCATCTTAGGAGGAAAATCCAGTGTCCATATATTCCCTTAACCCAACATTAATATCACTAAGTCTTCTTGTTAGCGTCACCTGGCCATTACTTTCAGCAACGATTTGTGTTGGACAAAGCAGATGTCTAAAATTGTCAAGAAAGTCGAGGGTGTTTTGGCATCACTTAGCAAGATCATTGTTAGCCACTCTCCAGCTATCTAATTAAAACAGTATACAGCTATGGTGCAATCATACTTAGAATTCAAATCATCAGTCTGGAACCCTGATCTTGCTCGGAACATTGATCGCCTGGAAACCGAGCGAATACCCTCTATCAGACACATGCCGTACTTTGAATGCCTCGCTCCCCTCAGCTTAGATTCATCGGTGACTCATTAATAAAAAAAAGGTCTAGCTCTGAAGTCTAAGATCTGACTTGGTAAACATCTACAAAATTATAAACCATCTCGCTAACTCTAACCACCTTTTTGATCTCCATGTGTCTAACACATATGGACATGCCTACTAAGTCAGAAGACAGCACAGCTGCCATGATTTTCGGAAACATTTTTACAAAGAAGGGAACAAACTGCCTTTAAAACCCTCACGTTTTCCAAAATGATGATGCTGATGATGATCATCATCATCTATGTAATAATATGCAAGGCATTTCATATTCGTACTTACGTTATAACCTGCCACCCCTTTTTAAAAAGATGTGATTGCCCGATCGCTGAAGATTTATTTATTTAAAAGGAAATATTTGTCTGACAATTATATTTACTGTAGGAAGGAAGGGAGTAGTTATTTTGAAACAATTTAAATCGTAACAACAAAAAGGTGAAAACTTTCGTTTTATTTATTTAAAAGGAAATATTTAACTGACAATGACTTTTTACGGTAAGAAGAAAGAGAATATTTAGTGTTTTAAAAAATATAATTTTCAATAAATAAAGACGAGACATATTCGTTTCATTTATTTAAATACTATTTAACTGGTAAATGGCAATTATTTTTACGGGAGAAGAAAGACCAATTTTACTTAAAATCAGTAAACTTGACATAAATAGGAGAGTGATGTCGTCCACTTAAAATGAATAAATGTATTATTTCAAACGAAATATCATTAACTGTCATCATGATGCTGTTCCTCTCTACATCCGGGGTCAGTTGTATAACAGCTGTGTCAGGGGTATCATGACATATGACAGCGAATGCTGGGCCCTCACCCAGCCCTTTCTCACCCGACTGCAGCACAATGACACATTCATGATTAGATGGATCTGCAATGTGAAATCTGAACAAACCCAACACGTCAGGTCAGAGGATTTGCTAAAAGCGCTACATTTGCCCAGCATAGAGGCTATCCTAAGGATGAATCCGTTACACTGGTATGGTCATGTGGAGTGTTCACCCTCCTGGATAAACTGTTGCAGAGGCATGGATGTCTTAAATCACAGGAAGGTTGTCCGGCCAAGGAAAAATTGTAAACAAGTGATTAGGCAAGACCGCACAGAGTGGAATTTGGAGACAGCTGATCTGCTTAACCATGAGAACGGGAGAATGGACTTGGGTAATATCAGAAAATGTCTGACCCCTGAACAAGGAAAAAGTGACGTTAAATGCATAGAAGAAGAAGAAGAAGAAGAAGAAGAAGAAGAAGAAGAAAATAAATTATGCAGATAGATAAAGACGGCAAGCATGGAATTTCAAAGAGATCTTGCTAGTAGTTGTTTATTATTATTATTATGATTATTATGATTATTATTATGATTATTATTATTATTATTATTATTATGATTACTATTACTACTATTATTATTAGCAGCAGTAGCAACAATAATATGGTTGCATATCTTTTGCTAGTATATATAACGAATGAACATATACTAACAAACAAAAATATGCCTGAAACGCTGGTCTCATGAGAACAGAACAGTTACTATACTACCCCCCCTCCCCCTAAAAAAGGAGAAGGTAATATGGTATCATGAAAGAACAACAGATACTACACTTGAGCATTGAAAGATAGTGCATTGGTCTGAAATAGTATGGTAAACTGAATTGAGGATTAAAATATAGTAATAGTATTTTTTTCTTTTTATGGAAATCGTTCCAGACAAGGCATGAAGCCACTTGATGTAAGGAGTTAAAAAAATACTATTTCAAAGTGAAAAACTAGCCAACGATAAGTGTTAGATGGATAGATTCCAACCCAGAAAACAGCAATTCTTCTCCCTTTGTCAGAAACATCGTTCATGGAATGCGAGGACTAAAAGACAAAATAAGGGAAGCGAGAGTTACGAGGCTGTTAAAAATAAACCCAAGGTCTATTTTCTACTCTCCTCAAAGTATAGTTCGGCTTCAGACAGACGTATACCAAATCTCCATTTATAATAGATTATGTTGGATTGTAGTGGTGGTCTGTACTCTCCAATCACTCTTATTAGAAAATTAAATTCTTTTTAATAATCAGTTTAATCTAATGACACTTTTGTGTTCCTCTTAAGCCCAAATCTTATAAAAAAAACTAACCAGATTTCCGTTATGTCCCAAGGCTAAAAGAAAAACAATAAAAAAACAACAAATGACTAATACGATGGCTTACATAAGAGCATTGTTAAAACGTTCAGTTTTACGCATCTCAGACACAATGGGGATAGAATACTTAAAAGGGAGACGTTAGAATAGAAAACGTTTGCAGCATTAAATAATTTCGTCTGTTTATTAAAAAGAGAATTGGGCGATTGTGCAGTATAGTTAAGAAATAAGAGGCGAAAAAAAACAACAAAAAAAACAAGAAAATAACTGTTATCAAACGCAAGAAAATTTACTTTTCTACTTACCTGTAAAATTTTCACGTGTGTTTACTGATTGTAAGATTTATTAGCTATGCATTTGCTATCGTCACTTTTACTTAGCCAAGCAAGAGTAGTTGCCAACATGATTGTTAATTCTTGGGCGACTTGGTTGCGAATTCCAGACTTGAAAGATAATAATAATAAAAAAAGCTTACCCCAATTCGATTGGCAACCACCGCCGGACTTAGGCTTACTGTTCCACTAACCCCCTTAAAAAAATTTTTTTTTTACATTCTTTTAAGCCTGAAAATTACGATAAGTCCCCCGAAAATTGGCGGCCATGATGGAAACTATGCATGTTTAGCTAAGTAAAAGTGACGATAGCAAATGCATAGATAACTTTGACAATCAATAAACACGCGTGAAAATTATATAGATAAGTAGAAAAGTATACTGCATTTTTTAGAGATATCTATAGTTAGTCATAAAGCTTGTAGTGTCTTTCAAATATTACATCTACTGTCTAATGTATATTGACAACACTGATGTCTCAGTTTTCAGCATACTGTGAAAATCCAGAGTAGAAGGATACAATCAGTTTCATCTGTTATTCAATTAAAATTCTTTGGTAAGTAGTCATTATAAACAACCCACAATTTTATATATAGAATAAATGAATGATTGCCCCCTCACCCCGGGCAACGCTAGGACACGGGTCTTGCTAGTATAGTATAAATGAATTCTTTCACTATCCTATGAAGTCAAGTAAATCTTTGAAAATAATTTGGCTCAAATATAATATTGTATTTGCAAAAGGATTTTTGGTAATAAGTTAAAGCAAATAAATTGGAGCACTGATGAGGTAAGGCAAGAAAGAGTGTTTTGAGCGGCACCTCCGCAGATGTGGCAATAGTACACCATCACATGATATATCTCACTCTTATATAGGTAGAGGATCGCATCAGGAATCAGATACATAAATGCAAATTAGTGGGAAACACGCTAACAATTAAAACAAATCTCATAATTGTTTCTTTGAATTAAAATTTAAACATTGTTAAAAAAACTTCGGCTTTTATTATAGTCGCTATTTACTTGCCTCCTCGCAAGGGCAGAGTTAAACACAAGGTTGGTTTTTAATCCAGGGAAATTCCATCTCCCCAAAAAGGGAAACTCTGGATTGGGACAAAAATAAAAACTGCCTCAGTCTACAATAATTTCTTCTTCACTGACTGAAGACAAAAAAAATGGAATTGTTGTATCAGAACAGATACTATACTTTGCTTCGAGCCGAAAGGCCAAGGAGGTCTGAGAAACTGAGAAAGACCGATTTATGAGCTAAGACTTTTTGGTTCAAATATGATTTTGATCGGCTCCCAGCATTAGGCGTGGAATACTGAAATGGCTCTTTTTGTAAATAATGCAAATGTGTATGTTTTATGCGCTTCTCATTGGCCGAAATAAGATGTTTATATTAAGATTCTTATCCAATCAAGAGTCAATATTTTTTCACAATATTTGTTTACTTTTTTAATCTGTGAGAACAGGCATTCGACATCTTTGACATACAAAACCTGACCATGAACAGCCTCACCATCACTTCCCTATATACCATCATCTCAGTTTAAAAAATGCCATAACCTCCTCGCAAAACACCTAAATAAATCAAATTACATTCCTCTCTCGCTATTATAAGGCCATCATCGATATTTTTTGTCATAAATAACAGCGTTGTGTGACGAATGTTTGCAAAACATGCAGAATGATATGTAAGCTTGCTTTATCGATTTTTTCCAACTGAATATATGGCGTCGAGTGATGTAGATGTTCACAGGAGAATCTCATGGAATTGCAGAATGATGGAATATTGCAAACAAGATTTAAAAGATGGAAATCATCATCATCATCATCATCAGTTTAACGTCTACTTTACATGCTGGCACGCATGGGAAAGGCTTTAAGAAATTGACTTCCAAACTAACCTATCTCTTCCCAGGTCTTTATTTATCCCTCTTTCTCTTTGGTCCATTTTTATCACTTCCTCCCATGTTTTCCTTGACCTTTCCCCTGTGAACTGAACCTGCTACCTCAACTGTTTTACATATACTTACCCAAGAACTCTCACCCATTCATTCAACGTGGTCATACTATCGAAGTCTACTCTTTTGCACACATCTCCCTATACTGTTCAGATTTAAGTTTCCTCTGAGGTCATCAGAACTAAGCCTAAAATGTTGAAAATTGATGACCCTGCTAAAAAAAGAAAAAAGTATCGACTGATCAGGGAGAAAGAAAGAAAGAGGAAAAAAGAAAGAGAAAGAAAAAATAGAAAAGAAGAAAGAGGAAGAAAGGAAGAGAGAAAATAAAGAAATTAAGAAAAGTGAAAGAAAGGAAAAAGAGAAAGAAGAGAAGAATGAAAGAAAGGAAAGAAAGAAAAAAGTACAAAGTACAAAATAGGGGTTTACTTTTTAGTCACTCTGCATGTATCTTATTTTAAAATATTATATATATAAAAAAAAATATTTCTTATTTTAAAATATTATATATATATAAAAAAATATTTCTTATTTTAAAATATTATATATAAAAAAAAAATATTTCTTATTTTAAAATATTATATAAAAAAAAAAATTTCTTATTTTAAAATATTATATATAAAAAATTGTTCTTATTTTAAAATATAATATCTATATATAAATAAAAAAAATTTCTTATTTTAAAATATTATATATATATATAAATTTTTTTCTTATTTTAAAATATTATATATATATATATATAAAAAAAATTTCTTATTTTAAAATATTATATATATATATATAAAAATTTTTCTTATTTTAAAATATATATATATATATATAAAAAATTCTTATTTTAAAATATATATATATAAAAAAATTTTTCTTATTTTAAAATATTATATATATATAAAAAAAAATTTTCTTATTTTAAAATATTATATATATATAAAAAAAATTTTCTTATTTAAAAATATTATATATATATAAAAAAAAATTTCTTATTTTAAAATATTATATATATATAAAAAAATATTTCTTATTTTAAAATATTATATATATAAAAAAAATATTTCTTATTTTAAAATATTATATATGAAAAAAAAATTTCTTATTTTAAAATATTATATATACTAGCAAATATATGCTCCCTCCGGTCGCATATTTTTTGCTATGCTGCCGCATCAGAAATGAAGGCTCACGCGTAAGCCAATGGAGCCCCAGTCATATTTCTGTGGTGGTTAGACAAGAATATTTTTAGTTGAAAATAAATTTTTAAAAAATTCGACCCTACCCCGATTTTTGTTGTATCCTCGCCCATAAATAGAAAGACCTGTAGTTTAAAAAGAAAAAAAATTTGTTGTACCCGCCTCAATTTTTTTATATTACCAGTCATTGAAATATTTTTTAGTTAAGAAAAAAAAAAAAATTTTTTTGACCGCCTTCCCCCAATTTTTTTATCTCCCCCCCCTATACATGTAAATATTTTTAATTAAAAAAGAAAAAAAACAAACCTAACCCTAACTGTAACGACGGGGTCAAAGTTAGCGTGGGTCCTAAAATGAAAAAGCACCAAAAAATCAAATACAGTGAACACAGTGTGTGTGTGTGTGTGGGGGGGGGGGTTGTTTAATGACCTTTTTTTAATTAAACAATTTGATTCTACAATCAGTTGTATAGTTTTCCAGTACAATGTGTTAGTTTATTTTGTTGACATTAAAGAAAAAAAAATCACATCTTTTTTTTTAATAAATAAAACATGGAATCATAAATTCTGTTGAGGTCGTGAAAAAATGATAATATTGGATATGAAAGTATTAAGAAATCAAATACAGTAAACACGAAAAGTTTTTTAATTCTCGGAAAGAAAAAGTTTACCTGAACTGTGTGTGTGTGTGTGTGTGTGTGCGTGCGCGAGTTTTTATATAGTACTTTTTAAATCAATTATTATTTTAATTAAACAATTTGTTTTAAAACATAATGGCTAAGAATAAACAAACTTAGGACGGTTTAAAAAATGGAAAACTGAGCACGGTGTTTTCCAGCGTTGTTGTTTACATATTTAACGTGCCATATTTAATTACCGGAGGGAGGGAGGACACCACTGATTAAACAGCCAATCGGCTGCTTAATCAGATCGCCATATTTAATTACCGGAGGGAGGGAGGACACTACTGATTAAACAGCCAATCGGCTGCTTAATCAGATCGCCCTATTTAATTACCGAGGGAGGGAGGACACCACTGATTAAACAGCCAATCGGCTGCTTAATCAGATCGCCATATTTAATTACCGGAGGGAGGGAGGACAGCTTTTGCCCCGGCAACCGAGTAATATAAATAAATATATATACTTCCATTCCGTCACGCAAAATTTTTGTGAGTAAAATATGTGCATATTTCTAGCCACCGGATAATATTATTAACAGTAAATTATACAGATTGATGTAGAAAACACTGTGGAATTTCCACAGGGTCCCGCTAGTGTTTATTAATATAACCTTATCGGAAAATATTGTAAATACATATGTAAATTTGATAATAGCAGTTATAAGTGTATATTTGTAAATATGAATTTAATTGAAGGTTTAAAGGAATGACTTATGTTAATGGCAACACCCATCTGTTGTCTGAACGACTTTTGATGACAGTATATAAAGAATTTCAAAAAGATTAGTTTCAGTAAAATAGTCATACTGGAGTTTCGGCTTCAGACAGACAGACAGATACATAAACTCCATTATTAATAGATATATATAAAAAAAATGCCTTATTTAAAAATATTATATATATATATAAAAAACTTTCTTATTTTAAAATATTATATATATATATATAAAAATTTCTTATTTTAAATTATTATATATAATTATAAAAAAAATTTTCTTATTTTAAAATATATATATATATATAAAAAATATTTTCTTATTTTAAAATATATATATATATATAAAAAATGTTCTTATTTTAAAATATATATATATATACAAAAATATTTTCTTATTTTAAAATATTATATATATATATATAAAAAAAATTCTTATTTTAAAATATTATATATATAAAAAATAATTTTCGAAAACCAAATTCAATGTCGAAGATTTATTTATTTTTTTTAATACAAATAAATCAAATATTCTGGCCAACACAGGCCCTTGTCAATGAATTTCAGACATTTTTCGTTTCTTTTTTCTTTTTTTCTTAATTTTCGACCCACAACGGCAAGTGCCTAAGTCGGCCGATCTCTTCCAATGTTAAATGGAGATTGCGGTAAATGTCTAGATATGTGTAAAGAGATGCTTGGTAGCGCGTGTACGTAATACACTCAATATTTCTACATCGGAAGACATCGCAGAATGAAAAAATATATTTTTTAAACCAAATTCGTTGGGTCACTCATTGAGATCAGAATAAATTGTTTGAATCAGGAAATGTTAGTTTTCAAAGCAAATCAAATATGAAAAAATAAAAAAGACAAATCCAAAATTAATCTTTCTTTCTCCAGCTACATATTATATAATATTACTACCTCTGGTGATATGCCCTTTTGTTTATAATGAGTTATTTCAATCTTTTTATTCTTTCCTCTTTTTATTACCTTCAACTGCTAAGAGAGAGAGAGAGAGAGAGAGAGAGAGAGAGAGAGAGAGAGAGAGAGTGTGTGTGTGCGTGTATGTGACGGAAGTGGGTGTAATAAATACTGTATAAACTACGAGTAAGGTGTCAAACCACATACAGTGAGAGAGGGTAAGAGTTATAGATAGACACTTAGTAAGAGATGGATCATTTGGTGGGTTAATTTCAAATAGAAATTAATTAGAACAATTTCAATAGAAGTTTTTTCAAGACCGAGGAATATTTTTACATGTATTCTGTGTGATTAAAATATATAGTAAAATAAAAAAAAAACATTGATTAACTCAGCTTTAGTATAATAATAAATATATCGTTATCTAATTTAAGAAGAATAAACGCAGAGTGCTCAGTTACGTTTATAAGAATATAATATTTTTATGTTTCGGAACTTTTTAGATGAGGATTGATAATTTGGATTATTCGGACTACTGTTCTCATCATGGATGTTATTCTTAGAACGTTTCGGCCGATGTAACCTTCTTCAGATGTGTCTTGTTGAACTTGGGAATCTTCATGTCAAACTCGTGAATCTGTATTTATTTACTCCTCTCCAGGAGTTAGGCACAAGGCTAGTTTTATCTTACTCCCACAAGGTAAGATGTGGACCTCCTAGAACTGCACAGGACCGACCCATAGACCGGCGTAAATCAAGCCCCGACGGCCAAGACAATACCAGTTTATGGGTTGTAGTATCCATCGGAACAAATACTACACTTTGATCTTAGCCAAAAGGCCAAGAAAAGTTATTTATCTACCTCCCACAAGGTAAGATGTGACACAAGGTCGGGAAAGTGGGATTCAAGAAAGAGTGAATTTCAAACAGAACCAACTTATAGAGAATTGCTGTCACTTGACCCTCTTTGACAGTTCCATAGCTCATGATGTGATTGTGTAAATAAATAAAAAACCGAGACAGATTTTCAACTGATCACGTGGTGTTTAAAAACAATCTTAATATACAAATTGTTATATGTAATTGAGACATTTGTCAATTATTCCTCGGAGCACTGTGCAAGCTGTCAGCTACCTCCTTTCTCCATCGTCGAAAAACAAACCTTTTTCTTCGTCTTATCATGGAAACGCGCATTTTACTGTAATTATCGGATCAGAAAGTATCAGGCAGCACGGGACACATTCAACACAGACAGGGTGCAGAAAAGATGTTGGACGGCGGTAAAAGAAATAAAAATAATCTCAAACTTATGTCAAAATTAACATAATTAAATCTGATTACACAGAAATCAAAGCCTTATATATAAAGTAAAGTCTTTTTTTCTGTAGATTTGTGATCAACCTACATTTACAAAAAGTAAAGTCTTGTTTTCTGTAGATTTGTGATCAACCTACATTTACAAAAATCCCTTTCGTCAGTCATATAAAGCAAATATTAGTCTTTGTTGTTTATAACAAAATTTTTATTTCCAATCGATTTCATTGATTTTCATCAGCAGTAAAATCATACTTCAAGCGTTTTCATTGGCCTGAATGACCAATGATTCAATCGAGTAAAATTTCTGATCTTAAGAACTGTCTTTCATTTTCTTTTTGACTATTTCTATTTATTTTATAAAAATAGTAGAAAAACATCTGGAATATATATATATATATATATATATATATATATATATATATATATATATATATATATATATATATATTGTCTCAGAAGTTTCTCAACCATTAAAACTATATAAAAAAAAAACAAAAAAAAAAACTTATAGTCTCAAGTCTTCCAGTGGAAAATCACTCATGTAAGTCAATTTATTTTTTACAGTTATTATATTAGTTAGTTTCTAACACTATTTAAGGGATCATCAGTTGTTTACCATGAAAAACTGTTTCGGGAATTTATATATATATATATATGTGTGTGTGTCTTTTGTGTGTCTTTTGTGTGTATTATTTAGACTACTCTTCTCATCTTGGATGTTATTCTCACAACGTTTTGACCGATGTAACCTCCAAACTTCTTCAGTTGTATCTTGTCGAACTCTGGACTCTGTATGAAATTTCAAACGGAACCATTTACTTAATCCACGGGGGTAGCTTGCTTTTATTCCATCAGTTATGATCGAGTAGAAGTCTTAAGTATTCTTAGTATCGCCCACAAGGACCCATGGCATAACGGATAAAAGTGCTAAGTAATAATCAGTTCTAAGTGACAGTCTTCTGGAGTTTAAGGTTCAATCCTCAGTGGAGACGATACTAGAATACAATCACGAATTACTTAAAACTTCTACCCATTCTACCCATGATGGAATGAGAGCAAGCTACACTCGTGGTTCCGTTCGAAATTCCGTACAGATTCCCTAGTTCGACAGAAAGATTCAGGAGTTCGACAATATACACTTCAAGATCGGAAGTTACATCGGCCGAAACGTTGTGAGAATAACGTCCAAGATGAGAACAGTAGTCCGAACAATCCAAATAATACACACACACAAAGACATCAATAAAATCTCATATTTACATTTCATTTATTTCAAGACTTAACTTGACTTAACTTGACAAAACAAACAACTTAACATAAAAAATTGATTGTTTCACGCAATCAGTAGAGCAACAGCTGGCTAGGTGGTTTCCATCATTGGACGCAGGTTGGATGCCTCCATCAGACAATTTGCTAAAAGAAGAAACCGCCTACTTGATGACATCTTCGGTTTTGAATTCAGAAATTGACAAGCAGTGTTTATCCGAAAACTGCTACCGATTATACTTTGAGCCGGATTTTTGGGGGGAAGGGGGGGGGGAAGGCAGGGGCAATTAATAATTTGTTTTCACCATTCTTTTTTAAATTATTAAAACATAAGAAAATCAAACCGCTTTTTATAATTGGAATTTTTAGAATTTTTATTACAAATAATCAAATAAAACTTTCTTTTATAATTGGAATGTTTTGTTTTGGTTTGGAAATATTTTTTGTAATAGTTTATTTACTATTTTTTATTTGTTCAAACTAGTGAAATAAAAAAAACTCTGCCAAAATCTAAGCGGATGAAAATGATAAGGAACTGTTTTCTGATAAACACTGCTTGTCAATTTCCGATTTAAAAACCGGAAGTCGTCATCAAGTAGACCGTTTCTCTTTTACTGTAATCTTTATATTTATAGTTCTCAATATCTTCAAATATTTATTTATAGTCTTTGCTTTAACTCTTTATTCTTTATGTAAATTTATGTGCATACAACCTGGCGCAATTTCATGTCATAATCAAGCCAGATACTATTTGTTGTATAATAGGGGGGGGGTTGTGGATATGATGTCAGAGCAGAAAGAGCAGTAGTCGATTCTGCATCCTGTCTCACTTTCCCTCTTTCTACTGGATATTGCAAGGAAAGAATGTATCTCGACGGTTGGTATCTTGATGGTCGGAGCACCCCTCCTTCTCAACCCCATTGTGTAAGGGGGAAATGGGATACTTTACACAACCACAGTTTACTACTTTCGTTTTCTTGAAATACGAATAAACATGTGAACCGAACAAAAGGTGTTGTTGTTTCTTGCTAAGCTTTGTTCCTTGTTGACATGCATGCAGTCCTAACTAAAGATGGCTGCTTGGACGAATCAAACAACTATTAGATGACCAAAGAGCGATCACCATCATCACCATCAATTATGTAACAAGTTTAGCCCACAGATTAGACGCTAACAGATACTACAACCACTCAGGATCAGAGTGGACCTGTAAATAATAGCAATTAATGAATGACTCCATATACCTCAAAACTTCCAAATTTGGACCTCACAACTGGATGCAGTGTCATCTCATATTCAGGACAAATCTATTTAAACTACAGACCGGACCCTGATGGGTTAAACCTGTTTGTTTTTGTTTTGTTCAATTCACCCCAAACAAGACACACTGTCACTACTGTAAATTAGAAGCCAGATTTATAGTGGCATTCTAAGTGGGGAATTGTGCAGCGAGATGTTTTTTCACGTTACAATTTAAATTTCTGCATGGTGATACAGTCGGAGAAACAGAGAGCAGGGAGTAAATTCCAAAGGCAAGCAGTTCGAGAAAAGAAGCTATTAGAGTAGAAAGCCTTCCGGCATCTGGGGACCTTTACAGCGAAGGGGTGCGATTTTGCTGCTTGTCAGATTTGTTGTGGTATTTACATTGAGGTGCCACAAGTGCAGCAAGTTCATCAGAGCACAATTCATTGAAGTACTTGTAAAACAAGCACAAGGATTCAACATTGTGGCGATGGGACAAAGTCTGGAGCTTGGAGGACAGTGTGAGACGTATTAGTTCAGAGATTCTTTTTGGGACTGTGTCCAGGAAGGAAGGGACCAGTGGCTGTTGTACCAGCCCAAATGTGGCAACCATACTCCATGCATGAGCAAATGGTGGCTTTGTACAGATATAAGATACTGGCAGGTGTTAGAGGTTTTCTAGCCCGGTAGAGGGAGCCCACCTTCTTTGCAGCAGCCTTGGCAGTATCTTCTATGTACTTGTTCTAATTCATGTTACGTGTGAATGTTAGGCCGAGAATAGCCACTAAGCTCCCAAATGGGTGCCTCATAAACATATGCCTTTAAGGTCATATCCAGGACTGTATAGGAAAAAGGATTGCTGCTGAGTCTATGAGAGAGAAGAATAGTAAGAATTTAAATTTTACAAATTTATTATTAAGTAGCTGTATCTAGCCGGTGATTGGAGAAACACCATAGTGAATAAGAATTATAATTTAGATGGCAATGAGATGTAGGTCAGGAGGTCATGTGTGGCTAGAGGTTGCATTTGGAATGCGACTGTGGCTGCTTTGATAAGTTCATGGTTGGGAGGAAAATTGAAATATAAACATTTATTGTTTAGTTATGTTGGGTTGAGGAACATGTGAAGGAAAACACTTTTCAGAATTATGGTCGCCGATCGAGAAAGACTGGGAAAAAATAACAGAGTTAGACTTTAGATCAAGGTGAGCAGATGTTCCACCTTTTGCTCCCTTCAGCATGATCTGGGCAGCTGACTGTATATGTAAAGATGAGTGTACCAAGAGAATGTTGGCATACTATGACAATAAATTGTAAACTATAAAAAAACTTTTTTCTTTTAACCGTTCATTTTTTCTGCAACAGCTTTCGTATTTTGGGACGGGTAAAAGAACGAAGCATTTTGTGATGAGTAAAAGAATGGAGCATTTTGGGACGAGTAAAAGAACAGAGCATTTTGGGACAAGTAAAAGAACGGAGCATTTTGGGACAAGTAAAAGAACGGAGCATTTTGGGACGAGTAAAAGAACGGAGCATTTTGGGACAAGTAAAAGAACGGGGCACTTTGGGATGAGTAAAAGAATGGAGCATTTTGGGACGAGTAAAAGAACGGTTCATTTTGGGACGAGTAAAAGAATGGAGCATTTTGGGACGAGTAAAAGAACGGTTCATTTTGGGACGAGTAAAAAAACGGAGCATTTTGGGACAAGTAAAAGAACGGGGCATTTTGGGACAAGTAAAAGAACGGAGCATTTTGGGACAAGTAAAAGAACGGGGCACTTTGGGACGAGTAAAAGAACGGAGTATTTTGGGATGAGTAAAAGAACGGGGCATTTTGGGATGGGTAAAAGAACGGAGCATTTTGGGACAAGTAAAAGAACGGGGCATTTTGGGACAAGTAAAAGAACGGGGCACTTTGGGACGAGTAAAAGAACGGAGAATTTTGGGATGAGTAAAAGAACGGAGCATTTTGGGATGAGTAAAAGAATGGAGCATTTTGGGATGAGTAAAAGAACGGAGCATTTTGGGATGAGTAAAAGAATGGAGCATTTTGGGATGAGTAAAAGAATGGAGCATTTTGGGATGAGTAAAAGAATGGTTCATTTTGGGATGGGTAAAAGAATGGAGCATTTTGAGATGAGTAAAAGAATGGTTCATTTTGAAATGAGTAAAAGAACGGGGCATTTTGAAATGAGTAAAAGAACGGGGTATAACGCCACAGTTCGCTGGTAGTGTTTTGATTGGCAATTTTTGTTGTAGTTTTCTTTAACTATGCCGTTGATAAGTTTTTGGTTCCAAACATAGGGAAATAACAGTATTGACTTGATTCTCAGGCGACTTGAGAAACTGGTGACGAACGCTGGCATGCATATTGAATTCTAAATAAACCCTATGCTATACACTTTCCAATCATATTCATTTCTGGTAAGAATTATATTTCAGTAATAAATTACGAGCGCTTATTAATAGGCAGTTGCTTTCCAATCATCCCATATAATTAATTTGCTTAGAAGGATTTTGAAGTGTCAGGTCTGAATAGGTAATGATACCAGTAAAATAGTAATTATATGATAACGGAATCTTACAGAAAAACTAGTGGACTGACTATAAAAAAGGTAATGTAAAAATGGAGGAGCTGTTCTTTGCCCGGTGTATAGACAAGGTCGGCGGGACAGTTATAAAAGTGGGGGTGGGGGTTCTCCTAAAAAGAGTGGGGGGGGGGGCGACCCACATTGCGCCCAGAATGCCAAATATGGGAATAAATTCAATATCTTGACTAAAAATGATCGTCCGATAGTGGGTGAGAGCTCGTTAGAAGCGGAATAGAATTCTCTTGGTGATAGAAAAAGAAAAATTCAAAATATTTCAATTTTTTGGCGTGTAGGCTCAAATTACCTTATTTGGGCATATTGGGGAAAAATCACTGTTTGGGGCATATTTTGGTTTAAAATGATCGTCTGGTAATGGTTGATGGCTCGTTAGAAGCGGAATGGAATACTCTTGGTGATAGATAAAGAAACATTGAAATAAATTCAATTTTTTGGCGTCTGGGCCCAAACTACCATATTAGGGTATTTTGAACCAAAAATACCTTTTTTGACATAATTTACACATGAAATGATCTTTTGATAGTGGTTGAGGTCTTGTTGGAAGCATATTAGCAAGTCACTTCTGGTGAAAAAAGAACAAACAGAAATTTTAAAAAGATAATGTAAAAATGGAGGAGCTGTTCTTTGCCCGGTGTATAGAGATAATAAAAGAAGAAAAAAAAGAAAATTACCAAGATTAATAAGTGGAAAAAATATATATACTAGCAGGAAAATCACTATTATGTACTTTTTCACTTTCTTCATTTTAACTGCTCCCCTCCTCCCGTTTTGTCCCCTAATAAAGTCGGAATGACCTGAAATGGTGGAAACCAGTATGAATTAGCGCCTTATACATATGGTTTGAATGTCATTGAAATCGGATAAATGTATTTTAAATTTTAAGGGAGTTCTGTCCCCATGGGCCACTTCGAGGTAAGCGCATGTAGATATTTGGCACATAGAGGTTGATGTAGAGATTCGGGACCACTTCCATTGTCTTCCCCAGAGAATTTTATACATATGATATAAATCTTTATCAAAATAGGATATATTTTAAGTTTTAAAGGTTTGGCTCCAATAGCTTCTTTAAGTTAGAAGGGCACTTAGATATTCGAGACCACTTTCAGTGTCTTCCCCAGAAAAATTTATACATGTTTTAAATTTCATAAAAATAAGATATGGTTACTGGAATCTAACTTTCTATATATATATACTTATAATAAAATCCAACAATAATCTAAAATTTGTAGCCAACACTATCTAAAAGAAGAATTCAAATACATCACAAATTCTCTGAAAACACTGCAATACCCCACATATTTCATATTAAATGTAAAGAAAAAAGTTCTACAAATATTTTTCAGAAGCAATAAACAAAAATCATATACACCGAATACTTCTCTTATAAACAGACATTTACCTATCAACACCAATAATACAATAATTTACAACACTCTAAATAAACTAGGTATTCCAACAATATAAACTACATCACAAATCATAAAACAAACATTAAAAGCAACAAAATATTTTCTTAAAACCTCCACATCTAATGCAATTATATATACTGTTCCATGCAGTAATTACCACCAGTTACACATTGGTGAAACTCAACAGGAACTAAAGTAAAGGCTTGGTAAACATAAAAGAAATATAAAAAATAACAATTTCCTAAATGCACTATTCTCTCATACATTGCAACATAATCATTCTTTTAACTTTAAACAAGCTAGACAACGTAACAGCTTCTACAATTTATCTCCTTTAATCAGCAAACTTATACTAACCGAACAGAACTTGAATTCAGATCTAGGTTAGCTATTTTACACCACATACCCAACAAAACTTTGTACGAAACATCGATATTAATAATAATAAATAAAAAATTCTCCTTCCATTTAATGTCAGGAATCTAGTCGATGACGATTGCCTCAGATTCGCCATCATCTTGTGTACAGATTTGAAAATGTGCATCACGCACATGTGCAGCTGTGGTTAGCCGGTCAATGGATATGAACTCCACACACTTTCTTGTGGAAGTAGCGCCGGCAGATTCCTTAGACACAGTGTTCTCAATGATATTGTCCGATAGGCCCTAGATATCACTGGCTTCCCATTGATCCTCGAACCAGTTGGCCTTAACAGAGGGGATTGCAAACGGCCTGATGGTCGGACGGTGTTTCCCTTTGCAAACAGGGCAAGTCACTTATATGGGATGCGACTTATGTCAACACTTTTGCGCCATCGTCAGTGACAGAATCGGCAACAAACACTGGTCATGCAGCAGCGTCATAAGAGAACCGCAAACAATCAAAATATGCCGATCTTCTCGACAATTTGTGTTTTGGCCGATCGCTGTGGAGACGAGTGCGAGTAGTGCGATAGGCCCCACCACGCACGACTTCCTCAACAACCTTGATCTGTTACTGACATGCCACATCGGGCACTATCATGAATTGACTTGGCTTTATGAACGCCTCTCCATCGCTACTGTTTGTGGAAACGCCTTGAGCCTGCTCTCGGCCTGCCAAGCCAGCAGGACATCTGATGAAACTGCTTGATATGAGTAAATTGGTTTCGAAAAAGGAAATTTTATTAGTTAATTATTATTTTATTGTTACATCCCAAATTGGGGGCTCATCATTGGATGCACTTTAAGGTCATAAGCAGGGCCCTCGGAGTGGCTAGACAAGATTAGACACCTATACACATACATACATTAAAGAGAGAGGGAGGGGGTAGGGAGATAAAGAAAGAAAGAAAGAAAGAGAGTAAAAGAGGAGTGACAGAAAGAGAGAGAGAGAGGGAGAGATTGCACCCCCCCCCACATAAATTAATGAGAGAGAGAGAGAGAGAGAGAGAGAGAGAGAGAGAGAGAGAGAGAGAGAAAACGAAAGCGAGGAAGAGAAAGAAAGATAGGGAGGATTGAGGGTAAAAAGATAGCGACAGAGAAAGAGAGTAAAACAATTACAATCCCCACATACAAAGAGAGAGAGATATAGAAAGAGAGAGAGAGAGAAAGATAGAAAGAGAGAGAGAGAAAGAGAGAGAGAAAGAGAGAGTGTGAGAGGAAGAGAGAGAGAGAAAGAGTGGGAAAGAGGGATAAAGATATAAGGATATAGAGAGAGTACACATAAAGCGAGAAATAGAGAGATTAAACCTCCCCACCTGGCACAGTTTGAGTCGGTGTTATTCATACTAGTCAGGGATACGTCCTCGACAATCAGTCTGACCGTGGCTTTGTTGCTGTTGGGCTGATGTATGGTTGTGTTTTGGCCGACGGGGCTGCTCAGGCATTTTTGTAGGCCAGAGTGCATTTGACCTAGTGCACTGCTTTTTAAAACTCTACCTGACCTTGTGTCTAACCTCCCGCAGAGGAGGTAAATAAACACACACACACATATAAACATACATTAAGTCGATGGTGAATACGAGATGAGACACCAATCCAAAAAAGTTAAGGGTCAGATGTGAATTGAGATTCAACACTAAAAATAGTCGAACAATTTTAGAAAAGCGAAGATAAATCAATTATTTAAATGGGAAAGTGTCCAAGTAAGAAAGGTCTTGGATAGGGAAGAATGGCTGACCCCTTTTTTAAAAACAGAAAAAGGTTTGTTCAGTCCATCGGCAGAGATGGGAGGAGACAGACAGACATAAACAGAAAGAGGGGGAAGAGAGAGGTATAGATAGAGAGATAGAGAAAGAGAGGAGACGAAGAGATAGAGTTGGAGGATATATATATATATATATATATAGTGAGGGAGAGAGAGAGTTATATAGATGGAAAGATAGATAGGGAGAGAGAGGAAGAGAGAGAGAGAGAGAGTTATATAGTGAGACAGAGAGAGAGAAAAGAAGGGATAGAGTGAAAGAGAAAGTGAGAAAGAAAGAGAGAGGGAGAGAAAAAGAAAGAGGGAGACAGAGAACAAGGCATAGAGTGCGAGATATAGAGGAAGAAAACGAAAGGGAGAAATATATATATATATATATATATATATATATAGTTATGAAAATATATTTATAGCAAATAAGCTACACAGAGACTTCAGCGTTTCATCTCCATAGGGAATCGTCAAGCTAAAATGCATGAAATTTGTGTTGCCGGTTTTTTTTTTATATATACACGTAGTGTTTAGTCTAGCTTGTTAACCAATCAGATTCTTTGTTATTCCCTCCCACGGGTTAATGTATCCATTAGCCACCATGTATTGAGCACTGTTGAAGTAAATACTGAAAATTGATACATAAAAGATTATATCTCCTTATAACATTTTATGTGGATACATGAAATAATAATACTATATATATATATATATATATATATATATAAGAGAGAGAGAGAGAGAGAGAGAGAGAAAGAGAGAGAGAGATAAAGTTTAATTTTAAAAAACAGACTAAGTGACTAAATTTCTATTTCCAAAACAAGGTTTAATACTGAACGGGGGGGGGGGACCACTCTTTAAATTTTCCATTGGCTCAACTCCGTCTGGCCGATTAATGGAGTTGAGACAAGGTTTCAGGTGTCTGTCCTCGTGTCCTGGCAGCTTCACGTTCCAGGCATGACCTTAAATTGCATCATGTGGTAAGGATCCACTTTGGAAGCTTCCGGGAAGGGGCAGGGGACGAGTCACCTCTTAGTCCCCATTACTCCCAGGTCCATTCTAAGAATAATAAGGTTGGAAAATAACAATTACTTTATATGCAACATTAGCATTGGCTACTCAAAATACAATATCGATCAGTATTAAATATTAAAATATAAAAATGGATCGGAAATACAATTTTTATTTTTTTTATAACACAGATCGATATTTGCCATAAATCACTGACGAAACAGATTTAATTATGTACATTTTTTAAGAAAGCTATTTATCACAAATATATGCGTGGGGGGATTGGCACTATATTATATATGAGATAATAGATTTATCTGAAGTGGTGAGTGAAGTGGAATGATGTAAATTAATAAAAATGAGAGAGAAGAGCGAGAGAAGGGGGGGAAGAAAGAATTTATTATTATATCACAATGAGAGAGAGGAGAGAAGGGGAAAAGGAAAAAAGGGGGAAGATACAGAGAGAGAGAAAGAGGGAGATAGAGAGGAGGTCTATTATGACATCACAATGTATTCTGACTTTGTGAAATCCTTTAAGTTTGTATTGTATTTACCTCCTCTCCAGGAGGTTAGACACAAGGTCGGGTGTGGTTTTGAAAAGCCAGCACACTAGGATAAGCATACTCTGTCCTATAAAAAGTGCCTGATCAGCCCTGTCGACATTCCCCGGTAGGGGCGCCTCAGGTGATTAGCAATAAACTAAGCCCTACTCAAAGAGAAGGCAAAACCTGGGAGGGTGAACCTCCTAGAACTGAACGGAACCATACCTCGGTTTGACAGCAACAAAGTCACTATCAAACTGATTGTCAAGGACATATCCCCGACGCCTGTCTATGGGTCTGTCCTGTGCAGTTCTAGGAGGTCCACCCTCCCAGGCTTTGCCTTCTCACCCTTTGAGAAGGGGTTAGTTTATTGCTAATCGCCTGAGGCGCCCCTACCGGGAATGTCGATGGGGCTGCCCAGGCAATTTTAAAAGGTCCTAAGTAGTCTTCCTCTAGAGTGCTGACTTCTCAACTCCCACTTTCCGACCTTGTGTCACATTTTACTCCGTGGGAAGTAGATAAATAGGACGTATCCCAGACGAGTACGAACACCTACTCAAGCTGAGCCAGGTAAGTTTGTAATATCTTGATTTTCAACCAATGTCAAATTTAAGACATTATATATATATATATATATATATATATATATATATATATTATTTTAAGATGACCTGTTTTGTGCATATACCATATTATATAAATGAACAGGGCTGGCATAAAAGTCTGGGAGCCCTTCTGTTACTACGTCAGTTTTAAAGTTTCCCAACTTGGGGGCTGCGAACCCTCAAAGGATCATTTAGTGGAAAGTTATCTCTTGATGACGGCTTCCGGTTTTTAATTCGGAAATGGACAAGCGGTGTTTATCAGAAAACACTTCCTCGTCATTTTCATCCACTTAGAATTTGACAGAATTAGTAAATAAATTATTTAAAAAATTCTGATTATAAAAAATAGTAAATAAACTATTTAAAAATATTTTCAAACACAACCAAAAAAAAATCCGATTATAAAAACCAGTTAGATTTTCTTTTATCTTTAAAAATAAAATTGGTGAAAATAAATTATTAATTCCCCCCCCCCCCAAAAAAAACCCCACCCAACCTAAAATATAATAGGTAACTGTTTTCTGACAAACACTGCTCATCAATTTACTAACTCAAACCCGGAAGCCGTCATCAAGTAGACTGTTTCTCTCTTACGCATTTTAGTGTCTAAAAAGAAAAAATGCGAGCATTTATAAGATCACGCCCAAAATTAAAGTTTAAATTTCGTGATGTCAAAGATTTATTTTCTTAGTATCAGGATTTAATCTCTCTGGGAAAATAGCAATTTGGGATTTTTTTCTTTTTTTTTTTCTAAGTATGATTTGGTTATACAAATTTGTGAGGTTGCTTATTTTATGAAAACAAAAAGAAATTCTTCAAATGTGTTTTTTTAATTTGCTTTTTTTGCTGTTTTCTTTTCAACTATGTTAAAATAGAAATTTATTTAAGTTCCACCACCACCATCATCATCATCATCATCATCACCGATTTAACATCCGTGTTACATGCTGGCATGTTTTGAACGGCTTCAAGAAAGTGAATGATACAATGAATGTGTAATGTGAGTCTTAAATACCGATTTAGTTCTGATGATCTTAGAGGAAGATTAAATCTGGACAGCATATAGATATATGCGCAGAAGAGGAGACTTCGATGGTATGGTCACATTGAAAGAATGGATGAGAGTTATTGGGTTAGTAGATGTGAACAGTTGAAATATCGAGTTTATACTTACATGCGAGATAATGTTTTGTTTATTTTATATCTGCCTGTTGTGATTGTGCGGATGTCAAGGAAAGCAATTGATTTCAGTGCATCCCATATCCACTTAGTACAGAAGGAAGAAGAAGTGTAAATAAAAAGAGGAGAAAGGGTAAGTTAAACGAATGGAGAAAGAAAGAGAGTAGCTTATACAAGCTAGTATCTTTATTCATGTTCGCTCGTATCTCATCTCTACTTACTAATATTTAAATATATATATATATATATATTTATAAATCTTTAAGAATCACATTACATATCCATCGTATTATTCTCATATCCTTTCTCTCCATACATAATCACACTGCGTACATATGCCTGCTAGACTTTTCCCTTGATCGACAGTGGTAACGCTTTGGATTAAGTGCAGAGTTCTGTTCAAATTTCCATATTGATTCACGAGCGAGACACAAAGATTCCCAAGTTCGAAAAATGCACCTGAAGAAGGTCGAAGGTTACATCGGCCGTAACGTTGTGAAAATAACAATCAAGATGAGAATAGTAGTCCGAATAATTAAAATAATATAAACTATCGGGACTTAGCGGAAATTGCACAGCGTTTTCTACATCAATCTGTATAATTTACTGTTAATAATAATATTACTTTTAAAATAAGAAATAGCATTGACCCTGACAGGTATCTTCTGTTATATAAACGGCAGTCGTATGTGTGTGTGTGTGTGTGTGTGTGTGTGTGTGTGTGTGTGCAGCTAAAAGTAAAATACTACAAAACCCACAAAGTTGGTATATTCTTGATCGGCATTGTCCTGGCTGAATAATATCTAAAAAAAAATTTTTTTAATTTATTCTTTAGAGAGGTCACCTGGGTCAGATTTTGACGAAACCTGGCCCAGTTGGGAATGGGACAGTTTTTCATCCATTTCCAATGCTATCTATTATACAAAGAAGAGGTGAATGATCTATATTATTATTTTCAATAGAGGGGAATGAGCTTGGCGGAGGTGAAAGAGGGATGGAGGAGAGGGATGTGGAAAAACAGTAATGGTGAAAGAGAAAAATGGAGAGACCGATTGAGAGAGGTAGAGAGATTGAAGTTTTAATATAAAGACATTACATACACTTTTTAACCGCCGGATAGTCCTGCTAGTTAAGAATAAATGACACTTTCTTCTTCCGTAAAAGTGATTTTCAGCTAAATATTATTCAGATAAATAAAACAAATAGGCCTATTTATTGATTTATTTAAATTTGTGACAATTTAATTCTTTTTAAAACAATAAATATTCTTGTCTTCTTGCCGTAAAAATAATTGTCAGCTAAATATTCGTCAAATCAATAAAAACGAATGTCACGTTTTTAATATCTAAAATTTGATTGTTTTAATCGACGGGGTGACATAAATCAATTTAGGAACAATCCATTTTAAAATGGCTAAAGTCAGAATTTTAAAATCTTAGTAACATCAAATCAATCACAAATCAAAATCTTTGCTGATTGGACGATTTTTTTTTTAATGCGTGTGAAAGGTGATAACGTACGTACAAACATGAAATTCCTTAGCATAGTATTATTATATAGATATAATTGTAGACAAGTTTTTTCTTGCATTATTTGGATTATTCGGACTACTGTTCTCATCTTGGATGTTATTCTCACAACGTTTTGGCCGATGTAACCTCCGACCTTCTTCAGGTGGATCCTGTGGAATACGGGAATCTGTATGGAATATCGAACGGAACCCTTCATTCAATCAATGGGGGTAGCTTACTTTCGTTCCGTCAGCCATGACCGGGTAGAGGTCCCAAGCAACTCATAATTGTATTCCTAGTATCACCCGTACTGAGGATTGTGGCGTAACGGATATAAGTGCTAAGTAATAATCAGTTCTGTGTGATAGTCTTCTGGGGGTTGAAAGTTCAATTACAATTACGAATGGCTGATGGAACGAGAGCAAGCTACTCCGGTGGATTAGATGAAGTGTTCCGTTCGAAATTCCGTATAGATTCCCGAGTTCAACAGAAAGATTCCCGAGTTTGACTGAAGAAGGTCGGGGGTTACATCGATCGAAACGTTGAGAAAAACACCCAAGATGAGAAAAGTAGTCCGAATAATACAAAGAATACAAGTTTTTCTTTTTCTTAATTATCACGTGATCTTATTTTGTATGTCGACGGGAGTTTAACTAATTCATGTTGCAAGGTGTGGAAAATCTTGCCCTAAGCTCGCGATTTTTTTTCCATTGCAGAAGTGAATAACAAGTTGTGGTGAGAAATTATCGTACACGTGAAATCATTACACGTATCCACCATACGTCAGAAGGTATGCACTATCAAGAGTGTTTTAAGTGGGAAGATAATTTATGATAATGAAATTCTAAAAAATTCTAAAAAAAAATCATTGACTGTAACAATTATGCATTCTTTATGGTCATATGAAGGTCAAAAGAAAATATACTTAGTCAGGTTATGAAGTATATCGTAACTCCCGACTAGGAATATAGGAACTTCAGTTCTAGTATTATTTAAGTTTACGATCAGGCAGTATAGTTAACAGGTAGCAGCAGTAGTCACTAGAGCAACAAACAGCAGTAGCCGCCGCCATTAACGATTTTTGATATATCTGCTGGACTTGTAAGCTTGGCGCTGATTGGAGCAAATTACGATTGGGATTTAACCAATCAGAAACAATCTCTTACGTGAGCAGAGAACTAGTCCCCGAAGGTTATTTAAGGGAGTGCACCGGTATGGTTCTTTCTCGTTAGCCGTGACAAATCCCTTACTGTGTCACTAACCCACGTTGCTCCGTTCAACTACCAAACTCCCTTCTTGCGACGCAAACCAAATCCGCCGTTAGCCACAAGCTAGCGACATCAACAAGAAGACTTAAATATCCAAGATAGTAACACTGGCTTTCGTCCAAACAATAACAATATGAACACTTCTCCGTTCCCTACAAACAGGACATTTATCCTTCAAATCTTTTTCCTCGACTTATTCTCTATTACTAACACCTGGTCTATTATCATATGTTTAACGAAGATGGCCAATAAAGTTGATACAAAAAATGTTAGAATGGGACTGTTTTTTAATCGTACAAACAGTCGAAAATTCGAAAACAAATAAAATATACAACAAATAACTTCTATCAAACGCATTACAATTTAGTTTTCTACCAACCTGTATAATTTTAAAGTGTGGAAACTGATTTTAAGATTTATTATCTCTGAATATGTTATCGTTTTGGATCCGTGATAATAGCACGACTAGATGATGCTGATGCTGTTATCGTTACTTTGACTTAGCCAAACACGAATCAATCAAATATGTCGATCGATTTTGTTTGGAGATGGTCGCTAATTTCATTTAGCCTGACGATTCCCCCCGGGGATGAAACACGGGAGCCTCTGTGTAGCTTGATTGCCATATATCTTTTCATTGCTTACTATATATATATATATATATATATATATATATATATATAACGCTCTTATTTTTAATTTCTCTTAATAACCGAGCACTCTGCTGGGGTTCTCCCTCACTAACCTCTCTCTCACACATATGGAGAAATAATAAAGATAAAAATTATATCTTTAAATTAAATCCTATCTTGACTAGTCAATGCGGGTGACGGAATTAATTACAAACCGGAAGTAATTTTATGTCGCTTAGGAATTAGAAATCTCGTAATTCTTGATGATAAAATGAAATAAAACTTCTTTTTTTTTAATTCGTACAATATAATTTTGCAAATGAAAGAAATAAAATGAGATTTATTAGTTGAATAACAAATAAAATTGATAAATTAAGTCCAAGTTGTAATTAATTTCGAGTTGTAATTAATTCCGAGTTGTAATTAATTCCGAACCCCGTCAATGCTCGATATAGAAAGGAAAGAATTTTTTTTTTATATAGTCCTTTTTTATACAGTCCTTTTTTATACAGTCCTTTTTTATACAGTCCTTTTTTATACAGTCCTCTTTTATACAGTCCTTTTTTATACAGTCCTTTTTTATACAGTCCTTTTTTATAGTCCTTTTCTTTATATAGCCCTTGTTTGGATTAATTGATGATTTAATAAATATTGTATTTTATCCAATTTTTATTCTCATCATTCATTTTCTTAACAGTCAACGATACTTGTAGTGATACTGGCAATTCGGTATGCCTGATTAGCATAAGAGTAGGAAATAGCCTATATATAATTCTCTCTCTAAGAGGAGTGTTGGGGGAAGCTAGACTATCCACTAACCAGTGATAACATTTCACTTCACAACAGTAATAAAGAAAGAAAAGAATACAAATATTAGAATAGTCCATTATAAACAAAAGGGAACATCTCCACGGTATTAATACTATTTAATCCATAACTAGAGAGAGAGAGAGAGAGAGAGAGAGAGAGAGAGAGAGAGAGAGAGAGAGAGAGAGAGAGAGAGAGGGAGGGGGGGGACTCATTTTGGGATTTTGTCTTTTTATTTATTAATTAAACTGACTTTTCTAACTCAAATTTTCTTGATTAAAACAAAATAACCTGAACTTAATGAGTGCCCCAACGGTTCACATTTTTCTGGTATAAAGGTAAATTTAAAGTTAATGCTCGCTTATAAGGTTGGTATATATCTGATCTGATAGTGCTCAACAGTTTTCTTAGCAGAGCAAATATATTTATAGATCACAAGAAGAATACCCGTCCCACACTTTTTGACTTGACCCCCCCCCCACTTTACGGTCATCAATAATGAAGTTATATATGCATGTGTTTTAGGAGAGCCCCCCCCCCCCCACACTTTTATAACTGTGCCGCCGGTCCTGTGCTTAACTTTATATAAATATATATTTCGTCAAAACTGGACGAATACGATCATCCAGGGACGTGAGAATTGTAGTCTGAATAATCCAAATAATCAATCCTCATCTAAAAAATTCCGAAATAAACTTTTTTCTCGTTTATTTTTCTTCACAACCGTTTGCGTAATATTATTCCACGCCCCGTTTCGCAGCGGCATAATAGACGTTTACCATTGAATATACACATAAAAGTTTGATTGGTAATTATATATATATATATATATATATATATATATATATATATATATATATATATATATATAGTCTCGGAAGTTTCTCAACCATTAAAACTATATAATAAAAAAAAATTATATAAAAAAAACAAAAAAACTTATAGTCTCAAGTCTTCCAGTGGAAAATCACTCATGTAAGTCAATTTATTTTTTACAGTTATTATATTAGTTAGTTTCTAACACTATTTTAAGGGATCATCAGTTGTTTACCATGAAAAAAATATATATATATATTGAATTGTAATAAATTTGATTCGTACCTTATTTTATTCTTTCACTTTATCTATTGCTATTAATGCTCTGTCCAGTGTATTGAGCTTTATTTTTATCCGGATGTTCACTAATTAAAGATATTAGTTGCCTCTTACATCTTTTGTTGTATTAACCATATATATATATATATATATATATATATATATATATATATATATATATATATATATATATATATATATCTTTTCGGGGAAACAAACATAAAAAGAGTCTGGCATAGGATAGGAGATCAAATATAGGTCCTCTTTGTTTGGATTTGAAACCGACGGTATCGATGTTGTCCTTATCTTCTGTAATACATATATAAATAAATATTACGTTCTTATTTTTGAATTTTTCTTAATAATCGCGCACTCTGCTGGAGTTCTCTCCCACTAACCTTACGCACAAACACACACATATATATATATATATATATATATATATATATATATATATATATATATATATATATAGCATGTATGAGAAGTTAGTTGAAAAAAACAAAACAATAAGATGCTCGATCGTCGATTTTACAAGAGCTAATATAAATTATTTTATTTAAAACATATACATTACAATGTCTGTTGGGGGTACCCGGGTTTCATCAATCTGGTCATCCTAGATCTCGAATAAAATCCGGCTTGTCATTGCAGACAGATTCGTCAGCTTTCCGAAAACGGGACCTTGATAACAAAAGGGGCTGACAAATCTGTCTGCGAGTGCGATGACCAGCCGGATTTTATCGTAAATCCAGGATGACCAAATTGGTGAAAACTTGTTACCGCCAACAAAAGCTGTAATGGATAGTTTTTAAATACAATAATATATAATGAGAGGTAGTTTGCTTGAAGCATTGCGTGTAATACGTATATAGAGGAGTATTAGAAGGCTATCGCAATGCAAGAAATGGAAATATGTCGGCGTTGAGAAGGAGGACAAAAACAAGTGATTTTAATTATATATTTTTTCAAAAACTTTTTTAATCATTTTTTGTTCTCCTAGCAAATCTCACTTGATACGGCCAAACTTCAACACTGATCTAATCTGTGTGACCGTATATATATATATATATATATATATATATATATATATATATATATATATATATATATATATATATAGTCTATGTTTGTATATCTGTTTTAAAAATCACGGAAACAATGGAAAATATTGACGAAGTTACTGCTGGAGAAAAAAGAAGAAAGGAAAAACTTGATTGCAGGTATATAAAGATTTTTTTTGTATCAGGGCGCGTCTGAGGGAGGCGTATTTCTTTTCTTTTTTTTTTTTTTGACTTACCTGGCAAGATGTAAGACGGACCGTCTCAACAGGTAACGCTGACTGTTCAAACGCGAGATTATTAACTGCCACACGTTGCTTATGTAAAAGGGAAAAACTTGTATCAGAAAGAAAAGAAAAAAGTACGGAAGGAAAGAAAGGAAAAAAAAGGAAAGTAACATAAAAAATGTTTTTGTTTTTTCTTCTTTATTTTCTTTTAAAAAGGAGATAAACGATTAGAGATGGGTGAAAGAAAGAAAGAAAAAGAAAGAAAAAGAAAGGGTAATACAATTAAAAAAAGAAAGTAAATGTAGCAGAGTATTTAGAGAGGGATAAAAAGAGGGGGGAAGAGGAAGACCGTGGGGAGAGGAAGGGGAGAGAAAAAACGAATCTTAAACGATTGGAAAGGTAAGTATCTTTCTTCACAAGGTAACAAAAATGTTTCCTTTTTCCTTCTATTTTATTCCTTTTTTAATAAATAAACAAACGATTAGAGAGAGAGAGAGAGAGAGAGAGAGTGAGAGTGAAAAAGAAAGAAAGAAACGAGAGTCATACAATTAAAAATGAAAGTAAAGGTTAAAAAGACATTGCAAGAGAAAATATTAAAAGAGAGGAGGAGAAAGAGAGGAAGGGAGAAAGAGAAGTGGGGGAGAAAGAGAGGCGGGGGGGGAGAAAGA
Organism: Sepiola atlantica; assembly: GCA_963556195.1. Taxonomy (NCBI): domain Eukaryota; kingdom Metazoa; phylum Mollusca; class Cephalopoda; order Sepiida; family Sepiolidae; genus Sepiola; species Sepiola atlantica. The sequence continues at coordinate 75,835,680 of OY744536.1, read as the reverse complement.
GAAGTGGGGGAGAAAAAGAGGTGGGGGAGAAAGGGGGGGAAGAGAGGGGGGGGGAAGAAAAATGAATCTTAGTCGATAGAAAAGGTAAGTCTCCTTCTTAATCTGTCTGTTAAAATAAAGGTAATGCCGGCAAACAAAAGAAAAGGACAAAAGATCACGGAACAAGGAAGGGCGGTATTAGCGAAATAGAACGATTTATTATAAAGTGCGTGATAGGATGTGAGGGTCTTCTGGGGACAGGAATGTCGAATAGTGGGTAGACGAAATGTTGTCAGTCGCTTATTTAAAAATAGCCATTCGAGGATATAAACATGACTATTAGTTTTGTCGTAGCGGTGACAACTCAAAGTTGTCCTTTTTTTTTTTTTAATCAAATACCCCCGACCAACCTTACAATCAGCAAAATCCCACCCCTTCATTGTAAAGGTTCCCAGATGCCGGAAAGCTTTCTACTTCTTTCCCTCGAACTGCTTGCCTTTGGAATCCCCTCACCGCTCCCTGTTTCCCCGACTGAACCAACATGTAGAAATTTAAATGTAATGTGAACAAAGATCTCGCTGCACAACTCCCCACTTAGGATGCCCCAATAAATCTGGCCCCGAATTCACAGCAGCCCCTTACGTCTCTTGCTTATAGCGATATAAGTAAAAATTAAAGTAAAAAATACAAAAGCTTCCAAATTATTTTGTGCGCCCCTTTGATATGCTTTTTTTAGGGAGTTTTGTGTTGTTGTTGTTGTTGTTGTTGTTGGTGGTGGTGGTGGTGAATGTCTACGTTTCCAGCTATGGTTAACTAGACAAACTCTTCTTCAGCAACTTTGAACAAAAAGTAATTTAAATTGAGCTTCTATAAATGTCTCTATAATGGATGTACAGATCCACAGAGAAATCGCCATTACTTTATATATTGTATATAAATGTGGTGTTTGTTTCTCAGCCCGGGGATTCAATTGAAAAGAAAGCCCAATACCAAGATCAAACAAACTTTTTTCATTTTATGATATATTGTGCATCTTATGCTGATTATAATATATATATATATATATATATATATATATATATATACAGAACTCAAATCTTTTACACATGATTATATGGTTTGGATCATAACGTGAAAATCAAAATAGTAATTGTTAATTTCAAAGTTCATCAAAGCCGTAATTTTATTCAGATTCGTATGCCCCTCCTCAGCCAATTGGCATGACAAGACGCTGATATAAACAAACCCACGCAATTTCCTGGACGCACCTGGTCGCCATCCAAATACGGAATGCGGTTAATTAACTTACCTATAAAGAACCAATATCAATCACATTCACACAGTTTGTTTTTTGGTGGGGGGGGGGGGGGATACAAATATGATTTAAAATAATATGAATTATATCATCTATCAATTCTTACTAATAAACGCATTTAACCGTTATGCAACGGGTCCACGCGGACAATTCTAGTATGAATTTTGGAAGCTTTAAATCTAATGGAGATAATATCTAAGAATGGCATAAAATAATTAACACTTCTACCCCATCGTAGCTGACGGAACGAGAACAATCTACCTCCGTGGATTAAATAAAGTTTTCGGTTCGAAATTCTATATAGGTTCCAGTTTGACGTAAAGATTCCCAAGTTTTAAAAGATGTACCGTAAGAAGGTCGGAGATTACATCGGCAAAAAAAAAAAAAAAAAAAAATTATTAATAATAATAATCAATATTATTATTATTAATAATAATCAATATTATTATTAATAATAATAATAATAGTAGTAGTAGTAGTAGTAGTAGTAGTAGTAGTAGTAGTAGTAGTCGTCGTCGTCATCATCATCATCAGTTTAACACTCTACATTAGTTGTATGTATAGTTTGTTTTTAGATGAAAATATAAGCTTTAAGGCACGAACCTCCACCGATAACATCAAACGAAAAGGTAACAGTGTTCTATGGCAAAGACGTACAGGTCGGCAGATACATAAAAGACAAGGCCATCAAGCCAGACATTGTTATATGGAACCAACCTGAAATGATTGCCCTCATTATTGATGTCCCGAATGACCATGGCCTCAATAGAGTTGACCGCGAAAAGATGACAAAATACTAGGATCTCAAGAATGACTTAAAAATAACATGGTCTCTAAAACATAATAACGGCTTTGGTAGGGGCAACTGGCCTAATAAAAGAGAATAGTTTAATATACTTAGACAAAATCCCTGGAAGACAAAGCTGTATTTAAATACAGATAACATCACTTAAAGGGACAACCCTTAAATGCTTTATTTTTTATATTGGTTTGAAAAGAATTTTATCATAGAAGATATTGATTACCTATTTAGTGGGTGTGCTGATGCAACATCATACTAATACCTACTCACACTTGCCAACAGGCTCGTTGCAGATGTGAAACAAGTTGCAGTTTGACACATGGCCAGATACATAAAAGACAAGGCCAACAAAGCAGACATTGTTATATGGAACCAACCTGAAAGGACTGCACTCATTATTGACGTAACTGTTCACAATGACTTTGGTCTCAATAGAGCTGAACGCGAAAAGATAACGAAATACCAGAACCTCAAGAATGATTTTAAAACAACATGGTCACTGAAAGAAATAACATTATACCGGTTATGGTAGGAGCAACTGGCCTAATGCAAAAACATCTTATAAAATACTTAGACACAATCCCTCGAAGACCACGCTTTAGCGAAATACAGATAGCAGCCCTAAAAGGAACAACGTCTATCCTTAAAAAGGCCCTCGGATATGAATTTAAATCATATGGAAATCAAGTGTTATCTCCAGGAGGGAGCCCCTTCATCTCTTCGAACTAACTGAAGTTAAGTAAAAATAAAAGTAATTGAGCACTCTGCTCATTTCTCCGATACTAATAACACAACATTACTTTCTCTCTTTCTCTCTCTCCCATATCTCTTCTTCTCTATATTTATAAAGTTAGATATGCGTGTGTGTGCGTGTGTGTGTGTGTGTGTATAAATTATCATTCCCTACACTGATAAGAGCGAAAGCTTGAAACGCTGGCATATGTAGATAAAAATAATTTAATATTATTTACTTAAAATTAATATTGTTATAAGCCCTTTAATAAGATTGAAGTTGAGCCCTGTTCGGGAAGTTAAAAAATAGACTGACACGTAGCTATGAGGCAGATTCCGACAACGTTCGTTGAATACTCTAGTCAGTCTTTCTATATTTGCCTCCCTTCGCATAAATAGAACTTCAATTCCCTTCTTGACGTGGTAATGTTTTGTGGCCGTATGGTGATGATGCTCGCTTGCAGAGTCTAGGTTGATTCTGTAGCAGGGGTTCGAACCTTGCGACCATCTGAGATTATCATTCCCTACACTGATGAGAGACAAAACTTGGAACGCTGGCATATGTAGGTAAAAATAATTTAATATTATTTACTTAAAATTAATATTGTTAATATTGTTATAAGCTCCTTTAAGTTAAAAATAGACTGACACGTAGTTATAAGGCATATTCCGACAACGTCTGTTGAATACTCTAGTCAGTCTTTCTATATGTGCCTCCCTTCGCATAAATAGAACTTCAATCTCCTTCTTGACGTGATGATTACTCGTTATGATGCTTGCTTGCAGAGTCTAGATTAATTCTGCGGCAGGGGTTCGAACCGTGCGACCGTCTTAAATTATCATTCCCTACACGTATGAGAGCAAAAGCTTGAAACGCTGGTGTATGTAGGTAAAAATAATTTAATATCATTTACTTAAAATTCATATTATATATATATATATATATATATATATATATATGATTATTTTTATTTACACAGACATGTACAAAATCTGCGACACTGACATGTCGATGTTATCGATCAACAGCTATTATAAACTGAGATCTCATCAGGCAGAGTTAGAATCCGATATTAACCTTAGATCATATTTGGAAAGAATGAAATGGAGAAAAAAAGAAAAGAAATTTAAAATTTCAAAATTTGGGAAGTCACGTGGTTGGGACTGTTAAGAATCAAAATGTTAAAATCAAAATCAAGAAATAATAAAAAATATTAATATAAAAGATAATATATAAAATATAAAATAAAATAAATTAAAGTAAAGTAAAATAAAATAAAATAAAGTGAAAAGAGAGAGATATAATAAAAAGGGTAGAATAGATAGATAGATAGATAGATAGATAGATAGATAGATAGATAGAAATAAAATGAAATCGTCTGCGATCCAAACAGAAGTAGGGAAAGGGATGTACATGCAATAGAACATGTAAAAATAAAACCAGTATTATTATTGTTATTATTTTAATTAATTATTATTGTTGTTATTATTATTTTTTTTTTACATTTTTTTTTACTATAATTACTACTTACAGCCACCATTATATCTATTATTACCATAACCATCTCTACTATTATTATTAGTTTTATAAATTAATATTATTATTATTATTATTATTATTATTACTATTATTAATACTACTATTATTCTTATTATTATCATTAGCATTATTATTATAATTATTAAGATTATTGTGGTTACCATTGTTATCATTATTATAGCTATCATTATTTTTACTATTATTAATATTATTAGTATTATTACAACAGATAATTTCTCTATTATGAAATAATTTATTTTGGTTATCATATTTACAACTACTATGATTAATATTAATTGCTATCTTCTTTATTTTTCTTTATCTTCTAATATTTCCTGATTATTTTTATCCAACTATTGCTTACTATTATAGATTATTATTATTGATTATTATTATTATTATCAATATTTTAAAATATTATTATTTGCCATTTCTGTACTATTATCGAGATTATTATTATCATTATTAATATTAATGGTTTTTACTATTATTATCATAATTATTATTGTTTGTAGCGGTAACAATGACAATATAACCATTTTTATTATTATTATTAACATTACTACTATAACCATAGTTATCGTCATCTAGTTTTTACTACTATTGTTATTATTAGTTTTGGTAGCAATGCTGACATTACCATTAGTGATATTGCCATTATTTTTATTACATTTATTATTATTATTATTATCATCATTATTATTACTACCACTATTATTATTATTATTATTTATTATTATCATTATAACTATTGTTATGATTATTGTGGTTACCATTGTGATCATTATTATTATTATTATAGCTATTATTATTACCATTTTTAATATTATTAGTATTATTGCAACTACTAATTCTACTATCATTAATAAAAATTATTCCTATTACCATATTTACAACCATTATGATTAATATTATTGCTATCTTCTTCTATATTATTATTAGTTTTATTATTATTTATTATTACCTTCTAATATTTCCGGATTATTTTATTTTTACCCGACTATTACTTATTATTAATTATTATTGATTATTATTATTGTTATTAATACTTACCAATAGCAGCACTTAGCATTTCTAAATTATTACCGATATTATTATTATTATTTTAATTATTATTATTATCATTATTATTACCACTAATTGTGTAAACTAAATTAATCTGCTAGTGCATTTGTTTGATTAAATTTGATAAGTTTAAAGGAAAATAAAACGGTTGGGGATAAATACAAAATTTGTGGCCCAATGTGTTAACGACCCCTGCCCCCCCCCCCAACACACACACACGTACGCACGCACACACACATATATGCTGCTACTGATTACAGCTGATTTGAGATTATGCTGTTTGCCCACGTTGAAGAAAAACTCTCGACGGTTTTTTTTGACATGTTCTATTGCATGTACATCCCTTTCCCTACTTCTGTCTGGATCGCAGACGATTTCATTTTATTTCTATCTATCTATCTATCTATCTATTCTACCCTTTTTATTATATCTCTCTCTTTTCACTTTATTTTATTTTACTTTATTTTAATTTTATTTTATATTTTATATATTATCTTTTATATTAATATTTTTTTAATTATTTTTTGCTTTTGATTCTGATTTTAACATTTTGATTCTTAACGGTCCCAACCACGTGACTTTCCAAATTTTTTTTCTCCATTTCATTCTTTTCAAATATGATCTAAGGTTAATATCGGATTCTAACTCTGCCTGATGAGATCTCAGTTTATAATAGCTGTTGATCGATAACATCGACATGCCAGTGTCGCAGATTTTGTACATGTCTGTGTAAATAAAAATAATCATATATAAAAGCTCTATTTGATATTGAGCACTTTTTTATAAACCCGGTTGAAATTCTTTGGATTACTACCCTGTGGATGTTTTACCTGGATTATTATTATTATTATATATATATATATATATATATATATATATATATATATATATATATATATCAATTAATTAAGTTGATAAAATGAACTTAGAACCAATATTTTTTAAGTGCTCAATACAAAGTAGAGCTTTATAAAAATAAACTTCTATAAACATTAGAGCAGTCTATGCGAGTTAACCAGCGTTTCAATGTCAACACATCTCGCCAGGGCTGCAATATATATATATATATATATATATATATATATATATATATATATATATATATATATATATATATAAGTAGATTTCGAGTACAACAAAATGGTAGGATAAATTTCAGAGGAAACATTATTTTAATCAATGAAACGGGAGGGTGAAAAAAAAGAAAATTGCTCAAATTTTCCTTACGGTCTTATTATCTGACCCTCTAAGAGGAAACGTCAGAATGATAAATTAAAAACTAAGAAAATTGAATGAGGTATGAGGGGAAAATCGTTTCAGTTGAAGAAAACAATTGAGAGAAAAAACAAAAAACAAACGGTAAATCTCTCAACGTTATGATGGATTTGAATCATTGAAGATCTCGAACTGATGTTTCAAAATCTTTTGTCTACACAGGCTAGGTTGAGAATTGTTAATAACTAACGCCTCAATAATATTGAGATGGTAGTTCGACCTAGCACTGTGTAAAACAGAAAACCACCTATCGGAATACTGGTCAGAACAACTATTTGTACCAACCATGCGATTACCGATGGCAGAGTCATGTGCTTAGAAAGTTCCTGGATGATCTCGAAACCTTGCGTAAACGAATATCACATGGTATATGTTGGGATATTCTCATTTCTAATCTTTGGGATGTCTTGCCAACGTAGTCAGCTCCACACTGACACAGGAATTTATAAACAACAGAATTCTTTTGAATGGCTAGCAAAACATCCTTACGAAAAGAAGAGAAAAAGGTTTGAGTCGTGTAAACTACTCTCAGCATGGTTGCCGGAAAACAGCTTTGAGTAGAAGAAGAAATCCTTTTGACAATGGCAAGGCCGTCAGAACGTAACCATGGACGTTTCAAATAGATAGGGCATCATATATATATATATATATATGTGTGTGTGTGTGTACAGTGTAATCTCTTAAACTAATGAACCGATCATTATGAATTTTGGAATATATATTCTAAAAAACATTGTAACATGGGAACATTACTTTTTTTTTTGTAAACTTTTTCATTTAGGGGATGCGTCCACCCAAACTCGCCCCTGACCCAAAAAACTTTTTAAATAAGTCAGATACAAACAGTTTAATAGAGAAAAGAATTGCTCTACATCAAGTTTTGAGCTATATTAAGTGATACATTTTTAAAAGTATCGTTGCTTGGTAAAATCCTAAATTATTGAACCTATCATTATGAATTATGGAATATGTATTCTACGCAATAGGGTGAGTAACATGGCCATATTATTATTTTTTTTTTGTAATCTGAACTATTTAGGGGGTGGGGGGTACCGAAACCGTACCATATTCCTCAAAGAAAAGCATTACAATTTAAAACTAATGCTAAATTTATTGCTTATACCTGTCCTGGGACCGGTATTCTATTAGTATACGTAAAGCTTTAGTTAAAGCACCAAAATAATTTAAGAAAATCCAGAGTGTGATTAATCTATAAAAAATATTTTTTATAAAACTAGAATTATTACGGCCCAAAATTCTAGTATTCCAACGCTATTGATAATGTTTACCCATTTATTTATTTTTTCATTACTATAGCTTATGTTTGAATTCATGTTTTGAAACATGACGTAAATAATAAATCTATGATGTCAAGCTAAATCTATAATTATTTGGTTTGGGTAATGTTTTAAGCTCTATTTATAAGAAAACCCAAATAGGTTATTTGGTAGAACGTCAGATTGAAGATCTCAAGGCTTCGGTTTCGATTTCCGGGTGCCCTGTCGGCGGAGCCTAGAATTTCCCGTCTACAACTCCATGAAAAGGGGTAAGACCTCCTCCGAAAATGGGGTCATCTGTTGGCCATGGGTGAGCACCTGTGATGTCTTAGGATGGGATCCTAGTGACTGAACGGTCCGTGGCTTGGTCACTTTGGGTTCTTATTTTAGCTAGATGGGAGGTCGGAGAGGCCTGATCTGGTCAATCGGCTGGTCACGTCATGCCCCAGCATCTATAAGTTCATCCCCAACTGTATTATTCAATGTTATTCTTCAAAAAATCAAAACCTTATTTCCTCTTTTTATTTGATTTTGATTTTTCTCCCCAAATAGATACTAGAAGGTGGTGGTTGAAGGTAAATCAAGTTGCAGACAATTATAAAGATTATCAATACCAAAGAGTAATGTTTCCAAAGAAGTAATGTTTTTCTGGGAATGGTGTTTTCTGGGAGTAATGCTGCCCACTCTCAGTAGGGTTCCCTTCTAAGAGTAATGTTTCCGCTTTCATTGTGAAATTTCTTCTGGAAGCAATGTATTCTGGTTATCTAAGAGCAATGTATTCTGGTTATCTAAGAGCAATGTATTCTGGTTATCTAAGAGCAATCTATTCTAGGAATATAAATAATTGCCCTACATATGGAATTATATTAGAACAACACAAAAATAGTGGTATAGGTCTGTGGTTTGAAGGATTGTCAGAGTCTTTCCCAGCTTGGGTGTAGTTATTCTCAAAGAGTAATGGTTTCAAAGCGCATTGTCTTCTAAGATCAATGTATTCTCGGATCAATGTTATCTAGGAATATAAATAGTTATCCTACCTATAGAATTATATTTGACAACTTTATTCGGCATTAAATAACTCACAGATGGTTGACATGCTGTAAAACAAACCAAACTAAACTAAAATTCGATTTCCGGTCATGGCATCTGCTTTATTTATTATTAATGCAATGTTTTCTATTTCTAAAAGTAGTTAAGATCTCTGATATTTTGAAATGAGACAAATCTCGCAATGTATTTATTATGTTTAAAAAATTTTGACTGACGGAAAAATGATGACTGACGGACAGATGGACAAAATCTCTATTTATATAAGATAGATATTATTAATTTCCCAGGATATAGTTAAATACTGCAGATAAAAAAAGTTCCATGAATAATAGGTTATATCAATAAGAGATGCTATATATTAATTCGACCTGGCAATAGATATGTTTGTTTGAAAGCCGTCCAACACATGCCAGCATGTAAAATTGACTTCCAAATTAACGTAATCAGGTCTTTATTTATCCCTCTTTCTCTCAAGTCCATCCTTATCATTTCCTCCCATGTTTTTTTCTTCTTTCTCACAAACACATTGTCTGTTCAACATAGAAAGAAAAAAGGGTACTGGTACAGCTTTTGAACCAGACAAAACCGATTTTCGTTTGGCTTTTTCTGGCTGTTTACGAAAACAGCAGGAAGATGCTGAAGTGCTTATCTGATCAGAAAGCAAGAAAAGCAGACAACAAGTTTGGCCTTTTGGCTGGGATTGAAGTGTAGTATCTGTTCCAATGGATACTACACCCTATAGACCGGTACCGTCTTGGCCTTCAGGCCTTGATTTCGCCGGTCTGTGGGTTTCTCCTGTGCGGTTCTAGGAGGTTCACCCTCCCAGGCTTTGCCTCCCCTCTTTAGGGTGGAGTATGTTTATCGCTTACTACCTGAGGTGCCCCTACCAGGGAATGCCGACGGGGCTGCCCAGGCATTTTTGGTAGGCCAGAGTGCTCACCTTCTCGGGCGCTGGCTTTTTAAATCCCACTTTCCCGACCTTGTGTCATATCTTACCGCTGTGGGAGGAAGATAAATAAATTGGCGATTGTTAAAGATTTCCAACAAAGAAAAAAGGGGTGAACACAAATAATCAACAAATAATTGTTAACAAAAGCAATAAAAGTAGGTTAGAGTTAGGTTAGAGTTAGGTAAAAAAAAGGGGTCGGTTTTTGTCTGGTTCAACAGCTGGACCAGTACCGAAAAAAGAATGTTTAATTTAACTTTCTGGTGAAAAAAAAATATTATAAAAGTTGTTTCATTAATATTTTACGTAAAAAAAAAAAATGAATAATTTTTCATAAAAAATGAACATGCGGTGAGTGTTTTTCTTGCTTTAAATGTTGTTAAAATATTAATGCTTCTTTAGTTTCGCTCCGACATGTTAGGCATCTCTTTAAAAAAAAATATCTAAAGAAATGTATAAACTTTGTTATGTACTTACGTGGTAGCTGGAAAGAAGACTGTACACTAAAAATTACGCAAATGTATCCAGTATTTATTAAATAACAAAAAAAAAACACGATTAAACACGATTTTATCTATCGTACGTCATTTTTTTAAACCATTCCGACAAGGGAGATAACTCATTTTTTTTTTACCAATTTCGGAAAAACAACTTATAAGTACGATATAAGATAAACACATAACAAACATTTGGAGTTATGTTATTTTTCGGAAAACCAAAAAAAGAGTTATCTCCCTTGGCGAGACATAGATAAAATGTGGGGACCGATAGATAAAATGTGGCGACCGATAAATAAAATCATGTTTTTTTTTAATTTAATGAATACTGGATGAATTTGCGTAATTGTTGGTGTACAGTCTTCTTTTCAGTTACCACGTAAGTTATACATTTCTTTATCTATTTTTCTTTTAAGAAATGCCTAACATGTCGGAGCGAAACTAAAGAAGCACCAAATTATGTTGTTTTTTTTCTGTTGAAACGTCGCCTCGTTTTGATTTTTACGCCGGTTGGTTTTCCTTTGTCTTTTTCCGGCTATTTACGTAATTCTGCATCGGCAAAAGTCGGTTTTGAAAAAAGTACGAAAAGACGGCTGTTAGCAGTGGATTATATTTAATTTTTTTGCACAAATAAATAAATGCATATAACGATTTTAAAAACTAAGAAAAATAAATCTTTGTTGTTTGCTTGAAGTTAATTAATCACTTAAAGTCAACAAATTCAAATTGTTAACGGAATTTGTTAAAATTATTCGTAGATCAGCTGTGGAATGAGTAAATAAAGAAGTAAAAAAACGGTTAGTAGTGTTGCAGTGTATTTACCTTAAACAGAGAAAAGTACGTTTTAATGTGTTGTTTTGTTTAGTTAATTTTGTTAAGTTAATAATTTATAATCAGAACAATTTTCTTACAAACAATTAAACTTTTTTATCGTTTAGAGTAAATATATGTGTATGTTTTATTTCGCCAGAAAACTGCTGTGTACACACAATCGTAAAAGTGCAGGAAAAGATTGATCATTTTTACGAAGTTTCTTTTTTTTTAACATTAAAAGTTCAGACGGGTTTTCTTTATTTATATTCAAAACTCGTAGATTTTTGTTTTTTCTTACCCATTTCTTTGCCAGTCGGCAGTGTGACTCGTATTTAGGTGATTAAACGTACTATTCAATTTCTTTTCCGGTGAATCTCTAACATTGTGTCTAATTAATTTTTTCCCGGTGTTCATGAGAACAGTCAGAGTAAGTGTGACATTGAGATTTAAAACATATCGATCAGAGTTAAATATTAAGATTGATAAAATCGATTGAATTTTTTTGTTGTTTTAGCAGAAATAGCTAACAGAATGGCTATTTAAGTATTATTTTTTGCTCAGACAGCTATTAATTAAAACTAGTCCTATGAGAAAGGAAGGATGAGAGTGATCCGACGTAATGCCAAAGACACAGAGTTCCCCCTTCCCTCCTCTTTCCCCAGCCCCTCAAAATCCATGCCACACCTCACCACGAAAAAACCCTCTCCCACCCTAAGACAAATTTACTAATACTCCCACCCTCCCCTTTTTCACTCACAGCCATCCACATTCATTTCACTCTCTGCCACTGACTGACTTCTTTTAGCCCGGACCTTGGTCCAGCGCTCTCAGCAGCCACGGCTACTACTTTTTCTCATCAACCCATCATGTCAACCCAATATTTCGATGTACTTGCATGACATTTTTCTTAAAATTATCATCCTGAGGAAGTCTTACAATAAAGACGAAACGTTGATGAATATATAAAAAAAATATCTCTTGGTTTTTCCTTTTTCATTTCCCATATATATATATATATATATATATATATATAGTTTTTTTGTTATTGTTTTTACTGGCGATAAGAGCATAGCTTTTTTATTAGTATTTTTCTACTTCATAAACGGCAAAGTACATTTCATTACTCACCCTTTTTTAATAAGACGTGTAATTATTTTTTTAATTTTATATATATTATTATTAAATAATTTTTACGTACATATAAAAGGAGTCCATGGACACGTGTTTCTGGCTATCAGCCATCATTTGCATGGCTAACCTGGGCAAAGATCGAACATACGCTATTACTATTTGCAGTCTGTCGTTTTGTCAGTAGACCACACACGCCATGTCGCCCCCTTCTTTTAATAGGACGTGTAATTATTTTTTCATTATATATATATATATATATATATATATATATATATATATATATATATATATATATAATGTGTGTGTGAAGGAATGAAGAAAACTTGATTAATTAAGTAAATAAGAGCGTATAATATTTACTTATTACAATATTATATTTTTTATTGAATGATTGGACATGCTATACCTCAGGTTTCGTGAAGCAGACGCAACCAAAAAGCTGCTAGAGACAGTCAAATGCGTCTCATTAATTCGTCAAGTAACGATCCAATACTGAATGTGTTTTTTTAAAAGTCGGTTTAAACAAAATTGTCTTGAATTGTTTAGTTGGGAAAGTATCAGGCTGAAAAAATTGAGTGTTCAGTTTTGATCTTACCCCTCGATTTTTTACAAATAAAATTATATGAAATCAAAGAATATATTTTTCCATTTTTTTAATATAACAAAATGTAGGTGAAGGATTTTGGTATATTTAGTAGGTAAAGCCTCTTTGTCCCTCCCCTTCTCCCGCTCATAATATATATATATATATATATATATATATATATATATATATATATATATAATACAAGAACGCGTCTGTGTGTGTGTGTGTGTGTGTGTTTATAGAAAGACAGACTAGCTACCTAAAATATAAATATAAAGACACATGTAGAATTTCCCTAGGAACATAATGGAAGTCTTGATTCTCGACCCTTTTCCAACATAAAATAGTAATTTACTTATGAGTGTTATTTTAAAAGACCCCTTAACAAAAGTATCAGACTGAAAACTTCGAATGTTCGGTTTCGATTCTGCCCCCAATTAAAAAATAAAATTATATGAAATCAACGATATTTTTCCTTTTTTTAATATAATAAAATTTAAGTGAATAATTTTTGTATTACTATGATGTTGCATATGATACTAGCCCACATTCGAATCCGGGCAACGCTGGGTAACCCTGCTTCAAAATGTTGTTATATTGGACAATTACACATATGAAGGTTTTAAAGTCACGGCGCAACTTTTTTTTAAATAGTTTCTATAAACAGGAAGCGATTCAACAACGAGCTTAAATACCCAACTTTAGTGGCCTTTATGTTAGTCTTAAAAAAGAATTCTTCTTTTAGACATGAAAGAATTCTGAAACGTTTGAAAGTTAGTTTGTTCTTTTTTCCCACCTTTGTGACCCGCGACAAGAGTGTCTCGCCTCACCAGGAGAAAGCAACTGCTTAACTGACCTCAATAGACTTCATCTCCATTTTTTTTTTACGACGACGACGATGATGACATTCGCCTGTTTAAATATTCCATGTGTTCTCATACTTACCTGAAAAAGAAAAAGAAAAAGAAAAAAAGGTCAGCTCTTTTGCCTGCTTGTTGAATGTCGTTTGTGATTAATTGAGGTTTGGGCCGTGGGGCAACGTAAACTTAAAATGTGAACATATTGCCTCATCTGATGACCTTGGAACAAAAAAAAAAGAAAGAAAAAAGAAAAAGAAAAAAGGAAAAAAGAAAACAAAGAAAAAAAGAGAAATAGAAAAAAAAGAAAAAGAAAGGAAAAAAGGAAAAAGAAAAAAAGAAAAAGAAAAAAAAAGAGAGAGAAAGAGAGAGGAGTTTTTTTTTTTTTTTTTTTTTTTTCAATTTAAATATACCGTTTTAATTTAGAATGGCGTCTGGGAATATTTGTGGGTTTTTGTAAGTGGATTGATGTACCAAAGTTGTGTAACGAGTAGAATAACCGACTCTAAATGGCCAAGGGTCAGCCGAGAAAGTATCGTGTAAAATATATATTGAATAGAAAAATCGTGACCCGTTCGGTCACCCACTGAGCTCGGGTTAGATTGATTGAATAACGAAAAAGTGAGTTTGCAAAGCCTGAATATAAAAAAGATAGAATCTGTAATGTATAGTTGAAGCCCAATCAAAGGGCGATAGCACGTCCCGGAGGATTATGATCTAAGGGACCGGAAAAGGGAACACCTGGAGTAAGAAACGGTGAACGGTGAACAAAAGCCTACCGACAGTCGGACAGCTCACTTAATCAGCCAACATCTATAACCAATAGCAAAAGATCGCAATAATAAATACAAACGAATACAATATTAGTCGCTTTCCACTCGCTATCTCCTCTTCTCTCTCATCATCATCCGATTTATTTTTAACAGGCCTTTGATTAGCCCTCTATAACAGGGTGGGGCATGTCTGTCAGTCTTGATCGAAGTCTTCCTCTCCAGGCTCGGCAGTCGCGAGGATCAAAGTTCGCAATCCCTAGGGCCGCACGGTCGCGTTTACACAGCTCATCCCAAGAGATATATACATATATATTACATTCGGTAATAACTGGTGTGGTACTCACCCCGAGCGTGCTGAGTCAGCTTCCACCGAAGTAGGAAGTTTCTAGGGAATACCAAATTCACAAGCAGTCCCCAGCCACATATATCTTATTTACCTCCTCTCCAAGAGGGTAGACACAAGATTAGGTGTGGTTGTGAAAAGCCAGCCCACTAGGATTAGTGCACTCTAGCCTACAAAAAATGCCTGAGTATCCCTGGTCAGCATTCCCTGGTAGGGGCACCTCAGACGATTAGCAATAAACTAATACCTTCTCAGAGAGAAGGTAAAGCCTGGGAGGACGGACATCCTAAGACTGAGGTATCTCAGCTAGACAGCAACAAAGTCACTGTCGGACTGATGTCGAGGACGTATCCTGCCTGGTAAGAACACATCTACTCAAGCTGTGCCAGCGCATTTATATCGAGGTGAGGGGAGATGACATACAGCGCCTGGTATTCCCAAATGATCACCCATCTAGTACTGACTAAATTCAATGTCGCTTTACTTTGATGATCTAAAGAGAACCAGTGTGCCAATGTGATTATGCTGTAATCTCATTTTATATATACTAGCGGGACCTGTGTCCCGGCGTTGCCCAGGAAAGTGAATTAACTCAAGACGTGCCCCAACGTTGAACTATTGGATGATTTGCTGCTTATTGTTGTCCGATGCGAACGCAGACCCCACAAAGTTAATGTAAAACATTTTTTGGGGGGGGAGGGGGTGCTGGTGGGGGCTTGCCACACGAATTTATGGGGAAGTTTAATTGCAAAACCGGATTTAAGGTTAGTATTGGGCTTAACGAAGAGCAGTGCGAACTGTTAAAAATCAACTTCACCAAAGCAAAAAAATAAAAAATAAATCGATAAGAAAATTAATTCATCTGTTTTTTTTTTCTTCACGCATGTCTGCTGCGAATGTAGACGCTTCAATGTAAATGTAAAACCCTTTTTCGGGGTAGCAGGCACCAGACTTTTGGTGAAAGTTTAATTGGGAAAGTGGTTACCTTGGATTGATTGTTAATAAACAGAGATGGAGAAGCAAGAATGATAGCGTATAAAATCAGAGTGGGGGGGGGGGGTCAAACAGAATAAAATGAGAGAGGGTGAAAGTGATAGACAGAAACATAGTAAGAGAGGGGTCACTTAGTGAGTTTATTGCAAATTTACTTTACTTCAAATAATTATAATGGAAGTTTTTTCTTTTTCAAACATAACTCCGTTCGAGAATTGAATATCTTAGCATATATTTTGTGTGATTAAAGAATATAGGAAAGAAACCTTAGAGAAACAAACGTTGATTAACTCAGCTTTAGTATAATAAATAGATAATCCAGTAATATGGATCGATTTTAAGAAATGTCTCGAAGGTAAATTGAACACATTGTCATTAAAGCCATCGTTATTTCATCGAAGCCACTTTCGGATATTTAAGTAGGATGAATGTAGAGTAAGAGTGAATGTGGTATTTTGGTGAGAGTATCTAGCGTAGGGGAAGTTCAAAAGGTATTTGGCAAAATGCATGAATGACTCCCCCCCCCCTCCCATACCCCACAACGATTCGGACTCCATGCCTAAGTCAACAAATGAATTTTGTAAATATTGTTTTTTTGTTAAAACTTTGTTATAATTGTAATTTTTTGTTTAAATAAAATCGCTTCATTCACCTACACTTCTTTGAAATTAATTCATTTGAATATGTGCGTTCGTCTTGAATCGTTATAAAGTGTTTTCCTAATCGTCATACAGAATCAGTTATTTCACTCTTAGGCTTCAGCTAAGTTAAAATGCGATTATTACGCACACATATATATGGAATTTTCCAACGAAGGACTTCGGACTAAAAGTTTAAAGAAAAAGAAGTTTTTTTTATAGTTTTAAAAGTTTTAAGAATTCCAAGACATATATATATAAATATATATATATATATATAGGATCTAATATAAAATAATTATTTTCATAACATTTAATATATATATATCGTAATCGATAGGATTAATGTAAGAAAAAAATAAAAAATAAATTAATCTTGTATTGCTAATTTGGCTTATATTTCAATTTTATTAACTTTCCATGCAATACTTTAAAACTTGAACGATAAACACACACACACACACATATATATATATATATATATATATATATATATATTTATATAAAATGTTATGAAAATAATTATCTTATATTAGATCCTATCGTGATAGAAATATACTCGATATTGGAAAGAATGAAATAATAAAACACAAGTAAAGTAAAATTACATACTTTACAAGTTTATTATAATCATCAACTGTTCAAACAAGGAATAATAGATGAGAATGTGTTTTAATCCATGGATTTTCAAAGAAATAACTCTTATAATTTAAAAGACTTTCTGCTCATTAATGAAAAAAAATTGTTTAATATTTTTACTCTTTTTGCTTTTAACATAATTCAAAATTGTTTTGTAAAGTTAATCAAATTAATATTTACTAATAATTAGTAAATTATTAGTTTTTTTCGTCTGAGGATGAGAGTAATTTTTTTGAAAATTCAGGACTTTCCTTGTTTTAAACATTTGATAATGATAAACGCGTAAAGTATATAACGTTACTTTTGTTTTATTATTTCATTCTCTCTCTCTCTCTCTCTCTTTATTTCTCTCTCTCTCATATATATATATATATATATATATATATATAAAATGAAATATTTTGAAGTCTCGCCTGCCAAGGTTTTTCTACAACGAAAGCTTGCAAAAAAAAAAAAAATTAAATAAAATGAATTTTTCATTTAAAATTGCACGATTGTTGATTTACAAAATATTTCACTTTAATACATTCTAATCCGTGCTTCAAAGATGTGGAGTTCCTTACTTATATATATATATATATATATATATATGTGTGTGTGTGTGTGTTTGAGAAAGAGAGAGAAACTCTAAACATTTAAAATAGTCTGCACAAATTAATTAATGTTTCACTGCTCAAGAGTTCTGAGAGGTGCACTTGAGCAGTGAAACATTAATTAATTTGTGTAGACTATTTTAAATGCTTATATAAAGTGTATTTATAAAGTTCTACCTTTTATTGAACACTTTTGAAAAAAAAAATTGTTTTAAGTTCATTTTATCAATATGTTTGAATTTGTTCAATTAATATATATATATATATACATCAATTATTAAAAAACAAACCTAGAAGCAAAAAGCATCTTTCAAAAGAAGAAAATAATTGCCTATTCAGGTTAATGAGAGGGAATTGCTGATAAAAATGATCAGAAGAAAGTGTTTACATACGTTGAGTGAACATTGTATTGAAAGTGAAAAAATAAATTACTTTCTGAATTTACCCGGTGTTGCCCGGATTGTGATGATGGTTTGTTTGGGGATCACCCCCCCCCCCTACACACACACACACTCACTCAAAATAAACGAAAAAAATAAAACAAAAAAATGAAACCATCACTCTAAATAATTTTGGTACCTGAAATATGAATGATCAGCAAACAAGGTACGAGAATTAACTTTAATACTTCTGTAACAATGGTGCCAGCAGTTTGGTTGCAGCGTGAATGATGCAACGTTGAGTATAAAACACCTAAACCATGGAGAAATGAACGTTAGTTATATTTCAGACAATCTGGTTTTGTTTTTTTAAGAAGCCGCCTGATACTTTTTTGTGTGCTATTAATGAGAGAGAGAGAGAGAGAGAGAGATTAATAAGTATATAAGCAATAATGGACACAAGTTATTCTATAATCAAGGGAGGCGCGAGAGCGCTCTATCCCTTAATAGACTTCAAAAATGGCCTATGCTGGAAATCTCATTTCTTTGATCAATCATAACTCAAAAATCAATAAACCAAATTAGTTAAAACTTTGCACAAAATTTTGATTTGATAGATTCTATAAGTGTGTAGAATTTCAGCATCATTAGTCAAGGCAACCCAGAGATCCAGAAAGTTCAATCATGAAATCATGTTATCTGTGTGTACGTACGTACATACGTATGTGCCACCCTGTATCTCATCAAGTATTTGATGGATTCAGCTGATTTTTGACAGAGATAGAGGTTCTAGGGTCTAGTTGATGGCATTTTAATTTCAGTTTACCGTATACCTTAGTTTTCCAGAAAATTCCAAAAAACCTTAAAAATGACCAGGCATAGCCTTTACAAAAGTAGTGACATTCCATGAAAAATGCCAGTATACTGAAATCATATGCCCTTAATAGGGTTAAGATGAAAATTCATATACACTAAATGTACAAAAGCAAGGAAATTCCCAAATTTGTACACTTTTATTGTCATTAAGGGTATGCGAGCACAACAGGGCTATGTATTTTACTGGTAGGAATTTTTCTTCAGCGCACCTCACACACTTCATCCACTCATGCATAGAGATTTATACTGTATACCCTTAATGACAATAAAAGTGTACAAGTTTGGGAATTTCCTTGCTTTTGTACATTTAGTGTATAGGAATTTTCATCTTAACCCTATTAAGGGCATATGATTTCAGTATACTGGCATTTTTCATGGAATTTTATAAGATTTAATAAATTTCTTCTTGTCTTTCATTTTGGAAATTTTAACGGCTGATGTACCTGACATGAGGAAGAACTACCGGATCATGTCTTCTCATTTATACTAACTTTCTAGATTTTTTTAACTTTCTAGATTTTTTTAACTTTCTAGATTTTTTTAACTTTCTAGATTTTTTTAACTTTCTAGATTTTTTTAACTTTCTAGATTTTTTTAACTTTCTAGATTTTTTTAACTTGCTAGATTTTTTTAACTTGCTAGATTTTTTTTAACTTGCTAGATTTTTTTTAACTTGCTAGATTTTTTTTAACTTGCTAGATTTTTTTTAACTTTCTAGATGTTTTTAACTTTCTAGATGTTTTTAACTTTCTAAATGTTTTTAACTTTCTAGATTTTTTTAACTTTCTAGATGTTTTTAACTTTCTAGATTTTTTTAACTTGCTCTGCATTGGCTCATATTTCACACGAGACAAATGACTGCTTTTATTGTGCTTTTGTGGATAATTAAAAATGTCTATAAAGTAAGAAATCGCTGGGTTTTGTGGAGATAAGATATAAATTCTAAGACTTTTTTCTGTTATATCTCCTTTTGTTTATATATATATATATATATATATATATATATATATATATATATATATATATATTATTATTATTATTATTATTTCATGTATCCACATAAAATTTTATAAGGAGATATAATTTTTTATGTATCAATTTTCAGTATTTACTTCAACAGTGCTCGATACGTAAGTAGAGCTAGGTAGTAAGCTATGAAAATATATTTATAGCAATTGAGCTACACAGAGGCTCCCACGTTTCATCCCCGGGGGGGGGGATCTTCAAGCTAAAATGCATCTTAGCCTGAAGATTCCCCCCGGGATGAAACGCGGGAGACTCTGTGTAGCTTAATTGCCATAAATATATTTTCATAGCTTACTACCTATATATATATATATATATATATATATATATATATATATATATATATATATATATATATATATTTATTTATTTATTTATTATATGCATACATAATTTTCAAATAATTATTTAAAATTCTTTTACTAAATTTATGACTGACTTTTTAATAATTTGCAAGAATTTTTTCGTTCTCCTCTAAACAAGAATAACTTTATTATTCTGAAATTTCCAGGAATAAGGAAATATGGCAAACATTTTACTGAATCTCTAAATTAAACAAATCTCTTTTCTATATGAATAATATTTGTGTTTGTTTTATGTATTTAACTATATATATATATGTATATATATATATATATATATATATATATATATGATACTTAAAGTTACAACTCACCCAACATATCCCAATACTGAACCTAAGAACTAAACCACAAAAAAACTGAACTCTCCACACACACACACACACACACACACACACACACACACACACACACACACACACACGAGAAAGGAAGGATGAGAGTAATCCGACGTAATGGGAAATGTAAAAGGAAAAGCCAAGAGATATTTTTTATGTATTCATCAACGTTTCGTCCTTATTGTAAGACTTCCTCAGCATGACATTTTTCTTAAAATTATCATCCTGAGGAAGTCTTACAATAAAGACGAAAACGTTTATGAATATATAAAAATATTTCTTGGTTTTTCTTTTTTCATTTCCCATATATTTGCATATATGTTTAAACACACACATATATACATATGTATATATGCATATATATATACACATATACATACATACATACATTAAAAGGATTATCTTATTTATATTTAAATACTCTTACAGATTGGCATCTGACATTGCTTTGCCAACTTCCTATTCGTCATTGTTTTCAGTCTGGTGCATTTTAATACTATAGAATAACACGATTCGGGACATTGTTATTTGGGCGGAGTGGTTTTATGCGATGACTTCCTTCTACTTGAAAATAAAATCAAACAATTAGTAAAAAGATTTCTTTTCGCTACAAGAAAAGCACACACAAATACGACACTTTGGTTTGGTAGGTTTTAATAAAGTTCACGAGTCAGAATTGACTCCACTGCATGTTTTATTGCTTGGTCTATCTGTTTTATGACATATCATCCCCTTTGAGATCTGAGATCTTGGCAACATTAAAGTAGTCCCTCTTGTGAGTACCTGATTATATCGGAAAAACCAATGCCGGCAAAAGGGAATCAAACAAAATATTAAAAACAATGTTAAAAAAGATAATCAAATAAGAACTAGTATTAACACGATCAGAACGAATAAACTAAACAATATATTCAATTGTGGATTGGCCTAAGAAATGGCTTCTTTCGTTCAATCCTCTTAAGACTCCGATCGTGTCTTTCAATCGTAGGCGTGTCCCTTTTCTTCAATGGTAGGTGTGATCTTTTCTCCAGAAGATTCTCGTGTATCTGTTCTTAAGGATAAATCGACTCTGACACTTCTTGGTCTTTCTTTCTCATCAAATCTTTCTTGGAGTTCATACATTAGATCCATTGTCTTTCTGATCCTCGAAGGTCGGTTCTCTCTATCGCCCCAAACACTTTCTCACACCTGAGGCTATTATCTATCTTTACAAATCTACTATCAGACAATGTATGGAGTACTGTTGTCATATTTGGGCTGGTGAATCTCTGTCCCATTTGAGGGTTGTTGATAAGGTTCAGAAACGTATCTGTCATTTGGTTGGCCCAACCTTTTCTTCTTCTCTGTGTCCCTTCTTTTCTCTCTCTCACTCACACACAGGCGTGATGTTGCTAGTCTCAGTCTCTTCTGCAAGTACTATTATGCCATGTGTTATTTATTCCCTGCTTCCTTTGTTCCAGCTCGTTTGACATGTTGGTCTAATGGTCTTCATCAATTCGCTGTTCAGGAATCTCATTATTATACAGCTTCCTATTCCAGTAGCTTCTTTCCAAGAACTGTAGGCTTGTGGTACCCTCTTCCTGCTGACTGTTTTCCTCCGACCTATAGCCTTGGTCTTTTCAAGACTACGGTAAATAAGCATCTCCTGTCTTTGCATTAATCATTTTCGTTCGTTTTAGCTCCTTACATCAAGTGGCTTCATGCCGTGTCTAGAGCGATTTCCATAATAAAAAATAAACTCCCGTGGTATATTTTGCAGTCATATTTACAAAAGGAAACCCGACGGAAAATAAATTTTATATAACAGGGCAAACACATTTAAACACAGATTTTGTTTATGCTGAAATTTGCCAGGGTATAATCACTAAATAAACTATTTATTTAATCCACGGGGCTAGAGATAAACAAAGAATACCATAAAGCAAAAAACGAGACTCGTACAGGATTGGAAACTGTGCCCCAGAAGAGAGACCACCTCAACCGGGTATGGTCTTAGATCACTTAACTAACAAGCTAGTACGTCTAGAGAAAGCCTAAATTGTACAAATAACTCATCTCCCAAGCTTTGCGGCAAATCTTTGCTTGTGTTTTTACTAGCAATGTAACCATATCCCCTTGCTGTACCAAGCGAGCGAAAATACAAGTAATGTTTTTATGTTTTAATATTGGAATTTATTTCCGACAGTATTTCATGTATCAAGCTGGTGTTTGTTGATGCTAATGTTTTTGCAGGTAATACCATGAAACAAACGATTTATTTAGTCTACAGGGTTAGGGATTAACAAGAAATACCACAAAGTGAAAAATGAAACTAGATATCCTACATGAATTAGATGGCAAAATACAGCCATTAAGTAACAATGCTGAAAAAAGAGATCCACTCTTTTTTTAAATGCTCACAGATATAAAAAAAACATATATTAAACAATGGTTGGATCACATAGAGAGGGTTAGAGAAATACATAAATAGCTAAATGAGAGATTGGTGATTTGTTCAGTTAAGTAAAAATTACAGTTCACGAGAAGAATTACAGTAGAATTTTTTCAAACATAGCTCAATCCCAGAACTAATAATATTTTAGCATGTATTTTGTGTTGTGAAAGAATATAGGTAAAAAGCCTTAGGGAAACAAACGTTGATTTACACAGATTTAGTATAATAATAGATATTATGAAAATATATTATATATATATATATATAGTACATGTGTTATATTAGTTTCTGTAGATGTTAATCCGTTGAAACTGCAGTGTTTATAAAAAGTGCTCAATAACAAGTAGAGCTGTTCTTTAGTATACATTTTTATTTATACAAACATTGTTGGTTACATTGCACTATTCATAAAGAGTCAACCTCTTCAGACCAAAACGAGGTATTGAAATGAGATTAAAAAAATCTTTCTTCTTTTAGTATATTTTCTAGGTTTGGGTGTGCTTATAATTCCACGGTCAAGCTTAGTATAACATTTTTTTTTTTGCTCGTTGACATTTTCAATTCGTTCCTATTTCTTTCAGTTTTTTTTTATTAATGTTTGGCCTGACTAGCGATTATGACCCTTTCCTATCTTTTTCTTACTTTTTATCTTTTCTCACCTCCTTGAAATAAATTTTTTTATAAACTCTGGGGATCTCAGTTGCTGGCTGGATTCAACACATAAAGCCATAACTTTCCTACATATATGCTAATGTATCAATATTTCACCATGTATACACACACACGCATATAAGAGGAATATATAGATAAGGAAGGCTCTGTAGACTGGCTGAAAAGAGGATCTCTCCTCTATGATCAGGAGAGAATGATAATGGCTGCTCAAGATCAAGGCTTGATGACCAATACCTTTAAAAAGGTGAGTGGTCTCAGCAACAATAACAAGTGTAGATTCTGCCACACAGAAATAGAAAGTATGAGCCACCTGACATCCAGTTGTAAGGTTCTCCTGGGGGATGGCTATTATATAATGCGACACAACTGAATGTGTAAATATCTTTACTGGACTATTTGTAAAAAGTTGAATATCCAGTGTAGCAGCAGGTCCTGGGAGCATATACCAGAAAGAACAGTTGGAAATAATTTATACACCATCCACTATGACTATGCAATCCCTACAGCTACAACGGTGCTGTTAAACCTGACATCGTGATATGGGACACAAGGGAGAAAGTAGCAACCCTAGTTGAAGTCAGTGTCCCGAACGATGCAGGATTAAACAGAGCTGAAAGGAAAAAGATTACGAAATACTAAGGTCTTATGTACGACATGAAAAGAAACTGGAATCTTAGGAAAATCACCATCATTCCAGTAATTATAGGAGCAACAGGACTAATGAAAAAGAATTTCAAACGCTATCTGGCGAGTATACTCGGTGAACCGAGTGCAAAAGAAATACAAAGAATTGCACTTAAAGGGACGGTTAGAATCTTTAAAAAAGATCTCTAGGCTGTAGTGGAGTGTCTGAAATAGCCGGTGAATGTCTGGCATCCGGTAGGATGCCCCATCCCCAGCATAAACAGAAAGATAAGAAAATTTAAAAAATGATAATCACATATACATTTCTATATCTACATACTCTGATCTCTATATAGAACATATAAACGCATATATCTGCATATAACAAGTACATACCCATACACACACACACAAAAATATAGTTATATATATATATATATATATATAAATAAATGTTTTGAGGTACAAAATTTATAGATACATTTAAAAAGAATACGCGGAAATCTCTCTAAGGCCCTTTCGACTATCATCTCGTCAGGAGAAAATCGATAGTTTTAATTAATAATAACGTCGAAAGAAAGAGCAAATGGGGAAATTGAGTGTGCCAAAATTAACGTTGAAGCGATTAAAATTCAATTTAATTATTTCGTTAAAAGTCGATTAAAAGGCACTACGTTAGGGGATAAAAAAAAAAAAAAAAAAAAAAAAAAAAATTGGGAAGGAGTTCAAAGTTCCCCAAAGAGATTAAGCGATCTTACACATTCCTTCTGCCGGCACAAGGAAGGTTTTCGCATAGCAATAGAGACAGATTCCAATATTTTCAAATGGTTCTTGGAATCTGCTCGATGCAAGACCTCAAAACGGTCTATTTTATAGCCACTGGCACAGCTAGGGTTTTCAACCAAATGCTGGCCAATAGCAGAGTCCAAAGAATTTTTTTTTTTTTTTTTTTTTTTATCCCCTAACGTAATGCCTTTTAATCGACTTTTAACGAAATAATTAAATTGAATTTTAATCGCTTCAACGTTAATTTTGGCACACTCAATTTCCCCATTTTCTCTTTCTTTCGACGTTATTATTAATTAAAACTATCGATTTTCTCCTGACGAGATGATAGTCGAAAGGGCCTTAGAGAGATTTCCGCGTATTCTTTTTAAATGTATATATATATATATATATATATATATATATATATATATATATACACACACATATACATACAGATTCAACATATTCGCACCCACTTTTATATATATATACATACATACACATATTACCAACAGATACATTCCTTTTTTCTACTGGTTGGCACAGTATAATATATTCCACATATATAGTCTAAAGAAGCTTTGAGTCATTTTAAACAAATGAAAAAAAAAAAGTAAATGCAGTTTAAATCCCCAAAGAAATTAACTAAATCCAAGATATCGCAGACTTAGCATTTGTTGGAAAATTCATAAATAAAAAATAATAAATTTTAAAAAAAATTAAAAAAGGGAGATTCAAGTATCTAACAGTGAAACAAAAACAGGGGACCTTAACTTAAGCGTGAAATATTAAAACAGGGATCATCAGCTGTTTACCTTGTAACTGTTTTGAAGATTGAAAAACAGGACAGCTATAATATATATATAAATGCCCAATATTCTAGCGGATATTAAGTTAATTCACTATAAACCCTGTTTATACATACATACTCTACCCGTGTGTTTACACGTATCTGCATATATATATATATCTACAGGGTGTGCATAAAGTCCGTGTACACTAAAAAAAATTATAACTTGATTTGTATTTGCAATAGAATAGTCTGTAAAACGTGTTATAAAGTTTCATAGAATGTTTCAACAAAATGGAGCTTCTTGTATGTAAGACAGTTTCTAAATCAGGAATTTCCTAACGGATGGATCAGAAGGGGTGGACCATTTCATCGGCCTCCACGTTTGCCAGATTTGACTACATTAGATTTTTTATGGGGACATGTGAAAACAATTGTGTATGCAACAAGGTGCTCCATAATACAGGCCTGACAAACATGCGACTGGGGTCCACGACTGGGGCGAACATGTGAAGACCAAAATTACTACTAACTAATAATTGCTGAGAAAAATTTTAGTAAGAAATTTCTTAGTAATGTCCTGTAATCAATTATTATATAAAAACAAATTGACTCATGATTTTCGAAATATCAAAAATATGTTTAATTCATGATGAATAGTGATTTTTTGTGAATTTAGTTATTTTATATTTTTGTACTTTTTACATTTAATTTGATGGAAATAAATCAATTATTGTAAGCTACTTCCTAATATGTATAGTTGTTAATTACTGGACATTACTAAGAAAATTCTTACTAAAACTTTTCTCATTAATTATTATTTAGTAGTAATTTTGGTCTTCACACGTCCACCCCCCAGTCGTGGACTCCAGTCGCATGTTTGCTAGGCCTGTAATACGGATCGCCTTAGTATGCAACCAAACCTAGTTCATTAGAAGATTTGAACGGTAAAAGAACTAATGTGATTTCAGGCATTACTGCAAAATCGTATTAGTCTTTTTATTGGCTTGATGGCGGACATGTTGAAACTGAAATAAAATCTCAATAAAACCTTAAAAATATAGATTTACTTCTTTTTAATCCTTTTTACAGATTATTTCTATCGCAAATACAAATCAAGTTTTTTTTTTTTTTTAAGTGTACACGGACTTTATGGACACCCTGTATATATATTATTTCATAAATACATATAATCTTATAGGATGATATAATATATTTTGTATAGATTTTCAGTATTTACTTTAACAGTGCTCAATACGTGAGTAGAGCTTAGTAGTAAATTATGAACATATATTTATGGCAATTAAGCTACACAGAGGCGTCCGCGTTTCATCCCCCAGAGAATCTTCAGGCTAAGTGCACAGATATTTTGGTAGTTTGTTTTTACATATCCACGTGGTGTTTTGTCTAGCTAATTAACCAATCAGATTCGTTGTTATTTCTCTACCACAAGTTAATGTGTTCATTAGCCAATGGCTGAACTTCTTGGATGCCTGTGTAGCTTAATTACTATAAATATATTTTCATACGTTACTATATATATATATATATATATATATATATATATATATATATATAACAAGTTCCGCTCGAGTGTTGAACAATGTAGATGACAAGACACTCCCCCCGGCCTCCCGGGTAAGTGTATCTTAATTTCAATTACTGTCTGTGTTGATTCTAGCCTGAATCTATGAGTGCATTCAAGCCCATGCGGTCGCCTGCAACCGCCACTCCTACACTGATGAGGGTAAGAGAGCCCGAAACGACGTCGTCTGTAGGTGAAGAAACACTTTAATATTTAAAAAACTCATTGAAAAACACTTCCCCATAACCAATCCCCCGCATAAAATATTCAATAAAAATAACGTACAACTGTCCTACAGTTGCTGCGAAAACATATAAATGATAATTAAGGTGCACAATAACAAAATACTAAAAAACAGCAGAAAAGAAAAAAATAAATTGCATAAAATAAGTTACCAACATAGCAAAAATGACACTAAGAAGAATAAAAATATAAGCACTTCAAATAGTAATAACTAAAACCCTAATAGCAATCACCCAAATAGAAATGAAAAAGTTAGTAATGAAGAGAAAAGATGTAACTGCATAACTCGTACACTTTTTCCACTGCAAAATAAATGCTTAACCAAAAGTATTGTTTACCAAGCCACAATATTTGCCAAAGAAAGACCAAATAACAAGAAGTACTACGTGGGTATGACATCCCTATATTTTAAAACCAGATATTACGACCACAACAGCACATTTAAAAACAAAGAATGCCAAATTAAAATAGCACTAGCAAACCAT
Organism: Sepiola atlantica; assembly: GCA_963556195.1. Classification (NCBI taxonomy): domain Eukaryota; kingdom Metazoa; phylum Mollusca; class Cephalopoda; order Sepiida; family Sepiolidae; genus Sepiola; species Sepiola atlantica. The sequence goes on along the minus strand of OY744536.1, from coordinate 75,807,253 downwards.
TATTGGGAGCTCAAAGAAAACGGACACTCACAAATAATTGAATGGAAAATAATACGATAGGCCAGTACATGTAGAAATTTAGATGCCCCATGTAGATTATGTCTGAATGAGAAATTTGAAATCCTAAACGTTAAAGACCCCCAAAACCTATTAAACTGTAGCAAACAACTGCCTGCACAGAATAAAATTTACCTCAGGTTAACAATACATAATAAATAAATAAATGAATAAATAAAAAACTAAACTAAACTAAAACCTAAAAACTTAAAAACTAAAATAGAAATACAAGCATGTGTTAAAATAAGGTCACCCATTATTTCGACACAACAAAGAAACAGGGATAGGCCACCCTATAGAAAACAGAACAATAGACTAGGAAATAGGAAGTAAAATCAACCGAACCTTTGTTTGTGAGAAGCCGAACGATTGGCTAAGAGAACAACAAAGAATCTGATTGGTTAACTAGCTAGACGTGTATATAAGACCCGGCAAAACTAATTCCATGCATTTTAGCCTGAAGATTCCCTCTGGGGATGAAACGCGGAAGCCTCTGTGTAGCTTAATCGACATGAATATATTTTCATAACTTACTACCTAGCTCTACTTACGTATCGAGCAATGTTGAAGTAAATACTGAAAATTGATACATAAAAAATTATATCTTATAACATTTTATGTGGATACATGAAATAATAATATATATATATATATATATATATATATATATATATATATATATATATATATCTGTCTTGTGGCGTCTTGGTCTTACCGGATACCCGGACAAGAATTCATCTAGTCTGGTGGAGTATCCAGCTATGTGCTGTTACTTGAGGTAACATCACTATGAGAAGGTGCACTATTCCTCATATGAGCCAGTGTAAAGCCGTGTTGAGGGGATTTTATTTAAGGTTTGTATACTGTTATTTTGAATATTTGGTCAACGTTTACTTGTAAGGTGAAGTATCCTCACGTCAGGTTATCCTGACAAACCCTTGTACAAATAGTCCGAAGACACTCGAGGATGATGTCTAGTAGGTAATTCAAACTCTCCTATATATTTTTTAAAATTTTCTTATCGTTTTGTTTTTGCTGGAGATGGGGCATTCTATTTCAGAGGCTCCAACCGAGAGATCTTTTAAGATTCTAACCGTCCCTTTAAGAGCAATTGTGTGTATCTCTCTTGCACTTGGTTCGCCGGGTATATTCGCCAGTTTGTTTTTGAAATTCGTTTTCATGAGTCCGATTGCTCTGATAATTACTAGAATGATGAAAACCTTCCTCAGATTTCAGTTTCTTTTCATGTCGTACATAAGACCTTGGTATTTTGTTATATTCTCCCTCTTAGTTCTCAAACTTTATGTGTGTGTGTTTAGTAAAGTCAAATGTTCTAACTTTAGTTGTATTCTAATGCGACAAGAAAAGGCTTTATCTCAATACTACAAAAATGAAAAGTGAAATGATGTAAAAAAATTTGTATTCTTCCAAGTTTATATATATATATATATATATATATATATATATATATGTACTAGACGTATCCATGACCCATTGGGTCACAACCACTACTCTTATTCATTCTACTTCGATTTCATTTCAAAATTCAGCAACTGTGACATGTCCGTTAAGACATTTTAACCAAAAATAATAAGTATCATTACTTTTATAACACAAGTCATCATCAGTGATTGCTCACCGATAATAAGCAGTGGTGTTCCCTGGAGTCTGACTTACAATAAGTCTCCCTAGAATTCCACCACTTACCACCTCTTTTGATAACCATTGCAAATCATTGTTATCGCAACAGCTGTTTACCATTGATTACTCACTTGGTTTTCTCTGGAATTTGAGTGGCAATAAGCAAAGGTTCTAGTACTCTATGCACCCTTTCAGTGGAGATTATTATTATTAATTATAATTGGTCCCCCGATTTATAAAATCGGGAGACCTATGTTTTGAGGCATTTCCGTCCGTCTGTCCGTCCGTCCGGATTTTTCTCCGCAACCATCCATTGAATTTCTCTGAAATTTTGCATGAAGTTGTAACTTTTGTCAGGTGAGGAAGTGACATTCTCCGATTTTTGAAGAAAATCTGGTTAGCCCCCCAGGGGGTCAAAAGGCCCCAAAATGGCAAAAAATGACATTTTTTGCCCCATAACTTTTCATCCATCCATTCAATTTCTCTGAAACTTGGCCAAAATATGGAGGCAATTGTTCCTAATAGAAAATAAGTATCGCTGACCTTGGAAAAAATTTGGTTCGCACCCCCAGGGGATCAAAAGCCCTCAAAATGGCAAAAAATGACCCTTTTCTCCAATAACGTTTGATCCATCCATTCAATTTTTCTGAAACTTGGCCAAAATGTAGAGGCAATTGTTCTGGATATAAAATGAGTATCCTTGACCTCAGAAAAATTCTGGTTCGCGCCCACAGGGGGTACAATGGGGGGGGGGGTAAAAAATGACCCAAATTGCCCAAATTTATTGCATTTTACACTGGCCACATCGAGTCACATACAGAGGGGGACCACGCATGCGCGGCTTGTTATTAATTATTATTATATAAAAGTATTAATATTCTTAATTATTATTATGTAAAAGTATTAATATTCTTAATTATTATTATGTAAAAGTAAAGAGACTTATTATTTTGTCATCTAATTTACATACATGTTTGTGGTGTGTACAGACATAGGTGTACAAATTTGATGGCGATACTAAAAAAAAGATTCACTCTTTCTTTAAATGTTCACAGAGACTAAGAAAAATCAGAAAATTATTCGATCCTTATGAAGTTTTCGTATTTATTAATGGTTATATAAAGTTTTTATTTTATTAAAAAAATCTATCATTTTTTTTAGGTCACTTAAATTATTCTAAACTCTGCCCCCTTAATTTCAAGGACGAAATACATCGAAACTCAGTGATCACCTTTACAAAGAGATAACACCCTGATTGTGTGACTGAAAAAAAAAAGTTATGGTAGCTAGAATTTAAAGTTCTCAAGACATTTACTTGTTTTTTTACATTTACATTTCTTATCTTTTAGTAACATTTTCTACCGACAGGTGGCTTAATTTTTTGTTTCCATTTGCACCTTCAGGATGTTATGTCTTTGTAAACGTAGTCACTTAGTTTCGACTATGGGTAAAATAAGATGTATTTCGTCCATGAAATGAAGGGGGGATGAAGTAATTTAAATCTGTGGTACCCAACGTGGTCCATGTGGACCACCAGTGGTTTATAGAATAATTTTTGAGGTTTACAACCAGATTTGACGATTGGAAAAATGTTTCTTTAATATTTCTTTCACTTAAAAGTTAGGGAGCATCAATTATACAATATAAAACTGTAGTACCCAATGTGGACTACAGAATAATTTCTTCTATAGTTTTAATTCATGGGGTTAGAAAGGTTTAGCACCCCTGATTTAAATGATCTAAAAAAAGCCGATAAGTTTTTTTATATATCAAATAAATACTTTATATTAACATTCATTTATTTCTTTAAAATACTGAAAAATTCATTAAGATCGGATAATTCTTTGATTTTTGGTGGATTGTTTTCAATCAGGGATTTTAATTTTTGGTTAAAAACAAACAATCACTTTCAATTATATATATATATATATATATATATATATATATATATATATATATATATATATATATATATATATATAATTGAAAGTGATTGTTTGTTTTTAACCAAAAATCACTTTCAATTATATATATATATATATATATATATTAATACTGACTAAAATAAAAGACAAACAAAACATTTGAAACAAATTAAAATTTCTTTTTAATTTAATTCGTCTCATTTTCTGCTGAACTATCCCCACCGTTAACGGTTTTTTCCTATGCACGTTTGAATTAAGGTAACACACATCTGAGGAAGGGAATTTTTTCCCGAAATATTATGTTATAAGGAAGCTCCATCAAACCGCACAATTAAGATTGTAATAAAAAAAAATTATATTAATAAAAGATACAACTTAAAAACTCATTCCCCCTGTATATGTCTTAATTTGCTTCAGTTCGTGTTTATCCGTTACACCTCTGCATTGTATTACCTTCTATGAATTACCTTTACATAAAACACTTTCACTTTCATTGCTCGTCCCTAGATATATCTCTTAATAAATTCTTCTTCTATACGTAAAAATAATAAGTCTCTTTATTTCTATATGATCTTTATAAATAATATAAAAATAAAAGAGTCCTATTATTTTGCTATCTAATTTACATACGTGTTTACAGTGTGTACAAAGACACTATATGATAAAAGACAAGCAGTCTACTTGATGACGGTTTTTAAATCGGAAATTGACAAGCAGTGTTTATCAAAAAACACTCCCTCATCATTTTCGACTGTTTAGATTTAGAATTATCAATATAAACTATCTAAAAAGTATTTTCAAACTATTTTAAAAATAAACTATCTAAAAAGTATTTTCAGACAAATAAAAAACATTTAATTTATAAAAATAGTAAATAAACTATTTTCAAACTATTTTAAAAATAAACTATCTAAAAAGTATTTTCAAACTATTTTAAAAATAAACTATCTAAAAATTATTTTCAGACAAATAAAAAACATTTAATTTATAAAAATAGTAAATAAACTATTTTCAAACTATTTTAAAAATAAACTATCTAAAAAGTATTTTCAAACAAATAAAAAACATTTAATTTATAAAAAATAGTAAATAAACTATTTTCAAACTATTTTTAAAATAAACTATCTAAAAAGTATTTTCAGACAAATAAAAAACATTTAATTTATAAAAATAGTAAATAAACTATATTCAAACTATTTCAAAATAAACTATCTAAAAAGTATTTTCAAACAAATAAAAAACATTTAATTTATAAAAATAGTAAATAAACTATTTTCAAACTATTTCAAAATAAACTATTTAAAAAGTATTTTCAAACAAATAAAAAACATTTAATTTATAAAAAAATAGTAAATAAATTATTTTCAAACTATTTTAAAAATAAACTATTCAAAAAATATATTCGATCAAAAAAAAAAACATTATAAAAAATGTTTGATTTGATTTTTTTTAATAGAAAAGAAAAAAAATTCAATTATAAAGACCAGCTTCATTTTCTTATGTGGTAATAGTTTTAAAAAATGGTCTAAACAAATTAAATGCCCCCCCCCCCTCGCAAAAAAACTATCTGACATAAAATATGACGGTAACAGTTTTCTGATAAACACCGCTTGCCTATTTCCGATTTAAAAACCGGAAGTCGTCATTAAGTAGACTGTTTCTCTTTTACCCTCTATTAGTTGAAAATACAGAGTCACTCTTTCTCTAAATGCTCACAGCGACATTAAAATCTATTAGCGAGTGATTGAGCCAACACACAGTGAGAGAGGGATTATTTGATGAATTAATTTCAAACTACGGCTAAGTAGACGAATTAAAATGGATAAAAAAAAGAAGATAACCCAATCCCTAAACCAAGGGATACGGTGACATGCATTTTGTATGAGTAACATATATAGAAAAAGCCTTAGAGACATAAACGTTGATTAATTCAGCTTTAGTATTATAATAGAATTATACACACATACATTATGCGCATCGCTGTAACTGCAGAAGTAAAACTTCATTTTCATATTTATAGATTTACACTGTTTGTTTTTTTTAATAGAAAATCACTCCAGACAAGGCATGAAGCCACTTGATGTAAGGAGCTAAAAAAAATCCTATTTCAAGGTCAAAAACTAGCCAACAATAAGTGTCATATGGATAGATTCTGACCCAGAAAGCAGCAATTCTTTCCCCCTCTGTCAGAAACATTGCTCATGGAATGTGAGGACTACAGGACAAAATAAGCAAAGCGAGAATACAAGGCTGCCGAAAGTAAACCTAAGTTAGTCACTTTCTACTCTATTTTTTGCACACTTTTCTTATATAAACATCAAATATGTCAGAAACATGTTTAAAATTCATTAAATAATAATTAAAAACATGTATAAATCATAGATGAACTACTTCTTTCAAAATACAAATTCGCAACTTCAGAGTCTCATCTTTTTTTGTAAAGGTGGTCACTGAGTTTCGACTATGGGTATAATAAGACGTATTTCGTCCTTGAAATGAAGTGACCTAAAACTTCTCTTTTATTAATAAAATATTTTATATTAGATTAAGACGTCGGAATGTGAGTTTGAAACATGACTTGGGTTCCGGGTTCGAGTCCGGCAACCGGTATGAATAATCATACTGTAGAGATGATATATATATAATATATATATATATATTATATATATATATTACGTTTTTAATTTTAATTCTCAATTAATCGAGCACTCTGCTGGGATTTTTTCTGCTATATTACAAAGAAGTTTATATATATATATATATATATATATATATATATATATATATATATATATATACAGGGTGGGCCAAAATAAGGGTCCTATCTTTAAATTTGAATAACTTCCACAAAATAAAAGTTAAACTCACCAAACTTTATGTGTGTGTAGACTGACCCTTCCGAGATTTTTTGAAATAAACAAAACAAATTTTAGCCGAAAAACACTTCTTAAAACTTACAAAAACTAAAGTATTGTTTTTTACACTGTTTTGAGTTTTTTAAGCAAAAATAATGTTTTCTAAATGAGGGTACGTTCCTTAGGGCTAATACGGCTCATGCTTGCTTCGGAAGGGGTCCTTTACTTATTCTAAAAAAAAAAAAATTAAAAAAAATCAATAAATAAAAAAATTATGAATTTTTAAAAATAGGACCCTTATTTTTGCCCACCCTGTGTATAATATATATATATATTACGTTTTTAATTTTAATTCTCAATTAATCGAGCACTCTGCTGGGATTTTATCTGCTATATTAGAAGTTTATATATATATATATATATATATATATATATATATATATATATATATATATATATATATAGTAGCACCACACATCTAAAACAACAAAATGAAAACAAGAATAGGTTTATAGTTCCAACAATTCATATTAGAATTGTCCACATCGACGCTTGCCACAACGGATAAAGTACTAAGTGATAATCAGTTTTACTGAACCTCGCGAATTAAAGAAAAGGGTTCAATTCGGAATTCCATAAAGATTTCGGAATTCGAGAAGACGCAGCTGAAGAAGGTCAGAGGTTACATCGGCCGAAACGTCGTGAGAATAACATCCAAGATAAGAACAGCAGTCTGAATAATCCAAATAAATGTATATTGAAACGGTTAGCTCCCAAAGAGGTTGCTATATCTTAGCAACTAGTTTTGTCTGTTCTTCACAGCTGTGATAAATTAAATCCACCGTGCAAATTTGTGCAAACATTTGTTTTCTGATTTTTTGCGGATTATTTTGCAAATATTAATTTGTTTTGAATTTTAATTCCTCTACGGCCGTCGTATAAAAGACAATTTCTGCAGAAATATTGTATATTAGATACGCCATTATTATGATACTTAATTTGTTTTAATTTTATTTTTTTATAAACGCTGTTTAATTTTATTATTTGTTTCTTACAAAACAAAACATACCTTCCATTAACCCTAAGACCGGATGGCAACGCCCCCCCCCCCCCAATAAAACTCCAAACAAACCGAGAAAGAAAGAGTAGAAAAAAATTAATATTTGCACAAATTTGCTTAGTAAATTAATTTGTCTTGTCACCTCTGCGAAAACAGACAAGACTAATCGCTAAAATATGGCAACGTCTTTGGGACCTAATCGCTTCAATATATCCCCAAATAATACAAATTACAAAAAACTAAACAAAAAAACAAATGTGCGAATATATTTGAGATACACAAGAATACACTTTTAGCATTCATAAGTTTCAAAGAAAAAAATTAGCTTTTTTTAAAAAAGTTTTTGAAGTTTTCTTATTTATAAAATGAAGGGGAATATTTGGATGATATGATTATAAAAAAAGAAATTATATATTTGAATAAACCTGCCGCATATGTTGTGCTCCAGTATGGATCTCGGCCTTCATGTCCATCAGACAACCAAAATATCCAAGTTCTGTGCCTCAATTTGGGGGCGGGTGGTTCACACACCACGTCTGTGGCAAAAAAGATACCCAGAAGAACCTATCCGCTTCCCTCCACCCCTATACACACACACACACACACACACACACACACACACACACACACACACACACACACACACACACACACCATGAGCTCAGATCCTGTGTGAGTCACACTTTTTTTTTTTGTTGTTTTTTGCCTATTATAAATTGTGAATATAATCACAAACATATTCTTCCACCACAAGAGGTCAGATGCGGCTGAGATGCAAACACTTCATCACAACAGTAGAGAGTCATAAACATACGACAAGCGACAACTCAATTAAAACCAACGTTATCATTGTACTCCAGCGTACACTCTTCGTCATAAATGACTGAAAAACAAAAGTATGTTTCTCCAGTGTTCGCACTAATATTCATATAAAATAATGTCTCAATCGGTGAAGTTAAAACGAAACAAATAAGAAAGAAAGAAAACGCCTCAAACTAGCAAGTTTTATATTTTATCTGAATAGTAGTGCGAACACTGGCGAAGCATAATTTTTGACAGCAGGTCTATACTCGTATAATATATTACGTATATATATTTTTTGAATAGGCTGATGATTTCACCCTGGGAATGAAACAAACGTTTCCGTGGAGCTTACTTGACATAAGTATTTTTCGTACCATATATATATGAAAGAGTGTTGTTTCAAATCGAAAGACATTTCTTCAAATGGATTTACATATCTGATGAAACCGAACCACCGCTTGAAACGCATTATATAAAATTATAAAATGATAAAATAACAAAATAATAAATAAATGTTGAAAAAAACTTTTTACAAATGTTGGTAGCCTTACTCCTTTACATATATACTTTTCTCTCGTTGGAACTGCACTACCCTCTTTTCTATATATATATACTAGTAGAATACCTATCCCAGAATGAGTATAAGTAATAAATATAGCATTAGTTTTACATTTTAATGATTTTTCTTTCTTTGTGGTGGTGGTGGGGGGGTGTATGAAACGGTTTCCGTGGCACACATCTAAATGGTAAAGTTTGCAAAAAAATAATAAATAATGTGGCCACGTTACTCACCCTGTTTCCTAAAATACATATTCCATAATTCATAATGGTAAATTCAATAGTTTAGGATTTTACCAAGCATCTACATATTATTGACGCTCACGCGCTCGCACTGATTCTTTAAAACATATACTACTTAATATAACTACAAAATTTGATGTGGAGCAATTCTTTTCTCTATTACATGTTTTGTATCTAACTTATTTAAAAAGTTTTTCGTGGGAGGAGGGGGCGAGTTTGCGAGGCACTCCCTTAATGATAAAGGTTACAAAAAAAAAAAATAATGTGCCCATGTTACTCACTGGGTTACCGAGATTATATATTACAAAATTCATAATGATCAGTTCATAAAAAATAAATAAAAATTATATATATGCACCCCCTCAATGCTAACATTTACAAAAAGAAATTGCCCCCCCCCCCTCTCTCTCTCAGAAAGGTAGCCGACCCCTGGTCTATAGGATTTGAACTCGTTCATCGGTTCCATAGTCTGTTGGCATCCATTAGATTACTTGCGTCTCCACTGCAAAATCAGACTACAACAACATGACCCCGAGATTAAAAAAACAAAAACCAAAGAATAGAATATAGGTCATGAAGATATGATGCTTCCATAGAATCCGAGACACTTGTTCCTATAAAGATCACATAACTAATGAAGAAATTTGAAACTGGGTTGCATCACACAAGGTTGGATTCTATGAAGAACTGCTTATCGCAGTCAGAAGATGAAAACCAATCGGATTCGATAATGTCTTCAGATTATTAGGATGAACAAAAGTAGAAATTCAAGACACAATAAAGGGGAGGAGTAAGAGATTGGTTGATTGGTGTTGCTTGTTTATGTACTAATGAGTCACCGCTTATCAAGGCCCAATGGCCACTCGAGGATTAATGCGTTTGTCAGGTGGACGGTGAGACGACACCTTGACAATTAATAACGATGGTACAAACTAGGTAGAATTTGATTATTTAAGAGGACGGCTCAACAAGAATTTGTTAACATTGGACTTGAAAACGACCATGTTGTAGTCAGCTGGGAAGCAGCCTCACATATGGTGTTCCACAGACTGGTAGTTCATGGAAGTTATGTTTAGTTTTAGGTACACAGAGGAAGAAAAGAAAATTCTTTACAATGGTTGTAGCTAGACGAGTTCTTATTGTGAATGTTTTACAGAGGGAAACCATAGATTGGAGCTCAGTCGAGCACCTACTATGAAAATAACGATAGAGTAGAGAAAGACTAGCAACGTCTCTTTTGTGAGAAAGAGGTAGTAGGGAAAAGAAGAGGACATCGACCACTAAATTTTGAAGTCGATTTTGTACTCTGACAAGGCAGGAAAGGGTGCTCTGAGCAGCACCTCCCCAGATGTGGCAACAGTACTCCATCTTAAGATGTACCTGACTCCTATATAAGTAGAGGATTGTGTCAAGAGTTTTACAGCATGTCAATCAGCATTGTTTGTAACATACAGTTAAACTTCAGAATTTTTTAGATAAGGATTAATAATTCGTATCATGAGGATTATTCGATTATTCGAACTATTGTGGCGTAATGGATAAAAGTGCTAAGTCATAATCAGCTCTAAGTGAGAGTCTTCTGGAGGTTGAAGGTTCGATCCTCAGTACCGGCGATACTAAAAATACAAGAATAGTGAAGAGTTCTAGCCGGTCATGGTTGACAGAACAAGAGCAAGCTACCCTTGTAAATTAAATAAATTCTGTACAGATTCCTGAGTTCGACAAGATACACCTGAAGAAGGTTGGAGGTTACATCGGCCGAAACGTTGTGAGAATAGCATCCAAAATGAAAACAGTAGTTCGAATAATACAAATAATACATACAGTAAAGCGTTTTACTATACATAAAAACAACTCAACAGATACAAACTAAAACCAATTCTGTTCATAGAATTTACCAACTTTCTTGCAATTAAGCATATCAAAACAACAGCTTATCATCCATGAGCTAATGGGAAGTTGAAAGATTACATAGACAATTGAAAGCTTTTCTGGCTATGTCTCAGAACAAGTCGAAGTGGACTGATAATATTCTAATCATTCTTTTGTCTTTAAAGAATATTATTAAAGAGGGCATTGGTTATAATTGGTTATAATTGGTTATAATCTGCTGGTTTAGTCTATGCTGTCAGTTTGGCACTATCAGCACAGGACTAGGATAGTAAAGAATGATACTAACCCAACAATGAAGTTTATTTTGGATTCACAGAATAGAATGGCTAGAAAAGTAATCAAATTTTGTTCATTCCATTCTTCATTTTCAATCCTCTCATGATATTCTTCATCATTTAACTGACAATACATCCATCTCATTAACCCTTATCCTTGGGTGGCTTTTGGCCTTAATAAGTGGTAACTCATTAGTAAAAGAATACACTTCCACTTGATACCAATACGAAGAGAACC